>ML675604.1:41499074-41646926 GCA_007922155.1 Mesoclemmys tuberculata | reverse complement strand
GGTTGCCGACCCCTGATCTAGATGAAATTCTATGGCAGTGAAATGCAGGTCAGACTAGAATGGTCCCTTTTGGCCTTAAAAATCTATGAATTTATGAGTGGTTTTCAGCAGCAATTACAAATAGAGCTTATTACAGTAGTCCAGCCTAGAGGCCTAGAGTCAGACTCTATGGTAAGAAGAAACCAATGCGATCATCTAATCTAACCTCCTGCACAATGCAGGCCACAGAACCTCACCCACTCACTCCTATAATGAATAACTCAGTCATATGTTAGAGGTTTAAGTCCTCAAATCATGGTTTAAAGACATTAAGGTACAGAGAATCCACCAGCAAGTGAGCCATGCCACATGTTACAGAGAAAGGTGAAAAGCCCCCAGAGCCTTTGCCAATCTGCCCTGGGGGGAAAATTCCTTCCTGACCCCAAATATGGCAATCAGTTAAATCCTGAGCATGTGGGCAAGACTCACCAGCCAGACACCCAAGAAAGAATTCTCTATTATACCTCAGAACCCTCCCCATCCAATATCCCTTCACAGGCCATTGGCATATCTACCACCAGTAGTCAAAGATCGGTCAATTGCCAAACTAGGCTGTCCCATCATATCATCCCCTCCATCAATTTATTGCACATATCACTGTAACAAGTTCTGAGACTAGGAGAAAAAGCAGGTATTTCTGAACATTTCTCTGTGTGTGTGTGTGTGTGTGTGTATGTGTTTGCACATGCATGAACGTGTGAAGAGAGTTACTTTTAATGAAACCTAAGTCAGTCAGCATTGTCCCAAATTGGCAAGGGCAAATCCCATCAACAGATAAAGTGGCCACCAAATAAGTGAGACACTTCAGATATTTCTCTGCAGCCCAGCAGTAGTTGTTAGTACCTCTCTACTGTCCAATCCAAGCTTCAGTCAGCTGTTCCTGAATCACTCCTGCAGTCATAAGTAGGCAGCTGGGTAGCAAAGGATTAAATCAGCATAATTGGATTGGACTGGGTGTAATCATCAGACTGGTGATAGCTCAGTCCATACTCAGAGTGATCTCAGATGTCAGCCAATAGAAGATCCATTAAATGTCCTTGGTTTCTGTTTTGGGAGACTGTTTCTTGTCTATTGTTCCAACAGTGCCCAAGAAAGTAGTTCCTGGCCCAGTTATTTCTAGTATGTACTATGCTGTACTATGACCAACTCATTAAATAACCTGGGGTACATAAAGGGGTTATAGATTTACATAATGCAGCAAAGGCTGCTTTGAGTCTCCTGGTGGAGGGGAAGGGCAGAGACAACCCAAAAAGCGTTTGATAATTTTAAGATGCGTTTTCTCCAAATTCAGCCTTTTCCCAGTACATCTATTATGCAGGTGTTTTGGAATACCTTGCTGGAGGGGAGATAATCATTCGGAAGCTAAGATGTCTGTAAAGTCCACAGGGTATAATTTATACTCCGCGCAGTGCTTATAACTGTGCTTTGCTTTTACAAAGCATTGCTCTCGGGAGGTAAGTGGAAGATATTTGGGCAGCAGGAGGACTATACATTCAAAATTAACAATCACGATAGTATTCTATAGATGCACTGTTACTTCGGACGCATAGCGAGCCCCTAGTTTGATTTGTACTGCATTTGGTGTTGAGTGTAACGATATTAGGCAGCAATGCTCGTGATAAGCCTGAGCAGCAAAGTTCAGACCCAGACCCAAATTTCACTAAAATTCAGGGTGTTCAGCTGAAAAGGCTGTGCACAGACCCATGACCACAAACAGCTTCACCACGGAAGCTCTCTGCACGCTATGTAACTTTCGGATTCTCATTTCTGTAAAACCAGCGTGGGATCTATATTATTAACTCTCATGGCACACGTGAGGCCTGCAGCTACACAAAGCAGATTGTCTCTGTCCATCTTAGTGTTGTGTAACAATGATCTTCGCCTTCTCAGCACTGGCAACCCCAAGCATTCTTAACTCACGACGGAGGCCTCAAAAATCATGAGATTGGCTTAGCAATAATAAATGTTGGGTTCTTGTTGTTAGCCTTCTGGTTTTTGAGTTCAGGTCTTCAAACTTTTGTCTGCCACCCTAAGGACTAGAAACAAACTTTTTTTTTTTAAATGAAAGCTGAGCTGCTGACTTTAATCACCTGAGTGCAGGAGCTGGGGCTTTATGGAAAACACCAACTATCACAAGACTTAAGTTAAAACTGCAACAGCTGGCAACACGCCCTTCTTAGGAGATGAGAAAGGAAAACAAAGCAGCATGAACCCATAAGATGCAGTTTAGACATTTACTGTTGGAATGAGAACTGGAATTCAGGGAAACCATCACTCTTTATTGAAATAAAATAATGACAGACACAGGTAAGGGAGAGAAAGAAGGTGCACAGTTCTATCCATGGTTGGAACTATCAACACCTTCATAAATCAGGAATTCATTAGAATAATTTACTTGTATAATTACCTTTTCTTGATTAACCTCCATGTACAGTATGATACGCTGGTAATTTATAGGCAATATACCATAAATCATCTCTGAAGAACTTGGTAATTAATTCAAGGATGCCAAAGCAAGCATTCTTTGAGCAAGCAAATCTTGCAAAGAATCAATGGGAAAGGGGTACAAGGATTAGGGGCATCCCAAGATGCGTTATGTCCTAGATTCCAATGCTGCTGTATTCGTGTTCACAGATGGACTGAAGGCTCTTTACCTGTCAAGATGTGAGTTCAAGGTTCTGTTGATTATTTTACTATTACTTAAAACTGTGTAAGAAGGTGGGAATCACTGCGTTGCTTCAGATGCTATGTTATGGATGGAGAAACAGATCTCTGAATTCGGTGGTTTTGGCTGGAACGTGAACGATGATCCTGTTTTCAAACATTTAAAATAATGGGAAGCGATCTGTGGGAGAGCTGAAACAAATACCCTCTAGTGGTAAAGATTGCAGAGGGGTTGAATCTGCTCCGCTTTGTCAGCTGCGGCTATTATTCTATTTCCTCCCATCCAGTCACTGTGGCAATTAAATGTGAAGCTGCTACCTTTAGCCCTGTGAAGGCCCAGAGTGAAAAACAAAAGTGCTGCTTTGGTGCACTAGAGTCAACTTACAAGGATGCTCTGGGTCCAGCCTATTGGAATAGGCTGAAAAGAGTCGTTGAGGCCTTCTTCCTCTTGTTAGGAGTAGACTTGGTTCTGGGGCCTTATTCCTGAAAACAGGAGGAAATGAGGTGGACGTACAGGGCCTGGGGACCTATTCCCTGCCATGGTAACAATATGCAGTAAAAGATGCATAGCAGGCAGACACCAGCTCTGCAGAGAATCACTCTGGCTAGGTAAAGGTGTCAGAAAGACATTATAAGAGAGGATGAGTATTTCTCTTTTCAGGGCAAAGTATTAAAAACTGATATGCCTATTGTGCATCATCTCTGATTGCTATTCTGCCACTATGACTCTGCACGCTGATATGATAAGGTCACCGAAGTGTCACAGAATGACATTCACGGGGCTTGAAGAAGTGCTGGGTGTGAAATAGGAACCAGAATTTCACAACAGAATGTCTGCAACATGACACAAGAACATTCCCTCCCGGATCCAGAAAGTCTGTTTCCTTTTTGATCAGCTACCCAAAAAAGCTCAAACAAATATAGGAAGACATGATGTGAGACTTTGATATTAAACAGCGATGTTAAATACACTGAAATAAAGTTGTTTGTGATACTGATTTATTATGTCAAGCCACTGCAGGAAAAGTGGTAAGAAAAGCTTTTTCCAAAATTGTGTTTGGGTAACCACATAAAATCAAGTACACAAAATTGCAAACTAAAAGCACTGGCAGATTCTCTGAAATCATAATCTACATAATCTTTCCAGGTTCTCTGTAATGACCCATGAATAATGCATCCATTGTCACTAGTGGTGCACGTTAGAAAGATGAACAATCTCCTGCAAGGCATTCTGTCTTCATTTCATTGACAGTATATCAAATGTCAGAGCCCCAACTGAGCAACACTGAAGTCACTTAAATGAATGACATGGGAACAGGGTACAACAGGATGTTAAAAAGAGTGCAGGTCCCTAAGGGATAAATTGCAGTGGTTATTTACTATGCTCATTGGGGGCTGAGTAGAACTAAATGGCCTCAATGGGAGCCCTAGGCAGTGAGGTGTCTCAGGAAAACAAAATGGCCCCTGGGAATGGTGTAACAGGTCCGGAGGAGACCCTTCTGCACCACCACTTTGGAGCCACAAGTCCTAGGGCCCGCAGGTACACTTTGGGGTTTTATCCAGTGGCACAGCAACACCATGGAGCTTCATTTTACAGGCTTCACCAGTGCAACTCCCGAGTGTAGATGTTCTGCCATTGGTGTAAAAAATGGTTTGCACCATTTTCAAACTCCAATGTAGCTACACTGATGCAAACCCGCCCGCAAAGTATACAAGCCTCTGTGTTCCGCCCCCATTGTTCCATGCAGGCAGGCTATAGTAGCTGAGGATCATGGCTGTATATGGAACAAGCGCTGATTTGTACTTTCAGGAGCCTCAAAATCTGGATGCTGCAGGTATCATGATTTTGCTGGAGATACCAGCAGGGGGAAGAAACAGATTACTTGCACTGTTGGAGGACAAGTTGAATTTGAGGTGCTTGATTATTGTTTTACAGGCTTATTATAGTTTTAGTTGTTTGCTTGGCTATTTTGATTTTTGTAGCATGATATATTTTGGTTGGCAAAAATAAACAGGACTATTAAGTAACTGCAAATGTTTTAGTTTTGTTATATTATAGCACATAAGACGACAAAATATACAACATATATGCTTGCAGCTGCACGTAAATAATGACAATAGAAACAAGAAGTTATTTTTGAACGTTTGGGGGTACACTTTTTCATTGCCAAGGGGCATATTTTTACACTGCCCCTTCTACCACCAGATGTTGTTTTAACAACCCCAATTATCATAATAAAAATAAAATAAAATAAAAACCCAAGGTAAACAATTAGCATATATAATAAATAAACAAATAATTAAATAAAATTTATAAAAAAAGATATAAAAAAAATCAGTACTTAAAGAAACACTCCATCAACACCTAACACCATGAAAAATACTACCAATTAAACCAAAAACCACTTACTCCCTAACAAAACCCCTAAAAAAAATCCCTCTATATAACCTTCTAAATAACTGCTTAAACTCTCCAGACTTATTATAATTAATTTTAAATTTTATATTCAACTAATACAGCTATAAAAAACCTTACACATTAAACCTTATTAATCTACCAATCAAACGTACCACCTCATTAATATTCACACTAATCACTAAATATCCAGTATCAACATGCACTAGGGCATTCCTACACAGCCATTTGTTTGCTAAAATTCAGTCAGATCAAGATGCTATTGCTCAGTGTATTCCTTGACCAGAAATGGAGGAGGGAAGGAAGGGAAAGAGTGAGATAAGGGTTTGTTTGGATCAAAGGAAAACTCATTCGAACTCTCGTTTCACTGAGTTTTGTATCAAAATGAGGAAAACTGACAAATTTGTGTGATTATGATGCAAAATCATAAATCTATGTGGTTTCACTCAAAAACAGGTTCAGGCACAGGTTTATTCTTTGAGCACTGATCAGAGTTTAGAGTTTGTGCCAATACATACACCCAAGCAGGCTTGTGCTGACTTTTTATACAGCTTTAGTTTTGACTTTTCAATTATTAATCATTAATTTCAATGGCACATCGGTGTAAAGAGACAGAACAAGGGTGACATAGGGGTCCAATGACAAAATGGTTAGTGAAGGTTGTCACGGTCTCATGGGAACTGATTCTCATTTAAATTAAGGTTGCTTTACACTTCTGTAGCAGTGTAAAGGGCCATGATGTAAATGAGAATTGGATCCACAATTTTCAAAATCATTTATTACAGAATTTGGTTATTGAACTAAGCTTTTCCCAGCTCTAGCAAAAAATTCAGCAGTAAAATATTAAAACTTTGATTATTTCCTTTTTTTAAAAAGATCATCAGCCAGATCCAAGACAGCATAATAGTGTAGCTGGAATATGAATCATGCAATCCATCAGCTGCAAATGCTGTATATGCTTTTGTTATGTTGTTGGTTTGATAAAAAGATGTGTTTGCATGAACCAGTAATTTGGGTGCTCTTGGATATCTGAGCAGTTCAATTCAGTCACTGTAATGAAATGTAGACAGTGAATTACTATGAAAACCCAATACAGTTCCAAACTCCTGTGAGATGCTGATAGAATGATTTGAATGCAAGGGCAGAAAAATAAGCAGCACTGAATTTAAGTTGATACCAATAGGCCACGGGAGCCTAAATGGGCAAGACAGTCTGAAATGTTTCTCATCTCAGTAGGTAACAAGGGTTGAGTTAATACTGCAAAAAATATCCATAAATATTTGCTTGAATTAAAAAATGAATTAACTCCAGCAGTGCGCCTGCCACTTTAGGGCATACTTTCCATGAACAGTCAACTGATTGAGTTTTACTTGCAAGAATACTTATAAAAAGAGACTGAAGGTTTCCTCTTTAGTGTTCACACTGGAAGTGATATACGAGATGGAACATGGCTTGGCACAACATGGGGACAACATGCCCCACCCCCACCCCCAGAATCCTGAAACAGAGGCAATTAAACAAGCCATACAAAGATCTGACCACTTTCCTCATTATTAGAAATTCAGTGGTGCAAGCTATGGCTGCCTGTCTGAAATGGATGTTTAGACCGTGGAGATTATGGGCTGGATCCCCAGGACTGCCAGAGCAGCACTTTCTATTACGTTCTCTTCCCCAGGATCGTGAGGGCTATGGGAGGAGCTACTGGCCCTGGTCAAGCAGCCTCAAGGCTGCTGTAACTTGCGCTAAGAATTTTCAGTGAGCCACTCCACCAGTCAGAACAGCTGAAGCACATTGTGCTCTGGTGTCACCATCTCCCATCCCTCCTCCTCCTCCTCATCTCCCACATCCCATCCCAGAACACCCTCTATGCCAGCCAATGATTCTCCCGTAATATCAAAGAACAAATCTATAGCAGAGAGCACGGCAAAGTGTTCTGCCTGAGTCCTTAGGCATTGGTGTCCTTGCTGGAGGGAGGGGAGCACTGATCTCCCAACCCCCTGGCTGCAGAAGGGAGCCACTGCCTAGGGACCCAAGTGGAGTGCATGGGGCTACAGGACGCATGATGCAGCCAGGAGGATGGGAGATCACTGAGGAGGGAGGCAGCCTCCTCGCTGAACTCCTGTCTGGCTGCAGTGGGGGGACAGGGAAGGGCTGCTGGCGGAGACTGTTGTCCCTTCAGGTTTGTAACAATCATAGCTGTGGCCTTCGAGCCACAAAGGCTGGGAACCACTTGTTTAACTTATCAAAAAAGATTAAGAAATGACTTGATCATAGGTGTATGTGTCCTCATAAGGAGAAAATGCTGAATACTAAATCTAATAATCTAAATACTAATCTAGCAGAGAAAGGCATAACAAGAACCAGTGGTTGAAGCCAGACAAACACAAGCTGGAATTAAGGCACAATTTTTATCAGTGAGGGTGATTAGTTACTGGAACAAACTGCCAAGGGAAGTGACATGTTCTGATCAAGACTGGATGTTACTTTGGAAGATAGGCTGCAGACAAACACTATTATTGGGCTCAATTCTGGGGAAATTGGGTGACATTTAATGGCCTGTGTTTTGATGATCTAAAGACCTCTTCTGGCCTTGAACACTATGAATCTAGTAAATAAACCTCAGGACTGTTACCAATAACATTAGCAATAGTTGCAGAGGGATCAAGGCCCAGGACAAATAGTCAGTAAAAATGCTCCTCTTTGGCCTGTTTCAGCACATGCAAAGCCATGTATGGACGTGTGTGGGGCATGGTTGGGGAACAAAATGAAATGGGGGGCATACTTGCATGTTCATTGAAACTGACTTTCTTGCCCTGCGCTCAGCATGGGAAGGCTGTGAGGACTCTTCTTGCTTTTAGCCATCAGGCCTTAAATATGAGTTGTGAAATGGCTTTCGGCTTTAGGACCGATTGGCGCTGGCTGACCATCTTTCAGGTGCACAGCATAAGGCTCCATTGGACCCATTAGAAGCATCTGCTTCTAACGTTGTTATTATTATTCCTATTATACTGACATGATAAAAGGCATCCCAAGAAGCATATTATGCTTTTTTGTTTGGAATTTAAATATGTTCCTAATTTAGATTGTCAAGAACCAGAGATATGTGAGGGAGGCAAAGAATGGGAAAAGAAATGAGAGGGGAAGGGCAGGAAGACAAGAGACAAATTAAAGATATGGCATTTTTAGAGCAAGTCTTAGCCCCAAAATAGACACAGAGTGTACTCAGGGGTTCCTTGGAACATCCCTGCCTGGCTTGTAATATCACAATCATTCCCTGATGGATTTATAGCCTTATTAGGTACACCTAGAGGTAGACAGTGCACCTTATATTATATATTTTTGTATGTCGTTGTATCCCTAAAACACTCTAGACAATTTGTTTCAGGGAGCTATCGTGAGCGCTGAATGGTTCATACTATTTATCCATGTGTGCTGCATCATATCAACCACTGACTGCTATGCACTGGGCTGGCAGGTCTGATTGGGTAAATCACTGGATTTTAAGTACAGCTGTCATTTACAGGGATTGCATCTGTAAACACATGGTGGCTTTGCCTTCGCTGATCTTTCAGTAAAGGGAGAGCAGAGGCTGCAGAGTGATTTCATTCCTGGGGGAGGGAAAAGCACACAGAGAATGGCCCCAACAAGCCCTAAGGAAAAGGGCCAGAAAATCCTAGGTGTGACCACTATATGCTTAGCTAGCAGATATTAGCAGATACTGAGGGAGCCAGGTGACCAGGAGAAAACAGTCTTCATCATACTATTGGGAGTTGGGTACACAGAAATCTTGGTAGGGTAGTTCCATCCCTACCCCCATCCATCAAATCCTCCCTTATGGTGGGTGAGGGGGGAGTAGGGGAAAGCTTCTACTGCTCCCCCACCCACCCACAGGTAAAAAGAGGGGGGCAGACCCTTTGTTGGTGTAAGTCATCGACTTCAAGAGAGACTCACCAATTTTCCCAGCGTCTCAGCTGGTGTAAAGACATTCTGTGATCGCTTTAGAGGTCTTCAGATGTTTGTTGAATGTTATTTAGGTTTGGCAGAGCTAGAGATGGATGAATGAATGAGGAAAGCTTAATGTGTTGTATTAGCATCCTTTAGAAAAGCCCAGTATATTAGAGGAACAAATTACTGTGGTAGCAGAGAGGGCAGCCGATGTTCTGGAGCAAGGGAGTAAAACATGGCATGAAAAGTGCTAAGGTTGGTATGGAGCATATGACTGTTTTGCTGAATGCAATTGTAATATAAATGGTAGCAAGAATGGAACCATTAAAGGGAGAAAGGATCAGTTTCAGGTATGAGGGAACACAGACACGTAGTAAAACTATCCAAGCTAGTTCATCATCCCCTTCCCCTAGTTGATGCTGATTTGTATTCATTTGCCAAGCAGAGCACACAAACCTCTGTCACACTGTGTGGCGTGGCCCATGACCCAGAGTGCCAGTCTCAGAGCAGACTGTCAAAGAGGCAGGGCAGGAACCTCAAAGGGGTGGTATGTTCTATAACTGGATTTCATCAACCCAGTAACAAATGTGAACTCCTGAAGCACTGTAACAGGCGGACCATGGAGTCCCAGACAGTCCCCTTGGACACTCCAGTCTATCTTACCACCTAGGCAAGCTAGACATAGTCATGGTTGCTATACACTAAACATTCCAAGGACCCCGTCACTTATCCCGGGTCAATTTTGATCTCACACCAAAAACAGTGCTTGTAGCCAATCCTATAGTAAACTAACTAAGGATGTATTAACTAGGTAAAAGAACCGAGAGTGTTGTTTACAGGTTAAAGCAGGCAAACGTATATACACACATGAGTTACAATCTACGGTTCCAAAAGGTGACAGAGTTGTAGCAATCTGTCAGCACCGAATACGTCTTTTAGGGATAATCCAGGTTGATAATCTCTGCTTCTGTTTCCTAGCTCCAACCCTGAAGGAGTCCAAGCAGCACAGAGGTGAAAAATTTTCATGTCAGCTATCCTTATTTTCTTCTTCCAGAATCCAAGCTGACGGGACGAGCCCTTTTGCACATAGCCTTTGCAAAGGCAATTAGCAAAATCTTTGCATTGTGATGTTCCACAATGGCCAATTTAGTTTTGATAGTCCTTCCTGGTGGGCAAGAGAATACCTGTCATACGGATTTAGCACTAGGCAAAGTTCTCTCGTTTGGTGATGTATATAGTCCAGAACAAACATTTTATACCTCTATAGCAAATATTTACCTTATAGCATGGGATACAGACCTCCCAAGTGGGGTTAATACATGTAGCAACTTATAACAGTGTGTTTAGACTTTATGAAATGCTTGTAAGTCCTATATCTATCTTAGCCATACTAAAATACAAGTGAGTTGGACTGGTTTCCAGGAATGAATTTGTCAGTGCTCAGGTGGGACCTAAAGCCATGGCAAGAGCTAGGACCTGGTCTGCCACTGTCACACTTCCTTCTTCAGGATGAGTCTTTCCTTCAAGGTCATTTAAGTTATCTAAATTAAATGTTAGCTGCCACTGGTATATATTAGAGAGATAAGGTGGGTGAGGTAATATATTTTATTGGACCAACTTCTGCTGGTGAGAGAGAGACACAGACAAGCTTTTGGGCTACAAAGAGCTCTTCTTCACATCTGGGAAAGATATTACGAGTGTTTCAGCTAAATACAAGAACAAACAGTTCAGCATAAATAGGGACCATTCAAGGTAAAACAGCTCTTACCACCACCGCAGTCATAGGATAAAAAGGGCGCTTAGTGGGCAACACTAATATATCTATTTTGGTATAATCCACACTTGTTTGCATTTTTCTTTGGTAAAGCCATAATATTTTCATGCCTCAAACAAATATGTTTGTCTTCCTGTTACAGCAGGAATGAACTGCAGCAACATTCCTGGAGGTGTGATAAAAACAAGATAACCGGGAAACCTGATTTTAATCAACATTCCACCCTCCCCCCCGCCACACACATTTCCTCCCATCCCCCTTCCAGCTCTAAAAAGTATGCAATGATAGTTATGTTATAGTTTTTGCAGACCTAGCAAAGCAATATTGTACATACTGGTTGGGATGGGATGGCAAGATTGAGGACACATTTTGGTATTTAGCCTGAAAGAGAACTGTATTTGTGATGGGACATGTTCTATCCTGCTCAAGGAAGTTTCTCTCCTCACCTGCCTAATCCATGAAGTGGTAGAAGGAAATCTCCAGCTCTCTTATATCAGCAATGTGATACTAACAACAGGTAACAGTTAAAATCTAACCTGGAGTAATGGGATGAAATTAAGCAAAGAGAAATTCAGGCTGAAAGTTAAGAAAAACTTCGACAGATCTATCATTCCATGGAATGATCGCCTAAGCAGAGCCCATACTGGAATTTTGATCTAAAAACATCAATTTTGGGGTGCTGGGATCAGAAACACTGGATCTGTCTTCCAGATTGAACTACAACCAATTCAAAAACCTGGAAAAGGACAAGTCCCACCTCCAGAATTCAGTCACAGAACAAGACCCCATTCAGGCCCCTCTCTTACCATTGCTCTCACCCTCATTCACCATTTCAACCCTCTAAGACAGGGGCATACAGACCAAATTGGGAAAAGCTGGGCATGTGGGTGTGATACCATGTATCTCCAGAACTGTTCAGGGGTCCCAGCTGCCTGTTTCTCCCTGATTGCTGCTTTAAGAGTTCTCGTCCAGGCCATGGCTACCCAATCACATGGCTACCCAGGCCATGGCATACCCAATCTAGTAGCCTACTTGACACATGCACACCCCTATTTTCACCCCACCCCCTTCACATCCACCCACAGGCCAGTTGGAATCATTACAGTTGCTTCCTGTTGAAAATACAAGTTCCAGAAGCCCTGGCATATTTACTAGGGACTAGGTCATTTTCATTCTGATGCCAAATTCAAATTAAAATCCACTCTGCTGTTGGGATTCAGATGAAAATTCCTGCCCTGAATCCTAGCTTTCGCAACATAGGGATCCAAATCTGGATGCTGTTGGGTCAGTTTTTCTCAACTCATATAGGACATAGTGGGAGCTCCGTGGCCTGAAGTATAAAACTAGAACACTGGAGAGCACCATGGAATATACACATTACCAGCAGGCTAGAATAAATGGGGACTTCACTGGTATTTTCCATCTCTAATCTCTATCATGCTATAAGTGTGCAAGGGGAATAACTGGTACATCTGTATCCTAATATTTTCCAAGAAAACAAAAACAAGCAAAACTTTATACTCTTTACCCACACACACACTTCCACCATAATGGCTCCTTTTTCACTAGATACACATTTCTAAAGAAACACTACCCTTTCTCTGCATGATGTTTGTAAAGCAGCATACACAGAAGTATTTTTCTCCTCATCTCAGATGTCTACGATTTTCTGAACTAAGAGGTCTGATGAATAAGACTGGGGAGTTTCAGTGCCTCCCCCCAAAATCTGCTCTCTGTTCTAGTTTTGTTTTACTGACGTGTTCAGCTGGTCTTTTTGCACTTGGCCTGCTTTGTGCTCAGATCACAACTTCTCAACTTGGCATACAAAAATTAAGGACAAAAGGCACTATGAGTGAAGGGCAATAACATGAAAAATAGTTTTACATGCACTGCAAGCTCCTGTTATTATGAGGGCAAAGTCTGTTAAAGGAACTCTGACACGTACTTTTAGAAAGAGAACTGAAGGTTTTTGGTTTAGGAATCCTGATCAAAAGCCCATGGAAATCAGTGGCTGCCATAAGCTTTGGATGAGACCCTTGAGGCCTAAAAATTGAAGTCTAGTCTAGCAACTGTGGTCTTTTCATTTGGCATATGTTATGTTTTTCTTGGGTCAATGATACTCAAACCCAAATGGTTCTTTTCAGCAGACAGACTGTGTGTGTGTGTGTGCTGGAAGGGAGGGAGGGGCGGTGATTGCATTGATTCTCTCCCTTCTATCCATGCCTACAATTCTGGTTTCCACACCGCCCCCACTCACCAGTTGAACAATTCATCTCCCCATCCCTGAGGGAAGTAGAGAGAGAAGAGATAACCACTCCCCATGGCAGGCCCCAGGCTCCTATCCTGAAAGAATACCTCCTCTCCTGGGGTAAGAGACAGAACTAGGACTCAAGATATCTGGACTCTATTCACCACTGCCATAGGCTTGATGACGGGCACCCTGAAATGACAAAGTATTATTCTCATCAGCAGTTTTAGCTGCTTCTCTCCTATACTTTGGTTCATCTTCACTCCTTTTCCTCATCCTATTTCCTGCTTCTTATTTTTCTTCCCTATCCCTCCTTATTTCCTGATTACTTCCCACTCCCCCTTTGATCTCGCTCTCTCTCTCTCACACACACACGCCCCTCCCCCTTCTACTTCTAGTTGCTGTTTCCCTATCCCCCTTCATCCTTGCCCCATGGTGCTCTACGATGTGAAGAAGCTGAGAGTGAAGCAGCAGAATAGGATTTGGGGGAAAGCAAAGATGACAAATGAAATGAAAGAACTACCCCAACTTAGAATGTATTTATTGCTCTTTCAGCTGCCGCACTCTGAGCAGTTAGCATGCAGTTTGCAGGGACCAATTATAACCAAGAAGCAAAAGCATGAGTCCGTTGTACACAAAAGTAATGCCCACTCCAACCCCTTGTTTGCGCATGAAAAGTGTATCTCCATGCTCCAGAATTACCTTGATGGTACTTAAACTGTGTTAGCACTATTGCAATTAAGAGAAGTCATTGCATACACATTCACACGTGTTTAGTGGGCTTGTTATGCCTCAGTTCCACACTCTGTTCTCCACTCAATTGTTTAAGCAGGAATGCCTTCTGGGCATGAATCCCAGTGTTCCTAGAATTGCTCCAAACTGGAGCACTGCAGATGATTTTGCACACCCCTGGCAGTCTCCCAAGGATTGTGGGAGAAGAGGTCAAAGTCTGAATTCTCCCAAAATCTCTCCTGCAGAGTCCCAGAACTCCTCCAGCATCCAGAAACCTATTATTAATTTTGCAGCACACCAATGATGTCAGCATAACACTAGCACTAATATTTGTTCTTTAAATACTGCAGAATCAAGAAAGAGCACTCAGGCACAAATACGTTTTGTGGGTCCTGAAAAGCCGTTTGCCATTTAATAACATTTCTCAGAAATGAGTTAAAGATGAGGTTTTAAACAGAAAACAAAAACAAACCAAACATTTAGAATCCAGAAAAAAAGCTCTTCACCAAATTAATGATTTTCAGATTGTCAAATAAAATCTAAACATTCTCCCTTTAAAACCTGTGATTAATCCATTCAGGATGCACACTCATCTTTCCATAGATGAGCTACAGAATCAAAACATACTTTTGAAATATACAAGACCATGTGTGTTGCAATCTGCCTTGGCTGGGAATGATTAGGACATTGTTCCCATCTGTTTCAGACATCCTGACACGTTTATCACAGTTAACATTCTTATGAGCACTGTTTCATAATAATCCAAGAAAGGAAGCCAGCAGTATACAGTTCCAAATATTTTTGCTACACTCTCCCTTCTCATTTCCTTAATCCATTAAAATGTGTTGCGATTCAACGAGGAAGCCGATAAGAGCATCAATTGCCTTGGTAAATAATTTCTGCTTCACCCCATTTTCACCAGTGTGCTTGCAAGTAGAAGAGTCAAGTTTATCTTACTTCACTTTCACCTATCTTTATTTGTTCTCTTGCTAACAGTGAAGGTTTAATTTCAGTTAGCTAATGTGATGCTGAACAGTTTGTTCTTGTCCATACTTACCTCTGCACCAGGTTCCGTCCCATTCAGCTAAAAGATTGCTGGCCCTCATGACAAAGTTCAATTTTATAGTGGCTAGGTGTTATACATATAGTTTGCCTGCTTCACGTGATATCCTGTGCAAACTGGCCCATGTATGCTATGGGCCATATGCTCTCATCAGGAAATCAGATAAAGGAGCAATAAAAACTGGAGGGACAGGGGGGAAAGTGTGGCAATGGCAGACTTAAACCCCATGCCAGTAAAGCACTTAAGCACATTTGTGGCTT
Source organism: Mesoclemmys tuberculata (assembly GCA_007922155.1). Taxonomy (NCBI): domain Eukaryota; kingdom Metazoa; phylum Chordata; order Testudines; family Chelidae; genus Mesoclemmys; species Mesoclemmys tuberculata. The sequence goes on along the minus strand of ML675604.1, from coordinate 41,631,785 downwards.
TAAGCACATAGGTAGTCCTATTCAAGTCAGTGAGGTGTATGCAGAGAAGATGCAGTTGTGGAATATAGCCAGGTCTGTTTGTGATGACAAATGCTATAGGATAGTTGGGAGTGCAAGGATCCAGAACGGCATAAGTGGGCATGAGGAGTGTCGGAAGTAGGGCAAATTCCACAGCAGCCCAATACAAATCAATAAATACCCCACCAAACTAGTGCAGATACATTAGACCAGGAAAATACATGTCTTTGCAGGAGAGAGTGGGTTCAAATTCTGAACGCATCTGAGATAGAACCTGATGGAAAGACCCTGTAATCTGAAAGTGGGTGTTAGTCAGGTGAGCGCTACTGTTGCCAGGTTGACTGATTTTTCAGTGCTGCACATTATTGCCCGGATTTTCAGCAGCTGTAGGACTTGAGGTTTCTGAAACTTCAGACATTCTACTGAGGTCAATGGGAAGTCCTTGTGCTCAGGACACCTCTGGAGACCAACCCATATGGCTTTCATTCTTTACTTGTATGCACATGTGCACGTACCCATTGGCAGGATGAGGGGCTCTGATAGGAAACAGCATGTGCACATTCATGCGTATGTATTCGTGTGTGTATGCAGGTGTGCGCATGCACCCTTGATTGTGTGCACATGTACCTCACTGTGAGGATCTGAGTGTACACTGCAGTTTATTTACAGTCAGTCAGGAGAGTTTTATTTTTAATGTCGTGCTGTAGTTCAGATGGTTTATTAATGTTATTGACATCATTAAGGAAAGACCCACAAGACTCAGCTGAATCTCGTAGTGGGTTAATTTTAAGGCCTCGTAACCTTGTCAGTGTCATTAAGGGAACAAAGCTATTTTGGAATCAGTAAACAGTTGATTTAGAAGAGAAAATTATACACAGATGACGTGATCAAACAGTAAAGTTCTTCGCTCCTCCCTCCCCTCTTGTTGACTTGCTCTTTTTCTATTACCATTCATCTCAGCTATAATTCACATAGTGCAGTTTATGTGCTTTGAAGTAGCTTAACTTTATACCTTCAAGGAAGAGTTTTGTTTCTTATGGGAGATTGTTCAAGGAACTCAGTACATTGATCACAGATTTCACATTGGAAACTGCTAGGTGTCGGGGACCATTTGAAAATCTGGCTCTTGAATGATTAGTTTATTACTTGAGTTTAGACTTTTATTTGAACAGAGCTTTCTACAGGCCAGAGCTTCCTCACGCTGGAGATGGAAGCAGGTTGGGTCTCTCAACACCAGCACACATGCTTTGCCCTCTTTTAAAGTGGAAGCTGCCATTCCTAAACCTTCTTTCCACTGGGTGAAAATTTTCACCTGAAACTTTCTTGGTTGGTGGAAATGTTTTCCAAATTCATGTTGAATTCACTGAATTGTTTCATTTCAACAAAAAAAAATTCTCAAAAAAAGTCAAAAAGGTTTTTTTTGACATTTCAAAATGAAAACTTTATTTTTCAATTCAACACAACTTTGTTTCAAAATTTCCTTTCATTTTATTTAAAAAAATAATATTTTAAAAATCTTGAAAATCAGAACCAAGCATTTCATTCTGGCTGTAACAGAATGTTTAGTTCAATCCAAAACTACTTTTTTTCCCTGACTTTTTGGTTCACTAAAAAAAGTTTTAAAAATTTTGTTTCAGATCAACCCCAAAGTGATTTCCTTCTTCCCCCTCCCCCATTGTTCAGAACAGTGGATGACAATAAAACAAAATACCACAGGTATTCACAGAGTCCTGAATTACATAATGCTTGGTACTGGAACTTGTTGAAAACTGCTGGAAAAATAAAAATTGGAACCCCCCCCCAAATTTTGACTGAACATCAAAAAGCTTTCAGCCCTAAACTAAAAAAAAACTCATTTTACAGATGAAAAATTTTGTTTCAGGTTTACAGTTTTCCATTTACAATTTAATTTTTTTCAAAAAAAAAAAATCAATTTCTGTTGAAATGTTCATTTAATCAAAAACCCAAATAAGTTCTGACTGACAACTTTCACCAGCCTACTTGCTATATCTATTAACAAGTGTACGCTTCGTACAAATAAAGCCATGAACACTTTCAAACAAGATTTAACAGTGACCGCTAAATGCATCGTTTTGCAACATTTAACCCTTTCTACAATATTTATTCCAGGGTCCTCATGCTAGCATTATTCTAGCTGCACCTCTTTCCTTTTGAAAAGTGGATTCTAACTACTGCCTGGGCAAACGTTTTGACCATACATATTCTCTTGTACACCATGTGTCATGTATTTCAATACATACTGATTTAGAGATTTCTTAAAACAGGCAAACAAGGTTTAAGGGTGACATTACAATTCAAATCTGTATGTAGTAGCTGCAGCATAAAGTAAATGTATTCTAAATACCGAAGAGTAAATTATCTGCTAAATTTACTAATGCTTAAAGCTAAAATTTCAACACACTTAATAAACATGCCATGGCAATATAACGCCATTCACTGGATGAGTGCATCTGAGCAGTTTGTACCTTGTGGTATAAGTCAGCTGACTGTACCATCTGTTGACTTCATTCATTCTCAGCATCATAAACAGTCTCTGCTCAAGAGTCCTAAAGTTTGATTGGTGGTGTTGGCCATATGCCTATTTCTAGCCATTAGGAAAAATGCAATACAATGGTTATGAATCAATTCTACTGTACTATGACTGGGAGTTTTTTTCTCCAATGTAATCAGATAAGCTTGTCTATGACTATCACACACACACACACACGCCAATTTCCTAACAGCATTTTTCTATAGAATTTCAGCTGAGAATTTCTATAAACAGTGTGTGAAGAACTGAACCAGTCCTTCCATAGAAATTGCCACAAACATTTGCCTTATGTGATTTTTCTTTCCCACACCTTATCAATAGGGTAAATTATAAATTAAACATTTGAAGATCAAACACTCAATGCTTTAAAGCAGACTAAAGATTAAAGCCAATGTTAAAATAGCATTTAGGAAGCTTGTAAAACTCACAAAAGTGGGACATTCCAAGGTAAGATTGCTCTTCCAATTTGTCTTCCTGTGGCGTTTAGGTCTTACAGCACTGCTGATACACACTGAGGATTCTCAGAGAATCCTGCAATATCTCAGCGGGGGAAACTGAGGGCCTTTCATTCTGACTTCCCTTACCCATTTCAGACTTTTGAGATGGGAGGAGCCAAATAGGAACCGTAACCTTTTGGAAACTAGTTAATTTCTAGGTGGACGTCACCGAAGAATGCACTAGTTTATTTACAGATGGGAGATTGACTGGCTCTGGAGAAGGGGAGGTGAAATGGAAGAAGGACTTCTAGTGACCGTGAGGCAAAGCAGGTCAAGACGTCAATGAAGACAGGGCAAGTGTCATCTTATCCCTGTCTCCCCCCTTGAGAACTCCCTTTCTCCAGCCTGTCCACTCATCACTTACAGTAGGCAGGGTGGGTTGACTGGCAGGTTGGACTGGGGCAGAGAGAAAGTGACATGGAGCAACTCAGTGCAAGAGGACTGGGCTGAGAGCATAGAGAAAGTGATTGGGGAGCATGAGGTGTCATGTGATGCAGGAAGTAGTGAGATATTCGGATAGTTAGCAGGGTTGCTAAGGAGGCGAGAAGGGCCTTGTTCTCCTAAGGGCAGTGGATGGGTGACAGAGCTCTTCTGGCAGAGGAGAGGCACTGACACCTATAGTTGACTGGAAAAACAAAACACGACATTTTTCACCACCATTTTCAAGAATGTGTCCAGTACCTCAGTGCAGCATGCTGAGAATGGACATATGCAGCTCCACCCTAAGAATTCATTTAGAAAATGCTTGAACTTGTCTGGCTCCCTGCTCATAGTAATCATCTGCAAACTGAATCCCTCCAGTGTCTTCTTTCACATGCTGCTGCTGCTCTTGCCCACTCACAGTCCCCCACCCTATTGGATTGGTTAGCTGTCAATTTTGAATCCACTCTGCCTGGTATTGCAGTCATAATATAGTGCTCTGCGGGCTTTTCTAGAGGGTGCACTGAAAACAGTTGTTGATTCAAACTGACTCACAGGCCCAGTCTACAAATCAAAAGTATTTGTAACCAAGTTTGTGACAAAACAAGTTTGCTTCACCATGCTGTAAAGCATCTTTTCCTATCACTTTGCTTTGTTGGGTTTTTAAACTTGGCTATCAGAATATGATAAATCCACAACCACTTAAGAGCTTAGTAGCTGTCAGTACGCTGCATGGCATAGTCAGCTGGGACTTCAGTGTGCAAGGATAGAATTTAGATCCTCCAGCTCAGGGCTTGGTCCAAAATGACTTCAATAATAAGATTTGGATTATGTCCTAGATGCACAGGGCCTATACATCACATGAGGCAAAGCAAAAAAAAAATCTCAATTTGCTATTAGCAGTATAGGGTCTATGACACAAATGAGCAGATGCAATTCCATGGCACTAGAGGACAGTGATACAAATACATAGTAGCCCGTTTATTACAAAAATAAATTCTTTCCCAGTGACAGTTAAAATGACAAATGCTAGAATAATTTTTAAAATGCCTTTGACTATTGTATTCACGGATGAATCTGTTCTTTTTTCATATTGCCTGTGTCGCCCAGGCAATGCGCCAGTTTGTAGGCAGTTTGCATTATATCGGAGGAAGCTTTCCTCCAAGCAGGGCTCATCTGTCACAGAGCACCCGAGCTCTTGGAGTAGAAAATTAATATCCTGAGAGCCATCTGTAAAAAAGAATAAATGTCAAATATAACGGTTGTAAAGTTGCATGTGTTTTCTTGCTTTTTCTGGTTTATTCTTTATTCCCTTTTCTTCTTTCATCCTCCACTTTCTTATCTTTCATTCTCCCTTTTCTTTCCCTCCTGTCTCTCCATTTCCCCTCCTGTTTTACGCATTTCCTCACCCCCAATTTTTCTTCATCCCCTATGCTTCTCTTCCCATTACTTTATCTCTAACCCTGTTTCACTTCAGCCCATCCATTTCCCTCTGGTCCCCACAACGTCTTTGAACCTATGATGCAGTTTCCTCAATGACTTTGTGTCTGCCTATTTGTTGCCATCAGGCCCTCATTCTCCCATCCTTATCAACCATTTCCCTCCCTCTCTTTACCTATAATGGCCTTCCCTTGAGTCCAATCATTTTCTCCCCCTATTCCCTCCTAGGACAGACCTCCTCCTCCTTACCCGCTTCTCACATACTTACCTCTTCTCCTCACTTCCATATGCCCCATTTACTTTCTCCCCCTTCTCAACACTCCATCCTCACGCTGCAATGACATGAGCAGGAACCTAACCCAGCAGACCTGATTTGTAGTTCCCCACTGTTAACTACTAAATCCCACTCTCACCACACTTGTAAAGATGTGGGCACTGGATTTGTGTAGAGTTCATTTGGCCCTAATGCAATGTAAGTGGCATTCCTACAGCACTGAAATCCTGATGCTCTGGAGAAAAATGAAATTTGATCATTTATATATTTGTACTATTTCCACCTTGCTGTTGCACTGTGGAAAAGCTTTCAGCTGTGGAGTTGTTCTTGGAAGACTTTTGTTTATAATGAAAACAATAGTGATGGATTAGGGGAAATCACCCCTTCCAACAAATACATAAATCAGATCTGGAAAAATGGCAAGCGTTGCATACCCACTGGAATTTTTTTTTTTTTTTTTAACTTCTTAGTTGTTCAGCCCAACACTAGAGGGCAGAGCATTCCATTCAACCATTGACCCAGTCAGGCTTTTCTTTGACAGCATTTGAAATAACCTGCTTGGAGGGAAAATAGCATGATAGTGAGTATAATAATAGTACTTTGCACTTCTGTTGTGCCTTCCCTCTGAGTAGCTCCAAAAGCTTTAGAGACACCAATGAATTAATCCTCAGAGCACCCATGTGGTGGGTGTTGTCATCTTTATTCCACATGAAGTAACATATAGGGCACAAAGTTGGGATTTGACCTTCCCAAAGTCACACATCAGCCTTACTCACTTCCCCCATGCACAGGAGAAGTGGCCCTGCAAGTCAGAAGGAGAGAGGCAGGACAGGGGAGTAGGGAAGAGCTGTTCAGAAAGCGTATTTTCCATGACACATTTTGAGGGTTTATTAGGACAAAAAACTGAAATGTGAACACTTTCATATTATGGTTGTTTTCAGCTTTCAAAAACTGAATCTAAAAGCAAAAGTCTATAAACTGACCTGCTTGGAGAATGTCTACTTTTAACAAACAGCATCTTCCTCTTCCCCATAGGGGGTGCATGCGTGCACAAGTTTGATTCCTCTCTCTGAAGGACCTACACCCTCATTATTCCATAAGGGTTTTCCACAACCATAGGAAGATCAGAATTAATAGCTGCTTCACAGACAAGTACTAAATGATTTGTTTAAATTACTCATTAGGTATCTAAATGCTAGATGACGGACCATTCACAAATACCTGAGGGGCAGAAGTAGAGAGCCTCAGGCACGTGATAGAAAATTGAAAATAATGGAAAAACAAGCTAATCACCAAGATATATTTACAGTAAAAACAAGACTAAGTTATATCAAAAGAACTGAGATTCAAGTGATAGTGAGTAAGAATACTGGCAACCAATGGTTACACACAAAAAAAATCCTAAATTTAGTCTCTAGAAAGCATGTTAAGTAACAAGTTATTCTTCTGTCTAAAGAAGCGTGTCTCATCCAAAGGTCTTTGCAGCATTTTCAGCCAAGCCTGGATTTTACCCATTTTTCATGAAGCAAAATTGCTGTCCATTTACTTCCTAGAATGTCTTCTTCATCCCCTAAATACATCAGAACAAACCTTTGATGTGCACCTCAAAATAGGGTCTTCCCTACTCCCTCCCCAGGTACTCCTCCACTGTTTACTTCTTCCTATTACCTTTCTCTCCAAAATTTTCACAATCCATCAGCATTTGGTTCAGGCTGGTGACTGGAGGCCAGTTATAAGCCACACTATCCTCAATTTACATGTAAACAGTCAGATAGATAAACATTTCTTGCCTGAAAGAAAACATGGTTTTTCACTTTTCCTGGTGATCAATCCCTAGACACAGACCTTCGAATGTGATTTTCCATGTATATGCTTAATTCCTTACATGTTTTTTGCAATGATACAGATGATCCGTGCGACACAGGCTATAGTTAGAGACTTTACACTCTAGTTCACCAACAGTGTCTTGTGAATACCAGGAGATCCCTGTAACCCCTATAGATCACTTCTCTGCCCTCTTCCTGCCAACTGGCAAGGGGTTTCTGGGACACAGGGTGTGACAAGCACTCTTGTTGGCTCAACAGAAGGAGCCTGATGTAGTAAAAACAGCTGCAGGCACTGGGAGAGATCCTCCAAGACAATAGGCTACATGGCAGGTCAGAGCAAAGCCACGTGGACAGAGGGATTTCCTGGTTGCAGACACAAGTACTAGGATATGAGTTGCCAGTTGCATGGGCTGTAGGCAGAAAGCCAGGAGGAGTTCCCAGTGTGACCCTGAGAGGAAGCAGAGGGACAGGCCTTGCTGGGCACAGACCTCAGTGGCGTGACAGACTTGGGGATTTCTGAGCAAGGAAACTGCCTGCTGTTGGTTTCTTCTGTATTCAGGGAAACAAGACTTGGTGTACTTTTTTTGTTAATAATCTTTTGCTGTAATCTTGTTTATACCTGACTCCTATCACTGAATTCTCATTCTAATAGAAGCACCTCTGCAAGGCATTGAAGTTTGGCTAACTGCTCTGACCAGTAAAGAGGGGCCTTTTGTTTCAACACCATAGTCATGCCCCCTCCCCCTCGCCCCCGTCATTTACACACCAAGGCAAGTGAAAGTAAATACCTCAAGGTTACACTGACTGGAAGTGAAAATATCTTAAGAGTTCTACTGAAAATTCATTGCAAAATATCCCTCAGGTTAAATTTAAGATAAAGCTAGACCAAGATTTCTCAAACTGTTTTACTTAGACAATGTATAATTTAAGATGTGAAAGCTTATATTGTAGCAGTGGGAGGCAGACTACAACTTGCTCCATAGCTTTTGGGCTGACCCAGAAGCCTGGGATCCTGGATTATTAGGGGATCTATAAGAAGTGCCTCCTGATTATGGCTTACTTCTCTAGTCTAGTCTGAAGTGAATATTTTAACAAAGAGCCTCCCTCTCACAAACTGCAACCTGGCAAAACTACAACTGTCAGAAATTGCTACCTGGGCCAAATTCTTCTCAGTTAAACCAGCATGAATCCAGAGGAACTCAGTTGAGGTCAATGGTGTTTAATTCAGATTTATAGCAGGGTTAATGAGACCAGCGTCTTGCCTTGGGCATTTGGATAAAGGGATTTCCTTTCTTGAAGACATAACATAGCTTCATCTGCATAGAAAAAACTACGAAGCATATTGGCTCATACATGTTATTTTTGTCCTAACTTGGCAATACTTCCTTCTTTTGCTGCCACTATTGATTTTTTTCCTTTCACTGGTCCAGTATTGGAAGCCACTCTTAGCGCCACATGGGATACATCTGGCAGCTGCAGGGATTCATATGCCAACTGGAATGCGCTTTATATCAGCGGCAGCATCTGGAACCACGTCTGTCCCATTGGCTACCTTCCTGGGGGATCTTTTCCTTTCCTCACACTCGTGACTGTTTGCTGGGATGCCCCAGAGTCACTTGTTCCATTCTGAGAAGTTCTGTTGTCCTGTCTTGCTAATATTTTTCTTCTTTTTAATGCGAGTTTGGGCTCGGCCAGGAATTTTCTGCCTAGTAAGGAGCTAATCATGTTCCCACTTGAAGCCAATAGAAATTTTTCCATTGATTCAGTTGTGGCAGGCTTGGATCCAATGGCAGATTACTGTTTCTGTCCAACACCAACCTGCCCTATCCTCATTTGGCACCAGATTGCTTGTGACCTCAGGAACAATAGCAGTCCCTGTGCATTGGAAAGTACAGGAACAGCTCCCTTGATGTACCCCCCGTAGCACATATTGCCTCAAAGGAGGCAGGACACAGATGTGGCCATGTCCTCATCTCCCCTGCATCAACCCAGAGAGCAAGCTAAGTGAATTAGCCAGAATAGACAGCACCATGCTGAGGCACAATCCTTCCCTGGGCTTTCTCTGAAGCCGGGTAGGTCTATGTTTGCCCCCGACACAGGGCACTGCCCTGAGATCTAACCATTGACAAGAAGCAAAGTACGTAGGAATACACACATGGACTCTAACTCCTCCCCCCCCCCCACCAATGTACACAAACAGCAGTCCTATCATGGGTGTCCCATTTCTCTTTGTGAATAACATGCATTCTTTTGTCTCAGTGTGTCTTTTGCCTTGACCCTGGCACCATCTTAACAACCAAAAGCTCAAAACACAGCATGACTGGAAAAAAAAAAAAAAAAAACCACATAGCAAAAACAGTGCACATCAGGGACTGGCCCACGCCCTGCTCACATCTCTGAGTGAGGACACTGGGAAATAAAGAGTATATCAGGTTTGTCAAGTAGACAAGGTCATGCTGAGAAATCTGACTGACCAGCAATGGATATTGACACCAACTGTCTGATTCTCACTTACAGTATGAAAAGGCCTTAAAGTAGATGTATGTTTATGCCACATTTAAGGCCCTTTGATTCCACTAGTGTAAATGAGAATCAGGCCCATAATGTCTAACACAAGAGTTCACATACATGTATGTGAATGCCATGAACAGCCAGATGAAAGGCCCAATCTGGAAAATATTTGCCATTAAGTGGAGTGCTGCTTCCCACCATGTCTAAACTCCAAACGGCTACTCAACACAGAGAGCTCTGTGCTCCAAGAATACTTTTACTGCTGGTCCCTAACACTGCACAGGACATAAAACCTGCAGTAAGTTTCATGTGTTTAATAAGTGACTATTTCTTGTGCAATGTCGCTGATCCTCTGCAGACGTCCACTAGTCATCTGATAAATTCAGATCGATCAAAAACAGATTGTGACTATGAACCATCATTATAGGTTGCCCCATGTTCTTACATAGCACCTTCTGCCAAATGTAGACACCTGTAAGGTGAAGCAGCACTGCTTAATATGGCACACCTACGCTACAGGACAGAGAAAGCTTTATCAAAGCTTAGGAACTTTGAAAGGTTCCTATCTGTATCCAGCAATGTACAACAATTTTTTGGTTCAGTGCTCTGCTGACATTTGGCTCCAGTTCAGCCAAGCACTCTAAATAGTCAGTCATGTACATCTGAATTGGGGCCTTAACCCTTTACATCACTAGGGAGGGCTCTGTATTATAGTAACCATCTTTTTAGCCCTCCTGCTGGAACCCCTCAGAGATACTCTAAGCATTACCCAAAAGGGATTTGCTAGAGAGCACTACAAGTTGCTCTTTCCCCTCAGATACTGTGCACATTGCCATGGCAGCACCCCGGTTGATTCTTTCACGTTGGAGTGAACTAACGGTCTCAAGATCTGAGCTGCACTGTCCCTCCGTGGAATGCAGGATCTAAATCCCTGACATAGCCTTGTAACTGTACTACCACGCTGCCCCGATGAGGATGCTTTAATTACAGAACCCTCAGTAGCACTTCAACTGAGGCAAAGAGAAATTAGCTTAAGAAGACATGAATTGTTCAGTAGCCTCTTGTGTAGTTGCATTGTATTAGCCTAAAGCTTTTATGCATTCTGTTAATATATACACACACACACACACCACACTATTCAACCAACATTTGTTTCCATATTTCCTTGCTACAGTTAAATCTGTAGCAGATATGGCAAAGCACAAGTCCGTTTTTTTCCACTGCAATCATAATTCAGAGATATTTCCCTTGTGACTGCAGGCTCATCAAGTTGCTGTAGGGAAAACTGCTGAGCTTGGCGAAGAGCCATTTCTGCAAAAAGAAGAGACTCATTGAGGACTATCTGCCCTCAAAATGTCTTTGTCAATATAAACGCATATACCTTACAGCAACAGTGAAAGCTTACAGAAAAGCTAACAAGTTCCCATAGCAAACACAATGTCACTCTGTAACCCAGTTTGCTCAGTTAGCATACCTGAAGGAATCTTTACTAGCTAGCTTCACTAATGACTGTTTTTACTCCCTGCCACTTAGAGGCAGGTCTTAGAGTACTTACTGGAATGTGTTTCTAATGCTTTGTTCAGGATAGCGTAACTGGGCTGGAAAAGCTTTAATGGCGTAGACCCTATAAATAGATATAAAAAGGATGCTTTCTAACGTAATGCCTTCTAATCAACAAGCTGTTTCTGATTAAATCTAATGATGTTTGACAGAGGAGTCTGTATTTCAGAATTGGAATGATTCATAGCAATGTTTAATTTGATCCCTAACCAAATTTAATATTTCATACTAATGGCTCCTGATTTTAAAGGACCACCTTTGTGCACAGGCATTGCAGCAAAAAAAACACAAAAAAACCACACAACTAGTGAATGGCACAGTAAGTAGGTGCCTGTCTCCAAAGCTGCTTGTGCAGTTTATAAGGTTTGCTGGCTTCCCTAGGATATGTTTGAGGTCTTTGAACCAAGAGGGTGCATAATTAGTTGCATGTAGATTCCCCGTTATTAATGTGTATGGGAAAGCCTAGAGACCCCTTCTAAAAGCAACACCCCTTTGTTTTAGGCAACGTGCAAACATAGTGAGACAGGATTTGCCGTGAAGAGTTTATTCTCAAAAAAGACCAGACAGACAAGAGGTGGGAGGGAAAACAGAAGCACAGGAGGTCAAGTAATTTGCCCAGGGTTGTACAGTAGGTCAGTGGCAGACTGGTGAGGAGACCCCAGGTGACCCGATTCCCAGCCAAGTGAGTTAGCCACTAGATCTGTCTATTATATCTAATGCATCTATTTTTAAAAATGCACTTGTAGACTTGAGGAAATCTGCAGTGAACGCTCAGTGGGCAGTTTTCAAATAATCATAACTTTGCTATAGCAAAGCCATACGAGGGCACTAGTTCTTAAGACCCCCATACACACAACAAGCTTGTCATTTTAAATGACAGCCATTTTTGCTACATCCCTCTTCAGAAATCTGTCCTTTTGTGTCTGTGTCTTGTTATGACAGGACAGCTCGCATGCTTTAATGATCCCTAGTGTCTGTGTCGAAGGAGGCTTTTTTGCTCCTGGTTGATGCCAGACTGGTCTGTGGGAGAAAAGCCAAACAAAAACAGACACACTGGTCCTCCAGGCTGGGGGGTAGGCCCAGGGCTAATAACCTAGTCCTGTGAGAAACAAAATATATTACGGAAACAGCAGTGGAGAAATCAACCATTATTACTGTGCATGATGGTCTTCAGGAGCCAATGACCTGTATGACTGCCAGTGGTGAAAGCCAAAAGGAAGAATGAAGACAGAAGTGCTCAGCACCAAGACGAAAACCAAACTTGTTTTTTGGAACATGCGGACAATGTACGAAACAGGGAAGCCAGCTCAGCTCAGAGCCGAGATGAGATGTTATAAGTTACACATCCTGGTTGTCAGTGAGTAGATGGACAGGATCAGGAAACAAGGCCGCCCCAAAACAAGGCAAAGAGCTGTGGAAGCTGAACTGAAAAACCTAGGACACTGCTGGGGAATCATTGAAAGACTTGCCAGAAACAGACAGTAGCGGAGGAGCTATGTTGCTGCTGTAAATGCCAGAGGCATAATGGGGGACTAACTAACTTCTTCAGAAATGCCTGGCTAGAATTATTTAATGTTGGGAAAAATGGGGTTTTTGTTTTTTTCCCCCTAAAAAGTCTTAAAGGAGTTTGCTTCAAGTTATAAAAAAATCACCTTCATTCAGAGACTAGATATAAGTTGGAAACATGAGTTGTAGTTCAGTGAATATGAATGATTCTGATTATGTAATTTTTGTATCTTTACATAGCACCATTTATGTGCATGGTTTCAAAGAACACATTGCTCTAACACTCACAGACAATCACCTCTTTAGGGGAGAGGGAAAGAAGCAAGGAGAAGAACTGGTTGGAAGATTTTAGTAGGCTCTCTTTTTGGTCAGAAAATGCCATTAAGATGGAAATTGTTGGCAAAGTCATATTGATTTTAATGAAAGAAGTTTTGATATTATTGAAATTAGAAAATGTCAAAATTTCTCATTTCAACACTTCAAAAAAAATCAAAAGTTTTCATTCCAGTTTAATGACTGTTTCAAAATTTAACTGATTTAAAATAAAAATTAAAGTGTCAAATTGAAACAATGTTTTGAATTGACAAACTAAATCTCAGTTGAACACCAAATGATTTTGTCCCCACAGAATTAAATGGAAATGTTAAAATTTTTGTCTCTGTTGTGATTTGGGACATCTTTTTGAAATCACAAAATTTATTTTGCAGGATGGAAAATCTGTTTTCTGACCAGCTATAATGAGGAGTCAGGATGCATTTTATACTACAGGAAAGCATGGCCAACTATAAGATGGTTACCATGGCAACAAATGGTGCCCGAAGACAAAAGAAATAATGTGGCAAATCCGAGGACAATACTTCTTTATCTACTACCGGGTAAATAAAAAAATAGAGAAAGAAGGTAGTGTCATGCTGTCCAGAGTGGCTCACAACCATGAGTGCCAGCCTCAGGGCAGAAAATCAAAAAGCAAAGGCAGAAACCTGAAATTGGTTTTATGTTCTACCATTAGGTTTCACGAACACAGTAGCAAGTGGTGCTGAACTACAGGTACCAGGGCTGCTACCTCACCCCCGCCTTGAAGTAGTAACACCACCAAATACATGGTTTCTAACATCAGCACCCCCACTACAAAAATTGTTCTAGCACACCTGGCATGAACTCCTAAAGCACTATAACAGTCTTACCATGGAGACTCAGACAATCCCCTGGGGCATTCCAGTCTATTTTGCCACCCAGGGAAACTGGATTACGTGATAGATGGTCACTTTACACCAAAGTCACAACAATATTCAGGTTACTCCCAGTCCCAAAGGACCTGTCAACTACCCCAGGTCAATTAGACTCAGATTTCAAAACAAAGACAACACTTGTAGCCAATCCTGTAATAAAGTAACTAAAAGTGTGTAACTAAAAAGAAATGAGAATTATTTACAAGATTCAGACAGGAAACACACACAAATGACAGTGTCTTAGATTTAAAAAGGTAATACAATGTGGCAAACTGCCAGCTTCCCCCTTGTAGGTCTCATGCTTTACCTTGGTCGTTTGCAGTCAGGACGCCCCCAACTACCTCGTCTTCCCTGACGGTAGCAGAGCGCCATCTCCTGACTGGGAGAGAACCTTCTCCTGCAGCTGGCTGAGACCTTCTGGGAGCTTTTCCTGCATGTGTTCACTCCCCTTCCTTTAGGGAAAGCAGGGTTTGAATACCCCTGGCCTGGTCCTTCATTGGGTCCAGGTGCCATTAATTGCCCTGCTCTGCTCTTCCCTCTGCCTCCTAGGGTTTTTAACCCTTTCAGGCCCTCATACTGGCCCAGGTATACTCTTTTGTAGCCATCTGGCCTGACTTTACCACAATAAGTTATTCATATATATTCATTCTCTCACTCACTCACACACTCACTCACATAAGCAACTCTAAATGTCCTTCAGGCCTGACCAGTGTCAAGCAGCATGGGGATCTCTTGCTTATGTTTAGGAATCTTTGCCCCTCAGAGTCCAGACAGCATAAAAAAATCCACTTTCTACTGGTCAGATTTTTTTTAACCCCCTTCCTGCTGAATCCAAGCTGATTGGATGAGCGCTCCTGCAACTAACCTCTTCATGGGCGGGTGGGGAGCTAAGCAATCAACAGTCTTTGTTCCACAATGGCCCATTTGGATTCAATATTCCTTCCCAATGGACAGGAGATAACACCTCTTGGGGTAAACGAATATTTCCCCACCTGGTAATGCTTCTCCCTGGACATTGGAGAATGTAGGGTCTTAAATATTTTTATAGTTACAGAGCAAACTTTAAATATTACCTTATACCAAGGGATACAGCTATTGTAAGTAGGATTAATACATGCAGATTCCTCCTGGTGTTTCATAAACACAAAACTCATTGTTATAACTAATATCTATTTTGATAATGCTAACATACAGGTAAGCAAGACTGGTTTCCAGCTATACATTTATAAGTGTTCAGTGAGACCTAAGGACCTTGGCATGAGCTGGCACCTAGTCTGCCAACATCACAGGTGGATTCTGGGCACAAGCTGTGTGGTAGCATCAAAGATGAAAGCAGAAGAAAGAGTTCATTTGTCTCCTAGACATTGTTAGCCTGACGATAAAAGTAGAACAAGAAAGGTAGTGAACTTTAACCATCATAAGCCAGGGGCCTGGCATGTTAGTCCACGCCTGAGCGTGCAGGGTATACGTGGGAGTTGTGACTGTGTTTCATGTTAGCATAGGCTGTGGTCAATGCCCAGAGCCTGAATTCCACAGCACAAATATAATTTTGGCTCTTCAATCAAATGTACACACTCCGGCAACCACACTGCAGAAGCAGAAGTTTTCACTTCTTGCTGCAGCGAATGCTTAGCAGTAGCTATAGCTATGACTGCTACATATTGCTATGCATTCATTGTACTTCAACATAGTGCTGTACAATGGAGATTTTTACATTAACATTAGCTAATTCACTTTTAATCTGTATTTGTATAGTGCATTAAAAGATCTAAAATGCCATATAAATACCAGGTACAGTACTATAAACTACCAATGCCATTAGATGATGCCACATAAATTGTTTGATCCATAAACTTGGGTTGTATCTATGCCTGTATAGGTGCTCTGGGGATAGAACCTTCCCGGCTATAGAACTAGTTTAACCAAGATAAATGTGTATATCCATGTGGACACCTGACACGCAATACCTTAGTATGCTAAGCACATCTGCTGTTTCTTAGTCATTCCAAAATGAGATATTGTTGATCTCTTGAACTTGTTAAGTCCATGAGCTAATTTGGAAGTGTCTCTTACAATTATGAAAACAAATATTAAGAGGAGCAGGATACAAGATTCTGTTTAGGATGATATTTTATATCGTAGCATTTGGGGAAGTGTTAGTTTTACATATCAGGTTTATATTTTCAGACCCTTGTTTTCCACAAGGATGGTTTCCACCTCATTCAGCCCAGACTGAAGGACAAAGCCATCCCTCTCTCCATCCATTTTGTTGCTCTGTATTGTCCATGTCTGTAAGATCCGATTCTCGGCAGTGCTGAGTACGCTCAACTCCTATTTAATTGTGAATGGCAGAAAATATTTAGCTTTGCATGTATTACAGTTGTATACACACACACACAGATGCTGTAAATCAGCATAGCATTATTTACCTATGACAGATTGTCAGAAAGGCAAATGGATCAAATATGTGAGTTAATTATACTCTAACTTCATGGGGCAGGGAGTGTCTCTTACTATGGGTTTGTACAGCACATTGGAGCCTTGATCCTGGTTGGAGCCTCTGAGTGCTACCACAATATCAAGTTGTCTAAATACTAGGCTGTTATTAACAATCACTCCATTTGTTACCACTTGTTTTATTTTGCTTTACATGATTTAAAAAAAAAAAAAGCACTTCAGCATTGCATTCGATTTCTCAGGGCTCAATCCTGCAAGGTGCTAAGTCCTCTCATCTGAGCCAGCAAAGCATTCACGTTCTTAAACGTACACACATACTTAAGAGCTTTGTTAGCTCAGGGCCAAAGTCTTCAGTGCCTCACAGGATCAAGACCTCGGTAATTAGATGCTCTTTACTGCATTTTGCTTCATTTATTGTGCATTGAAATGTTTCAAGCACTTGTTCAACAAAAACAATTTAACATGAGTTTGACACATTGCATCCCTTCTGCACAGGGCTGAGTGTTTAAATAGATGTTTTTTAAAGTGTAGCTTTCAGTTATGTTTTCCCCATGTACATTTTTATTGCTTGTCTGTAAGGGCTTGATGCTACTTCTACCAGTCGCCGGCAATACTCCTGTAGACTTTAATGGAGGCAGAATGAGGCTCTAGGAAGTTTATTTAAAGCAAAAAGAGAGAATGTCTTTTCACATGAATGGTTTTTAGCTATATAAATGATAAATAGCTAGGGAAATTTTGCTGCCCATAACTGAACTTCTAGTGGAACAAAATATGAAAGCTATGGTCTATAATGAGAGGTGTGCGACAGGGAAACCATCCCTCCATCCTGACCATCTCTGCAAGACATCTGGGGCTTGTTAACAAGGATCCAGGTGCTGCTCACATGATTAAGTAGTGCTGAAATGAGACAGACAGCAATGAAGCTATATTAGATGAACCAAAGATATTAGGCAATTAGTTCACCAGACCTATCTGTTCTGTTAGTGTGCTTTTAGAGTTTGTTGTAAATGCCTAATCTTTAGTAAAGCCACAATTTAAACTGCAGGTCCCAATGAGCAGGAGTTTTAAACTCATGTTAGAATTACCCAAGATGGATAAATCTAAGAACAGCACCAATAGCAATCTCCTGGTCCATCAGATTGAAAACTGATCATTCTAGATGGCTTTCCCATTTGTTAGGCCCTTTGCCAGGATGTCTCCTGACATCTCCCAGGTGTGCTAGTACTAGCTGGAAGATACAGTGCAAAAGTGAAGAGCACAGAACAGTTTACTATCAAGATGGTGTTCACAAAATAGAATGGAGTTTGTAGATGACAGATATATATACTAATTTGCCACAGGTGTAGACCTCAAAAGTGTTGCCCAGTTTTTCCATCCAGGCTTGCTCTTAACTGTTGATGGACGTGTCTATGCACATTATAAATTATATACATACATTTTCAGGGTAGTTGTAAATATGTATCTCTAGACAGGCTATGCTTCGAACCTTTTCCTTTCAGGAAAGAGTTTAACAGTCTGCTGAAACTGACTTTCCCTTTGTTTTTTTCAAACAAGGCTAGCTGGTTTTACATGAAGGCCAGGGATACCATGAAAGACAGTTTCATGCCGTTATTGGATCTTCTGGATTCTCTGCCTTTCTTTTCTGTAACCATGTTTCTGAGGTCTGACTGCCTCTGGCACACAAATGAAACTGATCTACAAGACCACACACAGTGTTAAACAAAATCTTGGGGTTTCATTTGGCTTTAAGTGAAGAATTCACTCTAGTGCAGATGAAGTTAGTGTTATCCAACTGTATATGTAGTTACTAGAGAGAGCTAATAGTGTAACTTTCAACAGAGTATCAATAATAAGCCCCAAAAGAAGAACACATGCAGCCAGACATTAGTGTTTGTCTGTAGTTGCATTTACCCTAAAAGAGTGCTCTGGATATTAGCTGATGCTGACCACTTCTCTTTTTCCCTTCTCTTTCCACCCTTATTTTATATTTTTAATAGAAAATCTGCTCTCTTATGTGCGCACATGCACATATGTAGGATAATGGAGCATCTTCAAATACAAACAACCGTGTGTTGGGTTTAAAGTAACAGCATGAACTGAGGGAAAACACGTGCCTCACTGGGGACAGCTCATTGAAAACCTCTGCTCAATATGCAGCACTAGTCAAAAAAGCAAACAAAAATGTTAGGACACAAAAATAGGATGGAAAATAAAATGGACTCTATCATAAGAATACAAACCACTGGTGTGTACCTACCTGGAATACTTAATTCGTTTCTATTCTGGCCACCCTATCTTACAGAGGATAGGGCAGCGTTGGGGGGGGGGAATTAGACAATTAGAGGCATGGAAAAGCTCTCGTGTGAAGAAAAATTGACAAGATTGGGACTGTTTACCTTAGAGGAGATGTGACAAAAACATAAAATGATGAATGGGACAGAGACAGTAGATCAGGAAATTCATAGATTCCAAGGAAGAAGGGAGCACTGTGATGATCTAATCTAACCTCCTGAACACCACAAGCCATAGACCTTCCCCAACTCAATTGAGTGCCTTGCGACTATCACTCTGAGGCAGATTTTCTAATCCTTTAGATATTCTCATGGCTTTTCTCCAATTTATCAACATCTTTCTTGAATTGTTGACCACAGGAACAGGACACAATAGTCAGCAGTAGTTGCAGTGCTAAATACAGAAGTAAAATATCCTCTTAATTCCTACTCCAGATACCCAAGTTTATGCATCCTAAGATTGCATTAGCCCTGTTGGCAACAACATTGCATTTGAAAGTTCATGTTCACCTGATTAGCCACCACCACATCCCAAATCTTTTTCAGAGTCATAGGTTACCAGGATAGAACTCCACATTCAATAAACATGGTCTGCATTCTTTGTTTCTAGATCTATACATTTAGATTTAACCATACTTAACACATATTGGTTGCTTTTCACCCCATCACAGGACACTCACCACAGGTGGCACTTTCTCCTGGCTGTTCCGAGGAGTAGCTCTCTCCCAGATCTGATGCCTCCCTTTTCGGTATCTCAGCCAGTTGTCTTCCATCTCACTTCATGGCATCTTTCTCACTCCAAGAGCTGCAGCTTCCTCTTCATGATTCAACCTTCTGGCCAGGTCATTATGTGGTGTCCTTCTTTGGTATAGAGTCTCACTGAACCCACTTTTCAGGCAACACCACTCCATCTGCAGCTGGTATGGAAACCTAGGCCTATCCACTACCCCAGATTCCCCTCAGTTCCCAACCTTGCTGCTGTCTCTCCTCCTATTCGCCTCCTACAAGCTTTCTTCTCAACCCATCTCTTTTCTAGGTACACCCTTCCCTCAGGACTAGGCCTTCAGGGTCATACTCTTTCCCCGATTTCCTTCCATCCTATTCTACTACACAGAGAATAGCTATACACATCCTCACTACAACAATGTCTATTGCCAGTTTCCTGGCTTTATACTAGCCCAGCCCACCCCTGCTCAGCTGAGCTTCATCTTCCAATCAGAGTTTGCAGCTTCAACCTAAGCTCCTCATGTGTAGTTTATCAGACTAACTGGCCCTTTCTCTGCTTCCTTAACTTTTTCAGAGCTGTGAGGAGTGAATACCCCATCACACGCCCTCTTACCAAGCAATCCTGATTGCTCTTTATCAGTGACCAGTTCTCTTCATTATTTAGCACTGCTCCAATTTTTGTGTCATTTACATACTTTATCAGTGACGATTTTATGTTTTCATCCAGGTCATTGACAAAAATGTTAAATAGCATAGGGCCAAATTCTATTGACTCTGTCTCACAACACAAGAGCAAAGGGACATTCCATGAAATTGAAATGTGGCAAGTTAAATCGATAAAAGAAATACTTTTCCACTTGTTGCACAATTACCCTGTGGGACTCTTTGCCACATGATGTTGTTGAGACCAAAAACTATAAGATTCAATGGAGGGGAGGTCAGATATTTATAAGGATAAAAAGAATATCCAGCATTATAATAGTAAACATTACAAGTAAAGATGAGTTTTAGAAGCGATATAAACTCTCATGGTTCAGGACATAAACCAATCTCTAGAGTTATGGAGTTAGAAAAGAGGATGCATGGTCCAGTGAATGGGGCAATACCCAAAGAGCTGGGTTCATTTCCTTGCTCTACCACAAACATCTTGTGTGAATCTCAGCAAGTTACTTAGTTTCCCTTTGCCTAATTTTCTAGCTGTGAAATGGGGCTAATTGCACTTCTCTACCTCTTATGGGTGTCGGGAAGATAACTCCCATAGACTGTGAGGTGTTCAGATACATTTGTTATGGGCCAGAATAAGTACCTAAGGTGGACAGTTAAGAGGAACTTTCCCTGAGGTCAGGTTATGCCATAAATTCCTACTTCCAGCTTTCTTGCTCCTTCCTCTGGAGCACATGATACTGGCCCCTGTTAGTGACAGGACACCACAGTTGATAGACTACTGGTATGGAAATTCTTATGTTTCTAAGAGTTTTCTGTCACTGGAGGGGGCAATTCCAATGCTAATCTCTGTAATATAAAGTGTCACCAAGTTCTTTGTATCTTCAGCCTATGACTCAGAATTTTTCTCTCTTTGAGGCATTTCTCCAAGATCACTCAGTGTAATGTGTCCTCCTTTCCTTTAGCCAGGCTTCTCTCACATTTTGGCAGATGTTACATATCAAAGCATGAGAGCAGCTGGGATAAAGGGTAAAGGGTTCTGGCGTAGAATACTCACTAGAAGAGGGTGAACAAAATGTGGCCCCTGGGTCAAATGTGGCTCCAGAATTCTCAGCTGTTGTCTATGGCTCCCCTGGCCTTCAATATGGCAGTATAAGCTATAAATACCAATGGGTGTAGTTTCAGCAGCCAGTGCTGGACTGGCTGCCTGAAGCAGCAGGGGCTCCCCCATTAAGCCGGAACAGCACCAGCAGCCCAGGTAGCACACCAGGTGGAGGGAGAGAGCCAGTGAGCCAAGATAACTGGCTTCAGCTTGCATGTGCATGTGTGTGCCGTGCTTTGCCCCCCCCGAATATAGCAGTCAAACTACGCCTATGCAAGTGCCAGCCTGCGATATCACATCTCACTCAAAATGGAGCACTGTCTGTGCTGTGACCTTCGTCGCTGCAACAAAGATCTGTAATGAACAGAGCACCACAGGAAATGATTGTCCTGTAGCACAAATATTTTCAAGAGTCTGGAAATTTTTCCCATTAAACACTGGAACAAAATCATAGAATCACAGAATATTAGAGTTGGAAGGGACCTCAGGAGGTCATCTAGTTCAACCCCTGCTCAAAGCAGGACTATCCTCAGCTAAATCATCCCAGCGAGGGTTTTGTCAAGCTGCAGCTTAAAAACCTCTAAAGACGGAGATGCCACCACCTCCCTAGGTAACCCATTCCAATGCTTCACCACCCTCCTAGTGAAAAACTTTTTCCTAATGTCCAACCTAGACCTCCCTCACTGCAACTTGAGACCATTGCTCCTTGTTCTGTCATCTACTACCATTGAGAACAGTCTAGCTCCATCCTCCCTGGAACCCCCTTTCAGGTAGTTAAAGGCAGCTATCAAATCCCCCTTCATTCTTCTCTTCTACAGACTAAACAAGCCTAGTTCCCTCAGCCTCTCCTTATAAGTCTTGTGCTCCAGCCCCCTAATCTTTTTTGTTGCCCTCCGCTGGGCTCTCTCCAACTTCTCCACATCCTTTTTGTAGTGGGGGGCCCAAAACTGGACACAATACTCCAAATGCGGCCTCACCAATGCTGAATAGAGGGGAATAATCACTTCCCATGATCTGCTGGCAATGCTTCTAATGCAGCCCAATATGCTATTAGCCTTCTTGGCAATCAGGGCACACTGCTGACTCATATCCAGCTTCTTATCCACTGTAACCCCCAGGTCCTTTTCTGCAGAACTGCTGCCTAGCTCGTCTGTCCCCAGTCCGTAGCTGTGCATGGGCTTCTTCCATCCTAAGTGCAGGACTCTGCACTTGTCCTTGTTGAACCGCAACAGATTTCTTTTGGCCCAAGCCTCCAATTTGTTTAGGTCCTTCTGTATCTCATCCCTACCTTCCAGGGTATCTACCACCCCCCTAGCTTAGTGAAAACATTCTGAAGTTTCTGACAAAAAGAAAGAGAGAGAGAAAGTCCTGCCCCCAGTGTAGCCAACAGTCTGGTGGTGGTCAAGGCACTCAACTGGATGTGAGACACCTGGGTTGAAGTCCCTGATTTGGAGCAAGGACTTGAACCTGGCTCTCCCATATGATTGCTCTAACTGCCTGTCTAGTCTGGGTTTGGTGTCTGTCTCTGATTTTGAGCAGAAATTTCACCCTGAACATGGGAAACCTCTGTGGAATAAAATCAAGACAGGAGGCCTTAGGCTGGAACCAAATCACTCCAGTCTGGTGAGTTATGTTATAAGACATTAACTCACCTTGCAGCCACCCCAGCCCAACCTGTCAGGAATCCCTGCAGGCTACCAAAGAATGTAGGTGCCTCACGACTGGCTGGCACCAGGAGAATCACCCTGACTTATTGACACCGGGAGAATCCCAGCGGGAGGTATAAGTGCCCAATATGTAGTAAACGACTTGTTAAGTACTAGAAAATCCACTATACGATCATGTATGTAATATGAACCTTTTGATAAATCTATATAAACCCACTGTAACCTGAAACCAGGGAGTCCAGTGACCAGCACTAAGGTGGCTGCCTGGGCTCCCCATAGCTATGGTCTGTCTGTATGTGTGTTTGTAAAATTAAAGCTCTGTTCGATCTTCACCTGAATTGGAGTGGCTGCGTGATTCCTTCCACCACACCTCTATCAACAAAACTTTCTTTGAATCAGGCACATTCCAGCAAACAGTTTTGGTTTACATGAACAGGGATTTTCCGTTTCATCCAAAAGTCCTGACCAGCTGTAATAATGAATATGGGAGTGACTATAACCAGATTTAGATCTCAAGTTCCCAGCAAATGTGCCATTTGGCTTAGCAAAGTTTGGACATAACGGCATGTAGAACATCTAACAGGTTTTAACAAGCATAGTAAGAGGAAAGGGGGAATGCTGTATTTTGTTATTCAGCCTGCCCAGAATGTGTATGTGGATTACACGGCAAAATCACAGGACCCAGTGTGGCATTCTATTTTACCATGCTTGAATAATCAGGTCATTTCCATTTGTCACCCATTCAACCTTTCATACAAATTCCAGCTTCCTTGTCTTATTTCAGTTCATGCAAGCACTGCTACCATATACAATTTGGCAGCATTCTCCTGAGTTAGGAAATGTCAGTGGGAAAGAAATGGTGGGGGGATGAGAGTTTTACAGAGAGTTAAAAAGACAGAAACTTTTCTAGCCCTCAGCCTGTCTTCCTTTTTACACTGTTTTTTGTGTGATCTCTGCTGGGATTATCTCCAAATTCTTTTCTTTCACTAGAACATCTGATTGTGTTAAATATGGCTACTGAGAACTTTGATTAAAGATGAGGTTTTAAATGAGAAGAGTTTTCACAATTACATGTTAGTTGTGTGAACCCAAGATCTTAATCAGGGCAGGAGAATAAAATATTGTGGAGTTGGAACCTATCCCATGGAATTTGTCAACTCCTACTGACATATGCAGAACTGTTCACCTTTGAATCCAATATTCCTTATATGGTCAATTTAATAATCTTTTAATATCTTTACACCCTTCCCCCCACTGCCTGTTAATAGGAAATTCATTTTACAGTCTTTAGAGGTTATCAGTTGGCAAAACAAAGCCAGAAGTATTAATGTGATACAGGACAAATTCAAAGCCTGTCTAAGATATTATGGAAATGGAAGAAAACTCTGCTCATATTTATCCAACAGGAAGCAAAAAGCAAATATATTTTCTAGCCATATTACATCCAAAGAAAAGGAAAACTAAGCCCTATGCAAAATCTCTGCCAAACCAATAAAGAATTCAGGAATGATATTTCTTTCTTCCTGTCTGTCCTGCTACTGCTGCCCTTTCTGTGATACTCAATTAGCCAACCGTAGATAATGCTACCACCATAATCAATATTTTCCTTCTTTGCCAAGAACTACAGGGCGCATAGGGGAAGAAATTTGACACTAGAGGTGAGGTTGAATTTTAGTTTCTTTGCTGCAAAAGAAAAGAAAAGGAAGGAGATACTGTTCGGCTTCAGGCAACATTAAGTTACTTAAGCAGTGGGGAAAATCTTTCTTCAGCTGTCTCCCTTCTCAGGAAAATGGGATTTTGGAACCAATGGATTCCGCAGGCCTGGTCTTAGGGCAGGTGATCAGGGCAGTCGCCCAGGACACCAGTTTATGTGGGCACCACTTTGCATTCCCTGAGTACCACAGAGCACATTTCAATATAGCTCTATCAGCCGTTCCTCCCACACTGTGAATGAGGTGCAATGCTGCAAATTCAGTCATGCCAATGGAACAGTTCCACTAACACTTCTCAGTACGATGCTTTTCCCTTTCAGCACCCATCCAGACTGACAATGACCACTGGAATGCCAACACGGTGAGCTGCTTCCCTGTGGGCCATTTTAGCAGAAACACCCAGAATGTGGGGGAATTTGGGCAGGGTTCTGCCCCTTCTTTTTTATTCTGTTCTGACCCTGGATGGTCCTGCAAATGTACCTTATTTTATGAATTAGGCTTTGCAGATCAGCCTCAGGGTGTGAAATGGTTGCGATGAACCCTAACCCATATGAAATGCTTCAGGTTTCTTTACGAGCTCTAAGCCCTAATAGTATTCATTACGAGACGTCAGTGTCTTTCTTCAAAATCATGTAAAATTCAGGTTCAGTGGGAGAAGCTGGGAGAAATGTGGCAGTTTCACTGGAGTTTTGCTGTCAATTTTGGATTGGTTCAAAAACGAAACTGGAGACAAGCCTGAGTTAGTGTCCTGGATTTGAACACTCTTCTCCTCTCAAACTTTGCAGAAGTTCAGATCTAAATGTGGATGTGAACTTTCCAGTTGGTTTCTGAGTAGTAATGGACCGAACCGACCTCTTTAACCAAGCACCCTGAACTTGGAAAAGTTTAGATCTGGCTTCAAATTGTTCAGTGTGACCCACCTCTGTTCACAGTCAAAACTCATGGTAGGAACAGGGTTCAAACACACTCAGAATGGCACCAAAAGAACATTTTCGTGAAACCCTGTGAAAGGAAACCACTAAGATTCACAGCATTACTAGTGGAGATACATGGTGTATGGGCCAGGGCAAGTCAGCTAGCGGTACTGCTGTCCATGTGGTCTATGTACTAAGGATAAATACAGAGGTTTAGCCCCCTAAAGAAGTCAGTGTTTCTCCTTTCACCAGCACTAATTAATTAAATGAAATGCACGGACTTCAATGGCCTTTGGATGAGGACCTAAATTCACCTTTCTTCTTCTTTTTGTAAATCCAACTATAGACTCCTATTAAACTGGTTTCTGATTGTGAGTTGTCATTTTTATTTTAGGACGTGTTTTCTTTGATTGTCAATAAGAGCAAATATCCCTAAGTGGATATATTTTTGGCAACAAAAGGCAAGTCCAGCTTTTAGTGCAATCTATAGTTTAGGAGAATGTTTCTGAAATACATTTGCAGGCCCTTCTCTTGTCTGTGGTTCTTCACATCATGTCCCAATAGAGGTTATGAAAAGGGAAGGCCTCAATCCTGCACTGAGCTCTGCATGGCAGACCCATATTCCTGAGTGGGGTCCCACTGAAGTTGGTGCAGAGCTCAGCACAGGCATCCATCCACAGGCAGCTCAACGGAGGAATCAGGCCTACAGGACTTACACTTTTTAGGCCATTCATGTTATGAAAGCATTTTAAAGTTGGCTACATTATAACCTGTTTTAAAAAAATATAGATTTTTTTCCCTCCTCTTCTTGTTAACAGTCAAGCTGCTTGATCAGTAGGAGCACAGACAGCTTCTTCTGTTCACATCCAGGTTATGAAACAGATGAGGAAAGATGTCAATACATTCATGGAATGCAGCAATTCGCCTTCTGTTGTGACCCAGCCACGATAGCCTTGGCGCTGACAGGGTCTGTAGTGTATTACTGACATTTAGACTCTCTTTGCTCTGACGGCTGAATGGTAATTCAAGCGACTCAGGCCCCATTGTGGATCAAAACAGTCTGACTTTAATTAGAGTTTCCACACAACTGACTAAAAGTGGAAATGCCAGAGGGAAGAGTAAAAAAAAAAATCAGTGTGAGCGCACGAGAAGAGGCAGCACATTGGATTGCCAATCTATTCTTTTCTCATATATCACACAGCATCAACGTGCTGCCTCCAGCATTACATCAGTCCATTTCTCCAGGGCTTACTGGAGTGTGTCTCCTATTTAAACGGGACAGTCTAGATAAAAAAAGATGTGCTGATGCTGATGGCATCGCCTAGGAAAAAAATATCTGGCTTTTTACTGTCCATAGGACCAATGTAACTTTCTCTAAACCATGAGACCATTGTTGCTCTCAGTGTCTTGATAGTTCAAATTATTTTCATCATTAATTTTCCACGTGTTTAAAAAAAATTGTACTCTTACTCGTGTTGGTACAATGACATGTTAAATCAGTCTGGGATGTACCTTAAGATTTGCAAATAATTGGAGAATTTGGAAACATCTAATGTATGGGATTTTGGGATGGAATTTATGGTACTTTCTTGTTTGTTTTCCTTATGTTTTGACCCTGGAGTTTCCAGCCATTTTCTAGAACTACTATCTTTTCATTGACTTTAGCTCTTTGTATGTTGAAGAAAAGGCTTAACAAAATTGTCTTTCAGCTACAGCTTTGAAACCCAATAGCCAGGTGTTTCTGTAGTTACAACACTTAAGTTAATAATACCACAACATTTTTATGAAGTAAAGACTGTATTTCAACTGCGTGGTTTTATCGCTGAAGAAAGAGCAGATGCTGGTGAACTACTTGGTCTTTGCTTGCCTGGGAGAGCCGGTGCCTGCTTGGGCACCCTAGAGAAGAGGCAAGAATGAGGGGGCATAACTGATAGATGACCAGGAAGAGCTCAATTAACTGTTCTTTTGTTTCTTTTTCTTTTGTTTCTCTATTTTTTCCTAAAAATGAATGGCTGCCACATGGTAAGTTGCTCCATGAATCCATCCACCAATCTCACTGTGCTGTGCAGCCTCTCTCATGCTTTCCACCCTTCTTGCATCCTTAGCCTTCTGGTACTCAGTCTGGTCTGTATGGAATTTTCTCTGATGATTTGCTTTATCTAGAATCTTTCCCATTATCTTGTCTCGGGGCAGGTCTACACTGCTGGCAAAATACGGTGACAGTCGACGGGAGTTATGCAAGCTATGCAGAGTATCTCGCGTAACTCACATCAACTTCATTTCTTCCCTTTAGTGTGCCGTCTCCATTGCACTGCACCAAGGGGAAATGCATTCACATTGATGAAGTGCTATGCCTTTTTTTTGGAGGTGGTTTTAATAGATCGACTTCCGGATCGATAGAGCAGGTCTTCTCTGAAGCTGAATCAATCTGAAAAATTGATCTCACGGTGGTGAATTTGCCACCATCAGTGTGTACATAGCCTTAGACTCTCTTTCTCCTGGCCTGGAGCAGGTGAGTCCACTTTCCAACACTCCTGGTGCTGTATGTGTGCCCTGAGGGGCGGAAGGGCTTGAAAGGAAAATGAAAAAACACTTTATTTTCTGGCTATGAGAAAAAAATTACACTTTCCTTTCTATCAGAGGGCCTGTTTTAATTCAAGGTCAAAAGATTGATACTTTTTGGGCTTTATTTTATTTTATTCACAGAAAAAATCCTGGCTACTTCAGAGGTCCTTTGGAGCAGCACTAAAAGCCAGCACACGTTATGATAAGATTACACCTAAAGAATCCAGGTGAAATTATTTCTACATCCCCTGCATTTTCCCAAAGGGAAGGGAGGGAGTCAAATCACTAGCTGTGGGTTTTCAATCATATCAGGGAGGGCAAGCATAGAACATTGATTCTGGAGGTTCCCAAGTATGAGCACAAACTTCTGTTCTAGGCCAGTGGAGGACGACCCTCTGTGTATGCTAAGAAGCTATTTTGGCATCTAACGGCCAACCAGCACATCTTGGAACAGAGGGGGGCTCATGAGTCATAAAGATGGCCCTATTAAGTATGTCCTACACTGGAACATAGCTGACCCTCTGGGGTTCCTACTTTGTGAAAAGTTTAGCTTCCTCAGCAGCCAGCAATAGGTATATTCATGGTATAATCAACAAGATACTGATTAGCTTGGAGACACAGAGCGGCTGTCTTATAAGCACCATGCATGGACCAGACTGATTGCCAGCCATGGGGACCTCTAGCACAGACTGACTGATATCCTCTGTTGTAATTTGGACTCATATAATGAAGCCAGCAATGAACCAAACACACACTCTGGTTTTGTTAGAACTCAAAACAGCCAGGATTTTTTGGGATTCAATTTATAGGCGATCCAGGACAGAGTGGGCTGATTTATCAGGTGTGCTGTATTAGACAGGAGGGATACATGAGGTTGTTAATTGAGGAGCACCAACCCATACTTATAGCAGTGAGTAACTTGTAAAAATTTCACAACTGTTTAACTTTCTTCCTCATTTCACAGTGTCCATTTTGAATCCCACATCACAGCAGGGGGGAATGGAGGCACTAGGGGAATGGTGTGGGTCCTGCCCTGGAGGGACACACACCAAAATCCTGGCTTGTATTAGTAATTTAATAGGCCCACAAGCCAAAAATCCCTCCAGCCATACATTGCTAACAACAAACATGGCGGCAAAAATTTACCAGGCTCTGGTGCTTGCCCCAATGTCAGTTCAGCAGTAGGCTGCTCCCAGGGCCATCCCTTTCTAGCAGGGTCCACGGGCTCAAGTCTAGAGGGGGTCTTGGCCTGAGTCAGACTGATTTCTGTGTGGATGGAAGGGCAGCTTGAATTTGAACCTGAGTCCAGGTACAGGCGTAGCGTCCTGGGTAGACATTCACAGAGACCTCCTTTAGCTCAGAGTAAATAGCAACCTGTGTAGATGTTGCGGTCACACACTAAAGGGAGACACAGTCCTATGCACTAGATCAGCAGGCTTCCCCATTAGACAAGCTCATCTGGAGCATCTGAAGGGCACAGGAGTTAATGTGCCACGTGGGATGCCATTTTATGATGGGTCATGGCTCACACCAGTCGTGAGCAGAGATTTAACCTGGGACCTTCAGCACCAAAAATACAGGCTTCTACAACTTGAGCTAAAAAAGGGAAATAGCCCTCTGTGGTTAGCCCCTGGGCAGAGTCCTAGTAACAGGCCCTCAGCCAGCATATTACAATTATGCACTTGTCTTTTTACTCTGCCTTTCCCTAGCAAATGGCGGGGAATTTAACAGCAGCACAAGCTGCAACGGACCTGTCCAAAATCCTTGGTTAAACGATGGCCTGCCACCTTGGTGGGTGCTGCCATTTGAATGTGGTGATTGCCCCAAGATCAAGTCTGGTGCCTCTGCCAATCATTCAGTCCCATGGTACCTCACTGGAAGTGCAGGAATTACTTCCCCTCCCCCAAACACACACCATCGGGGCTGAATGCCTTGACAGGCCACTGAGTCAGGCCCTGTGTAATTTTGCTATCGTTTCAATTACCTAAGAAAAACTTGTATTAGACTCTTCCCACCCTCACTCTTATGTGGGGGTCAGACTGCCCCATGAAGGTGTAGAGTCAAGTTAGAGATGGTGGGGAGAAATAGCACCCTGCACATGCCCTTACAGGTTAAAGTGCGTACCCCCGGCACAGAAAGCCAGCTTAGCTTCCCATGGCATGCCCTGTCTCTTCCCATCCCGTTTAGGGTGGCCAGTGTCCTTGGAAGGGCTAACAGAGAGCAGGTCCTTAAGAAAACACAGCATGGGAGCTGCCACGGTGCCTCTGTATGGGAGAAGGCACACTGGTTGGGGGTGAAGCTGCTGCTCCCTGTCCCCACAACTTGCATGACCAAGGAGGTGAGGGGGTAACTACAACATGGCCCGTAGTGTGCTGGGGCAAAATATCAGTCACATTCTACCTCACAGAGATAGCCATCCTCCAGCAGGATTGCAAGGCTCCTCCTTCTGCGAGTGTTGGGATTATTGTGTGTCTGAAAGGTGTTTTGGCCCATACCCTCCAAGGTATTTAAGTACCTAACTCCCACTAATGTGATTGGGAGTTAGGCACGTGAACACTTTTGATGACCTGAGACTATATGTCATAAATTTCATAATGTCCATATCATGAATGCTATGGCCTATCTGCTGGTAAAAAAACAAGGACTCTAGAAAGATTAACAAAAGAAACTATACAGATGCTGATAAACACTCAGCAAAAAATGCTTATTTTTAGCATTAAATGGGTGAGAATTTGAAATCACCAACATCGACTGCTGCTATAACGCACATGGAGCAGAAATTTGGTATCTATAAAGACACAGGTGAAAAAAATACATTACTGGAAATTTCAGAGGATACACTACAGGAAGTTCAAAGGGATGTTTCCTTAGACACAAAGAACTAGCCACACATTTGTTATAAGTGTAGCACCTTGATGTGTGATTCTTCTGTTATCTTCCTGATTTTTATTCATAGACTTGACTTTGTTCATATTGTGGGTTCAGTTTATGTTACTCTAAGGAAGTTCCAGTACAATACTTTTCAGAGTAACATCACAGTAAGGCACCGTAAGTATGAAAGCCCATAGCTACATAGCTGCTTATTGTACAATGCATATTAGGAACGTGTTCCTGCTAATGCATATGCTTTTTAAAACAGAAAAGGAAAAAAAAGCAACCTCAGAAACAGATTAACCAACCTTAAACTATAAGAGTAACAAGTTTTATATAGTATATGACATTAATAGTTGATGAAAGTGCATTTCAAATGACGGAAAACAATAAATTAAGATCTAATATATTTATGGATGGCAATAGTAATATCAACAGGTTTAAGAACAAGATGTGCTGGGAAAAGAATCTTGACTGTAGTACAAATAGAAAATCCCACTGTACGTCATATACATATGGACCATTGGCTAGGAACCCCACAGAAAATATACATCCACTGAGAATCAAGAAGTGGTGGACAGGACAGATGCAAAAAGGGTTTTAGATTTAGCAGAGAAAAGTAAATGTCTTCCGCCTTTCATTTTAAAGAATTAGTACACAATCAAAGAGGAGATTACCGGTTACACCAAGAGAGAACAATGACAGTATGTTAGATAGAGCTGTATATTACAGGTCCCAATGCCAAAGAAATCCTTTGCCTATCAACACTGCAAAAATTGCATACCTTTTTGTATTCTAGGGTATTTAGACTTGGTCCAGAACTTAACATTGGGATGGAATTGGCCTGCCTGCTGGGATGCTGTGGAACTTTGCAAAAACAATAGTGAGGCAATTTGGATACAAGAGTCCTATTTACAGTTTCCACAGAAACATATTCTTAAATAGACAACGGTGTACACACTGAACAGAATCTAAGGGCAGTAGAAAGGATCTGGTGCTCAAAAGAATACTGGAAAATTATATTATACAGCTTGGCAATTTACTCTTGCAGCCCAATCAGCACAGAGCTGCAGAGCTGCAGCTCATGCGATATCCTCAAGGCCATACAGCCAGTATATATATATTGTATGGCTGCATCCCACATGACACAGAGAGAGCTGCATATGTGGCCCACAGTGCTAACTAGGTTGAGAACCACTGCTTTAGCATCATTTAAAACGTACTCCTTATAGGAAGACTATCACTAATACAGAAAAGATAAAACATTACGTGGAACTAGAAGGTGAACAATGAGCTAGAGGAAAAAGAAGGATGTCTGAGGATTTCTTTGGAGATTTACTTTTTTATTCCTTCTCCCCCTACCCAAGGGCTCTATCAGGACAACCAGTCCTTCCAGCCACGGGAAGTTGGCTGAGGTGGCATCTCTCTCTCATTTCTAAGGACTGGTTTATACATAGGTTTTATACTGATTTAACCAAATTGGGTTACAAACTGATTTAGTTAAGTTCATGCAACTTTTATATGTAGACAAGGCCTACAGGCCTGTTTTTTCCAATAAAATGAGATGTAGGGAAAAATTATGACTCCATGCACTAATGTAATGGAAATATACTCCTTTTATGATTGTGTTCAATACAAACAACTAAGCATCAAAGAGAGAAGGCAACTGATTCATAGTGACATTCTCATATTTTCAATACCTGCTAAGTGTTTGGGTTGGCAGCTAACTCCACTGTGCCTGAGGGGATTTTTAAAGTTCTCCTACCCTGTTGCCAGTTAGATAATTTACCTCAGGCTTTTATAACTTTGCAGACTTTCTATTGGATTTATTTCAGTGCCAAAGCAAAATATATTAATGTTCCCAACCTGAGCAGTATAGAGTCTCCAAGTGGTTCAGAGAATGAATAAAAAGCACGTACATCTACACTGAGACTTTAACCGACACATGGAGGCATAACATGAAACCTGCCATTTTGAGAAAAGGCTCACAAAACAAAAGCAGTGGAACACTTCATTTGGTGAGATCTATGGCAGGAGAAAAGTTGTGTCCCACTCTGAAGATTTATGATTTCTTTGTTCTGGAGGCTCTGTCCCCTCAGAAGTAACGGCATGGCAGCCCTTCTCAATCTTAGCTAACATTGGGGAAACTGGAAAGCCACCTAGTACCCCTTCCTCCTACAGCAAGCAAGAGTGTATGTCATATCACCGAAAAGCTACTTTAAGACAGTTATCACAATGCGGGGAACTGGCTCTGTCACGCTTACTGCTGCAAAGACTTCATTTTTAAACAGCCTTAGTGGTATATTTCTAAAATCAATATATCCAGCAAGATTTCAGCTATAGTGCACAAATTACTGAGCTCTCTAGATGTCAAAACCAAGGTATATGCACTAGAGGGACTCAGAAGGTCTTGACAAAGTGGATTTGTCCTTGACCTGTTAGTTTATCTCCATTCTGTTAATTAAAGTTACACACATCAGGAAATGCTGCAGGTTTTTGTAGACTGATATAGCTCAAAAGGAGACAGTAAATATCAGTAAACTGAAAAAAATATCTTAACTGGTTAATGAAGGGAAATTGATCACATGTGCTGCTTACATCAAACAATGATGCACAACAAACTTTTAAAATGATCTGTTAGCTTCACTTAAACTGCTTGATATTAGTTTGAAGGTAACTTAATGGTGAGTATGATTCTAACCAGCAGTAAGATTAGAAACCCCAATTTACAGGGGTCTCTCATAAAAACTCATTTTTCTTCAGTTTTAGCCCTAATGAGGCATTTAAATGGTCAATTCTGAATATATTGCTCAATCAGATAGAATCTTAAGCAATATTCCATGTTCACTTTTAAAGCATCCATAAATGCTGTAGCCTTAAGGAAGTTAGCAGACTAATCTACAAATTAAGGCAAACAGGAAAGAATTTCTTGGGGTTTTTTTTAAACTTATGCCCTCTTATTTTTGTTTTGTCCCTAGCCATTTTCTGTACACCAGCCTCTGTGAATTTGCTCCAAGGCATTTTGTCCTGGAAGACACGCACAATAACGGCAATGCACCAACATCTGAATAAATGTTGCTGAATTGTGTATCCAAATGCAGCTTTCATATATTGTTATGGGGATCCCCTCCTTTCAACGATCTATGTCTATGCCAGAAAAGTACTCTGCGCACCATTTTTGCCACAAAGGTAGTCACCAGGAGGGGGTAATGCTGAATGTATGGCAATGCTGACTGCTCATTCTGATTTCTGAAGAGCTACTGCCTCCACCTTCTGGGCTGCAGTGCCTCAGAACATTCCATAGGTGCTTTTTTCTCAGTTTGCAAATACACAGGTTTTCAGAAGAAGGGAAGGACAAGGCTCTTGAAAGAAATGAGAAGATGTATACTCTGCTTCTTCACAGGCCAGGATAAGGATAACACATGACTGCCAGGATAAGCATGTCTATTTTCCCTACAGTATCACGCGTACCACCCACCAGGATAAAAGTTTACACTCGCCCTGAAATCCTGAGAAGAGCATAAAAGAAATTGTTCACGTTAATGGAGCTTGGGATTTTTAGCCATAAACATGCTGTGTTTCTTGAGGGGAAAAAGGAAAAGTGCAAGTGGTAAGATTATTCTGATGTTGAAGAAAGTCCTCTTTCTCCTTATAAACTGGGTACACTGTTCAAGGGAAATTTTTTCACCACTGCTACACTATGCATCTGGCAACTTTATTATGATGGGTACAAAATTTTTGGAATGGAGAACAATGTCATTATGAAAGTTGAACAAAAATGCTGAATAGAGTCAATAGTTCATTCAAACTGTGGGAAGGGACTAAGCCAGCCTACACACACAGCGCTCTAACGGCCAATAATATACAGACAGATGAGGGCAAAAACATACTTCTAATGCCATCAGTCTAGGATTTCTGGCACCACAACCATCATATCTCCTTCAGCTCTTGAGGCAATATTTATGTACTATATGTAGGCTGTTGCCAGAATGCAAGTAAACTTCATAGCTGACTGCCACTTAATACCATTCACGGGAGCGGTAAGTTAGTTGTTGGCTTGCAAACTATGAAGTCCAGTAACAAAGTAAGAAAGAGCATAACTACAGCATTTGGTAATCATAGCATTCCTTCTTCTCCTGCTTTCACTGAAAGTAAACAGGTTAAATTTCTCTGATGTAGCTATGCTTTTACATAGTGATTAAAAAAAAAAAACAATTTGAAAGATTTGCCAGGCTTACCATCCTTTTCTTTCCTCCATAAATTGTATATTACAATATAGCTGAAACTACTGGAGTTAATTCTCTACAGTAGGTTATATTAAATGGCACATATAAAGCATTTTAAGGCAGCTGAACATTTTAGGAATATCTCTGGTGATGAAAAAGGCTAATATAGTACTAATCATATAGCATTTTAATTCAGAAAAAATTAGCCCAGCTGTATTGACCTAGCATCATAAGGGCTGGAAAACCAAACAAGTATGCCATCAAGCATGTCTGAGGAATCCACTGAGCTAATCTGCTTCTGATACATATTGTGCAAGCCCTTGTCGCTGCAATTCTAGTAAAAAAATGCATATTCACTATGCCTGCAAACCTATGTAAAAGATGTACAAAATATAAATGTCATCAGGACTTTATATTTTCAAAATTTTAAAATAAACACAAAGTATATATAGGTATATATGTTGTAATTTCAGCGTCGACACTAGCACAGAGTTTGTCTCTTCTAAATACAGACCTGTATACTTCCTATTCCAACACATGCACCTACAAACACATGATCATGCATACAGCTTTACTTTCTGCTGTTTGCAGAAAAGTCAGAATATACAGAATTATACATTGTATCAACTCAAAATAGATTGGCAAATCAAGGAGGATACCATTCAAAAGAAATTCTTTGTAAGCCATTTAAGAAAAAAGAAAGAAAGAAAGAAAGAAAACCAAGGATATAATTATTTCATCAATAAAAACACTGAAGACTGTGATGGTGATCTAAGATTGAAAATGCTTTGCCCAGTAAGTCAAGTGACAGGGTTACTCCTGGATGATATACAGCAGTGTAGAACTGGTTGCTATCACAAACACAGAACACACAATTATAAAGAGGCGCAGAGCTTTCACATTTCACAACAGCATCAAATTCATCCTTGAGTTCAGACTACTGAGGTCTCTGACTGAAGTGAGAGAGAATAATTGTGTGCAGTCCTTCTCACAGCAGGTGGTGCTGATGGTGATCTGGATGCCCATCTGGAAGGTAAGCGTCTATTTGCTGGCCGTGCTGGCCGGGAGAAGCCTTTCCCAGTTGAATATTTAGCTGGCACAGATATCTAGAACACAAATGAAACTACTTGCCTTAACAAGTCACAATGAAGCTACTTGCCTTAACAAGTTACAATTCATGGAATGTAAAGGGAATGAAATGGCATACCCTGGCCAATCTCAGAACAGGTGGTCATGGGTTATTAAAAGGACCTGATGATGTATTTACATAGCAATGTATAGCATGCAAAGGAACAGACACTTCTATAGATAGAAATTCTTACATTAGTTGCAGTATGGGGTATGTGATCATGAATGCTAGACACAAGGGAAGGTATAAAATTTGAACTCATATGCAAACCATAAATTAATTGATCCTGCTGGCGACTTCTGCGGATGAACTTTTATGCTGGTTCACAAACATACAAAATACAACAATACACTGAAACAGGTATCTTTTGATGGAGCCTGTTGTACCAGTTGGGACTCATTATGCAGGACTGTGTTTCCATTACTGTTATGTGAAGATGTTTGCACTTCATAAATTGTTAATGATGATTATTTATTAATACAGTGTCACAGCTGCATAAGAGCTTTAAAAGCACATGAAAGACAACAGTCCAGATTCTGCTCTTCATTTCAGTGGTGTAAATATAAGGTATTTACCATAGATCTGATTCTTCAGTGCATTGTGCCATGTGTGGTTCTTTATACCTTTCTAAAGTGAGTGCAGATGGGTTTAAAAATGCTGCCATTTTAATTAGTTAGTATTTTACATCCACTTTTTACTTAGGCATAAATGACTACACAAGGGGCAAGACAAAGGAGAGTCAGGCTCACTGGCTTTAGTAGAGTTACCCTGGATTTATGCCTGTATAAATAAAATCATATGCTGGCTCATTGTTCTTTCCCCAAATATTCACTGATGAAAATCAGAAGCTTCTATTTTTATTTTTTTGCAATGGTGGAACAAAGTTGTTTCCACTGAAAACTATACTGTGCACTAATGAAGCTGACCATGAACAAAAACAAAAACAAAAAAACCCCAGCCAAAACAACAAAAATACCCTTTTGTTAGACTCAGACCTTGGTCAGAAGAAAATCTATAGGATCAAATTCTCAGCTGTTTAAATCAATGTGGCTCCACTGAAGTCAATGGAATTGTGCCAATTTGAATTATACCAGCTGACGATCTGACACACAATGGTTTTTCTCCTATGGGGTTTCACAGCTCCAAATGAGTCTACCCTGGTTCTGTGAGAAGCTAATAAGGTTATCATAGAACCATAGGGTTAGAAGGGACTGCAAGGATCATCTAGTCTAATCCTCTGCCAAGATGTAAGATTTGTTGTGTCTAACCCATCCAAGGCAGATGGCTATCCAGCCTCCTTGGGAAAACCTCCAGTGAAGGAGCTTTCACAACCTCTTTAGGCAGCCTGTTCCATTGTCCTATTGTTCTTACAGTTTGGAAGTTTTTCCTGAGATTAAATCTAAATCTGCAATGCTGTAGTTTGAACCCAGTGCCTCTTTTCCTGCTCTTTGTGGCAAAAGAGAACAACTTTTCTCCATCTTTTTTATGGCGGCCTTTCAAGTATTTGAAGACTGCTATCATGTCCCCCCTTAATCTCCTTTTTACCAAACTCAACGTACCCAGTTCCTTCAGCCTTTGCTCATATGGCTTGTATTCCATCCCTTTGATCCTCTTTGTCACTCACGTCTGAATCCTTTCCCATTTCTCTAATCCTTTTCTCTACATCCTAGTCTTCCAGTCAGTACTCTACCTGGGCCAGGAGGGACTTCCACTTCCCAGCAGCCATTGGAGGACCAGTAACTTCAAATACATTTTTTTAAAAAAATGCTTGTTTCCCTTTTCTTTTAATAAGAATTTGAGAAAAGGGCAACACACCTACACTTCCATCAGTAAAATAAGGCCAAATGTAAAATGCTGTGGCTGTGGCAGCCTATCCTTTCCCCTGGCTTAGTGTTGGGACTGACGGCACGGTCTGGATTTGAAGAATGTCGGAGAATGCTCGATTACTGGAAGCTTATAGAGACCCAGCAGGCAACTTCAGGGGCCAAGCAGCAGCCATCCCACTGGAGACGGCTCCCTCAGCCTCCAGAAGTTTTGCCTTGGGAGGCTGTGTTAAGACCATTCGATTGTTTTTGAAAACATTAGTCATTTTGGGGGGAAATGTGCCAGATTCAGATGTTAGTTATAGCAGTGCAAATCTCAAGTAACAACACTGAAGTTAAATTCTAGATTTACATCAGTGCAACCGAGATCAGAACCTGGCCCACAGGACTCCTCTGTTTCACTGATGTAGCTCCATTACCTTTCATGGAATTACTTCTGACTCACACAGGAGTAAATGAGATGTGGATTAGGCCCAAAGTGTCCAATATTACACAAACATCTAAAATGTCATTTAGGACTGTTCCATTTTAGTGGCTTGTTTCTGAGGTTGGGTATAAAATTGAGTTATTTGATTTCTGTAAAGCTTACCTCCGGTAACTTCTGTCTCTCTTTGCCTGGTTTGACTTGCTGCCTAACATGCCTGGCTGAATTCCTCTGAAACTCTTGCTTTCCTTGCTCTATCTGGAGAATTTCTAAATACTGACTCAATGTCTCGCAACTCCCATCTGTGAACTCAGAATCTGGCTGTGTCAACTTATCTTTGCAGCATTTAGAATTATACAAAGAAGTCAGTGTAGATTTTTCATAGTTTTTCAAAAGTTTTTCAACAACTCCATAATTTGACCGTGAGTCAGCTGAACGGGGGCGACCAGATAAATTACTTGGTCTCCAATCATGCTCGTGAAGCATATGCCGGTAGCCACTGGTGTTCAGAAGTCCATTTGTTTTCTTTTGTTGCCCTGTTGATCTGGGAGTTTTGCTTGGATTGCAAGGATCCTGTTCCTTTGCTGCAGAAAGTCTGGGATTTGAAACATAAGATGTATTTACAGTTTCTGTTCTGTTAACCATACAGTCACATCCTGGGCCACAGTGTTTATGATCTTCAGTTGACATTTGAAGCTTCTGATTTTCTTGTGAAGATTTGCTGCATTTATCTGTATGAAATACAGTCCTGTTAAATTCATCAATCTTTGCTGCCAAAGTCTCATTTCTTTGGGTCTTCTCCGGCAGCACTGCAGGGTCACAGGAGCCATTACCGTAATGCAGACTATGATGAGATTTAGGGCAATGTTTCTTCTGCACATTCTCTGTTTGCACCATATTTCCATCTGAACAGCTTTTCTGGGCAGACAATGGGGAAGATCCATTTTTTATACCTTTTCCAAGCTTGCCCACATCACATGACCATGTGTTGTGACAAAAATTTGCCACCGCACTGCACTCAGAGGCTCTCTCTTTTCTGGCTGTAGGTACTGAAGCAGTTACCACTGCACCGCCTTTCACAGACTTCCCTTCATTTGCATGTGCTGTTGGAGCTTCACTCTGTTTTGCAGGAGAAGGATTAATGCATTTCCTTCCATTCCTACCCTCCTGAACCTTACAGTCACTTTTGCTGCCTGAATCTTTTATGGGTACATCAGAGACTTGTACAGCTGCAGAGAGTGAGCTTGTCAGATGTCGAGAAGTGCTCCGTGGAGGAACTGGTGGGGCTTCTTTTTTTGGCCAGGGCATGAAGTCTTTTCCTCCATCACCAGTAAGAGTGCTATAAGGCATATCTTTCAACCCCCTGTTGGCATTCATCAAGTTCTTCCTGTTATTTTGGCCTTCTGTTTCAGAAGTGACTGAAGAAGTTTGTGGTTCATTGCTGGACACACAGGTCATCTCAGACATAACAACTGTGTTTTGGGTCTCTTCAAATTCTTCCAGAAAAGGAACTGACTTCATACTGTACATAAAAGAAAAGGCATTTTTAGAGATGAGTGATGAGGATGTTCCTCCTAAGGAGTCATCTGGCGAAACGAAAGGGAAAGCCAAACCTGTAGACATGTTACAGAGCACAAGGGCAGTGGCTGACCCCCCAGGGAACAACGGGCTAACCCCAGTAGAGTTTTCCACTCCCCTTGCCCCAAAATCCTCTCAAACAGCCAATTCCACTGCTATGTACACAGGGAAGAAATCCCACCCTATGATGGAAGAGTTTGAAGGAATCTCAGCAAAGGGAACCTTACAGTGTACTCTTGCCCTCTGCTCCCCACCAAGATCTCCTCTCACAGGTTTTACTGTAGGAAGGAGGATGGGCCCTCTAACTTTTACTGAGTTCAGTGGGAGTTTGCGTGAGTATGGACTGAGTGAGGAGAGCCTCTGGATATAGTCATTGGCTTGTGTAAATGTCTTAATATCCAAAATGATAACAAACTTGTCACATATGGTTCCATTCAACAATCACATTTTCCAGCACACGTTCACAAACTGTACACCATTCCCTTCACAGCTAGAGATGCTAAAGTAATTGTACTCTGAGGAAAAGATTGTGGGCTGCCCATGCATGGATGTGCTGGTTGGGGGAGACTTCAAGGAGCCCCTCTGTACTTCTTTAAGCCTCTGAGCAAGAGCCTGACACAAAGTGTCTAGGTATCTAGAAGGCGACAGATGTTAGCTGCCTAGAAGATGACAGGGTGAGTTTAGGTCTGTGGTCAGCAGAGTTGGCTGAGCATGGAGAGGGAAACACAATGCATCCTCTCCAAGGGTGGTGCAGCTGCCATACAAACGTGGGCTTTCCAGAAGCCCCAAGTAGGAATTCTGGCAGAATCAGCCAAAAAACCTTCAGGGCAGTCAGCTGCAGTGTGGCTCCATTGAATCCCTGACAGACAACCTGTCACACCAAAAGTACAATTTAGCCATCTGTGCATTTTATGTACATCTTTGTGTAAGGAGTGGTGTCTAGTGGTATTGCCCCAGAAGGAACCCAAGGGCATTGTATTTGCAGTGGATGGGGTGCTGGTGGAGGGGAAACATTATTTGCTACTGTTCTTTTCAGCATGCAGCTAACTCCCCCCTGATGTGGCCAGCCATCTCCACTAGCTTACACATGCAAAGTAGGGGTAGGGGGGTGGGCTGGAGAGAGTCTCTCCCTGCCTCCTTGATCCCTGTAGGGAGTATCTGGCACAAATCTCCTCCAGCCCCTCCAGCATCCAGTGCTGAGAACAAGGTCACGCTAACATGATACAGAAGGAGGACAGAAATCTTCCTGTCTACTCCGCTGCTGTGTGAGGGGTAGGCAC
Organism: Mesoclemmys tuberculata; assembly: GCA_007922155.1. NCBI lineage: Eukaryota > Metazoa > Chordata > Testudines > Chelidae > Mesoclemmys > Mesoclemmys tuberculata. Next base: position 41,590,525 of record ML675604.1, on the reverse strand, counting down.
ACTCCAGCCCCATGTAAATATAGATATCAGTTTACATATTCTGGAGGCACACTACATTTTTTGCAACTAAAACATGAGTTTGGAACATATTTTGATTTTCACTGGGATTCCTTAGACTGAGCACTGAGAAACTGAGCACTGGACCCGTATCCCTCTTCTGACCAATTCAGTGGCAAACCCCCTTTTAACTTGAATAGGCCGACTGTTGCCTCTCTTCCCCTTAACATAAATGAGCCAAATGTGTTCTTACCTTCTGGGGCTGGGCTTCTTTCGAATTTCCTCTTGATAGCTGCATAACTCTTCACTAACTTTCGCCAGTTCTTTAAGAGCCTTTACAAATATAGATAATGTTACCTTAGCATGAACAATACCCTCCAGAATTGTTTTACACTGCATAATGATTGACATGTGAGAGTCCTGTGCAGAAGGGAGCAGCACAGAAATAGCTCCAAGTTATGGACCAAGATAAATAGCATGCCATGAGTATATTTAACAAAAGTTTATATTCTCAACAGTAAAACTGAGGGGGAGGAGAAACATTCCCTGGCTGGGAAGTTGTTGCATCCTGAGGATCAGAGGATACTTTGGGTAGAGAGAAGGATTTCATCATCTTCCCCACATTTGCAACTGAGTGCCACAGTTACTGTCTTACTTACTGCATTGAGATCACCAGCATAACTACTGGTATATTTCGTAGGAGTTTGCAAGCTGAGGCAGTCTTCATATTCCTCGCGGCTGTCAAAGGCCAGACTCTTCCTTAATAAAGCATTGTTTTTCTTCTTGATTCTAGTTTCTTTACATTCTTGTTCTGTTTTACTGAGCAAATTCTTTTCTTCCATCCTGTCATTTGCCAAGTTGAGTCGACAGTTCAATTCTGCTGTGTCACTCCGTTCTGAAGTAGGGGAATATACAGACAGCTGCAGCATCTTGCTATGAATGGCCTTATTATCCCGGATATTCGTATTGCTCTCCCTCCTTAGTTTTACCTCCTGGTAAAGCTGAAAAGGAAATAAAACACCCTATTTAATCAAAGTAGCGTTATGATTTTGTAGGATAAAGGGACTTATTTATCGTCTGTTTTAAACTATGTTACATCCCTGACAGGTGTCTGTTCAACCTGCTCTTAAAAATCTCCAATGACGAACATTGTACAACCTTCCTTGATAATATATTCCAGTGCTTAACTATTCTGAGAGTTAGGAAGTTTTTTCTAATGTCCAACCTAAATCGCTCTTGCTGCAATTTAAGCACATTGCCTGTTGTCCGATTTTTATAGACTAATGAGAACAATTTTTCTCCCTCCTCCTTGTAACAACCTTTTAAGTACCTGAAAACTTTATCCTTCTCTTCTCCAGTCTAAACAAACCCAGTTTTCTCAATTTTCCTTCATAGATCATGTTTTCTAGACCTTTCATAATTTGTGTTGCTTTTCTCTGGACTTTTTCCATTTGTCCCCATCTTTCCTGAAATTTGGTGCCCAGAACTGGACACAATACTCCAGTTGAGGCCTAAACAGCACAGAGTAGAGTGGAAGAATTACTTCAGGTGTTTTGCTTACAACACCCCTGCTGATACATCCCAGAATGATGTTTGCTTTTTTTTGTAACAGTGTTACACTGTTGACTTATATTTAGTTTGTGATCCATTATGACCCCAGATTCCTTTCCGCAGTACTCTTTCCTAGGGAGTCATTTTCCATTTTGTATGTGTGCAACTGATTTTTCCTTCCTAAGTGGAGTACTTTGCATTTGTCCTTCTTTAATCCTATTTACTTCAGACCATTTCTCCAGTTTGTCCAGATCATTTTGAATGTTAATTCTATCCTCCAAAGTACTTCCAATCCCTCCCACCTTAGAATCGTCTGCAAACTTTATAATTGTACTCTCCATGCCATTATCTAAATCACAGATGAAGATATTGAACAGAACCAGACCCAGAACTGATCGCTGCAAGATCCCACTTGATATGCCCTTCCACCTTGACTATGAACCACTGATGATTACTCTCTGGGAATGGTTTTCCAGCTAATTATGCACCCACCTTATAGTATCTCCATCTAGGCTGCATTTCCCAAGTTTGTTTATGAGAAGGTCATGAAAGACAGTATCAAAAGCCTTACTAAAGTCAAGATATGCAACATCTACCACTTTCTCAAGGCTTGTTACTCGGTCAAAGAAAGCTATTAAGTTGGTTTGAAATGATTTGTTCCTGACAAATCCATGCTGACTTTTACTTATCACCTTATTATCTTCAAATTGATTGCTTAATTATATTCTCCATTATCTTTCCAGGTACTGGAGTTAAGATGATTGATCTGTAATTCCCCAGGTGGCCCTTATTCCCCTTTTTATAAAATGGCACATTATAGCTTTTCATTCAGTAAAATCACTGATAGGCTGAAAGATTTGCTATGCATTTTTAATTAAGAAATCTGAGTCCTACAGTGGAATGACCAATGGACATTCTATTGTCACAAGGAGAAGGTTTGTTACAATTCCCAGAATACTTGCTCTATTTTAATCTATGACTTAGAATGGGGTTCCAGCATGTCTCACAAGTTAAGCACCTCTGTGCTGTGTCAGTACCTGAATGGTAGAGTGCTAGGGAAAACCAACGTGCTCCAGTAAATTCTGGGGATCCTTAAATAAGTGAAACTGTCTCTGTGAATCAATACTGAATCAATATTCCAGATTGGCATTGGATGGTAATGTGCTACTGTCTTTTTGATGAACTATAAAACTGAGGTCTTTGCCACTTCCATGGCAAAAGAAGACAACTATTTAACAAATCATAGCAACATCACAACATTTAAGGCAGGAAGTGGAGAAGAATATCATATTCAATTCCAACAGAAATTACAGCTGAAACACGAGGGCAGCATATGTTTGTGAGTCATCTGGCTTCATTTTCCTTTTCCATTTTATTATTTTCTTTTCAAGTGAGCAGTCTCTCCCTCACATTCCCAGTGATGGCAGAAAGCAAGCAAGAATATTTTATGTGTATATTAGAATAAACTTGTGCATTAAGCAGAGGGTGTTGTTCAGATAACTTTGGTGTAAAAGAATAATAAACAAATTACTTAAGCAATCCCAGGAAGGAAGTGAATTAGGTAGGTAGAAAGTAAATGATTGCTATCAGGTGTAAATATTCTTTGTGTCTGGGCTTTGTTTACTGTAGCTCTTTTTTCTAATAAACGTCATCAATAAATACAGCAGGTCCTTGCAGGAATAAATCTCTCATTTCCTGTTCCACTCACTGTTTGATTCATGGCATTCCCTTTGATGTTAATGAATAAAGTAGTGCATAATTTATCCCAGTAGACATGGTTTTGTGTATCCATTACAGCCAAAGAGGTACATTTTATAATGCCTGTTTTGGATTTCTGTTGATAAATGTGCATTCACCCAGCCCCATACAGAGATGTCTGCTCAAGGTGTTATGACTTTTTAAAGTGCATGGATGATACACACTGTGCCCAGAGTCTCTGGAAATGGTATATGCTGCCTGCCACACTGCAGCCAATTTGACCTAAGACCATTGCTTCAAAGTGACATAGCAAGTTCTTACTCTGTATGCATGCTTATAAAATGAACAATATCTCAAATAATCCCACAGCTCAGACTTTACATCCAGCCATCAGCCACTAAACAGTGGCAGACACTGAATGGGAAAATGGTTCTGAGAGAAAAAACATTAGGTGGCTTTGGGCTACCAGATAAGACTTTAGAAAAATGTTAATCTTTACAGTGTTTTTGCACTTAAAAATCCAGATTACCTCTTCTATTTTCTTCTGCATGACCTTCCACTGACTTTCCCACTCCTTCCTTTCACTGTCAAATCTCTCCAGTAGTTCCATCTTCTCTTTATTCCAGTTCCTCTCAGTATTTTCCAATTGTTTATGGAGGTCCATTGCTGCACTATGAATATCAATTAAAAGGTGTTTCTGCTCCTCTTTCCTGAATGTTTCCTGGAAGCTGGGATTGATTTTATCAGAACAAGTCTTACTGATCTTTGATTCTAGCTTCAAGAGAAGGAGAAAAAAAGAAGCAAATGTAACAGAGAGCCCATTCCATTAATTCCAGTTGTATTGAAGCTTGTTTGCAGGAGCCAATTATCAGGATTATAATTATAAACATATCCATTATAATAGAAGTATGGATGAACTGGAACACACAGAAGGAAAAGGAGTTCCAACCCCTTTTCCCCCCAAAAAAGTGGTATCTGGTAACATATTTAGTCTGTCATTCTACCTGCTGTACCTAAATAGCATAGAAACAGGGAATAGTCATACAAATGGGTAATACTGAAACGTGCTCTCTCTTAGATGAAGCAGAAGTACCATATTAGCACCTTATCCTGAAAGATGCTGAGCACTCTCAATTCCCGTTCTAGTGAATGGCAGTTCAAGACCTTGGAACCTTGCAAGATGTGTCCTTTAGGCAGAATGGCCAAGAATGCGGTCTGCGTGTTATATTTGAATTGGTTTACAAGACAACTAGAACTCTAAAGAGAGCAAGTTTGCTCAAAACAATTGAGACTTTACATTGACACATTTAAAAAGTCTTAGTGTTGTATCTATACTTTTAATTACACAAAAGAAAACATGCAATTATGGGGGGAAACCATACATCTTTTATACACATACATATACATATTAGAACACAATATAAAAGCTTAATATATTTTGGTTTTAGAAAGCCAACTAAATAAATATGTTAGTCCCATGGCATGGATCTGGAAGACAGGAGAACTGGGCTCTATCTCCAACTCTTGAGTGATTGTGAGACCTTCCATACGTTATTTAACCTCTCTGTGCCTCAATTTCTCCTTCTGTAAAAAGACAAATCATGATGCCCACCACCCTTTGTTAAAATCTCTTGAGTTCTGTACATGGACAAGTGCTAAGCAGCATTGCTATATTATGATATGCTTGTAGAGGGAAAGTTTTTACTGAATGGGGGCAGATTTTATAGAACTGATTCTCCTCTCACTCACTCAGTTTTTACACCAGTAACTTCATTAACTTCAGCAGAATGGCTGCTAATTTACACCAGGATGGGGGTCAGAATCACATCCATTAATTCATTCTTAGGAGTGACAGTTTGGTAGCCTCCCATGTTATGATGTACTATATGCACAGTTGTGTGTGTGTTCCTTATATTTGGGTTTCAAAACAGACTGTTGTGTCAAGCAGGGAAATGGATACTCATATCCGTTCACAATAAGCTAGCAGATTGCATTGGTTCATGATCAGAGGCTGTGTCAATGTTATTTGTCAGGTCACAAAAGCTTCTCCCTTTATTGGACGTGTTTCCTTTAACATAGGGATTACTATCTTACATCCAATTTTGTTATTCCCCTTTGTGCCTCATGCAAAGCTCTCCTCCCTTTATTGGGCAAAGCAGATTGATTCAGCTGTGGCTACTACTCGATCACTGCTTACCACTATCTGCTTTATTTCAGGCAACTGCCAAGCTGACATCTAATTCAGAGTCAGCCTCTTTCATTACCAAGTGAGCTGTGAGCTGAGCGGAGGTCCAAAAGGTTAGCAGCATCAGTCTCTGAGATGAAGTGCTGCTACAGTACATTTCAACTGACAGCACTACGGGTCTGACTCAGCTCCCACTGCAGTCAGGGGCATGCGAAGGAATTCAAATTTGACCGCTTTTGGAGGGGCACGTTCTGTGCCCCTACCACAGCCCCGGGGCTGCAGGAGCTCACTTTCCCCATCACAGCCCTGGTGCCGGCAGAGTTTGCTCAATCTGTTGCAGCCCTGGGGCTGGAGGAGTTCTATGCCCCTGCCAATTACTGGGTGATGGGGGGGGGGGCGAAGGTGCCATGCCCCTGCTTGCCCCCTCCTTTTGCACACCCTGACTGCAGCTAATAGCAGTCACTCCACTAACTTCAGTGCAAGTTGGATTGGGGCCTAAGAGGGGAGGGCCTCCATTCAGTGAACCTCCCTGTGGCTCCCTTTCAAGATCACAGTAATGCAATAAGAATGACTTACCTGTGCAATGCAGAATTTGTTCTCAGCTCTTTGAAGTTCCCACTCATTGGACTACTGAGACTGCCAGAAGCTTCTTCTTTTCTCTTCCTTTTTGAGCTCTGCCTGAAGCACTTCCAAAAGAGACTTCAGCTCCAGTACAACACTGCTGTCTTCACCTACCTAGAAACATCCGGGGTAGCTTTACAAATAAGGATCTGTGAAACTAACACAGCTGCTCCAGGACAGCTCAGCACTGTTAATAAGTCCAGGATTAGTCTGCTGTTTAAGACAGGCTCATAGCATCATGTTGAGGACAGCCAGTTTATGGAGCTTGCCCCTCACCAAGGCCAAGGTTCTAGCTCAGTAGCAGGGATTGCAGTAAATGTTGATCAAAAACAACGTCTTATATAAGAATTCCAGTCACTGAAGATCTGTTGCAATCTAAATGTCTGTTCCTAGAGCATCTACAGCCATTTCAATATTTTTTCACTTCACTACTACGAAGTTTGTTATTTTTGGGGGGGGGAGGACCAGGTACTGCAGTAATTCACTCTTTGGCTATACTTACTCTTTTAATAGACTTTTGAAACTTATTCAAGAGACTTCAGAGGAATTAACCAAAGTGATCTCTTTATTGCCTCACTTGACTTCTCTTGAATGATTCAAACGCACGCAGCAAAGAACAGAGCAAAGGCATAAACTAGAGATAGAATGAGATACACTTTGCCTACTGTTTGCACAAGCCTTTGTCAGTGCAACATTAGGAATAATGACTATGATTTAATCAGAAGCAAGTGGTAAATATTACTGGCACTAAACAGAAAGCAAGACATTGCAGCTTAATGCACACATGGCCAAAACAGCTCAGCAAGTCAAACTAGTCACGGTGCTCTTTTGGAGTGATTACTTATCAGGTATTACCCCCTTTGTTTACATCCATCTGCAAAATGTACATTTGCCTCACACACGATTCCATTTATAAAAACAGAGTGGAGACTGTCAAAATGCAATTAAGTTCTGGAAGAAGTTAGCTGCAACTATTTTCTTGTAACTTTGTAACTTCCCTCAAAAGTGCTTCTCTCGCTCTCATCATGCTTCCTTTTCCTGTTCATATCACATCTTACTCCCTTCAAATTTCCTCTTAAGTTGCAAATATTCATAGTGAAACTCGTGATTGTTAAGGTTTGCTAGATGACTGGGGACCATATGCTGCTACTGCTGTTGCTATGGTGGGTAAATACCTCAGAGGACTTTGACCCTTGTCCCTATCTCTGTCTTCTTCCCTGCTTGGTTCTCCCTGGAAGCCAGGAATAAGATCCAAATCTCTAATACTGCTAGTATACTCACTGTTTGTATAAAACACTGCATTGTTCCCATGGGTATTCCACATGGCTTGAACAAAACAAACAAATGTAAAAAGTCATTGTTTCCTTTTCATTAAAATACCTTTTTCTTTCACATGTAAAGTCCTATCTCCCCACCACAGCTATCATTTTAGTTTCCCTTGTGAAGCACAACAGTGTCTGAAATCTGGCTATATCGGCACTTTCCACACGTCCTAGACAAGGTCAGAAGCTCATTAAAGCAATCAACTTTAAGCAAATAATCAATTTTGTTGACATCAGCTGTATCTCCCTTCTCCTTTCACTGTACCCTTCCCTTCTCGCAAATAAAAAGGTTTTAAGCTACTCCTGGGTGCTAATGTTACTTTCTCTCCTCTTAATCCCCTCTATGTATATATCAAAAATGCAAAATAGTTTGAAATTAATCTCTGCTGAGGTATGGCAATTTCTAAAAATAATCTGCTGTGACATCAGAAGAGGAGGTGTTATTTTTCAATAGAGATTAACTAGAATGGATGTGCACAGCTATTCAGATAAACATCTTCCCTGTTTTACAAGCGATTAATGCACGTGTAGGATAAGATGCTGGCTTTTGGATGGATAATGAATGCTGGGTCTATTTTTTTTAAGAAGTGGTTGACATCATAGATTTTATGCATTTTATACGAAACCTATGAGAAAAATCTCAGAGTCTCACTCTACTATTTAAACAAAAGACCAAATGTGCAAAAATGGGTTGTCATTTCTGTCTTGTTAATAAATCATTCCATAGTTTGGAAACACAGGCTGAACCAGTGAACAGCTTTTCCTGGAGAATAAAGAATCACCATCACATATTAAACTGTTATTGGTCTAGATATAAATATAAAAACGAAGCAGATGTTTACAAGATCCATTGTTCAAACTATTTACAGCCTTAATAATATGTGTTATTAACTTTCTTTTCTATTTCACAAATAAGGCCAAAGCTCTTCAAAAAAACACCGTGATTACAAAGAAAGAAAGAACTTACCTTTTGTGGAGTAAACAATCCTTCAAAAGTTTTTCAGTCCATTTCTCAATGTAGTAGTGAAAGCAGTGAAATGCATAGCTAGCTGGGATAAAGAGTTCCAGTTCTGTGAATCCTGATCCTTAAAAATAAACAAATAAGAAACCAGGAAAGATAAAACTTTTCAATCAGAGCAGCATTTGCAACTCTCTGATTAACTTCACAACTTCAGTTTTGCAAACTGAAAAACAGTTCTGTTTGGCATCATCTCGGCAGCTGGCTTCCACGTGACGTCAGCACATGGAGGATGGTTTTAAAGCTACCTCTTCCAACCCCCAGTTCTGTAACTTTATATCTGCTCATATTTTGTGTAAACAACTTCAAGTCCAGGACATTTTTAGGTTTTATAGTGCAGCCTAGTATTTAGAGCTTGCCAAAGCAACCAATGTTAATATTAAAGCCATGACAATGAACAATTTTAGATTTCTTTTATTAGTTAAAGGCAACTCTGTGTTTTACAGAAGGATTCTTTTCTACATGCCACACCCAATTTTGAGGGGCGCATTTTAAGTTCTTGGGAGCTGTGCAGCTTGATCCCCAAAAACCAATTGGAAAAGCACATTTTTTATAAAGGCAACCTTTCACAATGGTTAACAAATCTCCTAAAATCCCACTCTCCCCCACACTAAAATCTTTACTTTTTGTATTCAAATATATTATCACTTCTGAAATAAGACATTACTTGTCATTGCGTAACCCTATTTTATTTGTACTCTGGGAATGCTGACAATGGCTTGTTCAGAATAGACACAAACATTTCTGCTACTTTATAAGGATATTAGGCCAGATCCTCTGATCTGTTACATCCATTTGGCACCATTTGGCAGCACCACAGTGGATTTAAACTGGCCAGAAATAGCTAGCAGAGAATCAACCTTCACAGGGGACCTCTTCACTGGCAGAAACCTGGCAGAGATGTCTCCTGTTCCAGCTGTACCACTCAACACCGGCATTAGGAGATGGAGGAGACATACAAGATGGGTTTGGAGCAAAGACGGAGTGTGACTAAGTTGAATTCTGCTAAGAAAAATCCTCCACACATATAAGGTCAATGAAGGACCTTATGCCAATATAATAAGTTTGAGCTGTTGCCCTGCAACGCTGACTTAGGCTGAAGCTAGACAGCAGGGGATTGAGGAGTTACAACCACTGAACAACCAATGTGCCCCCCTGCCATCAATTCTGAGTGGAGCAGGGGAGACAGTCTAGCCCACTGTGACAAATCCTTTTATTTGCGTATCAAATTGGATATTGCACTTTGCACTTCACTGTTGGTTATAAATTCCAGGCATATTTGGTACTGGCCTGTGCTGTGTAAAGTGTGGAACTACCTCATCTCAGAAGGCATCTGCCCCAAGGAGCCCCCAGGTGTGCCAGGTGAGCATGCCTACTACTTTGCCATCAGCAAAAGCAACATGGAGCTATATCTCTTTCCTGCCCCGTTTCCATCTGTAGCCAGACGTCATTCTGTGCTTGCTTGTGCTCAAGGACTGCAACTGAGATTGGCCCCTGCCTGAGGATTAAGTCGGGGGGAAGTTTCCTCGTGCCCTCAATCACTTGCACGCCTGCACAATAGGAGTCACTCTCCAGATGTATGCTGTGCTGAACAGAAGACTGGTGGACAAATTCTGCCTCAGGCATGTGAGTGTAATTCCCATTGCCTTGAATGGGAACAACGTTCATGCCCTCAAGAGGAGAATTTGACTGTCTTATGAACTACAGGAGCTGCATGTGAGATCAAGGACATTGTCTGCCCGAGGTGCTACTGCGAGGAACTGGGGGCACTTTGCTTCCTCAGCATGTTTCCCCTTTGGAAGGATGAGATGTGCCTATGTTAAAACACAGATACAGTAGAAGGGTTTCAGCTCAGGGTGCATTTTACAGTAGCCACCAAGTAGGTTGCAGGGAAAATACATTTTTTCTCCTTATATGGTCAGAGAGTAAGTCCCAGTGAAGCCATTACTTGGGTGCTTATTTTGCCCCTGTGCAAGATATGCAATGGGACTCGGGCTGTTTACACAAGTTTCAAAGCCATTTAAAAAGAGAACAAAGATGACTGAATATGACAGACAGTTCCTGAGGAAAATCCTCAGCCCATTCATTTAGAAATCCTTCTTTTTTAAAAGAAACTACTTTATGCCCCCAGTCACACTCGGGCAACCCAACTGTCCTATGAAAAGCAGCGTAGGACTGAACCCCGTATGTATCAGATCTTCCTCTCACAACATTGCAACTTCAAAAATGGAGTCAAAAAGACTCCAACAGTGTAAAGGAGGGCAGACTATGACCTCATGAATTTTTACCCCTATATTTCCTTATAGAGTTTAATTCCAACATATTTATTTAATTTTACTAAATTAGTGCCTGTTGGCATCTAAGGGCTGTGAAACAAAATATTAAACATAGACTAAGCCCGATCCTAAACTCATTTTTTACTGAGACAAATCTCAAGTTCATTTCAGGGAGAGCGAGGATGGACTAAAAACAGAGCAAGGGCTTCAGGGGTAGGCTCATGAATAAGACGATGCTACTCGGTAAGAGGCCAGATGTAAGGCCCACTGAAGTCCATAGGAATTTTTCCAGTGATTCCAGTGGGCACTGGGTCACAACCCAGCCGTGCGAGCACCACAGAAAGAGGTGTACACGGGCTGCAGTTGCTTTGGGTTCAACTAAGGGAATTAGATTAGAATGAAAATGTACGGGACTGTGAAGGAGCTGAGTTTCTACCCCATCTCTGCACCGACTAAATGCAGCACCCCGTGGCGTCAAAGGGGTATTTGCCTAATCAAGGGCAGAATTTGACCCCGGGATTTTATTTTTAAATGGTGTGTCTGCTTGAAAATGACTGTTTTCAAATAGCATCTTCCAGCTCGGTAGATAAGGTCCCTGTGTGGATGGCACCTGCTGCCAGAGTCTGCCCAACTTTTACCAGGGCGTGCTGTGATTGGGAGGGCACAAGAAACCTTCCCCCGTCTGTAAACTCTTTAAAGGTCAGGCAAAATTGCAGATCTTGTGCTAGGGGAGTTCAGGGACCCCTCAGTTTTCATCCTCTTGGGGGGCATACAACATGCCCCTCGGGGAAGAGCAGAGGCCACTCCATGCGCTCCCCCCCAACGAGCCTGTAAAGCAGACTGCACCCAATAAATAGCAGGCACGTTTCCATTACAAGCTGGAGACCTCAGAGACATTTTCTGCTACATTCCTCCTCAAAATCTCCCTGAGGCAATGCGGCTCTGCACTGTCCCTTATTCTGGACACGCTCCTTCTAGCTCTTCATGACAAGGTTAAAGATTTACTACTGTTAGCACCAAGGCTACAAGAGATTTCTGTATTCTATTACGTTTCATACATCAGTGATCTTGGTAACTAAATTCCAACTGCAAAGGGAGTGTGGTGGAAAATACAAACTCTGCCTTAGTTACAAATTTGCAACCCCTCTGTCTTCACTGACACTGCTGTGAGGCAGGGAAATAATATCCACAATTTACAGTTGGGGGAACAGAGTCACAGAAAGGTTACATCATGCAACTTGCTCAAGGTCACATTAAAAATTTGTGGCAGACATTTATAAGATGTTTACTCTCCTAAATTACAGCACTGTTTATCAATAAGTACTGCATATCTAATGGCAGAACCTGGTCTTGCATATTGTTTCCCCATTATAAAAAGAAAATAACAGTGATACAAATTTAAGTCAGTGGGTGTTAGATGCATACCTGACATTTCTGCCTTTGGAAATCACCCTCTTAGTCCATTATATTCTGGGCTGATCAGAGGAAATGGCATGTTATATTCCAGGGCTCTGTTTGTTTGTATAAACAACTCTTGAAGTTCACGTGCAGTTCATCTTTTTTTATAACGCATATTTAGACAATTATGGTTTTGGTAATTTTCTGTTCTCCAACTGCTGGGTATATTTCTGCCTCATACGCGCACCTGCTCCCTTCCAGTTCTGATTCTAAAGCATTGGTGACAGATGTCAGCAGACCTTTGTCTCATATCTGGAGCTTCAGGAACACATATTTTCAGATGAAAGAAATACTTTTGTCTCTGAACAAGATCTTTCAAACTACCATTTATTTGCTTATGTCTAAGTTACTTTGCAGAAAACATTTAGAAAACATTTTAGAGGCATTTACTATTTAAGAAAATGTACATCTGGATCTTAAAAGGAAATGGACTTGACTAAATTTCTCTGGTTGCATTGAAAGAAAAAATATATTCAGAATCTGCTCTGGTGGGAAATCTGCTAAGGCCAGAGAATGACCTAAAATGTTCATTTTTTACAGTGCTACCATAATGTTGCATGCCTGGCAGTAATCTTGTTATATTTCACAAGCTAAGCAGGGTACGACCTGCTCAGGGTTAGAACAGGGGACATCTGAGACAAATTCAAGAATGCTTCAGGAGAAGCATTAATAATTCAGGACCTGATTCAAGTCTCAAACTGAATTTATTGGTACTGCTTCCCATTTACATTATTGTAAATGGGATCAGAATAGGCCTCCTAATGTACGTGGGACTCTTCCCTCTGAGGCAGTACTGAATTAATACCCTAGAGGCACTGTGCTGCAGGGAGATCTGTCTTTCAAACAGATGTAAAGAGGAGGAAGTCCTTGTGGTCAAATCCTAAAGCAACGGTCGCAAAAGCGGGATGTTAATCCCATCATTCTGCCCAAATTCAAAGGTGTTTTAATTATATTCTAACGACCAAAATTCCTTTTGCAGCTTCAAATGGATGCTAATTTTCACTTCCATGCCGTTGTGTAGCATTTCTTTGCACTTTTAGGAACCAGTCCTTCCAATGATTACTATTGTGTGTAACCCTTTGTACCCTGAATGGTCCCATTTACTTGAATGGGCCTACCCCTGACAACGAGCACTATGGCTGGTAGAGTTTTGGTGCTAAAACAGCTGTAACATTCCACCCCAACTGTGCCTGCATTTCAGTGGCTGGCAAAGTGATTCCTATGTAAACTTGTAAAATGCACTGGTGTCCTTTGAGGGGAAACTTAGTACATGCAGGTAGGTTATCATGATGATGCTGACATCTTGACCATGAAAGCCAGATTTTAAATAAAATCTGAGCATACGTCATATAATCATGTTGACTAATATTCATGCTTAGTTTAATAGAACAGCTCCAGAGGGCTGGCCGTGTTAGTCTGTATACAGCAAAAACAGTGAGAGTCCTGTAGCACCTTAAAGACTAACACATTTCTGTGGACATAAGCTTTCGTGGGCTGCAAACCACTTCGTCAGGTTCTCTTCCACACCTGCTTATGCCTCATTGTCTCATCTGAACAAAACATACGCTACACATCATTTTCATTTAGCCTGGGCTAACTCAGCCTCCACCAGCATGGGATTTAGTGAGCAAGGAAAAGCAGTTCCTTAAGTCGTATCTATACTTAAAATGCTACAGCAGCACAGCTGGGCCCCTGTAGTGCTTCAGTGTTGACCCTACCTAAAACAGAAGGGATTCTCCCATCAGCATTGGTAATCCATGTCCCCAAGAGGTGGTAGCTAGATTGACAGAAGAATGCTGCTGTCGACCTAGCACTGTCTATGCTAAGGTTAGGCAGGTACAGTCCACCCTTGCTATAACGCCCTTCATAATAACGAACCTTCAGCTATAATGAACTCAGTCCCTGGATCCCACTTTGAATACTGCTGCTGCGGTGGGGGCTGACAACTCCCCCAGCCCCCTCACACCCCGATCAGCTGCCCTCCCCTCCCCCACCAGCAGTGGGGCTCTTTTGCTATAATGAACCCCTGGATATAACGAACAAGTGACTCGGATCCTGGCGGGGTCTTTATAGCAAGGGTGCACGGTACAGCTGCGTCTCTCAGCAGTGTGGACTTTTTACCCCCTCCCCACCCCCCCGAGAGATAGAGTTATACCAATGTAAATTCCTAGTGTAGACCAGGCCCTAGTCTGTGAAATAATGTGCATATTCAAAACAAGGGTGCAAAAAATGGCCCAAACAAGTAAATTATGGACTTCTGTGTGTGAGCTCTTATGGACATGAGCAGACCCACTGACTTCAATGTGAGTCAATATTGCACAATTTGGCCCTATATATATTTGCTTCTTCAAAACAGCATGAATTCTCCTAAAAAATTATAACTGTGCTCCTTGAAAGCAGTGCAGCTCTCCATTAAAACGTCCTATGAAAGTATTTCAAGGCTGTGATTGGAAATAAGGTCTTGTTTGACACTTAGTCCTACCTAGATCTCTAGGTAGGACTACATGTCAAAAACTTCAGAACAGAGCTCCAAGAACCATTTTGTGCTCAGGCCATGCACAGAACTCTCCTGATGTCAATGAAATTGGCGCATGGAAATCAAGGGCTATGTCTTTAAAAGACAAGTTGAGGATGTTGCAACATCGGCTACTACTAGAAGTGGCTTGAGCATCGAGAGTGGAGGACATGTCTGAAGTCAATCAACAAGACACAGAGAATTATGTACCTACAGTATTCTGTTACTGTAGTGCACGCTAAAAAAATTGTTCTTTAAGTCCATCATTTATTCTAAGTGGTGGAAACCCTGGCAGATCTAGACAGCTGCTTCTCAGAAGAATTGGGTGTTTCTGATTGAGAAATGTTTTTCTTCTACTTGTCAAGCAGATAAGATTAACTGGTTCTGTGAGTCTTTTTGACACTATAGCCAGAGTGTGACAGCAGTAAGGGGAAAACATGTCTTCACTGGCTGAGTTTCATCCATTCCTGCTAATAAATGTTACGGATGTGTTAGATAAGGTACACTCACTCTCCTGAGAAATGGATCCTTGCCCCATATAGACAGTAAAAGTTATTGGAGAGAGCTTGAGTCCAATTCTGATAAGATGTATTAATGACTCTTTTTGTGACAGCAAGTTGTCTGCCATTTTAAGGAAGGTGGAGGCCACGCCCTTGCTCAAAAATTTCCACCCTGTCTCACACTTCCCCTTTTCAGCACCAATGATTGAGAAGGTGGTGACTTAAGCTACACCTAGATTCACCTAGTTTTTTGGATCCCCATCAATATGAATTGAGATTTGGGCATGGCACAGAATCTGCATTTATTTCTTCAGTTGAAGATTACCTTCTGAAAGTGGACAGATTTTATTAGCTCTTTCAGCAACTTTTGGTAGAGTGGACAACAGGCTGTTGTAAATTTATATACAAGGCTAATCTGAAGTGGATAGGATCAGTGAGTCTATTCATTGTTCTCACGGAGGACCCAGAAAGATGTTCCAAAAATCTATTTATTTCTCTTAAACATTTCTAGGTGCAGCGTCCTGTCAATTCTCTTGTTCAGCATACATACATTCTCTTGTTCTCCCCTGGGGAGATTGTGACATGAGTTGGGCTGTAGTACCATAGGCAATGCCTAATTTAAGAGCACTGACAGAGTTAAACTCTGTTCAGAAAAAGTGGACGTGTCATTGTCAGGCAAGGGAAAGCCTGGTGGGGTTATAAATTCTCTGTCCTATGCAGGGTATTCCCACGTCTTGATTCAGATGTCACAATCTCAGGGTGTTATTGTACCCATCATTGCTGCTGAATTCCAAGATAGAAGCAAATCATTGCAAACACCTTCAACAGACGGATTAAAGAAGTTCTATGTGAATGATTTGTTGAAGTAGGGATACTAAAAATTAAGCTTTTGTAAAGCTTAAAAACCCTGTAGAAATCCTGTCAGATTGTTTACAGAAAGAATTCTGAGACACTACAAATTAATAAACATATTGCACGAAGATATAACTTTGTGGGAACATAAATACACACAAATGAAGATAATTAGGAGTTAAGGCCATAACTACTAAACTAGATTCTGATCTCACATCATTGAAATCTGAGAGTGACTCCACTGAATTCAAAAGCGTCACTCTGGCTTTAAACTGGGGTGAGGGAGTTTAGAATCAGGCCCTTATCAGACTTCTTTGTTAAATAAAAGATGCAGCAGAGTATGAGTTAGAATCCACGTGTCCAACATTTCAGACTCTGATTTGAATTTTCCTCTTTCATTGATTGAGTCAGGTCTACTTAAAAATGCCAAACTGATCTTTCCCTTAAGGGAGATTTAAAACAGACAAAAATCCCTTTTGTGCTAAAATTTTTATATGACAAGTTTTAGCTTGGAGAGAGACATTTTTAATTGCTGCATTGCAACTGTCTGGAAATAGGAGTTTCCCGGGAAGTGCTGAGAAATCCTGACAACTGGGGTGGGGAAGGGGGGGGTGAAGAGCAAGGGATCTCTTCTTCAGTGATATCTCTGTTGATAAGGAAAGTCATCAAGCTCTAAGTGAATGTCCCTTTGGAGACTAGGGGTATTCCCCCAGGGAAGATAATGTAGCCATGGCATCCCTAACCCCACTAATCTCTGATTGAAGTCCCCCTTGGACAACTGGGGATAAATTAGAGAAACTTTCAGGGTCCTTTGGCTTATTCCAGGGACCAGGCCGGGTCCTATTCTTCCCGAGAATCAGAGAAATATACAGATGGTTTAAAGTCACCATTTCCAGCACGACCCTGACAGGTCCTGCAAGGGCCTGAGAACCTAGGTCTACTCACCCATCTATGTTCTTATGTGGTGCTCATTACCATAGCATTTGCACACCTCTCAATAATTTAAAAAGAAATAACATAGACAGTATTTCTTGTTTTCATCACAAAAGATAGGAGTAAATTTCTTGATTAAATTATAGTTCGGGGTATTTGATTTTTTATTGTTTTGTTTTATTTACGTTGTTATGTGAAAAGAGGTTTTTGAGAGAAAGATCAATCAAAGAGATGAGGCTTGCATTTAATTCTATGAAGTTACTACTTTCTTAGCTCCTATGGAATGAATTCCACGTTAGGTCCAAGCTCCTATGAAAGTTTTGTCTCTAGCACTGAAAGGCATTCTTTAAATTAGCTGGGGCCAATCCCCAGGAGGGCTTTGAATACTAGGACAAAAGCACTGACTTGGATTCTATTCATTTGGGAACAAGTGCAGAGAACAGAGCTCTGGTGTGATAGGCTGCTGCATATCATACTAGATGAGGCTTTTTCAGGGTGTGTGGCTTCCTTTCTAGATATACTTAGTTGCAATGATCAATCTTGAAAATCAGAAATGCATGGACCACATTGACCAGACCTGTGAAGAGCAGGTTGGACTTTAGGCTGACCACACATAGAAGAGGCCTTTTTGCCACCATGAGTCGAGAGTCCAAAAAACTCCAGGTTTGAAGACTGACTTAACAATCTGAGGCCAGATGCCTCAGTGGGCGGTACATGATAGAGAAGGCCAGTTCAGCAAAGCATTTCCCTCTTCCCACTAGCATCCCCTCCATCTTGCCTGAGTGCAGTTTTAGTCAGCTGCTTTGTATCCAGGTGCTAATTTCAGCTAGGCAGAGAGAAAGCTGGAAAATGATGTTGTTTAGAACTGAGATAAAGGAGATGGATGTCATCAAATACTGGCCTCACTTCAGGCCATATTGTCCCAACCAGCTGTCCCAATGGTGTTACACCCAAGATGAGTAATACAGGGGAGAGGATTGAACTTTAAGGGACTCTTCAAATGAGAGCTCTCAAAGTGGAGGAACTGTTGCCCACAGCAACCATCTACTTTCTCTGGGAGGAAGGAGTGGAGTCATTTCAGGGTGTTGCTGTTCATGCTGCAGCCTCTTGGAGGCAGTACAGGAGTTATTTGGTGATCTCAGTGGTGGCAAACGATGCAGATAGGCCCAAGAGAATGGGTCTGTATACACTTTCCTCATCTATGGACAGGAGGAGGTTACCCACCAGAGCAGCGGTTCTCAAACTATGGGGTGCGGGAATATGTCAAGGGAGGCGTGAGCGGTGTGCTTTAAAAAAAATTTCTTTTAAGAGCTCCAGCTGTCAGCCCAAGGTGGCTGGGACTCATGAGAAGGGCTGTGCGCACCTGGGAGTGGGTGAGATAAAGGGGACAGATGGACGCCCGCCGCCACAGAGCTGACTGCAGGATCCCTCCTGCCCGGGGTTGACAGACTGAATCCTTACATCCAGGTCTGGGCTCTCTTCCCCACTCATAATCCCTCACTGGGGGGGGGGGGAAAGGAGAAGCAGTTTGGGTGGGCTCTCCTTCTCTCCCCTCCATCCCTTACCTGGAGGCAGCGGTGGGGCTCTGGTTGTCAGCTCATGGCTGGAAGGGCTCCGGCTGTCAGCCCCAGGGCCGTGGCGGCAGCAGCACAAAAGTAAGAGTGGCAACGAGGTGCTAAGTCTGCTGTGAAAAGTGATATTGACAAATATCACTTTTCACATTGCCACTCTTACTTCTGCGCTGCTGCTGGTGCCGCGCTGCCTTCAGAGCTGGGCCCTTGGCCAGCAGCCACTGCTCTCTGCTCTGCCTTTGGAGCTGGGCAGCGGTATATGTACTTGTGTGGGGGTGGGGGTTGCATAAAGAACGACAGAAGCAAACAAGGGGGGTGTGATGAAATAAGTTTGAGAAACACCCACAGCAGAGCAACAGTAACAATTTCTGTACCTGGCCTGAAACCTGAGTGAGAGGGATCCAGGACAGTGGCAGCTGTCAGGCAGCACTGGAAACTATTTGTTTGCTAGCTTCATAACTGGGTTGTTTAGAAAAGGGAGTTTGGACACTGTACAGGAGTTTGCAAGATAACTAGAATCCAGCACTGATTCCATTCATACAGGCCAGACTACTGAATGACCATTTGCCTAGAATAGCTGTGGTGCTACTGTGGGTACTATGCTAGGGGAAGGTTAGACTGCTGGAGGCAGGGATGGTGAGAACTTTTGGCAGGAGGTACAAGCCTACGCCTGCCAGATGTGCTCGCTTTCCATGTCTGACTCAATTTCCCTGGCTACCAGTCCCTGACTTCCTCCTTGAGCCAGGAACCAGAAGTGGGGAGGTGAAAAGTCAGGCCAGGATAGAGTGAGCCAGCAGAGAGTTTGCAATAGGGGAGGGAGGCAAATTAGGGTTAGTGGCCAAGAGAGAGGGACTGACAGGATAAGGCTGATGGGCTGATCAACAGGGAGTCAGTGGGAGAGAGCAGGTGAATCGTGGACACAGAGAAAAACTCTCTGCCACCTTTCAACATGTATTTTAAAAAACCCCGTCTTATTGAACACCGTTCTAATTTTGACATCTCCTCCCTATCAAATCTCCATTCATCACTGAGGTGATAAGGATAGGAGATAGGATAGGATATAGTATCCGCTCTATAAGCCTGATGCTCACAGGTGCTGAGCATCCATAACTCTCAGTGATGTCAACAGGAGCTGTGGATATCCATTCCTGCTCAGGAGAAGGCCATACATGGGAGGTAGACTAAATGTAAAATTCCTGTTCTTATCATGAGGATTTAGGTGTCAAATCCACACCACGTAGTGGTGAAATACACCACTATCAAATTGGTCCATCACCACACAAAATGTACAAAAGCAGTGAAAAACAATCATAAAATACACACTGGAAGTGATTTTACTGTTCACTTGGCATTGCAATACAAATATTTTGAAATAAAGAAAACAAAATGCTCCTATCAATTCTAATTGGTAAAAATGAATAAATACTAGCTAAATTATCTCAATTTTCTCAAGAACATTTTTTATTTTAAAGATATAAAACAATTTTCTTACGACAAAATTAAAAAAAATCCCTACTTTCTGTTGTCTTACCTGGAATACCTTGGTGAGCAGAATTCTTATTCAACTGGGTGGCTTTTTTTGTTTTTGTTTTGCTTTGTTTTATTCTTTTTTGCAAACAAGTAGTCTTCAGTGTTTTTACAGCAGTGGCTACCACAGAAACTATATCTCTTGCACTTCTTATCTTGGAGGGTGGACAAAATG
Source organism: Mesoclemmys tuberculata (assembly GCA_007922155.1). Taxonomy (NCBI): domain Eukaryota; kingdom Metazoa; phylum Chordata; order Testudines; family Chelidae; genus Mesoclemmys; species Mesoclemmys tuberculata. Next base: position 41,570,326 of record ML675604.1, on the reverse strand, counting down.
AACAAACTGAAAATAATACTACAATGAACAGTAAATGATTAAAAGTTTACAATACAAAAAATAGTGTAAAAAGGAAGACAAGTTTAAATATTGTTGTGTAAGAAAGGGATGAAAATAATACAAGGATGAGAATGAGTAAAATGATAGGCTGGAACATCTGGGAAAGTAAATACAAAGACAAAGAGAATGATTGATTAATTAATAAAAAAGCAAGTTCAACATTTCAACAGAATCCCAATACTGTGAAGGTGCTAATCTCCCATTGGCTTCAATAGGAAATCTGCATGAAGAGCACCTACAGGGTCACACTCCCAAATTACTGATTTAAATACTGTATTTGGGTTTTTTGGGTTTTTTAAAGAAAATACTAAGTAATCAATTACTTTTTCTTAGTGTGAAGCTCATCCTTCAAATGCTCCATGCACAGGTCTCCTTTTAAATTAATTGGAGTTCTAAAAGTGCAGAGCAATTGGCTAGGTAGTAGAATTGCTGAAAAGGATCTTGGCGTTACAGTGGATTAACAAGTGGAATATGAGTCAACAAAATGATGCAGCTGCAAATAAGGCGAATATCAATCTTGGGTGTATGAATAGGTGTGTCGGATGTAAGGCATGGGAGGTAACTGCCCCAGTCCACTGGGCACTGGTGAGGCCTCAGGTGTCTGTGTCTAGTACTCGGCTCCACACTTTAGGAAAGATGTGGACAAACTGGAGAGTGTCCAGTGGAGAACAATATAAACAATAAAAGGTTTCTAAACTGACCTCCGAGGAAAGGTTAAAAAAAACAGTCATCAGAAAAGAAGCCTGAGGGGGGACCTAATAACACACTTTAAATATGCGAAGGGCTGTTATAAAGAGAACTGTAATCAATTATTCTTCATGTCCACTGATGTCAGGACAAGAAGTAACGGCCTTAATCTGCAGCAAGGGAGATTTAGGTTAGATATTTAGGAAAAATTTTCTAACTATAAGGGTAGTTAAATTCTGGAATAGGCATCCACGGGAGACTGTGGAATCCCCACCATTGGATGTTTTTAAGAACAGGTTGGACAAACACCTGTCAGGGATGGTCTAGGTTTACTTGGTCCTGCCTTAGAGCAGGGCGTTAGACTTAAGTTTTCGAAGTCTCTTCTAGCACTACATCTCTATGGTTCTGATTATAAATGACAGATCAGGCCTATAAGCTGGATGAGAACATGGTATAATGTCTTTTCTTTTTGTTAAAAGATGCAATGCTCTCTGTCACACTTCGATTTTTATACTGTGTACATGTAATAATTGACTATGCGTCTGTGACTTTCTCATACAAGGGAACAAACAATCTGATTAGTCAACATATGAATAAAAACTAATAGCTTGCAGCTTCACATAGCAGCAATTCTGACCGCGAGGCTAGAAGTACTGTGCAAAGATAACATAACATAATACGAAACTTACTATGAGGTCTGGAGAATTTTATGACCAATAGCAACATTTGTAGTTTCTCATACTAAGATAAGGGAAATTAAATCTTATTCTTCAGGGAATAAGATGAGAGTCACAGGAGTCAGGAAGGAATTATCTCCCTGAATTCACTATGGCACAACATCACACGTAGTATGGAGGATTTTTGTTGTTTTTTGTTCTTTTCCTTGCACTGAAGGATAGGCTTGAGTCTCTCTAGATGCAGTATATCATACTTGATTAACTATCTGATCTGTTAAAGCAATTGCTATATTCTATTCCACAGTTTGATTGTGGTCATCATCTTGATCAGGGGTTCCCAATCTTTTACTCAGCGTGACCTCATTTAAACACTGAACATTTTTGGCGACCCCCAGCAGACAAGTCAGGGCATTGCAATGCTTATCGTATTTATATTTTTCAATTAAAACATTTAAAATCATTTAAACATTTTTTTAAAATAAAAAATACTACATTGAATACAAAGCCTACAATAGCTATTAAAACCATGCATCTGATATTTATTACTTTTGCTTTAACTGCGGATTATATTTATTGTGTGGTCATACTGTTAAACAACCCTAGATTTCACGGTTGCTTAATTGAGACTTAAAAGTGTGGGAAGGGGGCACACAGCAGAGATTCTGGGCACGGCTGCTATGTATACAAATCCAGCAACAGATTGCTGTCATGTAGGCTGCTCCTCGGTGCTGTCTCAGTTTTGCCATGGGTGGTTCTGGCTCCCAGATCAGCCCAGACACTGAAGGATACAAAATGACTTAAAGCCCCTTATCCCTTTTCCCCTGGGCTGCAGGTTTTGGTGTGCTGCCCCTCTTTAGTGCCTTCCAGTAATTGTTCTAATTCATCTCCCTTAGGCCCATCCACAACATTGACACCACACCCTCTCCCTGCTCTCCTGCCACACCCAGCAGTGTGACACCACCTCACTCTCTTACCCCAGGCAGCCCCCCAGCACAGTGACACCCCTGCCCTTGCTCTCCTGGTCCAGGCAGCCCCACACCGAGCTCTGTTACACCCCTCCATCTTTCCTGCCTTTCACCACACTGTGCCTCCCTGTTGCCCCAGCCCTCAGCAGTGCCTCCCCCGGTTCCAGGGCTGCCGCCCTGAGCTGGGCACTGATGGGTGTTGCGACGCAGCCAGGACTCTCTGCGGTGGAGGGGATGCACGGATGGGGAGGACACAAAGCAAAAGGGGAGGAGTTATGTCACCTGCTCGTGACCTGGCTGGGCTGGCGCTGCTGCTGCCCCAACAGGCCGCAGCCCCACCCCACGCTGCCCAGTGCACCCAACTGGGAGCTGTCGAGCATCTTTGCGACCCCATTTTTTATCATTACAACCTTAAATAGGGTCGCAACCCCAAGGCTGGGAACCGCCGATCTAGACTGAACTCTCAGCACTCCCTCAGGCCAAAGGACATTTGTGCACTGCCGTTATTGGTGATGTCAGCACAACTCTGGCAAACTGCCACGAAGCCAGAACGTTCTGTCTCTCAGAATAATAGCATCTACAGTATTTTGTTTATTTTTTAATGTTGAGGAACCTGGTTTTACAAACCCGACCTTACAAAAATAGTCATTACTCACATGAGTAGCCCCATTGATTCCATTAGGAGGATCAAGTCCCATGTGACAGACTGGGAGACTTCAAATTAAATGATAAATATTTAGAAATCAGCGACTTTGCCTACCAGATTATAAAAAATTGAATATGTTATAGATCAAATTAAAGGCTTAAACTATGTGGCAGGGTCTTTTTACCTCTAGGCTGTAATAAGTAAAAAACTACCTGACTCACTGACAAAGGTTCATCTGCACTTCGGTCATCTGATGACTTTGGAACTTCTAGTCTGTCGATGAAAGTCTGGAGTTCTTTCCTAAACGCCTTCATCTGTGCATTGATTCGATAAAGAAGCTCATGTTCCCGAATTCTACTGCCATCATCTTCTTCATCCATCAGTCCAAACAGATCCCCATTGGCCACATAAATTCTTGCCTCCGTTATGATGGTACTTGTATCAGAAATCAGACGATCTATTGTCTTGCCCAGTCGTTCGGCTTCAGAGCGGATGTCCTTCATCTGCTGCCGATCTGTGTAGCTCTTCTGCCACCCGGTTGGTGTAGGATAAAAAGACCTGGTGGGAGTCAGGCACCGGATGTTGCGTACCTCCTCAGAATCGCTTTCCCCGCCGATGGGGCCTTCCCTTTTGCGGTGGGGAGGGCGGGAATCATCATCACTTTCTTTTTTGCCTGCATCGCTTTCAGCATCGCTATCTCTGGGGCTGCCCCGGATCCCGAGGTGAGAAGCCAAATCATAGCGCTGCATGTTGGACATTAACACTCTGTTTTCATACTGAAGTTGCATGACTTTGCCACTGAGCTCATTGATTTGCATTCGAGCAGCTTTTAGCTCTTCCTGCAGTGCTTCCGTCTTGGCATTATCGTGGTGCCTCGAGCTCTCATGGGTGCCAGATTTGTATTTGTATTTGTTTAGCTCAGTTGTGATGCGCTTGTTTTGTTCCTCCACGTCAGCCAAGTTTCTCCTCAGCAATTCTGTCTCATCTTCAACTAGCTGCAAATGCTGTCGTAACTCTGAGAGAGATTCACTCTGTTCCCCCATGAGAGGATTTGCTGTTCCTGAAAAATCATCTCCTCTTAAATCATCAAGCTCTGCTTTCAGTCCCCTATTTTCTACTTCCAGTTCTACTATTTTCCTTCCAAGGATGTTGGCTTCTTCCTCTACTAGTCTCAATCTAAGTTTGAGTTCTGCTTCTCTCGTGGTAGGTGGCCCTCCCGCTTCACCTTTCGGTAAGGGACTGTCTAGATCCCCATAAAATGATCTATATTTTTGAAGCTCATGTTCAAATCTGTCTTTCTCCTTATCGATTTTAGCCATTTTTTTCCTCATCAGAGCAGCTTCTTCTTTAACAAACTGCAACTGGCATTTCAGATCTTCACTGTCCTCCTTAAAAAAAACCCAAAATCTGAAAATCATTTTATGTCAATAAAGAGAGCACTACTTGCCATCAAACATAGTTCTAAATTAAAAGGTTAACGATAAAAGCAATCTAACTTCAGAAGTTAAAATATGACTATAACAATTATTTTTCTACATCTGATGATGAGATTAAGACAAAAAAAAGCCTTCCTTTTTTGCTTTGGAAGTCTGCACTGTTCCTGGAAAAAATACATTTTCAGGAGCCCTTCATGAAAGACTGAGATTTTATTAGCTCATGATATGTGGAAAGTGAAAAGAGTGAGATGATACTTGTTAAGCTTCAGACCCAAAAGGCTGAAAAACTAAAATTGAAACTCAGTCAAATAAGGCAACACACCCATAAAAGCATCTCAAAGCCAGCACCCAAGAAGTCCCAGAGTCCTGATTCAGATGAAACTCTTGCTGACTTCAGTGGGAGTTTTGCCTTCCATCCTGATGCTACAAGTTACACTTCTGAACCCATGCAGAGCCCGACTGCAGTCAATGCTCAGGTCCACTTATACCATTCTCAGTGCAGGGTTGGGTCAGTTGTCAAGACTGCAGATTTGGGCCCAGGATCCCTATATCCCATAAAGCAGTATGATAAACATCAAAACATACAACAAAGGGCCACATCCTCAGTTCATGTAAATTGGTGTAGCTGCACTGAATCTGGTCTGTTATTATTTCAACATACCTCAGTGGGTGTCTGCTGTGACTTTTTTTCTGATTTTTGCAAGTCTTTGCTCCCTCTTCTTTTCAACGACAGCTACAAAAAAGTGAGATACATTGAACTTGTATCTAATTCAGCCCCATTTTATAAAATATACCAAGACAAATAATATTATTTGGACTGCGTCTTCTAATTTCTGTAATTTCACAAACAAGGGAGATAATTCTGCCTTAAAATAACAGACCAAAAATGCTATATTAGGCTAAGCAAAACAGTAATCATTGTTGGTTGCATTTTGAATATTCAGACATCAAATAATAAATGCTTACAATATCCCCATGAGGCAAGTAACAAACATCATCATAATCACCATTTTACATATGGGTAAGCGTGGCAGAGGGTGAAATCCTGGCTTCATTGAAGACAATGAAGTTCTACCATTAACATCAATGGGGCCAGAATTTCATCCAAGGAACTTAAATGACTTTTGCCCCAAGCCAAAGAAGGAATCAGAAACAGGCCGTTCCCAGTGATCAAGTCATTAGGCATCCCTGCTTTCATTAAAAAACATTTTTGAAGTAAATTTTAAAACTAGAGCTGACGAAATAATTTGTTGTGAATCACTTATCTGAAAGGGTTAGCCCTCTCTTCTGTTCATAATTTGTTTGCAAACCAATCCTGATGTCTGTGAATGTATTAGTTAGTCACAAGTATTAACCAAATTTTATAGATAACTAATTTTCAACTAGTAAAGTGTTTGCAAACAGTTCACTATTTACGGAGCAGGATGGGTCACCAAAGTCACACAATATTGTTTCTTCTGCCTGATTAGATGACTGCAAGCTTTTAAATAGGAGAATCATAGAAGCCTAGAAATGTAGGAGCAGAACGGATCTCAATAGGTCATCTAGTCCAGTCCCACGCACTGAGGCAGGACTAAGTATATCTAGACCATACTTGATAGGTGTTTGTCTAACCTATTCTTAAAATCCTCCAGTGACGGAGATTTCCACAACCTCCCGATGTAATTTGTTCCAGTGCTTAACTACCCTTACAGTTAGGAAGTTTTTCCTAATGTCTAACCTAAATCTCCCTTGCTGCAATTTAAGCCCATTACTTCTTGTCCTGTCCTCAGTGGTTAAGGAGCACAATTTATCACCCTTCTCTTTATATCAACCTTTTATATCCTTGAAGACTGTTATGTCCCCCCTCAGTCTTCTCCAGACTAAGCAAACCCAGTTTTTTCAATATTTCCTCATAGAACATGTTTTCTAGACAGTTAATCATTTTTGTTACTGTCCTCTGGACTTTCTCCAATTTGTCCACATCTTTCCTGAAGTGTGGTGCCCAGAACTGGACACACTACTCCAGCTGAGGGCTTTTCAGTGCTGAGTAGAGTGGAAGAAGTACTTCTGGTGTCTTACTAACAGTACTCTTGCTAATACATTCCATAATGATGTTTGCTTTTTTTGCAGCAGTATTTACATTGACACATATTTAGTTTGTGATCCACTATAACCCCACATCCTTTTCTTCAGTACTCCTTCCTAGGCAGTCATTTCCCATTTTGTATGTGTGCAACTGATGATTCCTTCCTAAGTGGAGTACTTTGCATTTGTCCCTATTGAATTTCATCCTATCTCAGACCACTTCTCCAGTTTGTCAAGATCATTTTGAAATCTAAACCTGTCCTCTGAAGTGCTTGGTATCATCCACAAACTTCATAAGTGCTTGGTATCATCCACAAACTTCACAAGTGCTTGGTATCATCCACAAACTTCACACGTCCACAAGGGGTGCAACCCCTCCCCACTTGGTATCATCCACAAACTTCATAAGCATACTCTCTCTATGCCATTATCTAAACCATTTATTAAGATATTAAATAGAACCAGGTACAGGACAGATCCCTGCAGGACCCCAGTCAATAGGCCCTTCCAGCTTGAGTCTGAACTCAAAGAGATAACTACTCTCTTTTCCAACCAGTTGTGAATCACCTTACAAGTAGATTAATCAAGGCTATATTTCTCTAGGTTGTTCATGAGAAGGTCATGCGAGATGTTATCAGAAGCATTAAACTAAATTCAAGCTATATCACATCTACTGCTTTCCCCCATCCACAAGTCTTGTTACCTTGTCAAAGAAGGATATTAGGTTGGTTTGACATGATTTGTTCTTGACAAATCCAGGTTGATTGTTACTTATCACTTTATTTTCTTCCAGGTACTTACTGATTAATTGTTTGATTATTTGATTCATTATCTTTCCCTATACTGAAGTTAAGCTGACTGGACTATAACTCCCTGCGTTCCTTATTCTCCTTTTTATAGATAGATACACCCATCCTCCACAAATTCTCAAAGATAATCACTAATAGCTCAGAGATCTCTTCAGAGTTTCTTAAATATTCTAGGATGTAGTCCATCATGCCTTGCTGACTTGAAGACATCTCACTTGTTATTTTCCTATTTTAGCCTCAGATCCTATGCCACTGACACTGATGTTCACTAGGTTAGTCATCTAATCCCTGCTAACGTTTCTGATGAAAACTGAAACAAAAAAGACATTTAACACTTCGACCATTGCTGTGTTTTCTATCATTTTTCCCTCCTAACTGAGGATTCGTAACTAAGTAATGGGTCAGATCCTGGTCTCTGCACTGGCTACTCCGCTCTGCCCCAGCAGCGTAAAGCAGCCAGACAGCTGGTATTGGCCATCTAAGTATTATCCCTGCCTGGGGAATCTTTCGATGGCATAAAGAAGGTATGACATGCTTCCTCCCCCCAACACACACAAGCGCAGAGGGTGTGGCAGGAAGAAAACAGGTATGGCAAACACAACCCTGTGATCTCTGGCAATTAGAACTGTCTGTTGGGGCCTCCAAATGTAAAGTTAGAACAGCTCCTGAGGCTACTCTGAGTTGTATCAGGGACCAGATAGGTTCTGAGACAGCTCAGAGATCGGGGGAACATAAAGGTGGTTTCAGTTCATCTTGGTCACCCACACGCACATGGTCTTGAGCAACGGATCCAGCCCAATAAGTACTGAACAACCTTGTTTGTGAATAGATGCCCTGGTTTGCATATAAATAGGAGTATTCATATAAAAATAGCTACTCCCTAAACATGTTATGTGAACAAAAATGTGTTCATGTGATTGCATGAACTAAGACAGATGTGAACGTGAGCATGCTCTGATTTTGAGATGTTCTGAATTTGAATAAGTGTCTACAAACATTATTTTTGCAGGATTCCACCAATCCTAGTTAAAACCACTATAATTAACATTGTGTGAAAGCTCATTCCTAGATGTATTTAACTTGTAAACCACAAAACAAGTCAACTCTAATATAATGGGTCATTTTGCCTGATTCTGAAATGTAGAATAAAGAGCGGAAAGAAGGAAAGCATGTACCTGTGGAGCATAGTAGGGTTAATGTTAATGAGTTAAGGTTAATGAGTTTGCTACAGCGGCCAGTTAGGGGGCTCTATCTCTCAGCTCAAGCAGTAGATACTTGTGCTGAAGGTCCCAGGTTCAAACCCAACTAACATATCCACAAGGTTTCCATGGGCACCGAATGGGGCTTATGGCTACCAGTGATGGAAAGTCCATTAGTAAGGAAGTGGTGGTAGCGAAAAACAGCTGCAACTGCCCCATTGTCATTAAGGGCAAATACAGCCTGGCAAGTGGATGGCACCAGCTGGGAAGGGCATCGAGGGGATGGGCTAAATCAGAACATCCCTGCTGCAGCTTCCCATGGCTTCTATGCAACCCCAGGTAGTACTTAAACCTATCCCACCCTGGCGATTCTCCCCAAAGGCAGGGAAGTGGTACTAATATGCTTTCCCTCTCTCTGAGGGCATTCCTCTTTCTGGCACAAAGGGCCTTAGTAGCAGAGAGAGGAGAAACATGCACTTCCCTGTGGCAGTGGGGAGAGAATCCAGACACTAGCTAAAAGCAAAGCTACCTTTATCCAGTTTGAAGTCTGAACCACATAAACCTCATGCCTCAGGAAACAATGGTCCAGTATGTTGTACACAGCAACCCTGTGCACGACTCTACCTACGGTCCCATCCATTCACCACCCTCTGATAGCAGTCCTCATAACAAATGAGATTCACACAGTGCAGTGTAGCAAAACTAAATATAATGACATGTAAATGCCAGAAGCAAGCAGAGACAAGCCCAAGGGTCTTCAGGTTCAGGAGTCCAGTTTGAGCCCATTATGGAATCAGGCCTGAGTCATAAAGTTCAGATCAGAATATAGGGCCAAAATTCAGACTGGTGATTGGATAGGCTAAGACTTGGCATTACACTTTGGAACCCTCTCTTGCAGAAACACTAAGGCAGATGTTCAAATTGATGAATTCAAGGATGGGTAAGAAACTGGACCTTGAGAGGTTCAGCTTCACATTAAGCTTCACAACAGGAAAGGCACCTTGTAATTAGTCCCCAAAAGCAAACAGATTGCATTAGTACTGCAAACCTTCACACAACAGATCATTGCCAATGCTGCCCATTGATAAAATACGAGGGGTAGTAAAAATATAGTTCTTCTTCATCATCAGATTTCCTTTTTTCCATCTCCCAGAGCTCATCACCTCTCCAGATATACAGAGGTTCTGAAGTGCTGAGCTCCAACTTCTCCAGTGGGCCCTCCAGCTCCTAGTTAAAGACAAGGGCTGTATGAAAAAATTCTCACAACAAACAAAACTGGCCAAAAAAAAAAAAAACCTCATCCAATTTTTCCAAGTCTGAGAAGAGCTAAAGATAAATATGTTTGCTCTCACCTCAAATTTTTAACAAACATTAAAGTACTTTTTGGTTTTAACAAAAATAACTTGCATTTATATATTGCCTTTCACTCTGCTCTTCTCAGATTATAACTATACCTAAAGCTCATATCATCCTCTACTGAAATGAAGCAGCAGTTTAACAGCACACAGCAACACTTCATACTTTTATAGCAGAAAGCAACAAAGAATACCACATATACAATTAAAATTGGAGGAATGATTTGGGTAGATAGATTGTGCCCAACTGGAACTTGGGTGGGACACTGGGTTAACATCCATTCTCTTGTTAAAAGTACCATGGGACATTTAATGACCGCAGGACTCATAGATTCATAGACTCTAGGGTCAGAAGGGATCAATATGATCATCTAGTCCTGCACAATGGAGGCCACAGAACCTCACCCACCCACTCCTGTAATAAACCTCTAACCTATGATTGAGTTATTGAAGTCCTCATCATAGAATCAGAGAAGAATAGAGTTGGAAGGGAGGTCATCTAGTCCAACCCCCTGCTCAAAGCAGGACTAACCTCAGCTAAATCATCCCAGCCAGGGCTTTGTGAAGTTGCAGCTTAAAAACCTCTAAAGATGGAGATTCCACCACCTCCCTAGGTAACCCATTGCAGTGCTTCACCACCCTCCTAGTGAAAAACTTTTTCCTAATATCCAACCTAGACCTACCCCACCTCAAATCATGCTTTAAACACTTTAAGGTACATAGAATCCACCAGCAAGTGAGTCATGCCCCATGCTACAGAAGAAGGCGAAAAGTCCTCAGAGCCTTTGCAAATCTGCCCTGAGGGAAAGTTCCTTCCCAAACCCAAATATGGCAATCATTTAAACCCTGAGCATGTGGGCAAGACTCATCAGACAGACACCCAAGAAAGAATTCTCTGTAATAACTCAGAACCCACCCATCTAACATCCCTTCACAGGCCATTGGCATATCTACCGCCAGTAGTCAAAGATCAGTCAATTGCCAAACTAGGCTGTCCCATTATATCATCCCCTCCATAAATTTAACAAGATCAGTTTTGAAGCCAGCTAGGTTTTGTGCCCCCACTGCTCCCCTTAGAAGGCTATTGCAGAACTTCACTCCTCTGATGCTTAGAAACCTGCGTCTAAATTCAAGTCTAAACTTCCTGATAGCCCGTTTATATCCATTAGTTCTTGTGCCCACATTAGTGCTGAACGTAAATAATTCCTCTCTCTCCTTGGTATTTATCCCTCAGTTTTATGTCTCCTATGAACATAAGAATGACCACAGTGGGTAAGATCAATGGTCCATTTAGCCCAGTATCCTGTCTTCCAACAGTGACCAGTACCAGGTACTTCACAGAAAATGAACAGAACAGGCAATCATCGAGTGATCCAAAGCTGATCTCTTCAAAAACACAGTGCTCCCTAACAGCATGTGAGAGCACTGACCAAATACTGACACAGAACAGAACGTCACCTATTGACTATCAAACACTATATCCTGCAGTCCCTGAATAATAAATTCTTCAGCAGGCTTTTTCAATGGCATAGATACAAAATTATGTCTACACATACTTGTCATCATTCTATCTCCAGACCCTCCATATTTCATACTTTTCAAAAATATCGATCCTATTTTCAATGTGTGAAATTATCTACTTGTGCTAACATATATTTTAATTAATGCCAATTGACTTTATAACAAAATAATTAGAGACTGAACAAAAAACTTTGGACAAACTAAAATGTCCTCCCTCCCTATGGAATCTGATTCTTCACCTCATCTTTCTTTGGACCCCAAATGGAAGGAGAGAAAGAGCATGTGCAAGGCACCTCAGGGTGACAGAGAGAAAGTGGTGATTTATGACCAGGAAGCAGAGAGAGTGTTTTGGGTAAAAGAAGAAATGGGCTAGGACAGAAAGAAGTGAGAGAAAATACAGAAGGGCAAAACAGAAAAAGGAAAAATAAATTTAAGAGCAAGACAAATAAAAAAAACAACAAATGTAGACTCTTGGAACCTGATTTTCAGACTGTGACCTCCATTTGGCACATAGATAATTGTATGCATATACCCTAAATATGCACTTTTGGTACACTGACACCTGACAACATAAATGATAGATTCTGCCACTTTCATGTGCAGAATTTTCACATGCAAAATCTATTTGTCCACAATAATTATGTGCATGAACTCCTTTACGATATATTTCTCTACTTGCCTCCATTCTTCTCCTTTGGTTGGATTACATCACCATAAGATGCAGTGCAGCAGTATCCAAATAACACCCCCAACTGTTTCTCAACTGCAGCAACAGATCTAACAGTATTTCAGAGCTGGTTTCGAACATTATTGGCCTGAAGTATAATTTTTGCACTCAAGTATTTTTTTTCTGATTAACTTGAAAACTGTACTTAATATTTTTGTGGATTCTTTTAGCAAGATCAAAATAGTTCCCCTAAAACAACAAATATTATTTTTATAGTGGATTTACAATATGTTTATTGCTTATGAAAATATTAAATGAGTTGAGCTTTTTTTTTTAACATGTCCTTCAAGATTTTTCAAGTGTACTTTAGACAAAATGTAAAGAAATCATTAAAGAAAATCTACCATTATATTTAAAATTATGATGAAAAAAAGATGGTAAACCACATAAATAGTTGATTTAATCTGGAGATCAATTTAGTATAATTTGATTTTTTAAATGTGTTTGTCAGACAGATTTGCAGTGAAAACTGATTAAGAATATCCCTGGAACACCTGAGGAAACAAGTTATATATCTGACGGGGAAATGATTGGAAGATAAGGTCTACAAAATGGTGTCTACACCAAGGATTTTAGGGAACTCCACCAGAGTTAGCAACAGTGAGAGCCCTAGACTGGCTGCTGGCGTTTCTACAAGCATGTCAAGTAATCCTACTCAGGGCAAGTCTAAGTGACATAGAGGAAAAACTGCACCACTCCACCCAGGCAGAGAAGCTGATGCCAGGCCCATGAGGAACCACTGCAACACAGGGGATCCATGGGTGGCACAGGCTGCCATAACAGCTCCCACTTTACCCCACCCCCATCTTCAGCCAGCACAGGTGTCATGATCAAGAGACAGCTGGCTTTAAGCCATCTCTGCACTACCTCGATACTGGTGTCACTGTGTACCACGCTGGTCTGTAGACTGCTCTAACGTGCATTTACCGACCTGCCTGGCACAGAGTTGCCTCAAGTTCAGGGAAATGCAAAGTTGGTTTAAAGTCACCTTTGTACCCTTCCTCCAACTCCTGATCTGTTCTGAACACGTCTTGCCAGACCCAAGGGTCTGAGCTGGAAGAGACACAAGAATTGAAATACTCACTTTACCATGACCTATTTAAAAAAATCAAATGAACGGGTATTAGAACTTGAATGGATCCTCTCCAGGCTGGCGATTGAAAATACATTCCATCATCAAATTAACACATTTAAAAATGTCCATTTCATTCCTGAAGTTTATCAGCCTTTCCAAGAGCAGGGCCATGCTACTGCTAAACAATCACCATGCAGGGCCACCTGCCAGAAACACACCCAGGACACTTGCTTTGTTTCTAATGGGCACAAACTTAAGTATCCTACCAACACATTGTTCCGCCCAGCCTCTGCCAGGGCAAGATTTTGTGAATTTCAGTAAACTGCCTGCTCACAAGAATGAAACACAGAGGCAGCATAGAGTGATATTAAGAAAGGCAAGTGAATATTCATGCCCATGAATTGAACAGAAAGCTGGTAGGTTTAGTTATAGCCCAACCAGCCCTGATAATGTCCTCTTAAATATTAAAAATGACGTATCTTACACTCATTACTGGAGAAGGATATGGAATGCAAGTGGCCTTCACTGAAAAGAGATAAATAGCTCAATGTAGTCATTTAAACTAATTGAAGCCAATGTCACACTTCAGAGGAGGAGGGAGGAGTTTCCTTCAGCTATTCATATTTTCACATGTGCTTTGTTTTAAATGATTTTTTGTTGTTTTCAGATGCATTCATATCTGAATATCATAGTCACTTTTTGATTAAATTGAGAAAATTTCAAAAAGAGAAAATGTAAAGAAAAATGTACTATCTGTCTAGCAAAGCCCTGAAAACTTTTTAGGCCAGTCAAGAACGCATACAGTTTAACCACCCCTCATAAAATAAGTGAAAAGAGCAGTGCAATCATGCACAAAAGCATTCTATAGTTAGTGTAAAATGAAATAGTACAGCAATGCCTAGCATACTTTCATTTGCATTTTAATCTACTTTTTTCCTGAACTGATGCAAAAATGCAGAGAAATGAGACATTAAAGTAGGGTGGCCAGGTTCTCGGTTTTCAACTGGAAAGTCCGGTCGAAAAGGAGGCCTGAGAATGTTTGGTCAGATGTACTGACTTGACACCCAAAGTCCGGTTCCGGTGGGTGGGGAAGGCAGGGAGATGCCAGGTCATCACCCATGCCAGCCCCTTCTCAGCCAAGGCTGCCTCCTGCCTGCGTCCAGTGGCTGCAGCTCCCAGCCCCAGCACCACAGATGAGTCCCTCCTGACCCAGGTGGGTGGGCAGGGGGGATGGAAAGAGCAACAAGAAATGGGGGAAGGAGGAAGAAGAGAAAATGAGGGCAGAGCTTCGAGAAGAAGAGGCGGGGCAAGGGAGGTTCCAGCACTCCTCCTGGAGTGTCCAGTTTTTAAATATTACAAAGTCGGCAACCCTACATGAAAGTCAACTTTACAAAGCTCTGTCCATGAGCTGGGCCTGCAGCAGACCCAATTCTGATTTTTGCTGCTTGTGACCATGCAATTTCTGACCAAGCAGAATTCAGCAGAGTGGTGAAAGTGAAGTGTTCTTTTCTTCGAGAGGATATGCCCCTTGTAACTGAACACCAAACCTTTCAACTGATCAAGAACTGGTGTTGATTAAATTCAAAGTAAATTACATCCAGCCATGCTCAACTGGACCAGATTGAGGGTGAAGACCACCAAGAGCACAGTCCCCTAATCCTGGGTGCACGGGCAAGTCTCAGAGTGCAGTGACTCCTTTGAACTGAAATGCTTGACTCAGGGCACTTGATAGTGCAGAGACTATGGTACTCCCCCAGTCTGTCTGTTGTATTCCTGTTGTCTCGTCTTAAAGGTCAGATCTGTGGGGCAGAGACTGTGTTTGTATACTGCCTAGCACAATGGCATCCATGTCCATGACTGGGTCTACCAGTGTACTAGATGCTACCTCAGCACAAATCAAACAACCACCAACAATAATAATAATCAACTGCCACTGCTCCTCAATCAGAAATATGATGATCAGATTTTGGTCCCCTGATGACAATTATAAAGCAAGGAAAATTAGAGCTTCTGCTAGGAATAAAAAGGACCTCCCTCTCCTCCACTACTATTCATCTAGAGAGCTTTTCACGTCTTCCTATAGTAAAGGCACAAAGTAAACTATAAAAAAACTCTCAACAGAAATGAAAAACAGAACAGCCACTTCAGATTCCCTGTTTTGGTAACAGAATGTAAATAAATCATAAAGTGGTTATGAAGAGAACAGAAAAATAATCAGAGGGGAAAAAGGAAAGATGCTAATGCAGCAAACATGTGCACATCAAAGTAGGCCCACCTAATAATCTGTAAATAGGAGTGAGGAAGCATTCCCTGGTAGGAGCATTCCCTGAAAACCAGGTCCTAAAAAAGAGCAAGTGCACCTTGGATAGCTCACAGGTTAAAGGTACATCTCAAGAAGTCAAGAAAGACACCCAGACCAGATCAGAGTCCATTCAAGAGGATGAAAAATCCTTTGAGAAGCAATCATTATGGGCAAATTCTGGAATCTGCACGTGACCTAAGTACATGAATTGTGTGCAAGAACTTCTCTGTAAGTAGCAGGGGAGAAGGAAACTTTTCTCCTGCTTTTCGTGGAACAGCAGCAAAGCCACTGTGTACAATTAATACAGCCTCAGAGATGAACGGTGCTGCTTTGTCCAAACTACACAAGGTAGCTGTGTGGTGAATTTGTGTAGTTATAGATCCATCAATCTTGCATTCACTGAAAAAGAACCATCTGCACTATGTTTGTACAGCACTAAGAGGTCTCAGCTCACACTGGGGACTCTGGGCACTACCATGATGCAAATACATACATAATAATACTGGGAAAAAGGAAACCCCAGGAAGCTGTGTTCCATGTCTTCCAACATCTCTCTCTCTCTCACACACACACACCCCTCTCTGCATAAGAAGGCCAGTAGATCTGAATTCTCCAGTGATGGGCAATTGGATCTAGATAATTTCCCACAAACTGAAAAAATATAAAATAGACAGACAGACTTTGAAGGAAGCGTTTTTCATCAGTTTTGTTTGCTCTGTGTATGTCCTTTTATTTGCTTTTCTTTATGTTTTGTTCCAAGTTGGGTGTCTAATGAAGGCTCAGTCTGTTGAACCTCAAGACAGACTACTTCTCAGGCCTAACGCCATCCTAGATAGGCCTGGATATGAATCCTTGGCTGCTCACCAGATTCTGTCCCTGCTGAACCTGACCGCTGGACAGAGGAGAGCTCCTTATCATGTGGGAATTAGAAAGAACTGGGACTCACCTCTTGGTTCAACTTTCCACACTGCATACAGAAGGACCATAAGGGGACACTTTGCTTGCCTATGGGAATAGCCATCTCTCTCCTGAATTGACAACAATCACCACCCACCTGTCGCCTGATCATACAGGGGGGCTTGCTTTTTCTTCCTTTGTTTTCTCTGTTGTCTGTGTTTGGTTTTAGGGGAATTGATTTGGCAAAACTAACAGCTTTGCAACGGTGTAGAGATCTTGGCCACTGATAATGTGCTGCTAACTTAGATACCCTAAGCAATCATCTGGCTTCTCACCTATTACAACAAAGGTCACTGAAACAGCATCTCGTGCAAATTAGTGCAATAGCAATCACCAAAATATATCTCTCCACATCACTGGTGATCTACCTTAGAGTGATACAATGTATGCAAAGGCAGACACATTGCATACACAGTACACTACTATAACATGGAATTAGGAAAAGCCACACATGTAATAGGGCACCTGGCAGAACCTGGACACTGCAGCATAAGCATCTGCCTTGGAATGCAGTGTGTTCAAACTTGAAACAAAAGGATGGCTTTGGTATCGGAATAAGGTGCCAACTTACCATTTCTATCAAATCTGATTATGTAGCACTCTCATGAGTATCATATAGAGGAAGTATTTACTTCTAAATGGAACTCACTATGGAGCCTTCATGGACTAGTAGGATTCTGTATTTTGTATGGCATGTCCGTTGGTTCTGTGCTTACTTACGGTTACTGACCAGAATGCAAAGGCATTTTTGGTATCTCCCCTTTATATGGCTTCAGCTCCCAACTGTCTGGAAGCTCTACAGTTCAATATTCAGTTATGACTACCATTCTAACGGGAGAGGGATCCTAGATGCTCTCCCAACAGCATACCAACTGCACGCGTGACATAGCTGCATAACAGCTAGACCGGTATCATTACCGTCTATAGTATCCAAACACGGATAAGTTGAGGCTCCGTTCAGGAGACACCAAACAGACAGCAAACCCCAGCCAGTAATTGTGAGTAAGAATTGAAACCAATGGTAAAACTACAAGATTCACAACTGTGTTGCTAACCAAACATGTAATTCATCAACCAACCTTCCTGGGACTGTTAACCAAAGCAGCGTATCTTCCATAACATACTGGGCACTAAACAACTGTCATGTGGAGTCATGTCATTTTTCTTGTTGGGCTGAAAAAGTTCTATACTGGAGTTGTTTGCAGTAAGGGGTGGTCAGGATTGAGAGAAGGCACAACACATGACCATTTCTACAGGCTGTTTTTGATAAATTCTTTTTTTGTATGCTCAGTTTTTCAAAAAATAATGAATAGACCAGGTTAGACTACTCACCACATGCTCAGAACCAGCTCGTGTTGGTGCAACTTTGCTTATTCCACAACAAAGACTGCAGCACAGAATGCAGACAATACTCCTAAATACTCTGAGCAGAACACAAATGACAGGTCACTGCAAGTGCACATGCATGAGCATCCTGTTGCAAAGTACATCGTGTTGCTTGTCTGTGCTACATAATTTTTCCTTCTACATAAAAGAAATATGTAACAGCCAGTCTAGAAGACAGAAGATGCACCAAGACGACCAGAGAAAGACCTTAGCACAAAACATATGAGCTATCACTGCTCACTTCACTCCTAATCTGGTCACCATCTAACTACTTCTCACTGTAGATGGTGCACTTATAAGGAAACCCATTACTGGTCAACAAGCAAGAAAACATTTTCCCCATTGCTCTGATGAATGGTATGTGTATGCCATATCACTGGACTTGGGTTTCCCAACTCTCAGGGGAGTGCCCTAAACAATGGACTATGAGATATTTTGGTTTGGATATCCCTTCACCTCTACTGTTGAACCTGCTCCATTGTGAATAAATGATTAAATATGCATTGGGTCAAAGAGAGAGTGAGAATGAATCTATACCCATTCATTAGGGCACTCAGATGAGAGGTGGGAAACCCAAGTTCAATCCCTGCTCCACATTAGATAGAGGGAGGAACTCAAGGAAGATTTCCCACTTCACAGGCGAATACCCTTACCGCATGGCAAAAGATTATAAGCAAGGCCTCTACACACATTTTGTGTGGAGTTAGATACGCACTGCCGTTTCTTACAAGAAATGGCTTTGCCACCAAACTCCAGGAGCTGGTTCATGGCTGTGCATCCCTAGCAAAGATAGGCACCTAACTCAATGAGAGGGGCAGAACTTAGGTGGCTTCCTGCTCAACTTTCTGGCTTTTGTGAGTCCCATTCTTCGGCACCTATCTCTCCCCATGAATTGTATAGAGATCCTCAGCACCAAAATCAGGGCTGGGAATTTAACTGGGTGGTAAGGCACCTAAAAGTCAGGTGCAGCAATGCTGAGTGTTGCAACACCTAAGTGGTTTGTGGATTTAGCCCACTGTCTCTTACTATATGTTTATGCAGTATACACAGATAACGGGGCTCCAGTCCTGACTGGAGCTTGCGAGCACTACTGTAATACCAATAGTTAACAATACAGATTAAAAACAAGAAGCCCCTTCTGCAAATGGAAAACGAAACCTTTTGGTACGTCTGTTCCTGCATGCTATCATAGCAATGCTTCCATTGAAAACAGATCCTAGCACCTTGCCACTTGTGTACAGTCTCTAACAAATCACTTCCCTGGAAATCCAAATGCTTAGTACCTGTTAAAATTAAAAAGGTTTAGTGAAGCCTGTAACACCATATGCTCCTGGTAATTAGGCTGCCATCATGGTCATCATCAATCACACGCTATATGTTTGCAAAACTGTCCCTGTTACAAACAACAGTGATGGGAGCAGGTGCACAGCAAATATCTTCTAAGTGCAAGCACTCATCTGTGACCTAAACAAGCAGACAACTGGATCCATAACATGTACATACCATCCTAACTGGGTTTAATGTTGGAATAACTACATTCATTAATATAATGATACAATTATGATCAGATAAGGCAAAATGGAAAGGTTATCCACAGACTTCTCAAACATACCTCAATATGTGCTACCATCATGACTGGTGGGAAATTTTTCACATACTGTAATACATCAAAGCATCTCAACAGAAATAAAGACTTATTTATTTTAAAAATTGGTCAATAGGATAAACTTAACTTTGTTACTTCATAACAATGGATGCAATGTTTCACACTCTCATTACACAACCTTACGAGGACCAGATTTTCTAAGACACTAAAAATGTCAGAGCTTTCAGGCTACTGATGCAATGAATACCATGAAAAGTGGAAAACAAACCTCCAGCTGGCAATGAACAAACTCCAAAAATTCTGCCTGCAGCCTCATACCCCAACAAGTGTTGATTCTACTGAATTCAGTGGAGAGGCCTGAACAACCACTGAGCATAGTGAAAGTGTAGCATACACCACAGTTGTGCTGCACTTCTCATGATGCAAACCCAGGGTATTTCTAAACAGCAAAGAAAAACCCACAGCTGCTCCATGCCAGCCAACTCGGGCTTGCAGGGCTCTCTCACCCCGCAGGGTCCTAGGCCCCAGCCCAGAAATCTATATAGTCGTGAAACAACCCCACAACCCAAGCCCTGCAAGTCCAAGTTGGCTGGCGTGGGCCAACTGTGGGTTTTTCTTTGCTGTGTAGAAATACCCGCGTGACTCTATGCAATTTTCAATGATATACACTACAGATACATAATTTAACTGCATTTACTCAATCACAATGCCCTAAAAGAAGAAACGTGGCCTGTTTCATGTAGTTCAGCAGTCAGTATGACAAATACAATTCACGAATAAAATCAGAAATGAACTGGTGAATTGCTTAGAAGATATAGATATCATGCTAGTAATGAATGTAGAATCACTACAGAGGTGTATGCATAATTCTGTATAATTACTTATATGCACTATTACACTACAGCTTAACTGGAGAAGCTGTTTTGTGTGAAATATTCACCATCAGCACATGTATTATCCATTCTCTCTTGCACTTCATGAAAGGAGAGAGAGAGAGAGAGGTCACAGGCTACATGTAAGATTTGCTTGAGCTGATTTTTAATTCCTAACACATTCACACATAAATAGCTACTTTACACAAAACACAGTTACTGTGGTTGCAGTCCACTTTACAACAAGCTCATTGCACCGGGAAAAATGCCATATTGGTAGGATAGTACCAACTTCTACCCTCCTCTGCATATTGACTGTGATGAAGGTTGGCTTGGATAATGTGTCCACAATGCTCTTTGCAGTAATTCTGTCTAACAGATATTGCCTGCTCCCACTCCAGAACAGAGGCCTACTCCCTAACAGGTGCAAAATGAGTCATTGACGTGGACCAGCATGCATCTCAACTGGAAAGCTCCAATACTACAATATAACCAATATCTTTATCAGACTTCATAAATTCTTATTTTTATTGAGCATTGGAAATTACTTCAAATTACATTATCAATTGTGTACAACAGAACCCATTAACTGGTTAACTCACCTTTCAAAGGGAGATTTTTTTCAGCAGCTACAAAAGAAAGGACTAAGATTTCTGCACTAGCCAAAGACTCAAACTGGCATCATAAAAGCAGAGACCCTTGCTAGATCAGCACATTCCACCATATGTCACTAGTATTCTATGTCATTTGGCTGTAGCTGGTTTAGAAGAAATATATACAGCTATGTTTGGTTCAATCAGTTTATCTAATTTTGCAAGCATTGTATAACTTACTAGTGGAGGTTAGCTATCTTAAGGATCATTATGAGGAAGTTATAAATGAGAGAGTTGCTGATCTGCTATACAGTTAATATAGTAATTCCTTTATATAGTAATGATCAGAACTTGGACTGGTTGCATGCTGCTCATGTGCATTACTGATGAGGTCCTGCCAATTTCTTTCACCTGATTTTGCACTTGAAATTACCCAGACATATTCCCAAAAGGACCATGATATGCCTCCCAGCACACATCTGTATTGCAATATGCTTCTTATTCCCAGCACTGTTTGCTGGATGCTGCTGAAATGCAAGACAAAGCTTATCTCTATAATAGTACATCCTATTTTCCAACATGGGGCTCTGGCAAGCAACCTACAGTTGTGGTGCTTTGCAGGAGTGTCACTAAGAATGCTGCTAACTTTGACACCCCCAGTGTGGCTACCTGGAAAATGCACTGGCAAATTCCATGTGCAAAACAAAGGGAGCTTCAAGGCATCTTACTTGGGATCTGAGCACTTTGTTTATCAGCCCCTTGCTCTGTCCCATTATATGCTTATTAGTGACATTGGAGAATCTGGCCTTGCAATGTGTGGTCACTGAAGAGTTAAAGTGGAGACCATGATAAAGAAGTCCTAAATATAGCAGGGGCCAGGGGTACAATAAATAACAGGAAAGCCATAACAACTCCTCCTTTGATCTGACAGAGTTTGAGTTTTTTGACCTTCAGCCGCAGGTTGCAAAGTCTATATATTTTCCCAGGCTTTTCTTCAGAAGGCTGGAGGCAATGAGGGAGGGGCTAAGCACAGCAGGTTGAAGCGTAAACAGTTTTAAACCATTATTTTTCATGACCTTGGAAAGGTTTTCAGCAAAATAAAGTCTATTTTGAAATGTGTATTCATTCTATAAAACAAAGTCTACATGTTAATGGGCAATTTTTGATATATATGAAAAATAAATTAAAATACACTGGTGCAGAATTTACCTTTCCCAGATTACCAAAACTTTTTACAGGCCCAATAATCCCCCAGTGAGTGCCCTGAAATCCATACAGGGCCTGCTCCATTGGCTCAGAATCACTGGAGATTTATTACTAATATTATTTATATTGCAGTAGTGCCTAGAGTTCCCATGCCCAATGTGAAAGGCACTATACAGACTATGACAAAAAAATGGCCCCTTCGTGAATGATTTACAGTCTAAATAGGCAAGCTAAGGTTACAGGGAATGAGCTCTGACTCCAGTTCTATTATGCTCCCATCAGGCCCTCAACACACCACTATGCTTGGGTGTGGGGAGAACCACAGTATAATGTTTGCCACCCAGAAATTCTCCCTTATGTCAAGAGAATTCCTGGCTGCCTTCTTACAGAAGCCTTCTGTCCCTTTGGTGTCATTACCGCAGCATGAAGGGGATGGATCTAGTCCTCTCTGTGTTGTTTCTTTGAGGACCTAGACCAATTCTATAGAAATGTGCCAATGAAACATACTTTGAGACCGTTCTACAGAATCCCATAGAGAATGGCCACAAGGGAAGTAATGAATTGAATCCATCAATATGAAAAAAAAATGGCAGCGATAAAATCAGGGATGAGATAAAAAATGCAGGTCATATTATCTAAGGAGACTTAGGCAGAGAAAAGTCACTCAAAACAAACGATGCAATCAATATGAGATGGGTAACACAACAACTGGAATTGAACTAGCTAAATTGGGAAGCCTCATTATCAGACCTGTGCTTTTAAGTGAGGGCACCAAATTTCTCATTTGAACAGTCACGTGGGCAACTAGAAGACTAAAACATGTATTTGGGCATCTAAATGTGAATTTGAGTATCCAAATATGGAAGTGGGAGTGAAAGTTTGAAAACTGGTCCCCAACAAATCCAAAAAGGGCAGTGGAGACTCCTATCTAGATCTATACCTCCTTCTTAGGAAATATGCTCAGCACTGTCACAAAGCTATTACAACGCCTATGAGAGATTAGCACCTGGTAGTTGGTTCAAACTGAAGCCAAGCAAGACTGCAGTGATGCTGGTGGGAAGGGGGATACACTTTCAGGAGCTAGATATATTTTCCTCCATTTGCTAAACTAGTACAGTATCTCAGGGCCTTAATAGAGTCATCACTAATACTGGAGATCACTATTGGATATTCAAGTGGCAATCATCCAGATTTCTGGGAAATCATACCCTTCTTTTAAGAAGAGGCCCTAGCAACAGAGATGCATGTATTCATTGCCTCCACACTTATCTACTGTGACTCACGGTAGCTGAACCTCAAGGCAGAGGCAACATGACAACTCCAACTTCTGCAGAAAACAGAAGACCTGCTCTTTGATCGGAAAAACCACTGAAGACACATGACATCAATGCTTCTCATCCTCCACTGGCTTCCACGTAACTTCTGGGGTCATTTCAAAGACCCTGGTCTTAATTGTTGAAGTCCCCAATGAATCAGGGACCAGCTGCATTAAAGTTCGCTGAACTATTCATGACCCACATAAGTAGCTGTGTATACCAGTTCTGCTGACTCTGCTCCTTCTGGGGACCTCCCCATGGCAGGGTATCCTTGGCAATGGAGTTTTGGGAAATTTGCACAAAGGGAATGGATTAGATTCACTCCTCTGCCACCTCAGTTGGGTCAGCGTAATTCAACACTGACTCAGTGACTCTGGTGGAGGTGAGAACTCTAGTGATGAGAACAGTGGTTCAAAGGAAGGTTGGTCTTATGCTTATTGTTGTGCTACATATTTTCAGTGTGACTCTAGGCAAATCACTTACTCTCTCTGCACCTCGTGTAAAATGGGGATATTACTACTTTTTTCACTCTTTGTCTTCTCGATTTAGATTGTAAGCTCTCTGGGATAGGTATCATCTCTTTCTTTTGTATGTTTTCTAATATAGAGAGGCCCTGAACTCAGTTGAGGCTTCTCTGCACTACCATAAAATAAATAATAAAATAAAATAATAAAGACCACACATGGAAACTCGGACTACCTATATCAAGTAAAGAAAGAAAAAAGAAAAAAACAGAACATTATCCTGGCACTAGGAAGAAAAAAAGTCAAGGCAGTACAGCGTTACTATGTCTTCAAATTCAAAGATCTAGCAACCTTTAATAAGTTAATGAACTGGGGACATTTTATTCGGGTGATCATCTGTGATAGTAGAATTACTTTTAAAGTATACAATTTCCCTCACAATTATACAATTTTAAAACTATCCTACTTATATTATCTTCATTATATTTGCCAATTTGTATTATTTTCTGATAAGCAGGCAAAGCTGCTAATATAAATTCCTTGTAAACTTAGGGACAATGTGATGATGATGATACACCAAGAAGCACTGTCACCCTGAAAAGGTCCTGTTAGATTTTTCTCTAATGAAAATCTCCTTGTAGGAAGGCATGTGTGGAGCCTGAAAAAAATATTCCAGTTCTAGTTTACAAGTGCTCTTGAGTCCATATTTTTAATGACCATCAAGCTATTCAACTTCCACTTGGATAAACTCAGTTTGGATCACATTAGTATTTACTTCTCCAACACATTTTTTTCTGCCTGTGACACTTCATTATCATCATTTTCAAAAGG
The DNA here is from genome assembly GCA_007922155.1 of Mesoclemmys tuberculata. NCBI lineage: Eukaryota > Metazoa > Chordata > Testudines > Chelidae > Mesoclemmys > Mesoclemmys tuberculata. Next base: position 41,545,569 of record ML675604.1, on the reverse strand, counting down.
CTTTGGGGAACAGCTGCAATACATTTTGTTTTGCAGGTTACCTTGTTTCTCATCACCAGTTTCCTCTTCTTTAAAGCACCTACAGGGGGCCAAATTCTGATAACCTACCTCATGGTGAAATCACTGGGAATACTCACAAGAGTAAGTACTACTTACTATGACCAAGGGTGTCAGGATCACACCCAGAGACTGAACAACATCCATATTCAGCATTGTTTTTAAAAGAAAAATATTTGGAGGGTCCAGTCATATGAGCACAGCATATATGGGACTCAGAAGGAAGTCAGTGGTGTCTGTCAGTCTGTATGTACAGTGTTACAGAACATTAGGTTTGGGGAGCATTTTGGAAATATGTTGCTAAATAAATTCTGGATTTGTTTTGTTTCATTTCAGACCTTTTGGAAATAAACATCTGAATTGTGATGTTTTTATTTACCTGAATTAAGTGCTCATGAAAGCGTCAGACAGAGCCCTGATAAGTGAAATCCTCTAGACAGGGATATCATTGGTAGATGTATTGCTATCAAGCTAGACTGAACCCTCTGACCCAGAAGCAGACCCAGGAAGAAACTGTGATTCAGCAAATCACAAATCTTCCCCTGCTGCCATCTTGTGCCAGGAACAAGTAAGTTGTTATAACTCCAGAAAGGGTGCAGCTTACTTCTCCAACCTGGGCCTGGCCAACTACTCTAGCCAGTGAGTAGAGAAGCAGGGCCAAAGCCACAGCCATTCCCTGCCCCTCCTTTCCCCTTCCTTGCCCACCTGCTTGCAGAGTGGTAAGCATCTAGTGAGCAAAGGCGGTAATCCCCAAAAGACCTAGACCCAAAATCCAGGTAGGCCAAACAAGGGCATAATTTAGCCGATAGTGTTTGTTGTTTGGTGTGTGGTCTACTGTATTTAGTTAACAGTTAACTATTGGTTCGAGTCTGCTAGCCTTACTCATGTTACACAGTACCTTACTATGAATGTATTCCTGTTCGTTTCAGTCAGAGTCCTTGCAGAGTTAAAATACTACTCTGTATGAGCAAAGGTGGCAGAACCAGATCTAAACTAGTTAGTATTTACAAAATTGAACATATTCCCACATGAACTGGTCATCTTACAAAAAACTGACTATCTTCCCAAAAACAACTGTAATAAGTACAGTTCTAAAACAAAATAAAATGAATGTAACCACACAGCAGGATACAAGATTCTCCACATGACCTCCACCCAGACCTGTCAAGAAAAATCTATGTGCTGGGGACCCCCTCCTATTTCACCCTAGTGACAGAAATTTTGGGAATGGCCCTGAGCTCAAGGTCCTTGTACAAATGTCTCCTCTTTTCTCCCTCTCATCAGCCCTGCCCTCCACCAATTACACTGGCCACTGCATGGCCACCACAGGCCTCATGTTGCATTCCTTGTAAATTGAAGTCAATAGATCTACTCAACACTTCCAATTCTAAGATCTTGTCTGCAGTTGCTTATATCTTTGCCAAATTTAAATTGTTTGTGTCGAAATTTTCCATGCTGTGTGGTCTGCTTTAGGCTGAATTTTGTTTTGGAAAGTTTCAGCCACAATGGTTTAGCTGTTTCTGGGAATGAGGCTAGGAAAATACATTGTTTTGCCAATATAAAAGAATTCTGGCAACCATGACCGTGGCGGGTATCATAGGCCAGGGAAGGCTAAGCCTCTGTGAACAGCCAGGCCTGGCCCAACCCATGCTCCTCCTGCTCCAGCACCCAAGGCCCCACCTCCTCCTGCTGCTTCCCACTCTTTCTGTCCTTGCTCAGCCTCTCCCCTGAAGTGGGCAGGGGCTAGGGCTAGGGTGGGTGGGGCAGCTGGCCCCTGGGACTTAGGGTGGCTGGGGCTTGCACTCAGGGTACCCAGTGCTCTGAGGCTGGGGCCGCCCAGGGCCGATCTGGGAGTAGGGCTGAGGCTGCCCGGCTGGTCTGGGAGTAGGGCTGGAGCCGCCCAGGACTGGAGCCGCCTGGCTGGTCTGGGACTGGGGCAGGCCAGCAGGTTGGCACTCCAGGGCTGGGGCCACCTGGCTGAGCCACGGCTGGAGCCGCCAGGCACTCAGGCTGGGGCCGCCCGGCTGGTCCAGGTCTGCTCGCTGCTTCGGGCGGCTGCTGGCCTGGGGGCCATCCAAGGCTGAAGTGGCTCCGCTGGCTAGTCTGGGGTCAATGCTGGAACTTGAGCCAACAGAGGCCATGGTAGGGAGCTTGGGGCTCTATTGGGGGAGGGGAGCAGAAGAGGCAGGGCAGGGGTTCACGCGCTGCCTATGCTGGCAAGCTTTTCTTTGAGAAGGCCCAGCCCACCCATGCTTGGGAGCACAGATTTGAAATTTGGCAGAGAATGGCCTTTGTGTCAGGAATGTGCCTTTAGCTGTTCCTATGGAAATCTGTCCATATTTGGCCAACTTATAATAACCCTCTGAAAAACTGCTGTTCTCACAAGCTCAGCAGAAAGGTATCAAGAGTTTAGCAGCTAAAATCTCTGCGGATTCCATGTATGCTGAGCATCCGCCATCCCCTCACAGCTCCTAATGCTGACCAGACTGCACGTGAGCCATCCCCACCACACAGTTACAGGGACAAAGCTGGAATTTCCCTGTAACCAGGTGGGACTGGGCACTGGAAATAAGACCCTGTCTCTCCTGTGCTGTCAGTGACCCATTGCCCCCTTCTGGCACACAGACAACTGAGGTAGAAAGCCACCTGACTTGAATGCAGAGGGAACAAGAGCTGGACTAGGGAGGAGAAAAGGGAGTAAACTGGGAAAAGGAGCCTGGTGAGACTGGAACTTGGAGGCAGGGGGAGGGAAAAGAAACTGGGACTGGGAGTTGGCAGAAGGACTTGGAGCCGGGATGGAGAGCAGGATTTTTTGGGGGCAAGGAAACTAGGATTGGGGTCAGGGAGAGGAGGTTAGGAGACTGGCTCGTAGCTATGGGGGAGACTGGGACTGGCTAAACAAGAAGACTGGGAACTGAGGGAAGGAGAGAGTCGGATTGGCTGGGCCAGGAGATTGGGACTGGACGCCAGAGAGATAAACAGGGAGCAGAGGAGACTGAGAGCCAGTTGGGACGAAGAACACTGAGGTCAGACAAGGAGCTGTGTGGAAAGGTGAAGTCTGGGACAAGGGAGACAAATCTGAAAAAGACCCCAGGTGCAGAGTAGAACTGTGACTGGCTGAGCAAATGGTCTGGTGCAAAGAGGCAAGGAGGGTGGAAACTGGGACAAGCAGCCAGGGAGATGGAGACTGGATGAGGAACCCAAGGAAGAAGACTTGTAGCCAGTACGGGAAGGAAGCAGAATAAGGGCGGAGAGGAACGGGGGCAGGGGAAAACAAGTGTGGACTGTGAGACAGGATAGAGGTAGATCAGATGAAGAGTCAGGAGGGGAGATTTCGGACTGGCTGGGCAAGGGGACTATGAACAATGATTTGTGAGGGGGAGATAGATAGTGTCTTTCAAGGAGATTGTGTGTGACAGGGGAGAGACTGGGGGGAGGGAGAGGGAAAACTGAGACTCAGATGTGGAAGGCCAAAGGGGAGACTAGGACTGGCTGGACAAGGAGACTAGAATTGGATCAGCCTGTCTCTGTCTGAATCCTCCTCACCATTCCCCTAGCCCCTGTCTCAGTCCCCACCGTTCCAAGCACCTCGCCCGTCTGCATTCCAATCAGACTGTTCCTTCTTCTCTTCCACACCGCGCAGGCGCCAGCAGGAGAGGGGTACTGAGAGCACTCGAGAGACAGACTTCCTGCCCCCAGCTCTGGTGCCACAGTAGCCCCAGCAGCCAAGAGGAACAATTGCCAGGAAAGTTCTACTCAGCCCTAGTGCCCTGGGCTGGATCACATTCAGTCACTCTGTGGAGATGATGTGCGCACAATCTGGTGGACCCAAAGGGCCTGTCAGGGGCTGAAGCAAACTCACTATGGATGGAAACATCTGAGAATTTAGCTGCCACACCCTAACAAATCTTTATTGTGCACGTGAGAGCTGAAATTTTTCAGTGGCTTATCACTTGGCCAAATTTGGGTGGATTTTCAAGGGGACGGAAAACGCACATCCCTTCGCCCCACTTCAAGTCTCTGTTCCAAAGCATGAAGGTGCTAGAGCTTGTCAATTAAACAGTCATGGGACATTTTTTTTTAACGTGGCAAAAATATATTTTTCCTTAATTTCATTCTTGGAAACAGCTGAACCATTTTTTCATGACATTTTCAACAGCAACATCCAGCCTGACAAAACCACTTAGCATGAAAAATGTCAGCATTGACCATTAAAGTTGGACAAAATTATAAACAGAAGCCAGGATCTTATAATGGAAAATGTTAGGAAACCACAACTATAGACTTCATTACCAGAACTACATACAGTACAAACATTTGAATGGAGTAATCCCATTTCATCTATTATTTCCATTAATAAGTTAATATTTACATAAACTAATGGATTCAAACATATAAAGTACTATATAATTACTAAATATTATGGGCTCAATTAATATTATTTCTATTATATTATCATCTAATTGTCTTTGTCAGTTTTAAATAAAAATATATTTGCTGACCTTGATAACTGCCCTACCTCTAATATATATTTTTATTGTTGCATATCTAATGATGAACTGAAGTGATTAAAAATATCTAATAGATATGCTAAAGAACCCAAATGAATTACTGAACCTGTATATCTAGCACCAGATACTCCCTGAAATAAAAATAAATATTACTTTTAATTATAATTATTAATAATGGGGCACAGATATAAGCAATTAGTATTAATTTGATACGAAAAAAGGCTGAAGCCCCACTGTGCACATGAAAAACCTGCACTGTGCACTGCAGCTTAACTGGCCTGCTTCCATCTGGAGATATGCAGTAAGGTAAGGTTGCTAAGCAAAACATCTGCAGGGTGCATTAAACAAGGACATCATCAGGCTGCAGGTGGGATCAGCCAGTGGAAAACACAGTTCTCTCATATGCTCCCCCAAAACAGCTCCCTAATTTCTGAAGTCAAATTGATTGCAAGCTGTTGCTGCCATGAGCAACATTAATTTCCACCCATCAGGCAACACACCATGGTTCCTTCGATTTTCAACGGCTCCAAATGCACAGAGGAATCAGATACTAAATGTGTAAGTGCATATCTCTGTGTGTGTAAAAGTGTCCAGTGAAGATCTCTGAATCAACCTCTGCACAAACCAATGTACCTTTAATGCCACATGCTTGTAATATGGCCAACCCATCTTTTTTAATAGCTGCCTTAAAGGTCTGGCATCTTTATTATGAAATGTTTGGCTCTGGTCACTCTCTGCTTGCTGAGCAGGGGCACGCTAAATAGTATGAATGCTGCTGCTTTCCCCAATGCTTCCTTGTGTATCATTTGGCATCTCTCTCCTATCTCCACACTGTTTGTCATAGAAAAAGAGCAAACTCCCAACAGAAGTTACAAATCAATGCATTTTAAATAACACAGGCTCTTTACTTTTCCAACACATCAATTTGCATTTCTCCAGCAAACGTGATGACGTGCAGTATAAAAGATATTCAAATCACTGACACATCGTGACCACAGTTACTGTGTTGCAAATCAAGAGTAACTCCACTGATTTAAGTAAATAATTCTGTGATTAACACTGGAATAACTGAGATCAGAATCTGACCTCTTACTCACACTGAGTAGCTTATTCACAAGAAAAGTCCCCTTGATTTTGATGGTATTACTAAATGAGAAAGTGCTAGTCAGGATGAGAAGAGGTTGTGGAACTAGAGTTCCAAAGAGAAATAATCCACAAACAAACAGGAAGCCACCATTGTGGCAGTCTGATGATGGTAAGAAACATGAAATGTAGATCAGCATCTGAATGTATGAGAGACTGCAGACACAGAGGTTTGGTGTAGGTAAATTCTATTATATTTCAGAATTATTTAGGTTGTTCTAATGGTGGTTTCATGTTAATATTACTTCTGTAGTTTCTTCAGAGATGCTGAACTTCAAGTTTGCAAGAAGGGTAATCATTACTCTGTCCCTATCTCGCTCCATTGTTTTTCCAACTGCTTAAAGGCTTGCAACATACAAAATATTAAACTTTGCTTTAATATCCCTCTCCTCCATATGAGCTATTTCTCCTCAACTATTCTTCAATATCCCCTATCTTGTGCTGAAATCATAGTCAACATGAGCATCCACTACCCCAGGTTTCTGCTCCAACTGAATGAGAATCAGCAGCCTGATGTTGACGTGTAGGTCTCTCCCCTGACTCTTCTGTTCCAGCCTGATGATATTCACCTAACCCATACTTGGCATGAGGCTCTCTACTCCAACTTAGTATAAAGATCTGACTTTGCCTCTCATGACCAGTATCTGTACCCAGGGTCCTCCTTTCTGGTGCCCAGGATCCAAAGGTTGCTCCATTTCTTCTCTCTGGCACAGTGCCCCCATTCCATGCTAACAGGAATCATCTGTCAGCTCCAGCCTCCTGAAGATAATACCAAGGGGAACAGCACCAATGTCTAACCCAGCTCGACTTTTTCCTTCCTCCTAGAGTTCCAAGGTCCTCCTGCTGCAACAAGGGCAGAGAAGGGAAGTGACAGACACTCCAGACATGGGGAGAAGAGGAAGATATGAGGAGCAAATCCATGGGTCAGTGGGGTGGGAGAGAAGTGTATACAGAATAGATCCAGGAGCTAAGAGGAGATCATAGAAACTGACGACAAAGTCTATTATCAAGTTCACTCCCCTGCTTGTACAGGATACAGCTCCCTAACTGATACTACACTAGATCTGAATTCAAAGACCAAGAGGAAGCAGGTTGTGAGATAGAAGCTAAACATAGCATGACCCTCAGCACAGGGCAGAAGCAAAAGAGTCAGAAGTAGGGCTGTACGCTGATTAGCAAGCCAGGGAATCTGAATGGATCAGAACTGACGATAGTTTGAGGCAAGACTGAATCTAGCAACAAGAACTAGGGGTAACTTAAGAAGCGCCAGTCTCATATTGCAGGTGGTTGTGGCAGCTGAGAGCAGTGGTGTGTGACAGTGAAGACCAGAGCGAAACCAGAAGAGGAAGTGATTCTCAAGCAGGAAAGATGGAGCAGGCTCTGATGTTCATGCTCTTGGCATGAACCAGTTACTAGCTGGAAAAGCAGTGGAAGGAAGCATGTGGGGGTGTGACAATGAACACCCAATTTATCCTCTATTGACAAGTGTGAGTATCAACACCTACGAAGAAAACATATAGGTATTGTGTACATGAAACCACTGTTAAATTAAACAAAACAAATTCTAAAATTAATAGAACTTATCCTACAACTTTGAAAATCTCCTGCCTTTCTTAGTAACTCAAATGCATTTTGTTAATGTCTAACAAGACCAGACTAGAAACTGGACTTTCTGCTGAGAAATATCACTAAAATGGCATCCAGTGGCATTTACTGAACGGAATTACTGAAAAAGTGAGTTATTTCTTAAATCTATTGGGAATATTCATTTTAAACTCACCACACTTGTTCTTGTTAATGATTGTTTTGTTACCTTTCAATCTGCTGTGCTATGTATTGCTGTTGCACACTTTTCTGCTTATTTTATTAGCGAACTTCTGGGTGCTCTTGGAAGTAGGGGAAGAGGATAGAGAGAGCATTTTCTTCACCTTAGTATATGTGCCCAGGTTAGGTACAATACAGAGCTAAGATGTCATTGAGCACTAGGCTGGCAGGACAGCTATTGCACCCATTAGCACTCAAAAACTTGAAGGGAATGTGATTAGCTAGGATTGGATCATGACCAGGACCTGGTTCCTCTGCATGCCTGCTAGCATCTGACAGCAATTGCTGGGGGAGCACATACTGCTACTTACAAAAACAGGTGTGCAGGACATCATTCAGCACATTTATACTAAAACTCCCCTATGCATTCCTCATGCATCTGCCTTGCATAGGCAGAATGTCTCAGACCTTCTCTGCTTAGCCATGACAGCTCCACAATCCCAAGGCTTCAGAGAAAAGCAAGACAACAATTTGGTTGTGTTTGTGTTTTTAATAATATTTACAGCCCATTTAATTTCTCCAATTTGTTTACAACTTCTCAACAATCAAGCTATTCTACCTGACCATTTGCCACCTTTAGGGCTTCCTATTGCATTTTGTGCACTCTCAAAATTCCCATTTAATTGCTTTGGATCTATGGTCTATAGTTATTTCAGCAATAATAATTTCAGAACTTGAGGTTGGAATAAAAACAGTTACTTTGAAGTATCAATGGTAAATAACACTAACCTCTTTCACTTTTTCAAATTCATTCTGTAGAGCCTGTTTAGTAATCTCAACTTCTATAAGCTGCTGTCTTAGCTTTTCGTTCTCATCTTCTGTTGTAGCTCGTTTTTCTTCCACATTTTCTAACTCATGATGAAGTCTTACTGAGACATCTTTTGCAACCTAAATGAAATGATGTTTGCAAAAATAAATAACTAAATAAATACATGAAAAATATGTATTTCTGCAGAACTGTTTGAATTATCAAGCTTATTATGACTTTTTTTGGTAGAAGAGGTGTGAAAGAGATGTGCGGAAGCCAGAGTCCACAGGAGGGATTCTAGCTACTAAGAACTCAGTCCAACTTCCATTGAAGTTATGAAAAGATTCTTTCCATTGGCTTCAGTGGGAGTTGGATTTGGCTCAAAACCAATACTCCGCCTCAGGACTCCCGGAAGTGCCCAAGGGAGCAGTAGCTCCATCATCCTTGAAGAATGTACCAGAAAGGGAATGAATGCTGCATTGCCAGTTCACCCAACTCCTTCACTCACCACCCAGGCATGTCCTTATCAGACAGTTAGCGCCCATGGACGCACTAACTAAGAGCAAGGTCTACTCTCTCCACCCACATGAAGCACAAACGAGGGGACAGCAGCTCCTCGCTTCCTCCACCCCCCTCCACCATTTAGGCATGCAAGGTTGAACACAATCTGGTCCTTATTATTGCTAATTACACTAATTTTAAAAATAAGATACACTTTAAATTTTGTGACCAGACAACCTGTATCTAACACCAAAATTCAGTATAATTGTTTTTTAAGTGCATTCAAGCATTCATGGTCTTTGAATTTTGAATTTAAATTTTGAAATGCACGGACACAGGAGGAGGGTGTAAGGAAATGTACCAGAACCCAATCCCTTTTTCACTTATGTAAATAGCAATTTTGCCATTCCAAACATTATATTATAACTTTATGACACTTTTAAAACAGTAGTAACTGATATATCAAATACCTAGGTAAACAACAATAGCTATGATGACTTTGATACAATCATTTTGAAAGATCTGATTTGTTACTTTAAAAATTGAAAACACAGTTAATCCGTCTTTGGTGTTTGCATTACCTTGTCTGAGCTCAGAGTTCTATCTTTTTATGGCCAATACAATATTTGTTACGTTTTTAATATTCTATTATATTTCATGTACACACACGATTCCCCAGAATGCTAAAGAAAAAAATATTGTATAAAAAGCAATCCAGAAGAATTGTATCTATCAGAAAACATCTCTCTCTCATGACAGGAAACACAATTGTGTGTGAAGTACTGATACAACAGACTGCAGCATTCAGGCCTGGTCTACACTTACCTGGAAATTCAGTGGCAGTCAACAGGAGTTACGCAAGCTACACAAAGCAGCTTACGTAATTCCCGTCGCCTGCTGTACTTCCGTTCTGCGTGGTGGACTTCAGTGCACTGCGACACTTGAGGAGGTGGTTTTACTAGGTCAACTTCCTGATCGATTGAGCAAGTCTTCACTGACCACTCAATCGATCCAGAAAGATCGATTTGATGGTGGCCACTTTGCCGCCATCAGTGTAGACATTCAATAACCTCCCCATCTCTACCCCAACCCTCACCTCACCACACTTCCCCCCCACACACACATGCTGGAGGTGGAAGAGCCATGTTTGCTGAATTCCAAGCAGATCCTATGCAAAGAAACTGCAGGATAGGATGAAAAATCATATGAAATCAGAGGACTCGATCCTAACCTCTTTACCCCACTTTTGTGCTTAACTGATCAGTTTGGTAGTCCTCCAACATAGGGGATTCCACAGGTAGCATCTGTTACCTTTCCTCCAAGCCATGGCATAGGAGGTAAGTCAGGTATGTGGCCTAGACTGTCAAAGGGGTAGCCGTGTTAGTCTGCATACAGCAAAAATAATGAGAGTCCTGCAGCACCTTAAAGAGTAACAAATTTCTGCGGGCATAAGATTTTGCCTAGATTGTTTTGGCCTAGATTTTGCAACCCTGAGGCTGAATAGCACTTCATATAATTTTCTGATAAGATTACCAATTTGGTTGACAAAGGTAACTATATAAGGCTTTTGACATAGTCATGCAAGATATTCTGATTAAAAATTATCATCCAATCGGGACATTTCTAGTGGGATCCCACAGGGATCTGTTTTTGTCTCAGTGCTGTTCTATATCTTTATCAATCTTCTGGAAGAAAACAAAATTAATTGCTGGTAAAATCGTAGGTGACACAAAAATTAGTGAGTTGCAAATAATGACGAAGATAGCTCAGTTCTACAGAGCAATCTGGATCACATGGTAAGCTAGGCTCACTTGAACACCATGCATTTTAATACAGCTTAATGCAAGACCAAATATCTAGGAAACAAGAATATAAGTCACCTTTATATTATTTTAAAAAGAAGTGACTCAGAACAGAACTTAGTGGACATGGTGGATAATCAGCTAAACATAAGCTTGTAGTGCAATATGGTGACTAAGACAGTAAATGTGATCCTTGAATATATATATGCATAGGAATATTGTGTTGAAATAGAAATAAGCTGTTTTTATCATTGTATATCGCATCACCAAGACCATTATTGGAATATCGTGTCCAGTTCTGGTGTCCACACTTTTAAAAGGATGTTGACATATTGAAAAGGGTTCAGAAAAAGGTTACAAGAATGATTTGGGCTCCTACAGTGAGTGATTAAAGAAGAGACTAAAGAACATATTTAGCTTATTAAAGAGAAGGTTAATAGGTGATTTAATCACAATCGATAAGTACAGTGACAAGATTTAAGTATTTAATTTAAGTAGAGGCATCTTTGATTCAGCAGCGAAAGGCACAACAAGATCTGGTGAATAGAAATTAAAGCTAGACAACTTCAGACAAGAAATAAGGCACAAATCTGACCCAATGAATATTTAACACAGTGAGGGCAATTACCTATTGGAAAAACTTACCTAGGAATCCAGTGGATTCTCTATCTCTTGAAGTGATTGATTGTCTTTCAGAAAGATTTGCTGTAGCTCTGCCAGAAGCTGTGGGCTTGAGGAAGGAATCCCTTGGAGGAAACTCTATGGCTTGTATTATGCAGGAGGTCAGATTACATGATCATAATTGTCCCTTCTGGCCTTAAGATTTATGGCTGAAATCCTGGCTCTCATTGAAGTCAATGTCAGTTTTTCTATTGACTTCAGTGGAGGCACGATTTCATCCTATGAATAATTTACTCATACAAACAGTCTCACTGAAGCCTGAGTAAATATTGTAATGGTCCCACTGGAATCAATGGGACTATTCACTTGGGTTACAAAATCCATAGGTGTAAGGTGTATGAGCCTTACTCAGTTTATAATCAGTCAGACAAATTACTCAAACTCCCACTGACTTCAACGAGAATTGACTTGAATAAAGTCTGAATAAAAGATGAGCAAGAAGCCCAAGACATGGCCCATAAAACTCAGACCCCTGAACCAGAGGGTAAGTCTGACCTCTTATACCCTGTGCTCCCTTCATGGTCAAGAAAATGCTTGTTTCAGACTGGTATGGAACAGAATGTCTAAGTCAGAGAGGATCTGGCAACACCATTTTGCCTCAACACTCAGTTCTCTCCTTCTTCAATCACCCACCCACACACTGACACCACGGCTTCTGTACCTTGAGATCCTGCTCCATGCTGCGCAGAAGCTCTCCATCGATCTCCCCAGTCTGTGCATAACGGAGCCTCTTGCGCTCGGCCTTGCGGAGCCGGTATTGTAGGATCCGGCAATTCTTGTTGGCTCTCTCCAGTTCATGACGCATTTCCTGAAGCTGACAAGCATCCTCCTCGAAGAAACTGTCCCTCATCTCATCCATCTCAGTCCTCAACTCATCTATCTCATTCTGACACCCAGTCAGGAAGGGGAGGAGAACACAAACAGATGGATCGAGAAAATAATGATCAGAGATACACAGATAAATACACAGAAATGGAGCTAAAATGGAGCTGGAAAACAGGTCTTCTCCCTCCATCCCCATTAAAAAGCAAGACAAATGGGAGAAATCGAGGGCAGTAAAAGAGCAACCCTGAACTAAAGCACATTACTGCCCTTGTCCGGGATTATTTTGACATTTATTATAAATCCTCCCTCTGGTGACCTAGAAGAAGAAAGATAAATAGGAAATAAGCAATGAGCTGGCCCATGATGCTTTGTGTTGCTGTGCAGCATTCTCCCCACTCTCCGCTGTGGAGCAGCAGAAGGGCTTGGCTACCCGGCTCCAGTCCCCTCTGCTCCCCACGTCGCTCCCCAGGAAGGGTGTGGAGGGCAGGCCTTGCCCCCTTCCAGCTCAGCTCACAAATCTCTCCAGGGAGAGCTTTCCACCCCCACCCCCGCGCCGGGGAATAACATGGGGCCGGGCCCCCTTCTAGCCCCCATCTGCCGGGGGCGGGGCGAGGGGACGGAGCAGCCAGGTATTGCCCCTCTCCACCCCCACCTGCCCGGAGGAGGAGGCGGGGCCATCCTCGTCCTCCCCAGGGGAATAACGGGGGGTCCCGCTCACCTTGAGGCTCTCGTTCTCCTCCCGCAGTCTCTCCATCTCCTCCTGCAGCGCCTCGTGCCGCGGCGGGCTCAGGCTGCCGCCGCCCCCCGCGCCCTGCTGCAGCCCCTCGGGCCCGGCCGCCGCCACGGGGGAGGCCGGGGCCGCCTCGGCCGGGCCGTCGCCGCCGCCTTTGCTTTGCATTTGGGCCGCGGCCGCCAGCCCCCGCCGCAGGTGGAACTGGATGAGCTCAGTCTGCAGGCATCCCTCCCGCCAGCAGCCGCCGCCCGCCGCCCGGCCCTTGGCTGCGCCACAGGAAGATGGAGGGGCCGCCGCCGCCTCCCCGCCCCCCCGCTGCGGAGCCCGCCCCGCCGCTTTCCCCCGCCAGCTCCTGGGCGGCGGCTGCAGCGCGGCTGCCCCCTCCCGCTCGCCCGCCCCTCCTCCTTCTCCTCCCGCGGGCGGCTCGCCGGCGCCGGGGCCGGCCGGCTCCGTGGCGGGGGGATGCGGCTCCGGCGCCGCGTGCGGCTGCGCTTCAGCACCAGCCCCGGGCTGGACAGCTCCCCGCGGCGGCCTCTCCCCGCCGCCGCCCCGGCCCCGGCCGCCCCGCGGCCCCGGCGGCTGCCGCGCCCAGCTGCCTTTGGAGGCGGCGGCGGCGGGGCGGGCGTCCCTGGGGCCGGCCGGAGAGGACGCTCGCTGCTGCTGCTGCTGCTGCTGTTTTCTGCCGCCGCTGCTGCTCCCCTCAGGATGCTGGCGAGGCTCGGAAGCTGCTGCAGCGCCCCCGGCAGGCGGCTGGTTCATCGCTGCTGCCGGCGGCCGGGGAGCCTGGCGGGCGGCCTCCCGCCCGGGAGCCGGGCACGGCGCTGCACAGAGAAGGGAGCGGGGCGGAGAGAGGCGCAGGCTGAGCGCGGCTCCCGGACTGAGCGCGCCGCGCGGGAGAGCGGGGACAGCCCCAGCGCTAGGGAGGGGGTAGGGGACGGCGCCCCGCTCCCTCCGAGCCGTTCGCTGCGGGCCGCCCTGCCGCGGGAGGGGGAAGGCGCCTGGGAGCCGGAGGGCTTTGTCCCAAGCCAGCCCCCCGCGCTAGCAACCCGGGCGGTGTTTCTCCTCCCCAGGAAAGGAGGAATCCCTGTGCTTTGCGGCCATCGCAGTCGGGGCGCGCCGGCGCAATTCTGGGCTCCTTTACACCGATTTAAATTGGGAGCAACTTTGTTGAAAGTCATTTGGGTTACTGCGGTGTAGCTGAGATCAGAACCTGGGCTTTTGTGTCTCGGGGGAGGGCTTTTTAAAAAAAAAAAAAAAAAATCCCTGCTGATTTCCATAGAATGGCATGTGGCACTTGTCTCGTGGGTTTGAGCTGGACACATCTTACTTGATTTGTTCCTCCTAGCCAGCGTTTGTCGGCGTGTGTCAGCAAGAGATGCTAATGTATCTCTGAACTACTAGAAAGGACTCGCCCAGCTGTCAAAAAGGACATCCGAAAGCGGGGAGGGGAAGGGAGCATTTTATGCTCGTAGGGTTGCATACGTGTCTCTAAAGATAAGGCGTTCCTTTAGCTGTAGCAGGGACTTTCCCAGTAGTATGAAGGGTTAGGCCAGCTAAACAGAGGAATCCTACTCGCCCCACCCTGTAACAATTGTTTAGATTACTGCTACTGATATTATTAAATGGGGCCAGAAACAACTGTGTGGATTACTGTTACTGTTACTGATATTATTAAATGCTCCTCTGAAGCCAGATTTGTAATTAATATGTTTTCCAGAGGCACTATATCATTTGTTATTAGGATTCATTTATGAAAGTTTACCTTCCTCTCCGATTTCTCAGTGATTATTCCCTTTATTAATTATGAGAGGTCTCTATGGCCAATTTTACCCATATTTATAATTTAGAAGGCTAGGAACAGAGAACACATTTAGACTAGTCCAGGTCTGACTGTTACTGTGGTTACCAAATTATGCTAATTTGGTAACTTTTTTCATATTAGCAAAGTGATAGTTTCCATGGCCACAATCAATTATAAAAAGGGTATTTATTTGGAGCAACGTTACAAAGATATTTCTTAATGTATTCTGAACATAATCACTGTGATTCACAAAACGTAATTAATAGCCTAATTCAACTTTGATTTATAGCGATAATTTATGCAAAAAGAGGAACCTTAGGGTCCCAGTAAATCTCTAGTTATCTAAGATTAGCGGAAGCTTTCAGAGCATTAAACAATAAAGAGAAAAAACTGAATTTGGCAAGGTCATTCTACATTCTGTACCATTCTGCAATAGCTAGATAACTCTGCAACATATGAGACTATAACACTTTGCTTATTGTCAGGGATGCACTGATTACTGTTATATGCATTGACATCTACAATTAGGATTTTAGCTGAAGTATTGAAAATTAATGTCCAGAAGAACATAGCTGGACAGAAAGTTCTGATATATAAATTGCCAAAGGAGTGGATATAATCTATTACTTTACAAAAGCAATGTCTTAAATGAGTTTCTTTACATATCAGTTGCCTGTAACAAACAGCATTTTTAAGCAGCTCTTGTTCAGAATTCTCTTATTGAAAAAGCCTAGTTTTTTTCTGAAAACTTGTGGAATCAACTTGATTTCTGTATCTTATTCATTACTATGTGTGTTACATGTTGCTAAAAATTAAACTAATACATCTGTAACTCTACACACCACCTGGATTTCTTCATGAAGTTTTACTACAGCAAAGTAATCAGACTCAGCAAACATCTGTCAGGAATATAACTTGAACCCTTCATGTCCCAAATTCCAGCACCAACTGGTTTTGGATAAATTAAATAATCTTTTAAATCCTACAATCAAAACCCATTTCCAAGTAAGAATTCCCCCTCTGCACAAACTCTGCAATAGAATCAGCTTGCTAGAGGCAAAATCACGTGGCATCAAAGAGGCGACAGGATGCAGCTGCCTCTCTGCAGGTTTTCCTGCTGAAAACAGCTGCCAGGATGAAAAAAAAAAAGAGGGGGGAGAACCCCAAATAAAGCCCACAGCATACCAAAGAAAGAGTCACAGTTTTCACCTGCCAGAGTGGAACTAAATCCCCGGAGTCAGAATCAGCCAGGAATTCAAGGGTTACCCTTTCATTTGTTCACTTTCCCAACACAGATCATGTCCCTCTCATTCTAGTAGGTTTCAATATGCTTCACATTACAAGTGTGTTTATTAAAGCTTGCAGGTGCTTTTGTCCAGATTTCAGCATGCAGAGGAAAAAGGGTGTTTTTGCAGGGTAACCCTAGATGATTTACAATGTGTTGAGTTTTAATCATTATTTAAAATTCCTAAAAAAACAAAAACAACCAAACAAAAAACCACCACCAACAACAATGGCTCTAGTGTAAGGCAGTCGCATTACTCACCACCACTTTGTCTGCTGCTGGGCTGGTAAAATGCATACACACACGAGGTACCAGGCTGTGCCAGAGTCTCTCAGGGAAACTGCAGCAATATTCATGAGCTGACCTCACTGGGCCTGGGAGAAAGAAGGTGGGGGATGGAGGAAGCAGCAAAGGGGAGAGAAAAGAAAAGAGATTAAACGACAAGAACCACGCCCAGGCCTTGAGATTCAATTGTAGTTCCCATTATCGCACATGGCAGGGCATAGGGAAGGAAGAGGCATTAGGTTGCAGTAGATGTGCACAATTTTCTTTCAAAATTCATTCCAGGGAAACAATCGATTATGATCAATTATTTATTCTTCTTTTTAAGGGAGGGTAGCTTGAATAGACAGTGATGTCAGATGCTTTCTGATGCAGCAGCAGGATGGCAACAACTGGATTTTCCTTTGTTCGTTTCCTTGATTTGCATTGTAAGTATAGCAAAATCATAATTACATTTCATTAACAAACTCCTAATGCAATTGATAAAGGTAGAGACACTGCCAAACTGCTCTCGTCTGCTTGAGATAATTTCATATTTAATTAATTAATTCATTTACTCTTTGAATAAAAACCTCATATTTCATTGACAGAGTCCTAAGATATTTGGTAAAAAAAGAATCAGTGCCATTCCAATTTACTAAGGATGATTCAAATATTTATTTATTCTTGTGGACATGATTTAGATTTGTCTAAGTATCTAAGCATTAAGTGGCTCTTATCACTTTGTATTTGCTTATTCCAAGTGTATAAAATAAACAATAAAAAATTACCACTTTTTCTTCCTTCTGAGTTTGATTACTAGAGTGTCATAGGCGCAATAATAAGAGGGAAGTCAGTGGGGGAATCTGCTCAACACCTTAGATGGCTGTACATGAATGCAAGGAGTATGGGGAATAAACAGAAAGAACTAGACACACTAGTACATAAACTAATTATACTAGAACATAAGCTAAATTATTACTTAATTGGCATCACAGGAGACTTGGTGAGATAAGTTTCAGGACTGGAATATTGGTATAGAAGGGTGTATCTTGTTCAGGAAGGATAAAAAAAGGAGGAGTTGTTGCATGATACAAGAAAATATACGCTTGTTCTGAGATGCAGAGATGAGACCAGCTGAGAGTCTCTGGGTAAAGACAAAAGGGGGAAAATAGGAGTAATGTCTTAGTAAGGGGTCTACGGTAGGCCAGCAAATCAGGAAGAAGTATTTCTAGAATACATAACAGAAATATCCAAAACTCAAGGCCTGGTAGTAGTCGGGGACTTTAACTACCCAGATATCTGTTGGAAAAGTAATATAGCAAAACACAAAATTTCCAATAAGTTGGAATGTATTGGGGACAAATTTTTGTTCCAGAAGGTGGAGAAAGTAACCAGGGGGACAGCCATTTTAGATTTGATTCTGACATGGAGGGAGAAATTAGTAGCAAATCTGAAGAGGGCAATCTGGGTGAAAGTGATCATGAAATGATAAGATTTCATGATTCTAAGGAAAGGAGAGGGGTGAGAGCAATGGAATAATGATAGTAGACTTCAAAAAAGCAGACTTTGGCAAACTCAGAGAACAGGTAGGTAAGGTCCTATGAGAAAAAAATCTAATGGGAAATGGAGTTCAGGAGAGGTGGCAATTTTTCAAGGAGACAATAATAAAGGCACAACTGCAAACTATCCCAATATGAAGGAAGAATAGTAGGAGACCAATATGGCTCCATCACGAGCTCTCTCATGACCTGAAAATCAAAATGGAATCCCACAAAAAGTGGAAACATGAACAAATTGTTAAAGAGGAGTATAAAAGAATAGTATAAGTATATAAGAACAAAAGCAGAAAGGCTAAGGCACAAAATGAGTTATTCTTAGTAAGGGACATCAAAGGGACTAAGAAGAGGTTCTTTAAATACTTTAGGAGCAAGAGAAAGACAAAGGAAAGTATAGGCCCTTTACTTAGTGGGGAAGGAGAGTTAATAACTGACGACTTCAAGAAAGCTGAGTTGCTTAAAGCTTATTTTGCTTCAGTCTTCACTAAAAAGGGTAATGGTGACTAAATACTCAACAATAAGGAGGAAAGAATGCAAGTCAAAATAGGGAAAGAACAGATTAAAGAATATTTAGATAAGTTAAATGTATTCAAGTTGGCAGGGCCTGATGGAATTCATCCTAGGGTTTTTAAGGAAATAGCTAAAACAATCTTGGAACTGCCAGCAAACATCTTTGAGATCTTCTGGAGAACAGTTGAGGTCCCAGAAGACAAGGGAAGGGCAAACCCAGTACCTACCTTTAAAAAGGGGAAGAAAAAAGGACCAGAGGCCTTAAAAATCACTCAGCCTAACTTTGATATCTAGAAGGATACTGGAACAAATTATTAAACAATCCATTTGTAAGCCCCTGCAGGATAATAGAGTTATTAGGAATAGCTAATATGGATTTGTCAACAAATCATATCAAACCAACCTAATTTCCTTCTTCAACAAGAGTACTGACCTAGGGATGGGGAGAAGAAAAAGATGTGATATATCTTGATTTAGGATTTTTGACAGAGTCCCACATGACATTCTCATAAGAAAACTAGAGAAATGTGTCTAGATGAAATAAGATGGGTGTGACATGGAGACCCACGGGCGGTTCACTTCTCTTTTTGAGGCCTGACATACTCACTACACCTAACACACTGTTATCATGGTATATACCCAAAACGTGGCACATAATCCAGGAAAACTAATGATTCACTGTTCATTAATATTCTTGCATGATGTATGTACAAGGTGCATATAAAGAGTAATGGATATGTACTAGAATTATGTTCTTAAAATGTGTTTGGCAAGAAATGCATTAACTCTGTCTTCCCTAGACAATGGAACATATATTTAATATACATTTCTGACCAGCCTTGTCGTCAAGCAGAGACAATGAAGGTGCAGAGATAAACCTATAGTACTACTACACATTCCCAGCATAATCAGAGAGATCCATGTGGATCAAGGAACTGTATAAACAAGAGACAGATCTGTTTACTAGAGAACTCCCAGAACAGAGGAATTTGGCCAGATTTTCCAGAAAAATATAGAGAAAGCTGAAATACTGATTCTTGCATTTATTATACTTAATTTACTTAGTTTAGGCCCTTAAACATTTACTCATCACCAAACTTGTTGGCAAAAAACAAACAAAAAAATAACAGGTTAAACAATGTGAAATGATGGGCATGAAATATTTCTGGGGGAAGCAGTTTGTAAATAAGTTCAGCATAATGTAAAATGAACTTCCTTGTTAAACTTACGTCTAGTACCTAACAAAATACTAAACAGAGTATATCGGAGAAAAATCAGATTGTAGACCATATTGAATCTCCAAAGTGATGGAGAGGTTGCCATTGATATCACTCACTATCACACATTGTTTGGTCTTGCCACTTGATATACCCTATGAGAGTCAGCTAGAGCTAGCTGAAAAATGTTCAATGGAACAATTTTGCATCAGAAAATGCAGTTTTGTTGAAATCAAAAGATGTCATGGGAACATGTAGATTTGAATAAAATTTTCAATGGAAAAAAGTTTAAATGGATCATTACAACTTTATATGCAATGTTATAGCCATGCTGGTCCCAGGATATTAGAGAGACAAGGTGGGTGAAGTAATATTTTTTATTGGACCAGCTTCTGTTGGTGAGAGAGACCAATTTTTGAGCTTACAAAAAGCAAAGAGAGAGACAAGAGGTCTGTGTAACTTCAAAAGCTTCTCTCTCTCTCACTGATAGAAGTTGGTCCAAAAGCTTGTCTCTCTCATCAATGGAAGATGGTCCAATAAAAGATATTACCATCCCTGCTTTGTCTCTCTCATTCCCTCTTTCTCATTTCATTTCAATAATGTAGAAATATTTCATTTTGATAAGATAATAACATTTCATTTTACTTTATAATTTTGATTAATTTAATTTTGAATTTATAGTAAATTAAAATATTTAGTATTATATTTATTTATTAGATAGTTAACACTTCAATATAATATAAACATTGTTTCATCAATCTGTTTCAGTGATGTTGAATTGTTCCAGTTTGACAAGGTAAAATAAAATCATACTTAAAAATATCTACCTTATTGAAACAAAATGTTTCAATAGTTCCAAACTGAAAATTCCTGTTCCATGGGAAATTTTAAAATTTCCACATTTTGTTCTGATTTTGAATTCATTTTTTTTCAGTATTTCAGAGTTTATCATAGAAAGAACATTCTGGTTTCTGTCTAGTTCTAAGCTCAACTGTCTTGGCCCTCATGTAGAAGTACTAAGCTGCTATTTCATCCTTTCAGTTAGACTCTGTGTCCTTGGCCTTGATGAGGAAGATTCCACATCTATCTCTAAAATCTCTAACAAATTTTACTCATCTTGCGTAAATAGTTTGATTGCGACACTGGAAAGTTCCACATCCCTATCCCTCTCATACACCATGCTCAGAATGGAAATCAGCTTTAGCTTCCACCCTCCTAACGGAGAAAAAAATCACCCTGTCTAGGAGAGACAACCTGGACTTGTTTGCTCAGTCCAGGGATGTGCAAGATACGTTCATGTTATAAAAGCTATTTTTTATTAACTTTTATTGTAGGTCCTCATCAAACAGGCTGATGAATCCTCACTTAGATCTGGTCCACACTGAAAAATTAGATCGACCTGGCTACATCACTCAAAGCCATGAAAAATTTCATGCCCTGTAGTTAGGTCAATGTAACATGCAATGTAGATGCAGCCGGGTCAAAAGAAGAAGTCTTCAGTCAACCTAGCCACCACCTCTTGGAGAGGTGGATTAACTATATCAATTGAAAAAGCCTTTCCGTTGATGTAGTATGCATCTACACTACAGAGATGCAGTTGTGCTGCTGTAGTATAGATATAGTCTCAGAAGATATAGCCTTACACGAAAAAGGCAAACTGAGAAGGGAGGTGGAAATTTTCTCCCTTTCTTTCCTTCCTCCTACCCCCATAGTTGCTTGCTCATATGGAGGGATGCTTCTTTGTCCAATGTGCTTTTTCTGTAAATTTGTATTTTGTATTTTTATTTATGCAAGGGATAGAGATCTTAAAAGAATGAAAAAGAAGAAAAGTGTCAGATTTCTACTTCAGATAGTGCCCCAGTTCATACCATATAGTCACTTTCTCTTGGGCAAAAGTATGTCATCTCACACTATGCCCTAAACATCAGCCAAACCAGGCTTGATCAGACCATCAGGAAAAGCAACTTGTAGAGTCAAGGCCCTTCAATCAAGAATACTCTGGGCCTGATGCAGTGCCCTGGTCCATTCCCATTTTACTGTTCTGGTGGCCCAAATGGGATTGAAAGCTGATTTTAAAAAGGCAGCTAGGAATTCCCCTTTTTCAGTCATGCTGAGGTCAGGAGGAGAAGTTGCTGGAGCAATCCTATTAGTATTGCAAGTACAACATAGCACGCTCCAGCTAGCACAAGTAAGAGCAGCCCTGAGGCCCCCAGGATCAAAAGCCAATCCCCCTCTCCCTGCAGTCAGCTGCACAAAGCACAGATCAACTACACCGGAAAATCTTCTCTGCCTCCAGTCCCTTCAAATTCAACTCTACGGACTTCAACTCACCAACTGAAACAGTTTCTAACAGATTTCTAAACCCTCTTATAAGACTGATAGTAATTTGAAAAAAATTCATGTCTTCTCCTTTTTAATTAATCTAAGAAAGCAGAAATCTTTTTCTGTTCATTTTACGCACATAAGAGAAATACACAGCAGTAAATCATACTAAATAAAACAGAAGAAGCCCTTCCTGAATAACAGGAGTTTGGAAAATAGTATTAGGAGTTGGGTGAAACCTTATGGGATTGAGGTTGATGAGTGTGAGTGCCCCCTTCAGAGAACATGATTGTAAAAATGAGCCCTATGTAAGGGAAAAGGAATGTGTGAGACCCGCTCAGAAGCTTTTGCGGAGTATTGTTTTTGGGTAGGTGTGTGCTGTGGGGAGGTAGACCACGAAGGGAGACAGCCTAAGGAGCAGCTGAAAACATGGTGGTTGTTCCTGGAAGAAACCTGGGGTGATGTTTTTGGGTCATAGGTGCAGACTGAAAAGAACACGCTTGACGCTACAGATTACATCTGCATTCAGAGACACAGGATTTTGTGCATTCTTTGGAAATGAATAAAAGTGCATCAAAGTAATAACCGTCAGTCGCTAATTGCTGCTCCCAGCTGGAACACTCTCAGGGCCCCGGTCTTTGACTAGCCACTCTGGTCAAAAGGAGCAACAACGGGAATACCTCAGTTTCTCCAAAAAAATACCACCACTTAGGTCCAGAGGAGTTGTGGAGCAGACACATGCATTGGAGGCACTGAGCTGCTTATTAATTCACAGACACATCCTGGCCCACACATTTGACCAAATTATCATCTACAGTTGCTGTGATGCCTCTCCCAGGGGGCTGTTACGTGGCCAGAGAACGTTAGAGAACAATATGTCTCACCTACGCTTCCTCCTCGCCCACACACTGACACTCCCTTGCATCCTGCGAGAAGATTCCAGGAGCAGGCCGGGATTCGCCTGTCACTGGACCCTAGGCAAACATATGCTTCTGCGCCCCTCTTCTCTCTCAGGCATGCCCCCACCAGTCCATAAGCCCCTATATCCTCTCACTCCAAGGAGCCTCGGCCCTTGAGGAAGCCCCCTTAGCAGACCCTCCCAGGAGCCCACACCTCCCTCTTTCCTGCCCCCCCATGCCTTACCCTTCCCTGGTGAGCTTCAGGTCCATCCATCGCAATTCCAGCCCCGAGTCTCTGGTGCAGGAGCCTCAGCTGTCACATCAGCGCCTTGGGGCCTGGCACATGGGAGTGGGATTGTAATGGGGTCTATAAGCCCCATTGAGGACTTGGGCAGGTGGGGAAGGGAAGCGTTCCCTGCCTGCAAACAAACAGACCTGCCATGCCCATGCACAGCTGCAAGAGCTGCCAATGGTGGAGGCAGACACCCACAGCTGAACATCAGGAAGGAAGCAAAACCCAGTATAAATGAGGGAGAGCAATGAAGGAGAAGGCAGAGAAGCCTGAGACAGCTCTGCATCAGGCTGCCTTCCAGAGCCCTTTGACAAGGCAGTGATATGCTAGCAAACTCAAGGGAAACAATAACAACCCCAGAGACTGCCCTGATGGGGTAGTACAAACTGGGGCACCTGAGGGACCCAGCAAGGGGTCCAACACAGACCCCAACAGGAGCCTGTGACACATGGTACCAGAAGTGGGATTTTATTTGCTCAATTTTTGCGTTTCTGTTGTCACTCCAGGCCCCCTTGCAGGGGCGAAAGGTCATGGAGGTGAACCAACTCTTGCAGTAGCTCACAGAAGTGCAAGCCCCACACCACCAGAGGCAACAGCATCTGTTAGAGCAGATGGTGACCTAACAGCAACAGCTGCTGCAACAGGTGTCAGAGATGATGCCCACAGCCACTGCGCAGAGACTCGCAGACTAAGGACCCAGCCCACTTACAGTGCAGGGGATTGTACCAATCCCCAAGATGGTGGCGGGAGATGACCCCCAAAGCAATTTTGACCACCTTTGAAAGGTCGGCCTCCACTTCAAACCAGTCCATCACTCAATGGGCTATCTGCCTTGCCCCACTTCTCATCAGCGAGCACAGGTCACCTATCGAGGGCTAGATGATGTGGTCGGCCAGAACTATGTACAGGTAAAAGCCGCCATCATAGATAGGCTAGGTCTAGATGAAGAGGCTTACTGGCAGCGCTTGCGCCATGAGTGCTATGCCCCCAAGGCCCGGCCTTGGGTGGTTGCCCAAAAGTTAAAGCACGTCTGCTGGCAATGGCTGAAATCAGAATCCTGAATGGGACGCCAATTAGCAGAACTGATAGTTCTGGAGCAGTTTATACATATTCCTTCTTCTCCTCCTCCCCCTGGACAAGACTGGATCTGTAGGCACTGACTGGCGATGCTGGAGGAAGCAAGCCACCTAATGGAGGACTACATGGCCTCTCAGATGGTCCAGGAACCCTCAATGGAGATTAAGACAATGCCTGGCTCACCAAGGGGGTAATCAGCCAACATCCTAAAGCAGCGGGCCCCCCTTGAAGGGAACCCAGGAAGTCCGGGATACCCATCCAACCTACAGGCAATACAAGCACTTCCACAACGCACGTTCCATAAGTTGCCCCCCTCCAGGTCCCATGGGCACCCCTCACCCACCTACCCAAGAGCAGAGGCATGCAATCATGCCAAAGGGAACTGACACAGGCCCCGAATGACAGGAGATCGACACAACAGCCTTTTACTCTTGTGAGCAACAAGGACACTGCGTGTGAGACTGCCCCTACATGGAATGCAACTTGGACAGGTCGTGTTGGAGAGGCTAGAGCCCATAAAAAGAGTCTGAATAGGCTCACTGTAAAGGTAGAGGGCCAACCGACCCTGACCCTCATTGACTCCAGGTGTCAACAAACCTTTATCTGGGAACAAACAACTGATGCAGCAGGGAAGCCAAAGGAGCACAGAGTCCATCAAATGTGTTCATGGCAACATAGCACCATACCCCAGCATGACATTGAGACTGACCATGGAGGGGTGTCAAGACCAGCTGAAAGTGTGTGTGTGTCCCCAGTCCTCTTCTACTCCATGATACTAGTCCAGGACTGGCCATATTTCTCGGCGCTTTTATGGATATTCTCCCTGCCAACAGAACCTGAAGGGGAACAGAACTGTTTAGTGTCCCAGCTGGAGAGCTGGGACCAAAAAGGTGAAGAATGTCCAGGGAAGGAGCCCTGAGGGCACAGCCCCCACACCAGGGCTGGGACTGTTTGAGACCCAAGGGGTACTGAGATGGGCCCTGTTGAAGGACCTGAGCAAGCCTAGGAAGGGCTGCAAGAAGACACTGACCAACCAAGGGGTGCTGAGATAGGCCCCAGTTGGACTGTAAACCCCCCAAAACGGAACAGAAGTGTTTAGTGACCCAGCTGAAAAGCTGAGGCCAGAAAGGCCCAGAGAGGTAAAGAGTCTCTGGGGAAGGAGCATGGAGGACGTGGTCCCATACCAGGGCCAGGACAGCTTGAAAAGCAGAGATAATTGGAGATAAAGCCCAGAAGGGGCTAAGAGAGTCTGGACCAGAGTACTGGGATAGGCCCTCTGTTGGACTTATACCCCAGAAGGGGTTTTTATATAACATGCAGACTATGTGTGACGCGGCCAGAGGGTTGAGTCACTGAAAACTCCACAGCAAGCCAGAGAACAAGAGCAGGTACACACACTTGGAAAACGGGGTGCTCATGAGAGGTGAGAGCCACCCTGTTATAGGGACCCAAGTGCCATGCCAGCAGCGCGCCCAGAAGAATGCATGACACATACGTAGATTGCTGCACCTCCACTGGCACTGTTACAAAACCAGCCACCAATAAAGCTAGTGGAAAAATTGGCCAGGTGGCAACCTTAGCATCTGGGCCAAAACTGAGTTGTACTGTGAGGCCCCCCTCCCCTGCCCCCACCCCCCATGCAGGTTGAATCATAATGTTACTCACTCAAATTTGGCCCAGACACCCGCCCCTCCCCCCCCACACCCCAAATCATGATGTAGGGATGACCAGGCCAAATTTAATGTGTGGCATTAAAACCTGGCAAAGGAGTTGCAGAGCCACTGAGATTTTTTTCAGATAGTCTCCCCACCTGCCATTTCCATGGCCTAGGGCTTTGCCCTCTTCCTCCCCACACACTCACACATAAGTTTGGGCCTTAAGCATATGTCTAATTTGCCTATGTCATCATTCTGTTCAGGGGGCTATGGCCTGGGATCCACTATGCCAAGTTTATACCATTGAGGATTATTCCAAATTGGGGGAATCACTAGCTGGCCAGTTTGAGCTGCTTTTTGGTGTGGTGCAAAGGGACTACATGGACCAGGATCTATCCCAGTGGTTCTAACGCTGAGACAATAAATGTCTTGCTACTTCTTACTGCTTGAATTTAAGGAGATTGCATGTAATGTGCTGTAATACCTTTGTCAAGTAAAGCTTAATCCTTTTATCCCAGTATCTATGTGAGTTTCCAGCCTCACAAGAAATAATGTGATACAAAATTAAAAGTATCCTTAAAAACAGAAAAATCTTTGTCTGTGGCAGTGAAGAATAAAATTAGATGATTGCAGGTTATTTAATCTATTACTTTGTTGACCAGAATTATTTCTAACAACAAAGTTTGTAAAAAACGGTATGCTGTTAGTCCTACTCTGGCTATCAAAGATTTCATTCTTTCTGAGGACTGCACAAAGTTTGCTATAGCTGTCTTTTACACTGATCAAATGTACCCATTGTTTTAAAAATGTTGCTTTTACTGAGCAGGCTTTAAAACAGGCTATACCATTTCTAACTGTAAGGGCCATCTACATATTCATCTCTGTCCCTCACAGACTTGCTGTTCATGCTTTTGTTATCGGAAATAATTTATATTAGAAATGGTGATTCATGAATGGGAAATTAAAAATGTTTTCATTGAGGAAATGAATCCCACATTGCTTAAAGCTTTCTGTACCATTATAATTATTGTGGTTCGCCTGCTGATTCTTGTCCCACATTTGGATCTCAGAAATTGGAGTTGTGCCACAGCAGCACTTTTACAAACTACAGAAATCCTATCAGACATACATTTCTGCAAGAACTACTGGTTGTATTTGTGCCTATGGCATATTGATTGCATGAGAAAGCTAATTGTAATCTAAGGTACAAGTTGGTCTGTGGATGACAAGACCAAAATGTGAGGTTTTTGTGGATTAACCAGCCTTGTGCATAGAGTGCACATTAAACCCTCACATTTATATAATATGTTGACTGAATGCTAATGGAAATAGTGTCCCTGGTAGTTAAAAGGAAATAAAAATGTTATCAGGATGTTGAAATAGCTGACTACAGGAAGCGATTAGAAATCCAATATACAAAAATGAAGGTGGGGTCCAATCCTGAAACCCCTTATTCAAGTAGTTTTGTTTTACCCAACTAGTTCCATTCATTTCAGAGGTAGTCAATGGGTCTACTCTTGTGGGTGCTAGTTTTCCCTTTGAAGACTAAGGGCCATATTGTGCCTGGCCTTAGCAAGGCTGCATGCTGAAAAAAGAAGGCTGCAAAGAGCCTTTCACTTCATTGTGTTCCCCGGGCAAGGGCTAGGGACAATTGTGGTCCCTGCACACAGAGTACTGCTTTCATGCGCCCCCTACGGTGCAATCAACCTCAAAGAAGGTGTGGAAGAGTAGGAAAGGTGTAATCAGAATGTGCCCACTGTATCAATCAAGTTTACAAGAAGGATGTGACTAAACAGCTGATAAAATATTCTACATCTCTTTGGCCGGGAGACCTGTTTTTACTCCTTAATTATAGTTTATTCTTCATTAATGTTAATTTAATTTCAACTATGTTAATTTGGGAAACTAGTTTTATTAATAATTGGATGCACCTAATTGATCAGACAGGAACAATATCACATTTGTTCTGGTATCCAGGTGTTGTCCTGCTATACATGTAAACTTCCAACAGGCAGATTTCCCCATAGTTTTGCTTAGAATTAGTCTCAAGCAATTTTTTTCATTAATTTGTTCAGGATGGTCCTCTCCCTCAATGTCATCCTCTCCCTCAGTGTCATGATCCATCTTCTCCATGATTGTCTTAGTCTTTCTGACATTATCCTCTGTACCAATCATTTATGCACTACAACTGGTATTTCAAGATAAATGGACAAAATTTTCAAAAGCAACAAAGGGCTAGATCCAAAGGGATTTAGGCACCTATCTGCTATAGTAAGCATCAAAGTCCAAAATGCTGTAGGTGCCTACATTCCTTGGCACCAAAGTTTCTGCTGGTAAAGTCCCCATGGTACATTTCTGCTCTCAGGCATGCTGAAAGTCGCCTAAGTCTTGCCACTGTTGAGTTTCTCAGTGCTCATGTCCCAGCAGACTCACAAACTAGAAATTCCCTTCCCTATCTTGTGTAAGTGGCATGATCCAGGGTCTTCCCCAGAATGCCACTGAGCTAGAGGATATAACAGCAACAGCCCCATCACCACCACTTTTTGCAATAAAAGACTGACCTGGCTTAAGTTCTTAACTCTGGAAAAGGTTCACAGTTGTGAATTCCAAATGGAGATAGGTGCCTAAATTCCACTGAGGTTCCTAAATCCTCTCTCGAGATATCCTGCTGGCTATCTTCAGTGGATCTCCACTTAGCATGCTGGCTTTTGTGAATCCTATTCTTAGATAGCTAAGTCCATGGCTACACTACACCAGCGCAGCTACAGCACTGTAAAGCCACAATGCTGATGCTTCCCACGTTCATGGAAGTGTTTTTTTCTTATTGATGTATTTTTTCTTATTAATCTGCCTCTCCATTAAGCAGTAGCTAGGTTGGTGGAAGAATTCTTCTGTTGACCTAGCCACATCTATACCGGGGTTAGGTCAACCTAACTACGGCACCCCAGAGATGCAATTTTTCACAGACCTGAGCAACATAGCTAGGTCAAGCTAATCTTTAAGTGTAGAGCAGGCCTAGTTCCCCCCCATGTGTTGTATAGGGAGCCATGGTGCCTGAAGTGGATTCCAATGGTGGCAGGTAAGATGCCTAAAGTTAGGTAAACTGGCCATAAGTCCTCTTTTGTGAATTTAACCAGTGTGACTTAGCAGCATACCATTTTCAAAAATGGCATGCATCTAAGTACTTTGAAAATTTCAGTCAGTGCCTATCTGGATTTTAAGGCTCCTAAATACTTTTACAAATCTGGCTTTAAGTCCTTTTGAAGATTAGGGTCCTAAGTCATTGGGATGCTTTAGAAAACTGTAGTCAGTATCTATCCAGGTACGTATATCCAGCATTTCTAGATTCCCACAGCTGGGGCTTGAGATTTTATCTATTAATGTTTGTACAGTGCTTAGAAATCACTGGACTTACGCTGATATAAAAACTGGACTCATGCAGTGGTGAATCAGGTCTATCTCAATCCATCAGCATTTCTAATGTGCACAAAATTCATAGTACCATCTAGGTGCCACATTGTATCTTGGCATGTTATTTAATACACATCCCCTGTTGTGGAGTTCGAAAAGCTCTGGTACACATTAAAATAATAAAATAGAGCTGGTTTGTCAGTAGGTCACTTCAAGCATTGTCTGTGGGGAAAAAGCTCCGTAGGTATTTTGCAGGGTTAATGTAACAGAATACTTGCCTGTTGTCTGATTCAGCCAATGTATATGAGACCAGTACTTTCAGAAACTGGTTTTCCCCAAATATTTCTCCTTTTTTACACTGTTACTGCTTTAAAAGGTTTTCAGTCATAGGCAGTTTTGATAGAATCTGTTGTTGCATCTACAATGGCTTCTGTTCTCTCTCTGAACTACCTCAGATGCCTGTTTTGTGTGAATGAAGCTAGAGTCATGGTTTCTATGGATACATCAACCACATGTCACCTCATCAAACCATTCTAACCTCTCTTCCACTTAGTGGTTAGCTTGGTTTCAATTTAATTGTTTCATGGGGGAGGGGGAAAGGTTAGGAAAAGGGAAGCAACATATTTAAGGAGGCGTGTGGGAAATCAGAAGAACAAATATTTTACCTTTTCCAAGCATTCATTCACATTTGCAAAATGTGATAAACACAAACAGTACAAGTTTAACTCTTTCAGGGCAGGTTTCCCTGTGGAAATTTTGTCCCCCCAGCAGGACTGCTCAGAATCTAACAGAATTACACTAGAGATCAGAAAATTACGAGTCAAATATTATTCTCAATCAAGGTGGAGTAATTCCACTGAACACAAAATATTTACTCATGTAAAGCTGGTATTAGTGGGAACAGAACCAGCGTCAATGAAGTAAATTTGGATTTACACTTACGGAACTGAAATCAGAATCTGACCCACAGATTCTGTCTCCAGCTGATCCAGAGCAGATACAGGTGCTTGTGTCATAGAGAGCTCATGTTGTCACTAGTGGAGGGAACCACACCACCACAGGATAGACCCGAAATGCTCCTCCTTCAGTTTGAGTTGGGTATTGATTCAAGGATGCTCTCAAAGACCAGACCTTAACATAATGCATTTGGATGATAGAGAGGGATGTGTCCACTAAGCCAGTGGTTCTCAACCAGGGGCATGCAGAGGTCTTCCAGGGGGTACATCAGCTCATCTAGCTTTACAACACGCTACATAAAAAGCACTAGTGACGTCAGTACAAACTAAAATTTAATTGAGACAATGACTTGTTTATACTGCTCAATATATTATACATTGAAATGTAAGTACAATATATATGTTTCAATTGATTTTATAATTATATGGTTAAAATGAGAAAGTAAGCCATTTTTCAGTAGTTGCGTGCTGTGACACTTTTGTATTTTTACGTCTGTTTTTGTAAGCAAGTAGTTTTTAAGTGAGGTGTAACTTGTAACTTGTTCGTACTCATGACAAATCAGACTCCTGAGTCTCTGCACTAAGCAAATAGCAACTGTCCCTCTCTTGGAACCTGAAGTACTAGGTTAACTTGGTACCTGGCTAGCAAGATTCAATAATAAATCCAAATATTTGTAATTCCCTCTGAATAACTAGTTATTTATTAATGGGGTGTGTATATCTCAAAGGATTCCAAACTGTCTCCACCCAGGACTGACTGAGGGAGCTGTTACCAATATCTAGGATCCCAGAAAGGCCCACATGTGCTTCCCCCTCCCTTCCAATCCCACATGCCCTAACCCATAACCTATTTTTTCCAGAGACCCCTTCATATGTCTTGTTCAAATCCTATCTTAGTTATGGCAGGAACCATGTGGGAAGTACTGAAGACTGATATTAATTGACTCTTTCTCTTTTCACAAGCCCCTGGAAATTCACCAGCACTAACCCTCTGGGGTGAATTCCTGGCCCTACTGAAGGCAAAACTCCCATTGACCTCAATGAGGCCAGGATTTCACTCTTGATTTCTAAAAGAGGTTGGTCATTTCCCTTGAATCACTGCTTTCAAGTGGCACAGGATCATTCACAAATAATTTCATTACTCATTTTAATTTAAAGTAATTACTAAATAAATCTTCAGAAACAATGCAAATTTCAACACACACTTTTCTAATCAATATCTATTTGTGTATGATATAATTAAAAAAAGAAAATATTCCACTTCTCAGTGCCCTGTATAGCCTGTAAAACTATGTTCATTCATAATATGATGCAGTATTGCAAATCCCTAAAAAAAAAAGAGTGGTTAACAATGGTCTCTGTTAAAGGGGAAAATGTTTTTCCCATAACAAATTTTAATAGAACATTACAACCCAGATTTTTTAAAAGGCTTTAGGTACTGCTGCATTCAGCATTGCAACACCTAACTAATTTAGGAGCATCCATTTAATTTTAAAAGGATTTAGGAATTTAGCCAAAATCCTTTAACAAATGATGAGAATTAGGCTCTTAAATACCTAAGTCACTTTTTAAGATAAGATTTAGATGCCTAAATAAGTTAGGTGTTGCAGTGCTGCGCACAGAAACACCTAAATACCTTTAAAAATCTGGGGACAGAGTTTAAACTAAATCTCATATATTAAAAAACAGTCATTTGAAGTCGAGGTTCCCATACCAATCCTAATTTTGTCCTGTCCATATCTACCATTCCCTTCATGAGTATAGCATAAATATTACACCTAGGGTCCTATGCATTTTGTGGTTCCATGGCCATAGAGAGGCCCTTGGCACAGAATCGTGCTCCAGAATCTCAGCTTTTAAAAATGACTTTAGCCCTTCTGGTTGTGAAGAAAACTGATATTATCTTCCTTGATTTTCCATAGTTCCAAAAGGTGTAAACTGCCTCATTATTTACAATGGGAGGAAGACCTGTATGTATTGGTCAATCACAGAAAGACTATGAGCAGCCAACATTATGCAACTGTGAAAAAGGCTAATGCAAGCTTAGAATGTATCAGGCAAAGTATTTCCAGTAGAGACAGGGACGTGTTAGTACAATTATACAAGATACTAGCGAGACCTCATCTGGAATACTATGTGCCGTTCTGGTCTCCCATGTATAAGGAAGGTGAATTCAAACCAGAACACATGCAAAGAAGGCCTATGAGGAGGATCAGAGGAATGGAGAACTTGATTCATGAGAGGAGACTTACAAGTTTGGCTTATTTAGCCTGAGAAGATGAAGGCTGAGGGGAGATATTATTGCTCGCTGTAAATACCTCAAAGGGATAGACACCAGGGAGGATGAGGATTTATTTGAGTTAAGGGCCAGGGTCAGCACAAGAACAAATGAATATAAACTGGCCATCAATAAGTTTAGGCTTGAAATGAAGGTTTCTAACCATCAGAGGAACAATGTTCTGGGACATCCTTCCAAAAGGAGGAGTGGGGCAAAAAACTTACCTTGTTCCAGGACTGACCAAGATATGGCCCATCCATAACTGCTACTAGCAAATATCTCCAATCCCTGCAGATAGGACACTAGATGGGGAGGGCTCTGAGATACACAGACAATTCTTTCCCAGGTGTCTGGCTGGTGGGTTCACCCATATGTTCTGAGTCTAAGTAATCACCATATTTGGGGTCAGGAAAGAATTTTTCAACTGGTTAGCGTGAGAGACACTGAGAATTTTCCACTTTCTGCTGAGGCATGGGGCACGGGGTCACTTGCTGGTTTGAACTAGAACAAATGCTGGATTCTTTGTAACTGCAAGTCTTTAATCAAGATGTGAGGACTTTGGTAATCCAGCCAGAGGTTACGGGCCTATTACAGGAGAGGATGGGTGAGGTTTGGTGGTTTGAGATGTGTAGGAGGTCAGACTAGTGTGACATACTGGGATGCAAATTTAGACCAGTGAGGGCTGTGCACCCTTGTCCTGCAACCTTGGGTACCTTACAATACCTTGGCTGAAGTAGCTCCCACCTAGGCACTCATAAATAGTCTTCCAGTATGCAAGTCACACCTGGAATGTCTGTGTGCAACTGCAGCCTGCCAGTCACACTTGGTTTACATGCTGGACCTCACCAGCCTTAGTTATATTGCAGGGTGACCCCAACACACTCCCAGTTCTGGATTTTTTAAATTTTTTTTTGACAGTTTTGGATAGTGAATACCCCTGTTTATACAGAGAACTAATACTGGGCAGGTGGTGGCAGTTCAGTTTCCCCCACACTGTCCTGGTAATGTGCATCAAATCTGACCTGGTGGACACCTATAAGAATGGAGTGAGGTCAGTCTTCAGATTAATTCAGTCTTGGCCTCTCTCTGGAGATTGTCAGCAAGGGTATCAGTTGTGGTCTTGTGATGACGTGGATACCAATCCACTAGAAACTGAACGAAGCCTTTAAGCAGCCTTATTAGTCCTGGTTGACAGATGGTGTACCTATAACTGAAGAACAGAAAGATTAAATGATGTCCCCTGGTCATCACAGATGCAAATGTATGAATTGTAGTTTTCCGTTTCAAAATAGCCTTACATTTTTGTGTCAGCATCACCATGAAATTTTTTTCTTACAAAAGCTATTGTAGTTATCGGGGGAGGGAAGGGGATTCCTGTACTAACTTGGCATGGGGCAGACATGTGAGAATGAACTTTTTCCCTTTGAAAATAAATACTTTGAAATTGTACAGAACCTTTCACTGACTCCTGGTGCTTTACATAAATTATTTAATTAAGCCAGGCATACTTCTATATATGTGGATTTACCCTCCTTTTAACATGTTCTTTTGCTCCTTTCAATGTCTAACGCTGTTGAAAGATTCATCATAATAAATAAATAAATAAATAAACATATAAGATAAATATAAATATATAATATAATATAATTAATAATGTACCAACTTCTGTTGACTCCAGAGGCGCTTTCTCTCTAACAGGAATAAATGGTCTCCCCCTATTCATCAACAGCTGCAGCAATGAATCCTAAAATGAGTCTCCCAGCTTGAGAGATGCTTTGTGAGCCATTAGGGATCTGAGCACTGATGTGTGAGTCTGATTTTGATTGTTCCTTTTTATTGGCTTTATGCTGTATTTTCTAAGCCTTGTTTGAGAGCTCTATAATTGTAATAAAGCAATAGTTAATAGATACAGATGGGGCTTAACATTCAATGCTGTCTATGCAATCCAGCTGAGGCATGTACCAAAAATAGTGGTGTGGGCTCTCAGAGGTCGTAAGTCAAGTTATTTAAGCAGCGTCATCTTTAAAGCTTTAAAGTAGTGAATGACAGTGATCAGCAAAATTCCTAGCATATTGGAAAAATCTAACAAAGTCA
The DNA here is from genome assembly GCA_007922155.1 of Mesoclemmys tuberculata. Classification (NCBI taxonomy): domain Eukaryota; kingdom Metazoa; phylum Chordata; order Testudines; family Chelidae; genus Mesoclemmys; species Mesoclemmys tuberculata. The sequence continues at coordinate 41,511,127 of ML675604.1, read as the reverse complement.
GTGTAGGAACTATTAGCTAATGGATGGAATAGACTATCAGGGTCTTAACTTCTAGGTGCCTCCTGCCAGGAGCTGAGCAACCTCCATATCCCCTGGCATTGATGGAAGTTGAAAGCACTCATGGAAAGCATGTGTAGATGTTCATCTGCTTAGAGATCTAAAAAAAACCTAAGTGGGGAAGGGGAGTAAAAGGGGTTGTGGAAGAACCTAATACACATCAGACAGAGAAATACCTCTGAAAATGAAAGCATTGTAAGTGGGTAAGTTGTTTTTCTTGTTAAAGAATGGAAAGCTTGCACTCACCAATTACATTCTTATATTTTTTCTATACATATGTTTCATACCACAGAAAATAGAGCTCTTAGCTGCAGGTCTCTGTTCTGCTGAGCAATTACAGAGCCCTGTATTCTAGCACTGAGAGTGACCTTTACGTCTATGGACTCTTCCCCTCCCCTCTTCCACACTCATGCACAATAAGAGCTACTCCACAGGCATTTTCTCACAATTATATTTCATCTTCTCCTCTGCCATACATCTTTGTCACAATGACAGTCTGCTTAGAGTATGTCCAGCCCTTTATTTTTGCTTTTAATATGCATTTTCATGTTATTTTCCTTCTTCTTATACCCCAGTGTAAGTAAGTAGCTACTACAATGAGTGCTAGCTATCAATATAGAGGGAGATAACATCTTACTGGAGATAGATAAATGTGCACACCTGGCATTGCTATATTAACATCCTTTTTACTGTATCTTCACTGGGATACATTTAAAGAAGCATTTTCCTCAGACATAACAAATCCCAGCAGAATTTTGTCCCTTTCCTGCTCAGAAATTTGCGATCTAATTTTTCATTTTAGTTTGTAATTTTTATCTGTGCAAATAACGGCCCTAATGAAATTAGAATAACTTTTCCTTATGAGCAAATGTATCAGTAATTGATCAGGTAAGGGGACTGAGGATATTCAAGTGTCCCTAGGTCCTGAAATGTTCCCAGTGGCCCAGGAAAAGATAGGAAGACATCCAGAGCAGCAGGAGGCCATGGAGGATCAAGTATAGCAGGAAGGAGTCTGGTAAGGTAGCCTTTCTCTAACTCAGTGGGAGGAAGGGCAAAAAAAAAAAAAAAAAAACCCCATAGGAATCCAAAAGTGAGAAAAAGAAAGGTGATGAGGACAGCAGGCACATTTTCATATTTATAAATTGCATTCCAAGTATAAAACAGTAGTGTGTACAGGGGGGTTGCTACTGACGTACAATGATCATATAAGTACTGCCTTAAATCAATATCAAATCCACTTAAAGGTAGATTAGCAATCCTCACAAATCCTCTCTTCTCTGTGGATGCCTCCTGCAGATAAAGAATCCCTTTCCTTATGCCACCAAATATATCCAGGACAATGATAAAATCACTTTAGATGTGTCCTTATAAAGCCTAAAGTAATGAAAAGGCAGTAACTCACAGAAGAATGTGTAGATGAGATGACCAGGAACACACAGAAAGCCTTACCTAGTCCTGACAATCAATATAGGTCTGTCTTATACTAGTAGCCTTAATAATAATTACAACATTCAAGTCAAAACTTGCAGTATCATGTTACTGAGAGCCACAGTGCCTTAAAACCAGGGGCCAGATCCTCAGCTGGTGTAAATCAGCAGAGATCTGTTAAAGTCACCAGATCTAGTCCAATTACCAGAGTTTAGGATCTGGCCCAAAGTTAAAGCTTTAACTTTACTGTATCTATACAGGTCTGCACTTGGGGAGGAATGTGAGGAAGTGCCCTGACAGTTTTATACTATAACGGGATTTTTATATTTTTGTACAGACTCAGTCACTCATACATCATTTATAAGACAATAGAAGAGCATAGATAGATAGTGTAGCATCCATAGTATAATGGATAGATAGGGACAGTACTTCTTTTGTCTCACTATAAAATATTAATAAATAGAGCATCCTATATAGAGTCAATTATACTACCTAAAATTTGTAGCAATCAATAAAATCAATTAGGTTGGAAAGGACTTCTAGAGCAGGGATTCCCAAACTGTGGTATGGCTACCACCGCTGGTATGTAGGCCATTTCCCAATGGTACACATCCACTTGCTGCTGGGGGGCTGGCCAAGAGCCGTTCCAGTGCTGGCCCTGCCCCTAAGCAGTGTGGCAGCCCAGCCATTCTGCCCCCCCCTCCCCTGGACACACAGTGACTGGCTAGGAGCCACAGTGGCTGGCCACGAGCCACTCCAGCACCAGCGCAAGCAACACAGTGGCTGCTCCCCTCTCCCAGCTCAGCCCCTTCCCCCTGCCCCTGCAGGTGGTGGCATTTTTATGGTGGTGGTATGCACCATGGTAGACTTTGGGAACCGCTGCTCTAAAGGGTCATCTGTACTCTGCCAAACTGAGAACTGAGCATCTTCATTCACTGAAGAATGTAGGTGGGAAGAATGAAAAGTCATACTAAGAAAGATCAAGCAGGGGTAAGTGAGGGGGCCTTTTGAAGCATGCTAGGAGAAGGAATTTAAGTATTGTGGAGAATGTCCAAAGCCAACAAGAGTCTTCACAAGAACGGTACAAATTTATTTATTTATTTTTGGATTGGACAGTAAATTGAAAAAAAATGTTAGGCAACTGTTCAGAATTTGTCAGCAAATCAAACAAGTCTGTTTCAGGCCTAACATAATGGGGCCATGATCCCTAACTGAGGCCCTTAGGCACTGCCACCACACAAATAAATATAATCATTAATAAATAATAAATGAATTAGTAGAAGCATTTGGAAGTGAGAGTGAGAACAGACAGCCTGGACCTGTTAGACAGCTCACCATCTGGAAGAATTCTGCAGCTGGAAAGTCTGAGGATACTATATTGGTGGAGAAGAAGGATCTCTGGCCTGGTCTACACTGATAATGTAGGTTGACGGAACACAGCTTCTGTCGACCACATAAAGTATGCGTCTCCACTGGCATATCAGTCCCACCGACCTAAATTGGGGTAAAATTAGACTTAATAAAACCACTTCCGCAAGTGGCGTAGCACTGACATCGAATTCTGTGCACCGAATGAGCATCAGTGAAGGCAGAGCGCAAAGTAAATAGACTTCATTGGCTTCCAGAAGGTATCCCATAATGCCACATTCATGCAGTCTGCTGCACCGTGGCCACGTAGACGAGAAATAACTTCTCCCCCTCAAGCCCTGGGAAATCTTGAATTTCCATTTCCTGTTTGGTCAGCGTGGAGAGTCTGTTCTGGCTCTGCTCCAAGCCAGCAAAAGAAATTTGGATATCTACGAGAAGATATCTCACGGCATGTTGGAGAAGGGGCACAACAGGGACATGCTGCAGTGCTGCGTTAAGATCAAAGAGCTGAGGCAGGCTTATCGGAAAACTAGGGAAACTAACAGTTGTTCTGGCTCCTCACCAAAAACCTGTTGCTTTTACAAGGAGCTGCATGTGATTCTTGGCAGAGACACCACCACTGTGCCACCACACAGCGTTGATACATCGGGGGAATCTGAGGCCAGGATGAATGAGGACGAGTTTATTGATGAGGTGGAGGATGATGATGATGAGAACAGGGGCAGGCAAGTGGGGTATCCCTTTTCCCTGAAATCCAGGAGATGTTTGCAACACGGGAAAAGCCCACCCAGATGCAGGAAACCGTGACTGACCGGGATGCCAGAGAAGGCACATCTGGTGAGTATGTATTGCAAATTGCATGTCTTTTGTTATATCCCCAGTCCATAATCTTGTACAAGTGGGAAAATGGTGTGTGTGGCGATGGGGCTGTGCCTCCTCGTACTTGGTGTGCTTAAGCATTGGGTTCACCCCAGAAAAGATTATTCAGGAATGCTCCGAGAATCCTCCATGCATATCTCCAGGAAGCTTTCATGCAGATACTCTGCAATCCTTTGCAGGTTTCTTGAGAGGGCAGCCTTATTTCTTCCATCACGATAGGACACTTTCCCCTGCCACTCTGTTATTATTCTGCAAGCATCATCATGGAACACAACATAGCAGCATAAGGGCCAGGCCTGCAGTTACATGCTTGCAGCACATTCTCCCTTTCTACCTGTGTGACCCTCAGCAGGTTGATATCACTCATGGTTACTTAGGGAAGATGGTTTACAGTACCTGCCCAAGAACGTTTTTTTAAACTTTGAGTTATTGCACAGCTGGGGATGGTTTCTTGATTCAGCACACAGCAAATCCCTAAGCAGGACACTGTTTCTATGGGCCTTGGGCATCAACAAACAGTGATTCCCATTTTTTTCCTCCAGAGATGGTTAACCCGTACCACCCTCAACCTTTTTACCGCCTGTTAAAAGCCTGATCAATGGGAGCCCAAAAGCCATGCTGCTCTAGGGAGCAAGGATTTGTGCAGCATGGGCACTGGGAATTTCCCTATCATAGATGCACTCACCCCTTACTTACCATGGTTGGGATAGTGCCCTGACCCCTGAAATAGTTAGGCTACGGTATGTGGTTCTAGTTTTCCCTCGGGAAAGCTAAGGGATGTTATTTATAAATTGTAACATTGCTTTTCATCAATGGCTGCCTTGTGCTTTGCTTCCCTTACAGTGGACAACGTGGCCTTCAACACACCATCTCATATTCCTGCAGAGCGCCTGTCGCAGATAAGAAGGCAAAAAACCAAACAAACCTCAGGATGATGTGTTTAATGAGATAATGAATGCCTCTGTGGCTGCTGACACAGCGCTAAGAGCATGAAGGATTTCATTATTTGACACGCTGACAGTGGACTTGGTCAACAGAAAGGCAGCATTGGAGTATGAGCGTTCAACACAAGATGAGATGTTGCATGATCAATCAGATATGTTAAGGCATCTAGCTGAGCTTCAGGAAGCTCAGCAGCAAGAGAGACTCTTTCTGCAGCCCCTGAAAAACCCTGTGCTAACACACTTTTCCTAGCCCCCACCCCTAAGTGGTCTAGGAGGAGGTTGAGCAGGATGCAGTACGTGCTGCACTCCTCTCTGGTTGAGGGGAGCAGAAACAGGCAATGACCCCTTTAAGGAGTGGGAATGTGTGGTTCCTTTCATGTGTGCACAGCCAAACTGGGCTCTGTGTCCCCTCTGAGCCCTCAGACAATGCATGAGGAATGTTCAATTATCTTCCATTTCCCCCCTCTGTGAAGGATCACCAATGAAGAAAGTACTGCTTTACAATTCATTACTGCTTATTTATTGAAAACAAGGGAATAAAAGGAAGGGGAATTTGGGGGGAGAATGGATCGGGAGGAGAGGGGGAAGACTTGGAGGGGGACATACTGCTTCACAATTCATTACTGTTTATTTATTGATAAGAAGGGAATAAAAGGAGAGGGAAGATGGCAGGGAACTGGAATGGTGGGTGAGGGGGAAAGGGGAGAATTGGATCAGTGAGGGATGGGTAGGGGATGCAAAGTGAAAGCACAGCACAGAAAGTGATGCACATTATTGTTGTGTCTTGTTGCAAAAACGTTTTTTTAATGCTTCCCTGAGGCACAACACTCCGTGATTGGCTCTCAACATTGCAGTGGCATCTGGCTGCTTAAAATTTGCAGCCAGCCTATCTACCTCCACAACCCAATCCAATGGGAACTTCTCCCCCTTTGTCTCACAGACATTATGGAGCACACAGCAGGCAGAGATAACTATAGGGATTTTTTTTTCACTGAGGTCTAACCTAGTGAGTAGACTGCACCAGCACGCCTTTAAATGTCCAAATGCACATTCCACCACCATTCTGCACTTGCTGTCCAGGTGCCTGGTATAGGGCTTCATTAGCCAAGGGAGCAAGGGGTTGGCAGGATTCCCCAGGATCATATTGGCATTTCAACATCACCAATATTTATTTATTTTTAGTCAGGGAAGAAAGTGCCCACCTGCAACTTTTTTAAGACATCTGAGTTACTAAAGATCCATGCGTCATGCACCTTTCCAGAACATCCCACACTGATGTTGGTGAAGCGTCCCCTGTGATCCACAAGGTCCTGCAACACCATTGAGAAGTAACACTTTCGATTTATGTACTGTCGTGGAAGGAATCACGCAGCAACTTAATTTTGGTGAAGATCGAGCAGAACTTTAATCTTAAACACACACAGAAAGCTATAGCTATAGGGGAACCCAGGCAGCACGTCTCTGTGCTGAGCTCTGGCACTCCACTGGTTTCAAGTTACAGAAGGTTTATATAGGTTTATCAAAGTTTCATATTACATACAGAACCGTATAGTGGATTTTCCAGTACTTAACAAGTCATTTACTACATATTGGGCACTTATACCTCACGCTGGGATTCTCCCAGTATCAATAAGTCCCGTTGATTCTCCCGGTGCCAGCAAGTCCTGAGGCACCTACAGTTTTTGGTAGCCTGCAGGAATTCCTGACAGGGTATGATTGGGAGTGGCTGCAAAGTGAGCTAATGTCTTATAACATAACTCAACCAGGTTGCATTTTTATTGTGGTTCCAGTATAAGGCCTCCTGTCTGTATTTTATTCCACAGTACTCTGCGGCAAGGTGGTCTGGGGCTAAGATAGAGATCTGCGTGCCATTTATGGCCCCCCACAGTCTGGGAACCCCATTGCAGAAAAACCTCCTCCACGTTTCCCAAAGTCACTATCCTTCTTAGCAGAAGTCTATTAATGGCCCTGCACACTTGTATCACAGCTGCTCCCATGGTGGATTTACCGATTCTGAATTGATTACCAACTGACTGGTAGCAGTCTGGGGTTGCCAGCTTCCACAGAGCAATGACCACTCTCTTCTCCACTGTCAGAGCTGGTCTCAAGCAAGTATTCACGCATTTCAGGGCTGGGGAAAGCTCTCCACAAAGTTAAAAAAAGTGGCCCTTTCGTATTTGAAAGTTCTGCGGCCACTGCTCATCATCCCACACCTTCATAACGATGCAATTCCACCTGTCATTGCTTGTTTCCTGGGACCGGAAGCCGCGCTCCACCGACTGCAGATGGTGCGTGACAGCCTGCAGCAAATGGGAATTGTTTCGTTCTATGACTTGTAGCAAGGCGGCCTCTGTAACATGGCAATTTTCAGCGCTGTGCCTCCTGTCTCGCCCCTGAAAATACTGCAGAATAAGTTGTGAGGTGTTTGTGATGCTCACAATAATAGTGCAGAGCTGAGCTGGCTCCATTCTTCTCAGACAATGGCATGCACATGGCAGAGAGTGAAGCCGTTTGAAAATACGGCACAAAAAAGGCGATTGTCTGTTTGTTTGGACTGAGACAAGAAGAGAGGGGAGTGATGTTGCATTATGGGAGGATAACAACTTTCCCAAAAGCCACTGCGGCTAGTTGCACTGTGAGATAGCTACCCGCAGTGCACTGCTTTTGATTGTCAACCCAGGCACGGCTAGTGGGGACACAATCCTCCGGCATAATGAGCATCGTGTGACCACACTCCTCCGACTTCTAAACTTCAGCAGGTGAAAGTCAATTTAAAATAAATCGACTTCACTCCACAGTGTAGCCAGACCCTCTCTCCCTCTCCCGCAAAGCTTCCGCATAGGCTTGAATGCCTTTAATCTACTGTCAGGTTTAGAGTACATCTTGTGCCTCCTGTCTTTTCACTTCAGCTGCTGCAGGACATCCCCACATTATGGCAATTTGGTGATGTGGGGCCAGCACACCTATAGTACCACAGAATTTTTGTAAGTGTCTAACCAGATCATCAGTGCATTGGTCTTGTGACTAGATAGTACTCTCTGTCAGAGGGTTCTGGAAACTTAATCCCCAAGGTAGAAGCAACATAGTTGGCCCACTTCACAGACGGGAAAGCTTGATGCCATTCAGCCTTCAGCCATTTTTAATTATCTGAATGCAGAAAAAATCATTAATATCTCTGTAGTTTTTTACCTTCTGACAACTCAAACTCAATGTTTGAACAACGATAACAACAATAATGCCTAACGCTTACATAGACTAGTTCTCAAAGTACACAAAGGGGGGCAGTAGCATTACCCCATTTTTTCAGCTGAGGAAACAGAAGTACAGGGAGAAGTGACTTGTGCCAGATCACCCAGCAGTGAAGGGGAAAAGCTAGGCAGTGAACCAAGTCCTAATGCCCCAGCCATGTGGCCATACTGCCTCCCATTAAGGAGCTCCCTTTTCAGCTCCAGCAGAAGGCAGGATGAGCATAACAACAATCATTTTCAGAAATCTGCTAAGAGCTTGACGTGAAGTCACAAGCCTTAGCTTCAGGGACTACTGAGCCACTGGCTTGAAAATACAAAATTTACATAAAGTGTCGTATATTACAATATGCAAAATTGAAGTAACATGGTGATTGGAGCCCAGGCACTGCAGTACCAAAATTGATGTATGCCTTTTCTTTGAATTTTTAAATGGATTTAGTGCTCATCATCTACAGTCCTGATTCTCAACTCACACTGACAGCATTGCCATCAATGGCGTTGTTCTTAATTTTAACCAGTGTGAGATCAGACTCACGCAAAAGGATTCTCTTTAGCCACAGAACAGGTACAACATAGGTAGGGGCAATGCAAGTTTTTTCATAATACCCTGCCAATATACCTCAACCCTGTTCAAGGTCCCCCAGGACCTTGTGTGGGTTTTTGTTTCAGGCTTTTTTAAAGTGTATATGTTTTGCTGCACTGATGCTACTAAAAATATAAGCCCTAGTGTAAAAAAGGTTCAGGTGCTTTAACCACCATGTCATCTAATCCTGCTCTAAAAGATGACAGTTTCCAAGTGTAATTGCTCCCTTAGGATGAGAGGGTGATTCAGTTTTCATGATCGTTTGGTCCTTGGCCTCTCTTCTAGTATGCCAACAAATGTCATTGTGATAGAGATGAGGTCTGTGATAAAAATGCACATTTAACCTAACCAACCAATACTTGGTTTATTTTAAAATTTGCCAGTGTATTAAAACAATATTTGGCTCGAGTCCACCACCTTTTTTTGCTTGTTAACATTGAAATAAATATAATATGCAAGTTGTAATATAACTTTATGGCATCATCTAGTGGTCATATAGAGAACTACAGCATCCTACAATTCCTGCCCATCACATTTCACTTCAAGGTTGGCATTTCAGGCAAGTACATTTTGTTACTAAGTTCATTATTTCTAACTGTGTGTGTGTGGACTTTTGGAAAGGAGCATACTATTCATTTAGAAGTTGTGTCATCCTACGCACTGTTTGTATGCAAAAATGCAGTACAGAATATCAAATGTATTATTACAGATTTGATGGCAGAAGAGCTCAAGTCACAACATTTGGACCTGGATATTAAGTACTTCTAAGCTTGAGGGTGTTCAGATCTGGGTAAGGGATTAAAATAAGGGCCATCTCTATTTCTGATATCGTGTGTACTTTGATCATTTTAACACTGACTTGAGAGCTGGGTACTATACTCCTGGGAATAAACTAGAGAATTTAAATTACTTTCCCAAAGTCAAATGACAAATCATTACAAATTTATGTGACCAACCCTATTTAAATTTCAGCTTCTTATGATCATTGTTCCCAAGAATTTCTGGGTTTAATCTCTTGCCTAGCACTTTAAGGGCAGGTCTACACTGAGAAGTTATAATCGGCATAACTACATCTCTCAAGGGTGTGAAAAATCCACGCACTTAAGAGACGTGGTTAAATCTACCTAATTCCCAGTGCAGACAGTGCTAGGTTAATGGAGGAATTCTTCCAACAACCTAGCTACTGCCTCTTGGGGAGGTGGATTAACCACAGCGACGGGAGAACCCCTCTTGTCCTGGTAGTGGCTACACTGAAGCTGTGCTGCTCTGCCACTTTAGTGTTTTAGCATAGACATACTCCTAAAACATCTTTCATTCTGCATGGCTGCAACCGTCTCTCAAAATCACTTCTGATCTGGTGTCACTTTGGTCTTCTCTACACTAGCACTTATGCCAGCAATACTTTTGTCACTCAGGGGTGTGAAAAAAACATAACCCTGAGCAACATAAATTTTGCCAGCGTAAGCACTAGCGTGGAAGGCGCTATGTCAGTGGGAGATGCTCTCCCGCTGACATAGCTGCTGCCACTCATTTAAGTGTTTTTATTACGTCGGTGGGAGCGCTCTCACCTGTTGACATAACGCAGTTACACAAATGCTTTTACAGCAGCACATCTGTACCTTGCTACACAACAGTGACCTTCCCAGGCAGCTGTTATATTTCATAATTATACCTTATAAGGAACTCATTGTTTTAAAGACAACAGCAGCTCTTAATTTCTCCCTCAAGTTCAATGGTGCATACTATTCTGAAAAGGGTTTTGGCACTTGCCAATTAAACCAATATGCTGCAGGGTTGGGACTTCCTGGTGTACTGGTTCCAACCGTTTCTAGTGGGAGGTTTCTCTTAATCAGTAATATATTATCATCATAGCAGGGTGACAGCCCTGCTGTCATCAAGGTTCAGACCAGGTTTCTGTTTAAAGCTTAACTCTGAAGCTTTCACTAGAAACGCTGCAGGAGCAGCACAGCTGCACTTGTTGCAGCTGCATTTCTGTAGCGCTTCAGTGTAGCCACTCACTTCAGCGATGTGAGGGGTTCTCCCATCACTGTAGCTAATCCACACAGCCCCCCCAGAGGCAGTATCCAGGTCAACGAAAAAGGCTTCTTCCCTTGACCTAGTGCTGTCTACACCAGGGCTAAGATTAACTTGCCTATGTCAGTCTGGGGTATGGATTTTTCTCAGTGAGTAAAGTAAAAGGGGTGACCTGACTTTCTAGTGTAGACCTGACCTTAGTATTCTAAATTCTACTCCATTACTTAGATTGCCTTGAAATTTATTGTGCTTTATGAGGGCATGGGATTCCATTAGTGGGCCAAATTTGGGTCATTTGACCAAGGAGTTTCCAAGAGGTGGAAACTCCCCACAAGGGGAGGTGAACACAGTTCCCTTATCCTTTCTCGGCCCTGTGTGTAAGCAAGGTCTGAAGGAGCTCTCCCTGACAGCTGGTGATGAGCTGGGGGAAAAGCCACCATGAGGATCATCTTCTGTTCCTCGTCAGTGATGACAAAGTCCAATCAGAGTTGACTGTCTGTTCTAAGGGTAGTGCAGTTCACGGCAGCCTTCCCCATGTGTGAGCAGGATGGCTTTGACTAGGTGATCTTGGATGGTGTTGTGGTGCAGCTGCCAAGCACTGAAATGGGGCTTGAAGCTACCAAAGACATGGCGTGGCATCTCATTGGCACAGCCACGCATCTTGCATCACTTGTCCCAATTCCTATGGCGGACCGTTCCGTTTGGAATCTCCAGTTGGGAAACCAGGTGAAACTGCCCCGGGGTGGAAGTGGTTGTAGGTGTCCAACTTGCATGTCACCTCAAAGGTCTTGCCCTGGTCCAGCCTCTGTTTCAGGCTTTCCACATACTGCCAATGGATGGCATCTTTCAGGGTCCTCTCCAGCATAGTTCTAGCTCTTCAGTAGCTCTCCATACTTTTGACTGTGGCACCAGGACTCCCAGTTCCTAATGTTCCTCACACCATGTCCAGTGGCAGCCGATACGCTTCTCCAGCTTCTACATCGATTGCAGAATTATGGTGATTAACTAAGTTACTATGAAGTCACAATGGGCCCAGTTAAAGGTTACCAGACCTGAACATTTGGGAATGTGAATTAGATGCCCTGAGGAGAGCTGAAGATCTAGTCTATGGACTTGAATCCACTTGGGAAGATGTGAAAATGAGGATTAGTTTCTTCATAGAGACATATATTTGTGGCACCATGAACTGGGCTCCCACTGGGGTCTGAAAATCTTGAAAGGTGGATTGCAGTTTGACTGAGGACTGAAGACCTGGAAATGAGGATTAGGTTGCTAACTTGAAGCTAAAGATCTGGAAATGTATCTTAGGCTCCCAATGCAGAGATGAAGATCTGGCATGTTGGATTAGGCTTCCTATGGGGAACTGGAAATACAGATAAAACTCCAAATGGGGAGCTATTGGAATTTGACCTGTTGGAATAGGCTCCAACTGGGGAGCAGAACATATGAAATATGAATTGGGCTCTGTAAGCAGGCGCTGCGGTCTCCCCCGGGGTTGGAGGCCGGGGGAAG
>ML675604.1:41465009-41499064 GCA_007922155.1 Mesoclemmys tuberculata | reverse complement strand
CGAACCCCAGGCCTGGCCGGAGGACCCAGGCCGACCACAGTGGGTGAACCCACCTGAAGCAGGGCCAGACCTGGAGGAGCTGCCGGCCGCGGACCCCCCTGAAGCAGGACCCGACCTTGAGGAGCTGCCCGACGCCGACGACCTGCCGCCTTTGCCGCCTGCCAACGAGGAGGGGTGGTGAGTCAGCCGTGGGCCGTAGACCCCTCGGGGTTACCCGGGGACGGCTCCTGGGAACACGGGGAGGAAGTGGCCCAGGGACACCCCTGCCTAGTGGGTGAAGTAAGGGCCTCGGCCCGGCGGAGTGTTAAGGCCGGAGCCCCGCTGCCTCAGTGGCAACCCTTGTGCCACTACTAGGGCCCTGGGCCGGGACGCAGTGGAGACGGGTGGGCCTGCGTCCCCCTCCCCCTCTCCCTAGCTGCCCGGAGGGAGAACCCTCCTGTCTCAGACACCGATCCTGAGACTGCTTGCTTGCCTGCTCCCCTGCTGCTCAGGGAACAGGCCCAGAGACTGCTTGCTTGCCTGCTCCCCTGCTGCTCAGGGAACAGGCCTGAGACTGCTTGTTTGCCTGCTGCCCTGCTGCTCAGGGAACAGGCCCAGAGACTGCTTGTTTGCCTGCTCCCCTGCTGCCCAGGGAACAGGCCCAGAAACTGCTTGTTTGCCTGCTCCCCTGCTGCCCAGGGAACAGGCCCAGAAACTGCTTGCTTGCCTGCTCCCCTGCTGCTCAGGGAACAGGCCCAGAAACTGCTTGTTTGCCTGCTGCCCTGCTGCTCAGGGAACAGGCCCAGAAACTGCTTGTTTGCCTGCTGCCCTGCTGCTCAGGGAACAGGCCCAGAGACTGCTTGCTTGCCTGCTCCCCTGCTGCTCAGGGAACAGGCCCAGAAACTGCTTGCTTGCCTGCTCCCCTGCTGCTCAGGGAACAGGCCCAGAGACTGCTTGTTTGCCTGCTGCCCTGCTGCTCAGGGAACAGGCGTAGAGACTGTTTGCTGCCTGCCCTGCTGCCCAGGGACCAGGCATATCGCCTGCTGGATCGGCTAATTCCCCCTTTCACTCCAGCAGGCGCTGCGGTCTCCCCCCCGGGGTTGGAGGCCGGGGGAGGGCCGCAGCCACTGGCCGTTGAGAGTGGCCTGTGACAGGCTCCAAATGGGGAGATGCAATTCTGACCTTTTGGTTTAGACTCTGACTGGGGACACAAGGATCTGGAATTGCAGATTAGGCTCTGAAAGTGGAATTGAAGATTTAGCATTTCTTTGACCTACATTTTTCTAACATACATACATAGCAATATATATATAAACTCACACCTAAAACCCTACTGAAACAAGACATTCTATTCCACATACTTCTCCCACTTTCAAAGAAAATGGCAGAGCAAACATGTAACAGATGTGAGGTCATGGTGCTTAATGTTGTACTGAAATGTACTCAGAGACTATGGTGATAAGCGCAGCTGAACATCTGGAAATGTGTATTAGACTCTGAATGGGGAGGTAAAGACCAGGCAAGTGGATTGGGCTATTCAATGGGGAACTGAAGATATGGCCTTGTGTATTAGACTCCAAATGGGGACCTGAAGATCTAGTTTCATGCCCAAATTAGAAAACAGCCACAAAAATTGTGAAACTTGTGACATTTGAATGCGGTTTTCTCTTGTACCACTGATTTACTGCAACCAGTAGACTACAACATGCAGATTAGCTGTAGAACAAGTGTGATTGAGTTACATTTGTGTTACAATGACCCCAGTTAAGAATGCCCTGATTTGAAGATGTGACAATGTGGATTAAACTCCAGCTACAGAACTGAAGACATGACATGATGGATGAGGGTCCCAACGGGGAACTGAAGATCTTCTCTGGTGGATTATGATCTGAATGGGGATCTGAAGACCTGGTCTGTTGAGTTAGGCTTTGAATGGGAAGATGGAGATCGGGAAATGTGGATTTGCTCCAAATGAAGTTCTGTAGAACTGGCATGGTTTGGATGCTCCCAATGAGCAGCTAAAGCATTGGCCTGGTACATTAGCCTCCCAATTAGGAAATAAAGATTTGATGTGGTGGATCTAGCTCTGTCTGAGGAGATAAAGATCTGGAAATGTGGTTTAAAGTACAAATGGGGAGTTGTTAACCTAGCATGGCAGATTATGAGCTGGTTTGAGAGCTGAAGATCTGCCCATGTCTATTAAGCTGCCAATATATAGCTGAAAAACTGTTGTAATGGATTAGGTTCTGAATGCAGAGCTGAAAATCTGGTGTGGTGCACTTGGCTCCAGTTGAGGCACTAAAGATTTGGCCTGCTGGAAGGCGCTCTGACTGGGGATCTGAATATTTGGCAAAGCAGGCTTTGCTCCAAATGGGGAATTAAATATCTGTCATGGCGGATTAAATGCCAGTTCTGCATCTGAAGATCTGGCCTGGTGAATCAGGCTCCAGATTGGAAAGGGAAGATCTGGTATGGTAGACTAAACCCCTAAAAGCTGGGTTTTCTTCCTAAAGGGATCTCAACCATTCTTTTCTTTTCCCCCAGGAACACACGGCAGCAGCAGGAACCAGCTCCAGCCAGCCTCATCAGAAGCAGCAGTGGAGCCTTAGCACCCTTAAATGGGCCAAGTCCCAGCTCCTACAACCATGCTCTTCTTTCTCCTTCAGCAGGCACACAGCAATGTGGCAGGGACCACCATTACTGAAAAGTTTGAAAACAAAACAAACAATGAGATTTTCTTTTTCTAAAATCAAAGTGAATTTGTGACTCCTCCCCTAGCACCTCCCTCCAGCACAGGAACTACCACAGGGCACAAGGTTCTCCAACGGCTCTGTCTTTCTCATGGGGAAGGACCTTTGCTCCTACAGACTTTGCTGCCATCTTCTGGTCAGGAGCAATTTTACATCTGTAACGCTAACACTTGCAAACACTAAGAACTATCTATCTCTCCAGAAGCAAAGAGAGGCAACAGGGGCAATTGACAACACAGACAGCTTTCACGTCCATTTTCTTGGACTTAACCATACGTTGTATAATTATTGCTATTATCATCATTATTTTCGTTATGCTACCATGTTTCCAGCACACCCACCACTACTCCAGGAATACGCTGTTCCAGCTACATCCACTCTTGGGACTCAGCCAGGCCACAGTGCCAAAGGAGGTCCAACATGTTATGTATATGGCATATAAAGAGTGTGGATAAAAAAAATACGATTTCAGGAAGGTTGCAACATAACAATACTTTATTTCTTAAAATTTGGGACTTCAACACACATCAACCAAAATGAGGGAAAGAAAGCAGGTTGCCCGCTAAGGCAGAAAGGCACAACTCACCCCTCTTTGGTCTTGGTTGGCTATTTGCAGACTGACTGCTAAAAAAAACAGATGACATGCTTCCTTACAGAACTCTCTAGCCTGCAAGCAGAGTTCCCGAGAATTTAAAATGACAGCCTACAACTCCAACACAGTTTTCAACAGACCACAAAACAGATTTATCTTGCACATGATATCTGGCGAACCAGACAAACATTCCTCCAGTCAGAATGTCCCATCGCACAACCCATTACTTCACTATCACAGTCCCGTGGAATCAATCCTGCACTGCCAGCAATGCCACCAACAGTGTAGACATGCCCTCAGAGAGTTCAGGGGTCAGAGCGTGCCTGTCACGAATGTGTAGAGAGAGAGCAGCGCCTGTTTGTGTTGCTCATGGCCAGTGAAGTCAGGGTGCTGCCCCACAACAGGCACAGACAAGGCTTCCTCACACTAGGGATAGGTGGCAGAGAGGTGCCTCACAACCCTGGGTGCCCCTGGGAAGCATCACACCGACTTATGCCATTCCTGGCTAGCGAAAGGAGCCATAAGTAACTGGTGCCATTCATGACCATAGTAGCCAGTTCCTCATTCAGGGAAGGAATCTTACTTTCTTCCTTCAAATATCTGATCGTGTGACTGACACTGAAGAAAACCACCTTGGATACATCAGTTCTAGCCAAGTACCACTCAGAAATGAGCCTTTTCTTCCTGAGCAACCTCCCCGAGAAGTTACAAAGGCCACTTACAAACTCAGGTAATGAAAGCTAATATTCTACCCCTGGCACGACTTGTATTCCTGCCAGGACATTGGATGGAAACAACTTTAGTGGCAACGATGGATGATCTTCAGCTGTCAATGGATGGTGGGCAGACAGCCACTCATCCTTTTGAACCTCTCTGCAGCATTCAACATTGTCCACTGGCAGACACTGCTGTGCTGCCTGATAGATGTCGTGTGTGTCCAGGGAAATATTTATCCTTCCTTTATCATCTTCTGTATGGACTAAAGCACTGTGATATAACTGGAAATGAAGCCCTCAGCCTTTTGGAAACTCCAGCTAATACAAAATGCTGCTGCAACATGAGCTACTGTGAGCACATCAACCCTGTGCTCCATTCTCTATAATGGTTTCCCACAGAATATCGTATCAACTGGACCTGGACTCAGCATATCCAAAAGATGGCCTAAAACTCTGGAATGAATATTGTGGCCAATAACTTTGCTCCTTAGGCACTGTAGAACTCTTGCCATAAGGGTAAACCTCATCTGTGCAGGAGACAGAGCTCTTCAGGGGCCGGTCTGAGACTATAGAATGAACTCCCACAGAAACGAAGGACCAGCTCAACACCTTCTGCCCCAAATGCAAGGGGGGTGTCTTCAACCTGCCAACTCTAATATATTCACATAGCAAAGTGTACTTTTAAAAAAAAACTAAAACAAAAGGAAAAAGCCCCACCAGAACAAAACATCCAATTTCCCACTGGGGAAAAGAGGACAGAGAGAGCACAAACCACATGCTACAGATGTTAATTACATTGCTTACAGCATTATTAGATGGCATTCAGATTTTACAGTGATAAGAGTGGTATGAGAACGTATATAGAACAGAACTGGACCTTGCCTGAGAGATTCAATTTACATGCCATTATGGTCTGATTATGCATCTGAAAATGTCTACTGGCGATTAAGTCACAAACAGGAACTGAAGTTCAGGCATGGATAGGACACTGATTCAGTGTGAAGATAAAGCATGATTTTTACAATGATGAGGGAGATGAGGGTAAAGCTTTTTTTGAGTGGGGAAAATTAATTATGTGACATAAGTTAGCTCTTGATAGGAGAATTGAAAATGTCAGTGTTTGCTATTATAAATATATAATTAGCATACTAATCCTGAATTTTCCAAGAATAGTACCTCCCTCTCCCCATTCACAAACTCTCTCAAGTTTCACTTCTGCCACCCAGGACACCAGATGCCATTTTATGTTTACGTCTAGGCTGAGAGGAGTTAGGACAGACATGGAGGAACTTGCTAATGGTCATAAGTATGTGATAGGGCTATGCTCTCTGCAGCAACTGTCATCAATTGTACAGCTGATTTAGTAGACCTGATGCCCAGGAAGGATTGCAGGGACTCATAAGTGGAACCTAGTAGAGAATCAAAATCTACCTCTATCAGCTGATCCTCTTAGTTTCAGAATACCACTGAAAGGCCTGCAGCAATGCCTACTATTTAACCTTGTCCTTCATACTCGCATGTTTGCTTATCTACAGCCCATTGTGCTGTTCACTGGGCCTTATTTTCTAAAGGACAGAAAGTTAAAGTCTGTTTGCCTCTTCGCATAACAACTTGCAAAAGGTCAATTTGGTACATACAAAATATTTGATCTGCCTGCACACATATGGGAATTGTGTACGAAAATTAGGCACACACTGTAATTACAAACACATTTTTGTTCATGGCTTTGGGGTTCTGCCCTTTGTTGACCATGCCCACTGTATCCATTATTTCCCTGAAATATTTTAGTTCTCTCCTAACTCTACCTTACAGCATCCTATTTTTTATCTTGTGAGCTTTTAGCTTTCACATTACCTCACTCTTACCCCAATAGATATGACATTTGTTTCCAGGATTAGCCTTTGTAGATGGTTTTCTTTCATTGAAAACAAATATTCTTTTGAATATTTCTGATTTGTTCCCGGAGAGTAAATAAGAGACTAATTTAAGGGCATGTTCAATGATGTGAAGCCATTCCAATACACCCTGAATGGACAAAACATGCTTATGTCTAGCTCCTGATATGTTCTATTTATTGAACACTGGCTGTTTTTCTTAACCTGCAAGGCTAAAGCCACAAATACTAAGTGGCAAATAACTATCAAAGGGTGTAATCAGGTAGAAACTTTTCTTAAAGCATGCAGTAAACTGCCACAAATTTTGGGCTAAATATCCATTTCTTTCATAGGGCAGCACCAGGCTCTTGTCAGTGTCATTCCCTAATCTAGAAGACTGGTTTATGTTACCTTATGTACACAAAACCCAAATTATGTTCACAGAGTTCTTTCAAAGAAAATAAGCATTTGCAGTATTTCTCATGTGAAAAAGAGTAGATTACAAAGATTTAAAGGGATTTGCTTATTTAAATACTACTCTTTTGAATTGGTTTTATTCTGAGGAAAAGCAGTTGAAGATTATAAGGTTCCAGAATGACAGAAGGTCAAATACTGTAACAGTTTGCTTTTTGTTGAGTAATAACACATGCAGATACCAGGTTAAACAGAAGAGTCTCTTTACATTCTTGTTTAGATTCCACAAGGTCAGCAAAGGCATTTTGGAGACAAATTTTTCAGCAGCAAATGATATTTATAACAATTATTAAAAAAAAAAAGCCAATGAAATGAAGGCATATTCAATTATTTAGAATTCTGTAAATTAAAAACAGCCTTAATGGCTCTCATTCACTATTTATAAAGGTTGGACTCACTCCAGTGCACTGTATCACAAGGAGGGCTTGCTGTTCATCCAAGGCAGAATAATCTATCTGGCTCCACCCTCACTCTGGCTCACCATTATACCACACTCTGCACACCCTTTATGACCTGCCGCACCTTCCATTACAGATCATCTCTCCTACTAAGAACCTCCTCAATCTTAATCTGAAACCAGTTAAAGAAGACCGAGAAAGAGAAAGATGATAGTTTGTAAAAGAGAAGGGGAAACAAAAAGGCAGGCAATGCAACTGTGCAATCAACACTCATAACGTCACAGGGATCCTGAGGAAGAGGCCTTCAGTAATTTGAGACAATGGATCTGAGCTGAATCTTCTGAGGGGCACAAATTAGAAAAGGGGGGAAAGGCACCGTTTTTGTGTTTCCAAAGTTCTGGCCTTCTCTGATGGACAGCATAACTGATGGCCTAAATACAAAAGCAGCCAACTGGGACAGCTGAATTTATTGCTGTTGTCCACAACTCTTTAAAGAACCAACCTGACTAGTATTAAACAAAATAGCTCCTGTACCATGGGAATTCTCAGGAGGCAGGATTCACCAGGCTTCTGGTCCCTTTATGCTGACGTGGTGTAAAAGATCTGGATCATACCCCAGAATCAGACCATTATCTCCATTTCACAAGAGACTAACAGATACAAAAAAGCCAAGTAACTTTATAGTGCCTTTTAAATGCTAGAAGAGCAAGAGTTTCTGGCGGTTTCACTGCATGGACCCAACAAGGATCTTCAGCAGACCCTAGGGCAAGCAGAAATAATATTTAACTAGTATGTTTCGCAGTGGAATCTAGGGAACAAAACCAATTAAATGTAACAAAAGAAGCAGATGGTGATTAAAAACTACTTGATTTTGATCATCTTCTATGCCCCTCTCTTTGTTAGGTCACATTAAAATGGATCATTAGAGAAGAGAAACAAAGAGAAAATAAAATGTCACCAGCCATTCTGAAGAAATCATTACAGAGGTTTCTGATAGCAACTCCATTGTTAAGGGTGAGTTTAGATTGGTACCTAAAGCAGGAGTGAAATCCCACCTGTTTCACAGTTTAATTATTTAATTTAGTTTTCAAATTTGGCACAGTTACTCTTTAGAAGACAATTAAATTTTGTAGGAGATTTTTTAGATGAAAGACTTTACTTTTCCAGAACAGATTTTACGATAACATTTTTTTAAAATTCAGCAACTATCTTACCTGTTCATGGCTCAAGTAAACTTAATAATGGAACAACACAGACCTTTCAAACTTCCCAGTTTGTAACATCTCTTAGCCTATATATGAGATTTCAAAGTGAGTAATGATTTCTGCAGCATTGCCAACCGCAACAATTCTAAGACCATGACTCAGGCCACAAAAATAATACTTTGGGGTTGGGGTTGATTTGTGTCCATCAATCAGACAAAAAATGGGAACACCCATAAACCAGTCAGAGAGCATTTAAATCTCCCAGGACACACTGTAGCTGACTTGAATGTTGCCATACTTCTACAAAAAAAAACTTCAAAAACAGACTTCAAAGATTCAGAGGGGTAGCCATTTAAGTCTGTATACAGTAAAAACAATGAGAGTCCTGTAGCACTCAGGCCTGCAAAAATAAAATTTGTTAATCTTTAAAGTGCTACAGGACTCTCGTTTAGACTTCAAAGAGAAACTGCAGAGCTCAAACTGATCTGCAAACTTGACCCAATCAGACTGTGTCTGCATAGGGACTTGGAATGGTTCTCTAATTACAAGAAGTAGTTGTTACTGTTCACACAGTCTCACCTTCTAATCAATGGCTGTGAATAGGCCTCAGCTACTCTAACTGCTATTACCTACCCCGCTCATTGTTGTACCTTCCCCTTGACTGTATCTATATACCACCTATCTGATTTCCATTCCTTGCATCGGGCGAAGTGGGTTACAGCCCACGAAAACTAATGCCTGCAAAAATTAAATTTGTTAGTCTTTAAAATGTTACAGAACTCTCATTATTTTTGCTGAAATTCTCAGGTGATTCTAAATCCTCATTCTAGTTAGAGCTGTAAGAAAAACACAAAATACCACAAGACGCGGGATACCATCCTAAGATCTGGCAAAGCTGCTGTTGAACCAGATCCTCAACTAGTGCATATTGGCATAGTTCCATTGAAGTCAGTTGAGCAACACTGAATTATACAGCTGAGTATCAGGCCCATTATAGTCAAGGGCAAGTCAAAAGCTCGAGACATTTTTAAGGGATGTGATCAGAGATAATTGAACCATTCTTCACTCTAAATTTGCATGCTGTATTTCTTTTGACATGAGTCAGTGGAGTGAGACATTCTGTACCTTTATGTTTAGAGTTCCCATTGGTAGATCATCTCTATGTAAACAGAAAGATAATGGTCTGGTCCCAGCTGACTCTGGTTTTAAAGATTCTATTGCCACATACCGAGTCATACAACTCTCTGCCATGGAACTTTGTGAATGCAATACTTCTGGAGAACTGGAGCTATGGAAAATGGCAAGGAGGAGGCTGTGATGCTTTGAAATGCTTAGTTTTTGGGATAATTACAACAGTCTTGTCATGCTTTCAACCCTTCAATTACTCATATCTATTCTCAATCTTAACACCAGTTTAGCGTAGTTGTCTGGGAACTAAATTAAGACCTCTGCTAAGAGAAGTCTTGCATTGTGCTCTAAAAGAGACAGATCACAAATTCATCCTGATCTAGAGGTACAAATGACTCCTGCAGCTGCCAAAAACACTTTCCCCCCATCTACTGAGGCTATGTCTTCACTGACAGTGGCAAATTTGCTGCCATCAGATCAACTTCTCTGGATCGACTGAGCGGTCAGTGAAGGTCCGAAATCAACATATTAAGACCACCTTCTCAAGTGGCGCAGCACTGCGTTGACAGGAGCACGGTTCCCGTCAGCACAGTGCAGTGGAGACGACGTGTAGGACAGAAGCAGGGAAGTCAACGGGAGTTACACAAGTTTTTTGCGTAATTTGCCTAACTCTGGTTGACTGCCACCAAATCTCAGAGGTAAGTGAAGAAAAGCCCTGAGGATATCATCCTGGTCTTGGACTTTGTCAGCAACAGTGTTTTTGTTAATTATGAAATTCCCAGTGTGCTGTGAAGAGTAACCAAACCATAGCTCACTGAAAGCTTTGAAGTAGAAAATTAGGCTCTAAAATTGGACCCAGAATTGCATGCAGAGCTACTGCAGAATGCAGAGCCCCAGTGTGCCTCGCTGCACAGAGTGCTGGTGTGCAGATCTTGTTCCATAACGAAGACGGGGCGCTGTGTAAATAGTATGACCCGGAGGATATGTATGGCCTCCATAGTTAGCCTGAGGTACTGCAATGAACCTGTTGACTCACTATTGGCACTGTGTTCTCCCAGTTCAACATGCGGTGTGTAGAGGGCGCTATAATCCCCTGAGCCCAAGGAAGGAAAAAAAAATAGGAGCAAGTTTGGGACTGGGGCGATGTCTACACTGACGACGGCAAAGTCGCCGCTGTCAGATCAACTTATCTGGATCAACTGAGCGATCAGTGAAGACCTGCTCAGTAGATCCAGAAACTGACATATTAAAACCATCTTCTCAAGTGGCACAGCGCATTGAAGACGGAGTGCAGAACAGAAGCACAGAAGTTGACGGGAGTTACACAAGTTTTTTGCATAGTTTCTGTAACTCTGGTCAACTGCCACCGAATCTCCGAGGTAAGTGTAGACAAGCCCTGGGTCAGGAAAAGAACCAGAGGGTGCTTGAGAGCAGGAACAGCAAGCCAGGGAGCTGGGTACAAATGGAAATCCCAACAGCAGCCAGCCTGAGAGCTGGGATAGGAAAACTGAGCACTAGGCAGACACACCCTGGCAGGGGGCCAACAGTAGCTGCAGCAGAAGGTTACAGGACAGAAGCCTGCAAGCAAGAAGATGGTTTGCACAAGACTGCTGCCTTATATCCTATACCAGACAGCTTCTAGGTTGGAGACTCCCCCACACCCGCAGAATCAGTCTGAGCAGCGTAAAGATCGCAGTCAGGAAGAGTATCAGCCCCATGGCATTGAGTGTGGTGTGGCCCCTCGACATTTCAGTGGAAATACGTTAGGCCTACAAATTGAAAAGGCCCGATGCCACTTGTCTTCTTGGTCCCATCAGCATGCTGGGCTTGTAGGTGCTCTCAGCCTACTGCTGTGATGAAGGACTCAATACTTTTAAAGAGTCCTCTCTCCTCCTTTTAGCACCAGTTCTCTCTCCCCTCTTCTCTTTACCCTACAATTTTTGGTAGCATCTTTAAGGCTTAGACCTGCCTAGGAGTCAGTAAGCGCTGCATTTTTTAGGGCTTAAGAGGCACCAGAAAGTTGGATGTGAGTGGGATTTGGCAGTTACATACCTGAATATATTGATTATTCTTTTCTCCATTGACCCCGAGTATATTCCTTCTTCCATCCTCATGTCTGTCTACTCATCCCCAACTCTTTATTTCTGTCATCATCTTTACATTCTTTTCCCTTGCTTCCTCTGCCTTCCATTCCCCCCCCCCCCGGCATCCCCTCCTTGTACTGTTCTTGTGTCTCAGAGTCCCTTTCGTTCCCCATTAATCTCTAAACCCACAGGTTTTTAAATGTCCCACCTCCACCTCAGCTTGCCCTGGTGTGGGTTGATGCACTGATTTGCAGCCCAGCAAATAAAACAGTCAAGCAGCATCCAGCCTATTGTGGTCCCTTCTTCACAGGGCCACCTTTATGAGAACTTACAAAGAGTCCATCTAGAAGAAAACCAGCAGCAGCAAAACAAAAGGTGGCAACTAATAATGCAGGCAGAAGTCCAGCAGTTGAGTGGGAGCTATCCAGTTTACTGCACTGAATAAAGCATGTATGATTACCTGCCTTGTGAACAGGTGTCATGTGTGCATACTGTATAAGCAGTTCATTGCCTTCAGAGACAGTACGGGCTCTTGAGGCCAGAATGGCTGAACTGCAAGAACTAAGGGAGATACACAGGTAGATAGACGAGACTTTCTGGGACACAATAGATTGGTCCCACCCTCAGTCTGACACCCTTTGTGCTTTTCAGGAGGATGAAAGTCTTGTGAAGGGAAAACATCTAGCTGGAGCAAAGGGAAACAATCCCATAGTTGGGACCCTCTTTCCTGATAATGATGTAATTTAATCCTTTCTGACTGAGAGGGATCCTTGGGAGGGAACCCCAGTTACTAGTAAGACCCACATAATAGTAATGGGGGATTCAATTATTAACAAATACATAGTTGGGTTTGTGATGACTAGGAGAACTGCATTGTAAATTCCCTGCTGGGTCAAAGGATGTGGATTTCACAAGATTTCTAGACGGATGTATGTGCAGTGATGGGATGAGCTGGAGGTCATAGTACCTGTATGCACCAATGACATAGGGAAAGGTAGGAGAGAGATCATGTAAGCTGCTGTGTAAGAGATTAAAGTCCAGGACCTCCAGGATAACATTCTCTGGTATGCTTCCAGTTCCATGTGCAAGTCCAGAAAGACAGACAGGACTATAGGGTTTCAATGTGTGCATGAGACTATTGTGTAGGGAGTAGGATTTTAGGTTTATTAGGAACTGGGGAACCTCTGGGGAAAGGAGGAGTCTATAGAGGAAGAATGGGCTCCACCTACACCAAAACAGAACCAGGCAGCTGGCAAAATTAAAAAGGTTGTAGAGGATATTTTTAAACTAAGGGCTGGGGGAAAGCTGATAGGTATGGAGGAGCACAAGTTCTGGTGGAACCATCCCTTAGGGATGAATTAGTTAAAGGGGGAACTCTATAACCTTGTGAAGCAGATAGGGAAGAAGTTGATAAAGTACAAGTAAAAGCTAGTGAGGCAGTCAAATGTAAAAGAGTCCCATTTAAATGTAACACGTGAAGGAAAGCAACTGAATACTGGCAAAATGTACAAGTGTTTATATACAACTGGTAGAAGTCTAAATATTAGGATGGGTGAACTAGAGTGTCTGGCATTAAATGAAGCTATTGATATAATAGGCATCATGGAAGCTTGATGGAATGAGGACATAATCAATGAGAAATAGTAATGCGAGGGTACAAAATATATAGGAATGACAGAGTAGGTTGCCCTGGTAGGGGAGTGGCACTATACATGAAAGAAAAAACGTAAAAATCTTAACTGAATCAAACTGCAATATGGGAAGAAATTCCATTCTTGAATAACAAGAGTATAGCAGTAGGAATATACTACCAACCACCTGGTCAGGATGGCGATAATGATTGTGAAATGCTCAGGGAGATTAGAGAAGCTACAAAGGCAGAAAACATTACAATAATGGGGGATTTCAGCTAGCCTCCTATTGACTGGGAACATGTCACCTCAGAAAGGGATGCAGAGATGACATTTCTAGACACCATAAATGACTGCTTTTTTGAGTCGCTAAGTCCTGGAACCCACAAGCTGACAAGCAATTCTTTATTTAGTCCTAAATAGAGTACAGGATTGGGTTCAAGAGGTAAATATAAGTGAACTGTTCAGTAATAGCTACCATAATGTAATTACATTTAACATCCTTGTAGGGGGAAAGTGCCAATGAAACTCACCACAGTAGTGTTTAGCTTCAAAAGGGGGAACTACACAAAAATGAGAAAGTAAAATTAAATGGAAATTAAAATGAACAGTCAACCAGGGTGAAATGTCTGCAAGCTGCATGGAGACTATTTAAAAACATGATAACAAAGGCTCAAACTAAATGTATAAATAAAAGTAAATACCAAATAAAAAAAAACAGTAAGAGGACCAAAACTGCAGAGTTTTGGCTAAACAGCAGAGTAAAAAAGGTGGTTACAGGTGAAAAGACACCTTTTAAAAACTGGAAGGAAAATAAGAAAGGAGCATAAACCCTTGCAAGTCAAGTGCAGAAGTATAATAAGGCAGGCCAAGAAAAAATTTGAAGAGCAACTAGCTAAGAACACAGAAACTAACAGCAACATTTTTTTAAGTACCTCAGAAGCAGGAAGAATGTCAAATGGTCAGCGGGACCACTGGATGATCAAGGTGCTAAAGAAGTACTCAAGGAATACAAGACTGTTGAGGAAAAGCTAAATTAATTCTTTGCATCAGTCTTCAGTGCAGAGGATATGGGAAAGATCCCCACACCTGAGCCTTTCTTTTTAGCTGAGAAATCTGAGGAAATTTACCCAGATTAAGGTGTCAAAATGGGAGGTTTTGGAGCAAACTGATAAATTGTAAATAGTAATAAGTTATCAGGACAAAATAGTATTCACCCACAAGTTCTGAAGGAACTCAAGAAATTGCAGAAATACTAACTGCGGTATGTAACTTATCACTTAAATCAGCATCTGTGCCATATAACTGGAGGGTAGCTAAGGTAACACCTATTTTAAAAAAAGCCTCCAGATAATCCTTGCAATTACAGGTCCATAAGCTTTACTGCAGTACAAGGCAAATTGGTAGAAAATATAGTACAGAGCAGAATGATCAGAAACAGAAAAACAGAATATATTGTGGAAGAGTCACCACAGTTTTTGTAAAGGGAAATCATGCCTCAGCAATCTATTAGAATTCTTTAAAGGTGTCAACTAGACTGTAGACAAGGTTAATTCAGTGTACTTGGACTTTGACAAGGTCCCTCACCAAAGACTCTTAAGCAAAGTAAGCAGTCATGGGATAAGAGGAAAGCTCCTCTCCTGGATCAGTAACTGGTTAAAACACAGGAAACAAAGGGTAGGAATAAACAATCAGTTATCTTTGTAGGGAGAGGTCAATAGCAAAAGATCTGTACTTGAACCTATTCTATTCAACATATTCATAAATGATCTAGAAAAGGGAGTGAAAATGAGGTGGCAAAATTTGCAGATATACAAAATGACTCAAGATGGTTAAATCCAAAGCTAACTGCGAAGAGTTACAAACAGGTCTCACAAAACAGAGTGACTGGGCAACAAAATGGCAGATGACGTTTGGTGTTGGTAAGTGCAAAGTAATGCAGACTGGAAAAAATAATCCCAACTCTACATACAAAATGATTAGCTATTATCTCAAGAAAGAGATTTTGGAATCCTCATGGATAGTTCTCTGAAAACATCTTCTCAATGTGCAACAGCAGTGAATAAAGCTAATAATATTAGGAACCATGAGGAAAGGGCTAGATGATAAAACAGAAAATATCATAATGTCACTGTATAAATCCATGGTATGCCCAGACATTGAATGCTGTGTGCAGTTCTAGTCACCCCATCTCATAAAAGATATATTTAGAATTGGAAAAGGTGCAGAGAAGGGCAACAAAAATGATTAGGTGTATGAAATAGCTTCCATACAAGAAGAGGTTAAAAAGATTGGGATTATTCATTTCAGAAAAGAGACAACTAAGGGGGAATATGATAGAGGTCTATAAAATCATGAATGGTATGGAAAACGTGACTAAGGAAGTGTCATTTGCCCCTTCGTATACCACAAGAACTAGGGTCTTCCATTGAAATGAATAGGCAGAAGACTTAAAAGAAAGGGAACTGCTTCTTCACATAATGCACAGTCATCCTGTATAACTCATTGCTATGGGATGTTGTGAAGGCCAAAAGTATAACTGGGTTAAAAAAGAATTAGCTAAGTTCACGGAGGATCAGTCAATCAATGGCTACAAGCCAAGATGGTCAGGGATGCAACCACATGCTCTGGGCGTCCTTAAGACTCTGACTGCCAGAAGCTGGGAGTGAATGGCAGGGGATGGATCACTCAAAATTGCCCTGTTCTCTTCATTCCCTCTGAAGATTGGCTACTGTCAGAGATAGGCTACTGGACTAGATGGCCAATTGGTCTGACATAGTATGGCTGTTCATATGTTCAACTACAAACAAAAGTTTCCACATACAGACCTTTGGGAGGGGCTTCAGATCACAGCCAGCTGCTGTCTCTGCCCCCATACCAATTTCCCTTGATATGTCAGGATTAATTGGCTGCTGCGTTCATCCTGAAGTTATGTGGTTGTTAAAATGGACACTTAAGATAGGATTTTCAAAAGGTCAGGGGATCTAGGGACCCAAATTGCATTGAGTTTGAGTGAGATTTAGACACCTAGGCCAGAATCCTCAAAAGTATTTAGGTGCCCAAATCCCACTGAAATCAGTACGAGTTAGGGACCCAAATACCTTTCAGGACCTGGGCCCTAACTCCTTCAGCCTCCTTTGAAAATCTCAGCCTTATTAATTAAAAATAACTGAAGCTCAAGTTCTTAAAACAAATACATTTTAGGGATCCTGTATGTACACACAGCAGAAGCCATGAACAAAGACTAGTTTCAACCAGTGTTCCTTGTAAACTGCACGGCCAGGCCACAATCTTGTATACATGGCACAGGCCAGAAACCATGCCACTCATGCCTCTTCTGTGCAGCACAGCAGAAACGGCTACCTGTCAGAATTAGCTACCGGTAGTGTTTTCAACACAGAGCTCCTGTCCTCCAGAACTGCGGCTGACAGGGCCTACCCAGCCATCCCCCACACCACCCCTGTGTACACACCCCCTCACTAAAAAAAAAAGAGATTGCCCAAGGACAATGTTCAGTGGAGTTTGTTGCCCGCTCACTACAACAATTTTTTAGAGGGAACATTAATCTCAGTTTTACCAGGAAGATAATTTCAGTTTTTATGGCAGAGGTTATCTAGGTATTGGGCTGCGTTAGGGTTTTAACCACTGCCCTGCACTGCATTGTCCAAGGAGGAGCACAAGTCCCTTCCCTACTACTGCCTCATTTTTGGCCCTCTTCCCTTGTTATGGTGGCTCTGCTTCCCATTCCGTCCTCCCTTGTTTTTCCCCTGGTTACCCCTTTCCTGCATTTTTTAAACCCCTTCTCCTCCCCCATTTTGCCCAAAGAGAAGATTGTTAGGGTACATGAGGGCAGCAGCTTCATTGACTCCTGCTTTTTTCCTGTTGTTACTGAACATGTTCAAGTCACTCAGAGCTGATACTACGCCTGAGATCACTCAGGTCCACCATCCCTGACTCAAAGGCAGCATTGGAATGGCAGAGGTCTGAGTGTCACTCTTGGCTTGCAAAGGTGACAGCCACGTCAGCCTCATGAGGAAAAGGGCAGGGTGACGCATGCTGCCTGACTGCATAAATAGCTTGAGTCACCATTACCACCTCTGCCTTTCCTGATAAAAGCTCATCCCTGCTCTACAAGCCCCAGATACCTCTGTAAGATGGTCCTACCTGCGATGTGTGTGTTCTTGGGCCAGCACTCTCTTCTCTTTGTGCTGCTGACTGCCGTTGCTCTCAGTCCACCAAATGTATCAGCAGTAATCCAAGAGGATGCCTCCAAAAATGATGTCTATCCCCCTCTGTGGCACCATGCTCCTGGAAACATAGAGGATTTCCCAGTACGTAGTGACAAAATCATCATCAACGCCTGGAATTATCAGGAGAGACTGGGAGTGTACAAGATCTTGCTCAACTATTCAGCTAACTATTTCACTGCATTTGGATCAAATAATATTGGCAATATCCTATGGGGTTTGCCTCTGCAGCATGGCTGGCAATATCACACAGGTACAACTCTCTCCTTAACAGGGCTGTGATAGCTAAATATTTAATTAATAAATACAGGTTTGTCATTTTCATGCGCTCTTACTTGCAGCCAGGGCGGTCCCATATTTTCTGAATTTTGCCTTATGCAAAAGAGAGTTAAGTTGCTAAGTGGGAAGTGAATGCTATTGTCCTTGTATTGTTGAGCAATAGATATGGGAACTTGAAGTTGCCTTGCTGACATGAGAAAATATTGCCACATACAACGTTAATCAGAAGCCAGGTATTGTTTTTTAAAAATCGCAAGAGGCCAAAAATAGAAGTAGAAAATTAATAGATTAGTAGTTTTATTCACTGCTTAAAAACATTTCCTGATAATCTAATTTTGTACTGGCTATTGCAACTCTGATCCTAAAATATTAACTGATTGTTTTTGTTTTTGTTTTAATTTGGTAGCTTCCAAATGAGATCTTCAGGGTGGCTTCAGCTTAATTCCATGAGTGGGATTGAAATTTTGCAATGTTTTATGAATTTGTTTTGCAAAAATATTTTAAAAACTTTTCACTTTTTTCTTTCCTCTTTTTGACCAGCATAAAGAGTGGGTGAGATTTTTTTTTTTTTACATTTAAAAAAATGACCACAAAAAAATCCATGAGAAAGTTCATGAAAATGTTTGTGTACTTTTCAATGAGTTAGTTCCTAAGGGTCCAGTCCATAAAAGTCAAGCACCATTGCTATTGTCAGGATTTGTTATTCTTGTTGGCAGTCCCAGTACGCTAAGGATATTTTCTGAACTGCAAAGCGAAGAAGTGTCTGTAGTACAGGTGACATACGTATGCTAGCCAGATTACAGCGAGTCTGCCAAGGAACCTGGATTGCTAGCCCGCACCAACACCCATGCTGCCTTGTCTACACTACTGTTGTTACTGGCGCTAGCTAGATTAATGTTAGCATAGATATGCCTATCCATACTAAAATCACAGCCTTATTTTGCAGTGTATACACACCCTAAAAGTCTTTCCAGGTCAGGTTAGAGGCATATTAACAAGAGCTTTAAGAGAAATCTTGCTCTGCAACTTACTGTTGTGTAAGTAAACTGAATAAAGGGAAGCCCTCCACTTAAAGCTGTTGATAATTCCCCTTATTTCACATGTTACCAATGGAATTTACCAGTGTTACTGTTCAGGAGACTATATTTTCTAGGACATTTTCTAGCTAAAAAGTCTTTGCTAAATTTTCAGGTATTTTCAAATTTAAAAACCACCCTGTTTTGAAATCCTCCCCCCTTCTTCCATTGCAGTTTTGGGAGAAAATCCTAACAAACAGCAAAGTGCTTTTGTATCTTTCCAATGTCAGTGGGCAAGTTTGGAAAAAAGTTTTATTTTATCTAAACATGATAGTGTTAGTTATTGTAACAAATTCTGCCTAGTTGTTCCTCTCTGCTACTAGATTTTCTTGGGTGGCCTCTCCCTTCAAGTGCCCTAGGATCAGTATCCCACTGCTGAAACACATGGGACAGATGGGAGCCAGAGGGCCCATTATAGGAAGATCCGTGCAGTCAGCCAGACTGGGACAACATTCAGGGGCAGTGCTGGAGCTTAACTTTACACACTGGGCAGTAAAGTGTACACAGTAGGTTTCAGTGCACAACACTCTTATCAGAGAAGAAACCAGCAAACTGCTAAGTTATTCAGAGAGTCTTCAGAAGTCTACTTAGTTAAATTTTAATTACCAACACATCTCCCACACATCTACCCCGTAATCTTCCATTGTTCTTGTCTTAATTTAGAATATAAATTCATCAGGCAGGGATACTATCTTTAATCATATTATTTTGTAATGCACTAGGAATACCTTCAGCACTATCATGGAGGCTTCGGTAGTAACTAGTGAATTTATGAATCTATGAAACTGTGTAGCTAAATTTAGCTGAGCTACAATCTCCAGGGCTGTCAATACATCATATTTCTAAAGACTCAATTTACTTTAAAAAGTTGAACTATCAGTTTGATTTAGATTTGATCCATTTCATTGACCAATTTCAAATTAGGCTCCTAGTTGTTTCATTTTGATTGCACAATGTATGGAAATACAATAGTACAAGGATCCCCAAACTTTTTCACAGTATGGATCACATCTTAACAGAGGGGTTGTCTTGTGAACACCTCACCATTCATGATTGCATGTCTTCCAGGAGGCAACTACAGCAATTGTTTATATAGAAAATAGTACTTGAAAAGTATTTAAAGTATTATAGGTTTCATTTAATTTGATTTGGCTGGCAGAAACAAAGATGAAAGACAATAACACATGACCAGCTCATTCTCCACAGACCAATGCTCTGCTCTTCAGCATTTGGGAACCTCTGTAATAGCAGGCGTTGTAGGATCTGATTCACCAAAACACGCACATAAGTGGTTTGCTAAACAATCATGGGACATACTTTAACGTGTTTATAAGTGAAATATGGAATTACAATGAGGTTATTCACATAATTAATGTTAAGAACATGCTTTAAAAGCTTTGTTGAACATGAAGATTACTCACATTACATCCTTAAAGATAAACATGTGCTTAAATGCTTTCAAAGAATCACCATGAGACTGTAAACGTGTTTAACTTTAAGCACATGTTTAAGAGCTTTGCTGACCAGGCTTGGGATTACTCAGATGCTTAATGTCGAGTACACGCTTTCGTGCTTTGCTGAGTTCAGGCCATGGCTAGGGAGGCTCAATTCACTGGCATTCTGTACTTAGGGGTACAAACCTCCACAGACCAGTTGGGTGAGATATTATGCTGTGTTGGTCATTAGGTGTGCCTGGTACATAAGCAGTTTTGCTTCTGTTGCCAAATAGGTATTAACTGTGCATTTATAAATATCGGATTTTTACGTTTTCCAACTTTCAGACAGTTCTACATTGGCAGTTCTCCAAGTAAATTTACAGCCAATAATAAATACAATTGCAAAACCCAATTTACTAATGCATCTTCTATGCACTGCAGGAGGCATTGACTTTGAAATTAAACTACAATATGAACAATAACTATTTTCTTTCACTGAACCAAATTCTGCACGCTTTACTTACACAAAAAGTTCCATAGCCTTCAATGGTACTGGTCCTCTGAATAAGGTAAGCAGCATCTAGCATTTTATTTTGTTTTGATTCAGGCAGGCTAGCAGATCCTTCCAATGTTACCACCTGCAGTCATAATGCTGGACATTATCTGTGCATCTCTGCACGAAGCTGGTGGGCCTGTAAGTATATGTTATTAGTTTGCTCTTATTTGGAAAATGATTAATAGCCTAGAAGGTAATTCAGAGTCTTTCATCCATTTGAACTCCTATACTTCAAAGTAATTTCAGTATCACGTGACTGTACAGCGAAAGTTCATAGAACGATATATAAACACAAGCAAATTAAGATTTCTTAACCCTGAAACTAGTGGAGGTTTAAATTCTCAACATTAAAATGGGGCTGTATTCTGAAAAGTGAATACAAATGATAGTGTGGGGTTCCATATTTGAGAGCTCTTAAATGCCCTGTGATCGGATTTGCTCATTTTAATGGCCAGCACCACAACTAGTCGATGTGAAAGTCAAGCTGTGTTCTTTCTGGTTCATGCATCAGCACCAATAATAAAAACCCTGTGGAAGAATTCTATCCTCAGTTGCACAACTCAATTGTTGTCAATAGGATTGTATTGGGGGCCAATTGGATAGGAGAACCAGGAGTAGCTAAATCCCAGGGGAAGCAAACTTGTGCTCTTCATTATCAGCATCATCCCTACTGAAAGCCTCAGAGCACATGAATCCTTTGCTGAGATAAAAGAGTAAAGCCACCGACTTACCCACCGGGTCTGCAGGAGGAACGATGCTGCCCAGACTCAGGATATTATTGCCCGGACTTTCATGTGGAAGAGAAAACACAACTTCTCCAACAGTGATTTTCAAACTTTTTGAGCAGAGTCCCCTCCTCTTTGAGTTACAATTTTTGGTTGCATCTCCCCCAATATTTGTCCCTCCCCCTCAGGATTTCAGGGTGGGGGTAGGTGTGTGTGGTGGGTCTCTGGGAGCAGAGCCATTGCTTGGTGCAGAAGCTGCCAGGAACAGAAATCAGCAAAGCTGTGGCAGATGCTAAAACTGACCCACAGGTTGGGTGGCTCACTGAGATGTCAGGGGGTGACTGTGTGGGGCTGGCTTGAGCCACCTGGCATCACAGCTCGTCCCCCAGAATTTTCCTCCATGGCCACCTAGGGACGCACACTCCAGTTTGAAAACCTCTGTCCTACGTGCATCCAGGCTTGTTAGCAAACTTTGTGGAAATACTGGCAGTTGATTTACTGTCCTTTGCTTTATGCTTACAAGTTCCAGGAGCGTATGTGATGGTTCTTCTGCCATTCCACTCTACCTTATAATTCGTAGACATATCGAAATAAGCTCCAAAAACAAACAATGAAACAGTATTGCCAGTTTTTTTCAGACCTGATTTTACATAGCAGTATTTCTAGTCCTTCTACTGAACCCTAACTCCTCAAAGAAAGCGGAAAAAAAGTTTCCTTTTTAAGAAATCAGTAACATCTTACTGACCTGTTTCTCATTGAGGGTACCCATATGCCAATTTAGAAACTTCAGGTATTTTCAGGTGAACCCCCAAAAGTACACTTTCCTCTGTGTCCATATCCAAAAAAGACAAGTAGTTCACAGATTTTTAGGAAATTTCTAGTATACATCCTGGGTAAAAATTTTCAAAAGCATCTGAGGGCTGGCCTTTCATTCAATTCTCCATGTACAACATGGTCACCAATCCTTGATCACCTGCAGCAGTGGGGGATCAGCTGAAATCAGAGACCAGCTACTCACACGATATCCCATGGTATTGGAGGCAATAAGAAGTAGGAGCTCTGCCTCAGGGGCACACAGCCTATGGGAGAAGCTCACTGTATAAGGTTTAAACTTGAGAAGTTGTGCCAGTTTCCATACAGAAAGTATCCTGTTGCGTGCACTTGTTGCATAACTCAGTCTTTTGAACCCCAAACGTGGGACAGATAATCCAAACGAGGGACACAAGTAGGGAATTTGAAAGACCATGAGATTGAGTTGTGCAGTGTAAATGATACTGTCTAATCTCAAATCCTGATTTCAACATTTTTCATGTAAAATTATGTACCACAGTGATAGTGAGCTAGGCAGATATCATCTGACCCTTTGGACACTTTCTTTGATCATTTGAGACATTTGTTTAGATCCTCTGATGGGCTGTGTATCCTCACAATGTGTGATAGGTGCAGGGGGGCGGAGGGAGTTGATCAAGAGTAGTGTTGGGGCAGGGTACCTGGACAGCAGCAAGGTACTTGCTTGAAGATTTTTTTGAAACTAGCAAGATGCAAGTCAAACAAAACAGCTCGATCACTGTGCTTATATGTTGCCTCCGTACCTGCCCCCATCCTTATCTCCTTCATAGACAGCTGGGCTCCAATCTCAATACATTTCTGAAGCACCAAGTAAACATTGGTGCTATGTATATAAAGAAAAATATATTAGGCCTGTAAGTATACAGAGGTAAATATGAGTCTAAAATAAGAGCTGGAACTTGTAATTAGAGGTATGTAGTGCATACCTTCCTTTCTTTCAGGTTTGTATATTATGCCCATCATGATGGCAAATAAGTCCCACCTTCTGAAGAAGAAAGTATTGTCAAACAATGAGTAAAGCTCACGCTAATGACACTAATAGCCTTTGGTATCCTTCTGACTGAGTGTAAAGCTTGAGGTCATGAGTAGAGTCCACCACATACTGTATTTTAACTAGCATCATTCTCATATCATGGAAATGTGTTCTCATAGAAAACGGCTAAATAATCTTCAGCCACTTCTCCCACCAAACTGGTTGCATGCAATATAAATACTCCACAAACTTCCAGAGCTGGGATCATCAAACATATTCAAATAGTCTGAAATAAAATTACTGTTGCCACCATTTACTTTCGACTGCTGGTTAGTTATTCCTTAAAGCCAACCAGAAAGTGAGACTTCAAGTACAATCAATGTATGTATAAATAAAGGCATATTTAGGGCCTGTTCCTGGATTTCTTGTGCACCTAAAATTCAATGAGTTCTGGGGGCAAAGGAATACCAGGAGACTCAGACTGGGAGTGAGGAGAAGAACAAGAAAACTTCTTCCAGCTGCTAGATGGAGAGCAGAGGCTTAAAAATTAGGAAACACCCACTACCTGTATCCTGTTACAAAGCAAAGAACCCCATTCAAAGCCTAACAGACAGCACTCTGATAAAGATGTCAATGCCTCACGAGGATAGTGCTCATGGAGCTAACTGGTGAGTCCCCTTCATGTTTCAGACAGACTTAGTCTGTCAGTGAGTTTAGTCTCTTGCTGGTGACTGGTAAATTTTTAAGCTCTGTATATGGTAACATTTAAGGGCCTAATTTTTCAAGTTGCTAACCCCATCCTGCAAAGTACTGAAAACAATTGTTAAGTCCCATTAACTTATTAACAATTGGACCATCATGCATAAAACAATGACTGGTGATTTTAATCATTAGCACAGAGGCAAAATCTCACTGTTTTCTCTAAGTAGGCATGTTTCATTTACTTCCGTCTCTTTTTATTTTCATATGTTATTATAGCTGTGAATTACTATCTGGCTATTATACCATTTCTGGGTGCCATAGAAGCTGGTTTCTTTGGACAGCTGCAACATGAGATAGAAATATTACCACCGGAAGAACTAAGAGCAGATTTCTGCTACAGCACTGCTGACTGCCGTTCCCGCATTCCAAAAGCCATGGATGGATGGAAAGCTTATTTTGAGGTAGCAAATTTATTGTTTAGTTCATGCTTTGTGACAGATGACACCAGAACATTAGTTTTTAAAATTATTATTCATACTTTTAAGAATCAGAGAGCCTGATTCATCTCTCATTAATACCCATGTCAGTAGGAGAAATCCAAGTCAAGTCAATGGAGTTACTGTGATGTAAAACTAGTTAGAGAATTTTTAAGATTTGTAGATTTATTTCTTCATTTCAAAATAATTTTGTGTTTTGGAATCTGACTCAAGAGATTGTTATGCTAATGCTTATACAAGTAATTTGGGAGCTGTGCTCTGACTATGCAAAGAACAGAAATGTGATGCGGAATATTCTCCTTGAGAAATGCCCTTATCCTACTTTTATATGATCCCTTGCTTCTTTTAATGTCAAAACAGCTGTTGAAAGTTTCACCCAGAAAGACATTCTTTTGCACACGGACACACATTCTCTCTCTCTTTTAGGGAAAAAATGTGAAGCGAGGGTGACAGTTTTCTCTCCATCCCAAGATTCAATAATGATTCCTTTAGTTAGACATTTTCTCTCAGACTTTTCGTAAGCAGTCAGAGATGCAAGTACTAACCATCAGAGACTCAAAGCCTAAAACATAAACTCTCTTGCTAAACTAGACAGATGAACCATAGAGCTGAAGGGTATGACTGAATCAATCATTACAGATATTTGTTTTCTTAAATTTACTCATCTGAAATAATATGTATAGATGATTATAATCAAAGAGCGAAAATTATAACCCTAACCTAAAAGGCAAGTGGCATGATCCGTTTTAAACTAGCTTTCTTTCAAACCATCTGAAAAATCTACATCAGTGCAGCTGAAAGTGCGTAAGAATTTGCTCAAGACAGACAGAAATCTTGTTTATAATAAGAATTTTTAATAAAAATTTCCCCACTATTGCTGGTACCAATTCAGATCCACAAGTCTCAGCAACATTGGGAACCTACAGGAGGTGTTTAACAAAAAAAAAAAAAAAGAAATACCAACATAGCCTAATAATTTCTTGGGACCTTTCCACATTCCAAAAAATCAGCTAAAGTCACTGCACAACTTAATTTAGAAATTAGTGCCCACTTACTCTGGCAGGAAGAAATAATCTATGTGAACAAACCTTTTTTGTTGACTTGTTTGTACCTTTTCTTCCCCTTGGAAACCATATCCTCCTTTGAATAATCCATTATAAATACAGCAAACTAAAGAAGAAGAATTCAGTCTAAAACTTCATCCCAGCTCTAGCAGCAGTTTCCCATATTTTAAAAAGCCGAGTGGGACTGTGATGAAATGTATCCATTTCAACGGGAATTTTAAATAATAGAACTGCTTTCAGGTTGCAAATCCAGCTCTTCCAGAGTCAGAAAAAGTACTACTGTAGGACCAAAATACAATGTGTGTCACCCAGTTATGAGCCTGATGCACAAGTTATTGGGTGAATTCTATGCCCTGTATTAAGCAGAAGAGCAGACGAGATTAAGAACATATTATGTATTTTTAAAACTATTCTCTGCTGCTAATATTTTGATGTTCTGCTTTTGCTTTAGTATCTATTATCCACTGGACAGAAATCTGAAAGGCCCTCAGCATCTTCCTTCTCAATAGAAAAAGATAAAGCATTGCATTACTTGTGGAAAGCGCATGTAGCTTCCCTTACATATGCACTCCCGAAGTTCAGAAACAGGTAAGATAAAGCTACAGAAGTAGGGTCAAAATAGGATAATTCCCCAGTTCCATTTCCATGAGTAGACAGCATATCTGCAGAAACGTGTAGGATGCTCCTTCTTGCTCATCATGGGCTTGACTAGTTAGTTACATTGTAGTGGTACGTGTTCAGCAGGATTTGCAGGTTGCCCATTTCACGGCTTCCTCCTCCCAGGGAGCAACTGCAGCCTCCATATCTCTGCAGCCTCCAAACACTTCTGCCTCTTCCCAGGGAGTGACTGCAACCTTT
Organism: Mesoclemmys tuberculata; assembly: GCA_007922155.1. Taxonomy (NCBI): domain Eukaryota; kingdom Metazoa; phylum Chordata; order Testudines; family Chelidae; genus Mesoclemmys; species Mesoclemmys tuberculata. Next base: position 41,472,971 of record ML675604.1, on the reverse strand, counting down.
CCCAGCAGCTCCTTCCATTGCCAGCCTCCTGGCTTTTGTAGAAGCTCTGCCTGTCTCTCACAGTTGAGCATCTCTCTAAGTAGCTGCCTCTAGCCAAACGCTCTCCTGTTTGCAGCCTAATTAGCTGATCGGGCCTTCCTGCCCTAATTCAGCTCTTGTACTTCAGTGTGGAGAGCACACTGCATCATAGGTCTGAACATTTTAACCAAAATTAGCCTTTTCTACAAAAAGGTTTGTTTTAGTCAAAAAGCTATTTTTTGTTGAAAAAATGAGTCTCGAATAAAATTTCGGCCAGCTCTAGTACAAAGCATCGGAGGAGCACAGTTATATAATGGAGGCATAATTAAAGCTGAGTTTTGTTTTGTACATAAAGTAAGGATTCAACCTTTTTCTTCTGGATGAAACATACAGCATTCCCTCCCCAAACTTGCTGTGCTTATTCTTTGAGACCATCATTGATTTTCTGAGAATTTATAAGTCAATCCATTCCTTAGCTTCTGATTGATTAAAAACTGGGAGAGCCTTTAAAAAGTTTAACATCTGTGTCAGTCTTTTCCTTGTCCCAAATAATCTTAATGGAATAATACAGACTCTTCAATATTTCCATATGTTTAAAATTAAACTAAAATCCTGCGCATAGGCTTCATTGAAATTTGGTTATAGTTAAGATATTAACTTAGCCTGTATTATTATATAGGTAACAGGCAGGCTCAAGTAACTCTTAAATAGGGCCACTGAAAGTTCACATTGCTCAACCAATCATCACCCTTCCTCTACTGCTAATTTGCTTGCTACAGTTCTATTAGTCATAATGGCTCCGAGGTATTAGAGGGACTAGTCACTATATCATTGGTAGACTGCTGAGACCAGCCATCACTGCTCTGTAAAGATTCCATGGCCTATTCTAGCTTGGGCATCAGTGCTTGAGAGACTCCACCTTGGCACTTCTGATAGCTCCCCTGAACACCAAGGTAGCACTGCCAGGGAAAGTGGGACAGGAGCACTAGGGCACAGTGATATTGGGATTCTGGGTCTAAGCTCCCCCTGTTACCCCCTTCACGTATCACTGGTCTCACAAACACAGTCCCTTCAGGCAACAAGTCAGTGACAAATCAAGGTATTTTACACAGCACTAGATGTACTGCAATATATATGGTAGGTTAATGAGCTCTGAGTAGGAATTATTTAAGTTTAGTACTAATATAGGCCCGAGGACGAATGGGTACAAACTGGATATTAGGAAATTTAGACTTGAAATTAGACGAAGGTTTCTAACCATTAGGGGAGTGAAGTTCTGGAACAGCCTTCCGAGGGAAGTAGTGGGGGCAAATGACTTATCTGGCTTTAAGACTAAGCTTGATAAGTATATGGAGGGGATGTTATGATGGGATAGTTTAATTTGAGCAATTGATTTTGGATTATCGGCAGATAAGTCTGCTCAATGGTCTGTGGGAATGCTGGATGGGATGGGAACTGAGTTACTGCAGAGAATTCCTTTTTGGGTGCTGGCTGGTGAGTCTTGCCCACATGCTCGGGGTTTAGCTGATCGCCATATTTGGGGTCGGGAAGGAATTTTCCTCCGGGGCGGATTGGCAGAGGCCCCGGAGGTTTTTCGCCTTCCTCCGCAGCGTGGGGCATGGGTCGCTTGCTGATGGATTCCCTGCAGCTTGAGGTCTTCAAATCTCACTTTTGAGGATTTCAATAACTCAGTCATGGGTTCGGGGTTGCTATAAATGTGTATGGGTAGGGTTTTGTGGCCTGCCTTGTGCAGGAGGTCAGACTAGATGATCATATTGGTCCCTTCTGACCTATGAGTCTATGAGTAGGATTAATTTACTTGTTAATTTTGAGGTTTTATTTCTTTCAGCTTAAAATATCTCTCTGGCCCTGAGGCAAGTTTTGGGGAGAATTGGGCTAATGCTATGGACTTCATTGCGGCTACACATTTTTCCTCAGATCTACGGAACATAAACCATTTCCAGGCTTTCTTACCACAGCGAATGCTTTCTGAGTACGATAAAGCTCCTTTCATTAGCGACTTCAGTCCAGAGCAGAACAAAATCTTGCTTTCACTTTGCATGCTTCACAAAACAAACGAATTGACAGGTATGATCCATCTGTGTAGTATGAATGTATTGTACCTCATTTTTCATCAATACAGTTCCACACAAACACAAAAACAAGGTTACTGCACCAAGGAGATTACAATTATCAAAGGTTTCATGTAAATTGTAAAGTTAAATTTTAAAGTTAACATGAAAGCTGTAAAATAAGTTATAGAGCACCATCTGATGATGATGTTTAGAACTACATGCTCCTTCAAGTTCATTTACAGTTACACTGCTTAAATCTCTTTCTTTGTTTAGTTTTCTTCATTTAGGAAAAGATGTCTGCATCTCAAAGTGAAAATACAATACAGTGATATTATAAAATAAGGATATGCTGCAAGTCTGGAAGAAATCTTTAACCCACACTGTATTCATGTGCAATAATACAAAACACATGTCAAAACTGTTACTGTGATAAGCTGATTTGCAAACTCAGTACTTGCTTGTGTCAGTCTGAAGCTTCTTTGAGACCTGTAAGAAAGTTTTCTTGGTGTAAAGGCCTTCTCACAGGAAACTTTCACAAAGGCCACAGAACTTGCATTCAAAGACCACTGAATAAATGTAAGAGATGGATTGTCTATATAGATCTTCATTTTAGATGTGCCAGTCTCTAGGGAACTTCAGCATAAACAAATTTACATAAAACAGTGGTCTCTCAATAAGACCTTGTGTAATGCCATTAGTGTGTGCTTGGAAGGAATTTGTTTTACCAATTAGCCATCTGTAGGATAGTTATTGTATAGTAACGGGTCTTGTATTTAACTGCATAAATGAGAAGATCCGTGGTCAGTCTGATGTCTGCCTGGAAAGGCCTTCTGTAGCTTGGGGCATCTACCAATCTACCCTGAAATACCTGATGCTCAGCCCACTGAGTGCCTTGCGGACCCAGATTAGGACTTTAAATTGCATCTGAGTTGGGACTGGAGCTGCTGAAGTGACTGGAGCACTGAAATGTTTTCTCCTCGTCACTGAAACTCAGATGACAGGTTGTGGGCCTTCACTTTCAATGCCAGGTTCAGTGAGATCAAGTCTGGAATTGACCACAGTATGGCTCGCTATCGCCAGCTCCACCTCTGACAGAAATGGGGTGCAAGCTGCTTGCCAGCCAAAGAGGATACAGGGGATTTCCAGCTATGGGTGCCATTTGGGTGTCCAGCACTTTGAACAGTCCAGAGGGACCCTGAGTCTCCTACACCACTCGATTAGAGGACAGACACATGCTACCGAGGGCAATATAGTGCTTCTGGATAGTCATCCAAACTTTCGTGCTCTTGCCGCTAACTGTCTTCTCCTTCTAATCAGGATTAAGTTTCAGACAGCTAATCTTCATCCAGGTGTTTATCTACTTCGGACATCAGGGAAGCCAGATGGTGAAGCTGCCCTGTTCAGTGTGGAAGAGATGTAGAGTTGGGTGTTATCAGCATTTTCAGACAGCTCAAGATGGCAGCATCCCCAAGGGAGCTACTTAATGGTTGCATTGAATAACATGGACAATAAATCTGACCCTTTTGGCATTTCGCAAAGAGTACTCTCAAGGCAGAGCTCCACTCTCTTTGAGGTGTGTGACACAAGAGATCCAAGGGAGAGTTTACCCCCTGCTAAGAGTCTCAAGCCACTCAGAGGCACAGCTGGGTCAGTGCATGGATGGGTGTCTGTCCATTAGCCATGCCAAAAGGAGGTCATCGGTCAGCGTGTCTAGTACTTACTAGTGCTATATTTGGGTGTGAAACCTGTCTGTGAAGCATCTATTGTAGGGTAATGGTAAACGGCAACTGATGATGAAGCTCTTGGGCTGCGTCCCCAAAAATGGGAGATTAGACATCTCCCACTTCCTCCTTCAAAACCTGTCGGTTGACATTGACATTGTCCCAGACTCTTCCCTAGCTTGTTCTCTGTACCAGTAACATGTATTCATCGTCTCTGAACTGCACTTGGTCCCATATCGTCTTTCGCTGTCTTGTCCCTTGTCAGACCCGGTGCTGCGGGTTGCTGAGCACTGATGGAATGTTATACATTTCACTTCCTGTGAGGTGCTGCGTCTCCTCTGCTCTTCTTGACGTCAGCGGCACTCGACAGGGTTTGGCACCTCCCAAGACTGGGCCCTTGGACTTTAAGCTCTTCGGGACAGGGAATGTACCTCACTCTCTGTTTGTGAAGCATCACTTACACGTATCATGGCCGATATATTTTGATTGCCAGACATTGTAGAGATTGGAAACAAAATGCAAAGAACTTTACACAAACAGGCAATATAACCAGCCATGCTCAGCCATAAGCGTCTTTTCCAACCTGGGGCAAAGATCTGCCTTCTAGGTTCCTCGTTCAGGCTGCTCCCTACTGTCCTCTACTCTCCTCTGTCTAACTAGCAGGGAGATATATTTCTAGAGCTCTCTCCTATCGCTGTTAGCTCTTGATTGAGTCCATCATTCAGGAGCTCCTGTTCCATTTAGGTTTTTATGCTATACCCATTGCAGTGGTATCCGAGAACTGCCTTTTTACATCCCTCCTTTCCACCTGTTCACACCTGGGGTAGTAAGGAGGAGTTAACACCCTGTATATTGGTGTCAGTTTATGGCATATACACTGCCAGCTAGAATACCCTATAGTCTGTATGGAAGCATTAGTGTCTTCTTTTTCCCCCTTTGGTTTGATCACTCTTTTAAGTCTCACCTAGGCAGAGGTGCAAAACCTTTTTGGACTTAAAGAGAAAATTTAAAAAGTGCATGATCATGATTGCTAGAACATTTTTTTTAAAACATGGAAGCTCTGAGTAGTTTTCAAAAGAGAGTCTATATTTGATCATCCTTTCTTGCCACACGGGTGATGAGAAAACTTACCCAGTTGTTTATCACTAAGACAGCACCCTAATTTGACAGACCAGTTTCTGTCTCCATACGGAGTTATCAGCAAATATTACAGAGGCAGCCCACTTCTGTTTTGTACATATTACCTTCCACTATTCACACTGTTGTAGTAGGTTCCAGCAGAGATGTCTTGCACCTAATGTTCTCCTTGCCCCTTGAAAGTTCAGCATGCTCTGTTGTAGTGGCATTGATTTTACAATACATTTACATTTTTTTGTTTCTTTCCAAGGAGGAACCTTGCTGTTACTGTGGAGAATGGCTATGTCTACTGATGCAGGAAGGGCAGCGGGCCGAAGTCTCATTGAAAACTTGATTACAGGTCTGGAGTTTGATCCAATGAGAATATAGAATGATTTATGCTGAGCTATTTTGACAGTACTTAGTTTCTTAAAAACAGTTAAAGCATGAGCCTGATTAACTATTTAACCCACATTATAGCTGGTGATCTGGTCAAGTTAACTTCTTGAAGCAGGATTTCTTAATAGCCATATGTGTGCCTCTCTCTTCTATTGAATCAAGATCATTATGCCTAAGTACCTCATTATGGAGGTATTTTATTAATTAATCCTTATTTAGCTCATTTTCATTAATTAAAATGTCTCGGTAAAATTATAAATGAGAGCTCAGTTAATTTGCTTTATAAATGAATGTATAATTAATGAATAATTATATAAAGTCAAAATACAATCTGACTGTGTCTCTTTTTCTGCATTCAGTGGTCTTGCTAAATATGTAATTTGTTTTTATCTCTGATGCTCTTAGGACAATCAGCTAGAACTGCTCTTTGAATCTGTGATCCAAAGATGATGCACTGATCTGACATTTCTTTGCTACAGCAGATTCCAGATTTTACAAGACAGCAGCGATTGGGTTTGAAACTTCCACCCTTTCCAGTTTAACTATGGCTCAGATTAATCCTCTATTTGCTGCGTTGCATCATGTAAATGTCTCAGTTCATAACATGGGGTCCAATCCCAAGTGGTCCTTGCAAATCCCATTGATGTTATTTTTTGGCAGAACCCAGTTATTGCTAAATGACCAACAGGGACTTTGAGTATTTCACTTCTTTTACCTATTAATCAATGAGCTAAACTCTAAAAAAAAATAGCCCATTGATATCATTTACGTGGGCAAAATCAGTTCCTGCATTTTGAATAGTTCCATATTGACAGCTAACAAACAGTTATGGGTCATCTTCCTGCTGGATAGATTAGTGGTAGAAGTGAGCCTGGTTTTTTGGTAGCTGTCAATTTTTTTAAAAAAATTCCTAATATGCAGATTTTTTTATGTAATGACAAATGAAAGGAAGCTCACTTTGTTTATCTTTTATTCAACACAATTCATTAGTAAGCAAAAAGGATTTTTTTGGCATCATGTTCAGGATGTTAATTTCAAGTCTAAAAATCTACAAAACATATCATTCTATCATTCCTGACATCTAAATTCTATACATAATGTAATAGAAATGTCTCTTGTTATATTTATTGAAGCTTTTTCAGTGCTCCTAATGTAATTGTGTAACTTGCCATAACTACTTTGATGAGTGACATATCAAGCTCACAATAATACAAAATGGATAACCCACTAACAATTCAATATTCAACATCTGATTGGAAGATGATCTCCTGACTCATGTACAAAGGTCAAAACCATTGCGGGAGACACAAGGGGTAAGATCCTCACCCCAGCTCTGGCCCTTTTGCCCTGTAAAGAGGGTCTTCCAGGCTCGGCTACAGCTGGGTGAGGATTTCCCACCTGCACAGTTTGACTGGTCAATTTTCTCCCAAATTTGTGTGACATCTGTACTGGAAATTAAGAAACAATTGTCAGGACACTAAGAAGTTAAATGTTATTCTGTCCTTTAATGTCCCAGGACAAAGGTTTCAATTATTCAGTGTAATTTTATGGATAAACTTTTAATGTCCTTTAATGAGTCCTGTCATTATCCAACCATTTGCGAAGGAAATACACTAATGAGGTCTAAGAAAATGTGGTTGTTTTTACCTTAATTACTTAGTTCATATATCAGAGTAATTATATTTCAATAGATTTCATGTATAATCTAAAAGTAATTACTGCAGCTTCCAGCTGTTAAAATAGTAAGCTAATTGTGTTCAAGAAAAGTTTGAAAACAAGATTGTGACCTTTCCTGTGTTTAACTTAGCTACATCCCCATAGAGTCTTTGGGAAAAACAAGAGCTGATAACACAAATCAACAAAGACCATAACAGTATGAAATTAGAATGTATTTGTAGAATACATTAATAATTTTTAACTGGCAATCACTAATTTCAGCACTTTCAAAAACAAAGTTGAGGTGAATAATTCCTCTTTTAAAAAAAAATGGTTGGGTACTCTCAAATTTGAACTGACAACGGTTAGGCCCCGATCCTGCAATGAGTTCTGTGTCGATAGATCCCAGCACCCATATTAAGTTCCACTGGCTTACTTTGAGCAGGGTATCGTTACCGGATCAAAATCTTTATTTCCTTTTTAGTCTATGGTTTCTCTGGTGAAATTTCCACTGAAGGCAACAGAGGTTGGCCTGAGTCAGGACTAGTCAGGCAGATTTCAGAATCTGGCTCATTGTTGTGCTTTTTGGGTTTAGCTTTCTACAGTATTGTTCTGATTTTACGTGTTCACGTTTGTGACAAAATATGGCTCACTTTGAGTACAAAGTTTAGTTTAAATATTTATTTCCTTTGAAGTATGTATTTAAAAATGGCCTAATCCTGATCCATGGCCTCCAGGAAAGAATTGTGGGAAATCTTTAACATTGTTTCTCTGCTTCCTCAGCAAGCAATTCTCAACAGTGCAAAAAGAGTAAATATCAGTTGCTTGGGTATATATTGGCTGATGAGCAGGAGGAGGCTGGGGGATAGGAGGAAATGAAGCTTGCACAAGCTGGCCTGTGGAATCAGACCCAGCAAACCTCACTTTCTGAAGAAAGAAAGAAAGAAAGAAAGAAAGAAAGAAAGAAAGAAAGAAAG
>ML675604.1:41325207-41464999 GCA_007922155.1 Mesoclemmys tuberculata | reverse complement strand
AAGAAAGAAAGAAAGAAAGAAAGAAAGAAAGAAAGAAAGAAAGAAAGAAAGAAAGAAAGAAAGAAAGAAAGAAAGAAAGCAAGCAAGCTACATTTCTAGCTCTTTTTCTTGCCAAGTTAGATTTGAAAGCATAAACAAATGTAATGTGATTACCAGGGTAGACAGGAACAAGCAGCTGCATTTCACTTTTCCTAAGCAAACTAGGGAAAGGTGATCTAGATGAAATTACTGTAAGGTGGGTGCACAACTGGTTGAAACACTATACTCAAAATAGTTATCAGGGTTTGCTGTCAAACTGAAAGGGTCAGTCCTGGATCGTCTACTATTCACTATATTCATTAATGACTTAGATAATGGAGCAGAGAGTATGTTTATAAAATTAACAGATGACACCAAGCTGGGAGGGGGTTGCAAACACTCTGGAGGGCAAGATTAAAATTCAAATGACCTTGACAAATTGGAGCATTGGTCTGAAATCAGCTAGGTGAAATTCAATAAAGACAACTGCTAACGAGTACTCTTATGAAGGAAAAATCAAATACACCATTATAAAATGGGGACTGACTGGCTGCGTGGTAGTACTGTTGAACAGGATACCACTTTAAGGGCCAAAAGGAATGGGCCAGCAAGCCCCACTGTGAGGCAGAACCCCTTTAAGAACAGGCATTGGGCCTGGCAGAGTGAAAGGGGTCAGATGATTCCAATAAAGGGCTGAACGAGCCCAGCTAAAGGCGTTTGGCTCCTGTCCTGTGGCAAGACCTGGAAGTGTAACGAGGGAGAGGGAGAGAGACACAAAGGGCGTCTGTGAGCCTGCAGCCTGCTTTGTCGTTGTGTTATTTTGTGAGTTTTGTGTTTGAAGATTAAACTGTCCCCCGAAGGAAAGGCCTGAACGGATTCTAGGCATGATGCTGTGCTTCCTATGCTTGGGAGACAGGCCCGCAGCCCATCAATTCCCAAACCCCCATCACCGCCACCACCCGCCACACACACATACAAACGTTACACCCTGCTTCTAATATTTCAAATGGAAGAAAGCAAACCTGGTTTCTTTTTGAAGACTGCAGGTATTTAACACCGTGTCAGACACTTGCAAAGAACAGCATCAAAGCAAAAAATTAAAATAACACTTGAACAGACATAAGAAGTAACCAAGGTATCAAATGCGCCAAGTGGAGAGATAACAAGCAGCAGTCGTTGGCCAGAGGGTTGTAGATAAGGATTTATTTGACACAAAGAAGGAGCACATTGTATTTAAACAAAAGGCTTTTTGGCATTAAAGAAGAATGCTGGGAGAAAGGTTTTTCTTATCTTCTCCAAGCACAAAGGCAGTACATATGGAGAATGTGCATGTTGATTATTCAAATGGAAATGCTGTCTCACTAAGGGCTTTTCTACACAGGCCTATTCCAAAATAAGGTTCTCCTGTTCCTGTTTAGTTGAATGCACTGTCTGTCGTAAGCTAACCAAGAACAAGGCACTCCTATTCCTGAATATAAATGTCTGTACATGGAGTTATTCAGGAATGGCTGTTTCTGAATAACCCCAGATGAAGATAAGCCCTTAGTGAGAATGCAGTGGAAGGAAATGCTCATTAACAATAAATAGATTAAGCCTTTAAGATAGCAAGTATGTGTGAGGGATTATGACAATCATTTACAAGGCAACTATTTAATTATTTAACTACATGACATGTTCTGTTCAAGCCCGGAGGCAATGCTCTCTGATTCCATATCTGAGATTCTCCTTTCATACTTGAACTTGCTCCTCTAGGAGCTGGGGATCCTATACAGGCCTCTTCCATAGCTCTACAGGGGCACCTCTCATCCTCGGGGTAGCATGGCTTTGTCAAACAATGCAAAGTGCCTAAATTGTTGGGGTCATCAGTACAGATCTAGTCATGATTATGGGGATAGTAAGCCACAACTAATAAATAGAGAAATACCTCACAAATCTGTATACTCTGATCCAGATTCTGGTATCTTTACTCACACTGAGAAGTTCCTTACTACACAAATAGTGTCACAGTTCAGGGCAACTTCCCTCTTGGTGGTCCAGTGAGGACCCCACTACAGGCTTTCTTTCACCCATCATCCTCTTGGGTAGAGATCCACCATTCTGTCCCTCCTGACCACATTTTTTTCCTGCCTGCCCTGTGATTTCCCTAGCAAAGTAAGACTGCATAAGCAGATCCTTTGTCCTCTCCTGCTTTGTCCTCTCCTCTAGAAACAGCATAATTGTCCCTAGGTATAAGTCACCACACAGCTCTTTCTAAGCAAGCACATTTATTCTTAAGGTGAAAGCATTACAAAGAAAACATATTAAAACAATACAAGAAACTAGACACATGCTAATAAACTTACCAGAGATCTCCCCAACTCCAACAAAGGTGCTAGTTGGTGATCAGACTTTTGAATCTCACTGAAGGGTCTTTTCTGTGGTCACAAGTTCATAACAGGTGTTAGCTCTGAACAAGTCCCCCCACGAATCTGAGAGTTACTCCTTTATACAGCTGCAGTCTTTGATCTACAGAGACCATGAATAGGTAATCAGCCAGACAATGATCCCTTCCTTAGGGTGAAACTTCAAAAGTCTTTACATAATCAGGGGTGGTCATTTGCATTCTCTACCCTCCTTTCCCAGGTATTTCCCATGGACCCCACTTAACTTCATTTGTCGGCACATTATTTAAAATAGTTCTTTGAAGCTCATCACAATTCCCAAGGTTTACATTGGCCACATCTTCCCCCTAGAGAAGTGACATACAAGCCCACAAAAAGATATCAATGTTGCATTTTTAATAAATGAGCACTTCAGATAGTTAAACTTAATTCAATAAGGGTTTGTCCAGGATATTGACGTATCTGTCATAAGTAGTGCCATTCAAATCAATGGGATCAGGGGCATAAGAAGGAACTACTCCATATAAGGAAGAATGGCAGAATCTGGTCCTTTGCAATTCTCACAGATGTGAGCGCTTCTGTGGAAAGATTTAATATAAACGTGTTATAGTCAGGGCTAATATCACTGAGCCTTCAATTTTACAAAAGAGACCACAATAGATATATTAGTGTGCTGTGAAATACACCTACCATTGTCACAACAACAGCCTGAGTCTATGATGACTTGAGTTGCACAATAGTTTCAGGTACCCAACACTTAACAGGAGACACTTAGTAATTTACAGGATTGAGTTTTATAATATTTGTCCTTGTAGCTTCAAAAAACACAGGGCTCTGCCACTTGAGCTAAAGGAACACCTGTTAGTAATAGAGCCCTTATAATCTCTAAGACACTATTGGATGGCAACATCAGACATACACACACACACACACACACAGTAACCTAGTAAAATACAGCATAATCTACATTTATTTATGCAGAGGATTGGATTTGCCAATGTTGCAACTGGACTGTTTTCATTTACTAAAAAGAGAAATATTGTTTTTGTGGAATCTGTTCAAAGAGGCATTTCAACACATTCAAAGGATACATTACCTAGTTGATCCCACATATAAAATAGGCAGACAAGGTGGGAGCATACATACAATAGACACACATACAGAACTGTCCCTCATGTTAGCTATATGCAGAATGTTGCATAAAAACATGTGCACAGTCAAAGTACCGTATAGTAATTGGCTTAATTTAAACAAATTACAATGATTATAGTGAAGAAAAGCATTTACCCTAATTAAATTAATATAAAATAGTGCAAAGAAATCCTACATAAATTTACCATAGAGGTAACTAACCATTCCATGGATTTTCCTATAATAAACTCAGGATATAGTAAATACTCTAGGGATTTTTTCTTTAAAAAATATTTATGGGAATAGATGTAGGCATTTTAGTGCTTCGTTGCTTTGTAATATGACAGTACAGAATGTGTGCTACCCACATCAACACTGATCAGACATTCACAGCCACATGTAAATAAGTAGAAACACCCACCGTAGTTGCTATTCCCACATACTAATAAGGATAGTGGTACAGAACCAATGAATGTATCTCAGCTTCTCGTCAGGTAGGTTTTGCATCCAGCAAACCCTTCACCCATCATGGAACTGTCTAACCACTTATCTTTCATTTTGCAAAAATATTTACAAAAAGCAAAACATTTTTAAGCACATTTTTTTGCCTTTTTTAAAAAATATGAAGAATGTACTAGGCTTTTTCCCATGACCTCTCTTTTCTTGGAGTATTCTTTGTTACGGGCAGTTAACCGTTTGTATGTAACAGGTAGAGTGTTAATCAAGACCTAAGTGTGCCTATTTGGCACAGCCCAATTGAAAGGTTATGTGAAGATGCACTGACCCATTGGGAGCACAGGAAGCTCCCAGTTGTGCTTGGGTGGGAGAATAATTTGCTACATAACTTTTTAGAAGTGCTGCCTGCTCCCTACTCACAATGCACCGGGAGAACAAAGACATGGCTCCACCTATTCCCACCCCTCTCCATGCTTCCTTGTCTTCTTTTCAGCAAATTATTCCTGATCTGAGCAGGTGCTCTCATCCTGAACACAGGGGCTATGATTCTTACAGCTCCTCTTAGACCCCAAAAGAGCATCCCTTTCTATCCTCAGTATGGCCACAATCTAACCCAAAATATTCAGATTCACTTTGTGCCAGATTCAGCCACTCTTAATCCCACTGGGTGATATTTCACTCTCTGAGCAGTTGCACTGATTACAGTGGGATTACTTATGAAGCAAAGGTACTACTTGTGCAGCAAGGTACCATGCAACATCAGAAAGGGTGGCAGACTCTGACCCTGTATAATTTTGAGTACACCACACCTGAAATTCAACCTGGAGCACCTGCAGGAATTGCTTAAGTAAATGAGGAATTACTTTAACCCTCTCTCCCCAAAACATTTGCAATTATAGGATATTTTAGAATAAGGAATTGGCCTGTAGCAAGTGCCCGACAGTGGCCTAGGAAATCAGTGAATGTTTTGGGTGCACTGAGAATGTAGAATTGGAGCCCAGTTGGCATAATTATATGAATGTGTGAATAAATATTTACAGAGGGAACCATTTTTGTTCATGAGACATTAGCACACACGACATCTTTTTATTTATGATTGTGAAAGTAGTTTAGTTTCTCAGGGAATTGGTGTAGTTGAATTACAGCCTTGGATGTTCTTCATAAGACAGAAAGACAACGTTGTTTCTTTCATGATTTGTCTTTTCTTGTAGTTGTGGGTGATCTCATTACATAATATATGCAGTTTTCCAGTCATTTCAGCTTAATTTCAGTATTATTCCATTTTAGAGGTTTCTGAAATCAAACAACAAAGAAAACAAATGGGTGAAATTTAAACTGCAATCTTTCACATTGGTTTTAAAATGACACAGTGAATGAATGTATAGGTGCATGAGTGTCGTGTTGTGTGAACAGTTGTGTGCCAGAGAAGAGTTATCATTCAGTTACTGTTTGATCTTTAGCTTAAAACAGATGGGGAGCAGATCAGTCACTAAGGAGACAAATCCCTGTCACTTCTATTGAACTCAGAAAAATACAAACTCAGTTCTTGCAGAATGGGAACTACAAACAGTGTGGACTGGTAGTTAAAGCAATGGAGGGGGAGTCAGCAGACCTTGTGTGAAATCCGGCTCTGTTGAAGTCAATGACAAAACTCTCACTGATTTCAGTGAGGTCAGGATTTCACCATTCTCTGTTCTGCCATTGACCTATTTCATTATGTGAGGCAAGTCACTGCACTCTGTTTTTGTTTTCCAGCAATGAGCCCATTACGGTAGTATTTGAGTGTCCTGCTGTCACGTTCTTCATTCTGTCTTCATTCTTCCTCCTGCATTCACCATTCATTACTCTCTAGTTTAAAAGCTACAGTCATCCCATCAGACAGCAAAGAAAATACCAAATGGCGAAAGTTTTCAAATTTAGGTGCCTAATTTTAGTTACCCAAATCTACTTTTAAGAATCTAAATAAAAACTATGGGATTTTTCAAAGGTGCTGGGAACCCACAACTCCCAGTGACTTAAGCAGGAGTTCTGACTGCCTAAATATGGACTTAGATGCCTGACTTTTAAGGTACCTGAGTTTGAAAATTTTGGCCTCAATTACCTGGTCCAGGTTCAGAAAAGCAACAAAAAAAAAATAGTTAACTCCCAATGGGCCAAAGGCTTCACTTTGTGTGTTAAGAACAAAGGGAAATGAAAGCCCAGAAGAAAATCTATCAAAAATTGTACAAAAGGATAGAAAGGTAGTGTGGTCTGACAGACAGAGCGCTCACCTACGAGTGAAGCATCCTGGGTTCCTCTGCCAGTAACCTTGGGCAAGTCTCATTGCCTTCATTTCCCTACCCACTCTTTATTTATTTTGTCTGTTTGGATAAGCTCTTTTGGCCAGGGACTGGTTCTTACTGTGTGTTTGCATAGTGGCACAATGGGGCTTTGGTCTTGGTTGGGGTCTCCAAAAGCTATTAAATAAGTAATTATAAACGCTGATTTAAAATCTGTTCTCCTTTGAAGGTTGAAGCTGAGAGAAGGGTTAAATTTATTGGGGTTTGCTTTTTTTAAATATCTTAGAACATTTTATAACAATTTCATTATAATGTAATTTGCACCAGTGAATTTCAGTTTGATCATTTGCAAATGTCTGAACAATTGAAAGGAAGACGTTAATGAATGGCATAAATTAATGGGAACCGGTCCTGTGATATAACCATCATGATGGGTAATTAAACCTTTGGCAGAGATGCAGGACACCACTGATCCCTGTAAATCTTTTCCCCTTAATAAGCTTATAAGAGATGTTCTCAATAAGGCCAAAGTAGCAAATTCATCTGTGCTTTGAATGGGCCATACAACTGACTAGATGGGACTTTTTCAAAAGCAACCTCTTAAGGTGTCCCTGCAATTTTGGCTCACCAAAAGTCTTCTATGTTTGTTTTTGCAAACACCAAAGCTTGGATTTACATTCACAAATCAAATCCACATTTCCCAATGCACACACAAACATGCATACAGAGAACAGTGGCAGAAATTTTAAATAAAAACTCTAATGGAGGATTTTTGAATGTCAGAAAAAGACCAAAAGAACGGAAGAAAATCAACATGTCCTTTGGTTATCTTATGATCTTAGAGGGGGGTGGCTACTCTCTCAGCCACTGAATAAAATAATTTACGGGACTGTTTCATAATCCAAGACTCTGATAGCAATCTCCCTAGAGAAAGCAAAGGTCCTTTTTTTTATGTTTTGCTAAAGCCTTCAAACAAGAGCACTAATAAAGTGCAGCCTTTTCCCTGTTGACAGGGAATTTAAAGGCCAGATGGATAAAGGCTTGCAGGATCTGATGCCTCACCTGTAAGTGGTATAATTAGAGGCTAAGCCCTCAGGCAGATGTTGTCTCTTGTCTCTGCCTGGTTACCTGTGGGAAAGAAATTAAATGGAAAATTTCTCTTTTCCATTGTAAACCTTGTTTACAGTGTCCAGTTAGGGCCCGCCTAATGACAGTACAGAATCATTAGCCAGAATCATTCCTCAACTCACTCCGGCTAGCGTGGCTAGTGTACATCTGGACTAGAATGTTGTCTTCAACCTCTCCCCCTTCCTTCTCAGACAGCTGCCTGTTTTTCCCCACCCTTCTGCATGTGATCTGCTGTGGCGGGCGCGCATGCAGTTGACACCAATCTCTACACTCTTGCTGCTTCCTTGCTGTCATTCTCTTGTGCTCCATGAAAATTTCTGTCTTGGCGTGGGCTCAGGGGAGCTGGAAACTGGAGCATGAACTGAAACTAGCTGCCCCATCTGAACTAGAAGATCTCAGTTCATGGTCTTTTGATGCGAGGGAAGAAAAGGCAGGCTGCAGAGCCCCGGCTGCTGGTCCCCCTAAAGGAATTGCTGCTATGAGGCTTGGCGATGGAAGAGAACATGTTCTGTGGCTAGAAACCTCACAATGCCTGCAGAGAGGGAGAAGAGGATTTGCTTCCATGAACACTGGTCACAAGCATGGGGAGGGGAAGAACAGGACTCACAGCTGCAGCACATAGATGTGCTGTCTGCAA
The DNA here is from genome assembly GCA_007922155.1 of Mesoclemmys tuberculata. NCBI lineage: Eukaryota > Metazoa > Chordata > Testudines > Chelidae > Mesoclemmys > Mesoclemmys tuberculata. The sequence goes on along the minus strand of ML675604.1, from coordinate 41,456,969 downwards.
AGGACTGGACATACCTGCCAAGACATAGGAATTGGTACAAGCTGCACCATACACCAGCTATGGGGAGGAGTAAAATATCTGCTAGCGCATTCCGTTCACCTCCCCAGGCATGCTGAGCTGGGAGAAATTTCACTACCTAAGATCCTCACTGAAAAGCCCTGCACTGAGTTAAGTGGGAGATTTGGTGGGAAGAGGCAAGAGGGAAACATAGAGAGGGGGAAATCAGGAGTTGTTGTTAGAGTGTGGGGAAGTTGAGGAGCTCAGTCACCTTTTCCACCATATTTTAAGTCAGCTCTACCACAACTTAATAATACAAGTATAGTTTGTGCTAAATTGGAACTGATAATTTGGGGTTGTAAAACAGTAAGAGCCTGATTCTTATTTACTCCCACTTTAAGTCCTCTTCACACAGCCAGAGCAGCAGAAAGTAGCCTTAGTGTAAATTAGAATCAGGGCCCAATAGTTTACCTCTTTTTACAAAGCTTAGTTATGCTTTACACACAGAAAGGAGTGAGTAACTTGTAGTTTGCTTCACTGGCAGGTCTGTAAAATGGAACAAAAATTTGTTGAAGTTGAACTGAAACCAAAAATGCTGGAAAATTTCAGTGAATTGTGAAAGTCAACAAAAATTTCATTTTGGGTTGAATTAAACTTTTTGTTTTGGGGCATTTTTAAAATAAAAAGCAAAGCCTAGGAAGGGCTAGAACCACAAAACAGCTGAAGGAAGAGGATCTAGTTCCTTTATAACCATTAGCTCTTTAGGGTATGTCTACACAGCAGCTGGGAGATATGATTCCCAGCTTGGGTAGACAGACACATGCTAGCTCTGCTCCACTGAGGACGCTTAAAATAGCAGCATGGCCATTGCGACTGCTCAGATTAGCTTCCCAAGCATGTACCCAGGGGTCAGGCAGGATCACATGTGTGTGGCTAGCCTAAGCTACCACTTGTGTCACTGCAACCACCCTACTATTTTTAGTGCACTATCTTGAGCAAGAGCTAGCATGTGTCTGTCTAGCCTAGCTGGGAATCACACACCTCCCAGTTGTTGTATAGACATATCTTTAGCAGTTAGGACACTCACCTGGGCTGTGGGAAGACCTGGTTCCATTCCCCTCACTGCCTGGTAGGCAGAAGAGATTTTAACTCAGATCTCCTATGCCACAGGAGAGTGCCCTGACCACTGTGCTAGTCGATGTTCTGGGGCAGGTCTCTCAGGCCATGTCCACACTTGCACTTCTGTCAGCAAAACTTTTGTCACTCATGGGTATGAAACACCTTCCCCTCCCAAGTGACATAAGTTTTGCCGGCATAAGCACTCATGCACACAGCGCTATGTTGGTGGCAGACGCTCTTCTGCCAATCTAGTTACCGCTGCTCATTGATCTGCTTTTATTATGTCAATGGGAGAGCTTGACGAGAGCTCTTACAGCGGCACTGCTGTATCGGTACAGAGGTGCTGCTGTACACTTGAGAGTGTTGACATGGCCTCAGTCTCTTCCACTGATGCTCTTCTACTTTGTATAAATAATTAAACAGCTATTAGCACAGAGGCTTGAATTTGGGTCTCTCGCCTCCCAGCTGAATGCCCCGACTATCAGGCTATAGTGTCACAAGTATGCTCTTTCTCTGGGCCAATTCATATATTTTATACAAAGTGGAACCGTTTCAACAGGAGAGTCTTATGGCCACATCTGCATGGTAGCAGGCTGTAATTTGTAGCCTGGGCAGACATAGTTGTTCCCTAATTAGCTTTCTAAAAAAGAGCAGAGAAGATGTAGAGAAGAGAAGAGCAGCACGGGCTTCCATGCAGGCTGTACAAGACTACCTGCCCACTCCTCCATCCCTTTGGTACCTACGTGCTCTGCTAGCCTATGCTGCCACATCCTTACTGCTATTTTGGCATGCTAGCTAGATTAGAAGCTACTATGGTACATCTACACAAGCTGCAAATTACACCCCTTGCTGCAGTGCAAACGCTCAGCCCAGACTACCCTCCACTGAAGTGGTTAGGGCTTTCTCCTAGAAAGGAGGCGGAGACAGCAGCGTCATCACTGGACACATGCTTTTCATCCAAAACCTTTCAGTGAACCTTTGTCACATTTGCAAATATTTTTTGGTCAACTGAAACTGCACAATGGATTATTCGCCCAAAAATGCAAAAAAAAAAGTTCCCTCCCCCCCAGCTCAAATGGCATGGTGTCCATTTATAAAAGTATCATTTTAAACAGCGGTGCTGAGTCATAAATTGTACTGCGGTCTCATCCCGGTTCTGACCACGTTCATCAGAAAATGCTACTGAAGAGACTGACACTGTCACAGAGAACGCCAAGTTTCATGAAGAGCACAGACTGCCATTCAACCTGAAAAACAGCGACACACATTTATTCACATTCGTAAGTGATCAAACAACATACTCACCTTCCCTCTCCTTCTTCAGGGGGTACGTTTTCTTATGAACTGTGCTTTCTTGGAATTTTTTCCTTATGTTTTCAATTACATTTTCATTCACACATTCATAGCTGGGCTTATCCTTCAGTTCCTTTTCTGCTCCACAGTTCAGAAGCATATTGTTTGTTGGACCTAAATAACATAAATAAATAAATACACAAACCATGAAATATCTGTAAGGAGGTGACATGGGAGTCTGCTGATCACCATGTTTATATGATTCCCACATGCTTTGGAATTATATCTCCTTGTCTGTAATCATTTTTCACTTTTTTAACACCTCTTCTCCCTCCTTCTTCATGTCATGTTATTTGTCAAGAACAAATCATGCCAAAGCAACCTAATTTCCTTCTTTGACAGGATTACTGGCCTAGTGGATGGGGGGAAGCTGTAGAAGTGATATATCTGGATTTTAATAAGGATCTTGACACAGTCCCACATGGCTAAGGAAATGTGGTCTAGATGAAATTACTACACAATTGGGTGAAAGACCATACTCAAATAGTTGTTACCAAGGGTTCACTGTAAAATAAGGAAGGTATATCTAGTGGGGTCTGGTACTGTTCAATATTTTCATTAATGACTTGGATAACGGAGTGGAGAGTATGCTTATAAAATTTATGGATGACATCAAGCTGGGAGGGGTTGCTAGCACTTTGGAGGGCAGGATTTGAATTCAAAATGACCTTGAAAAATTTGGAGGATTTGTCTGCAAGCAACGAGGTATAATTCAATAAAGACACGTGAAAAGTCCTGGAAGGAAAAATCAAATGCACAACTACCAAATAACTGGCTAAATGATCATACTACTGAAAAAGATCTGGGCATTATACTGGATCACAAATTAAATATAACTCAATAATGTGACAACTACAAAAAGGCAAATATCATTTTGGGGTGCATTAACAGGAATGCATGTAAGATGAGAAGTAATTGCTGCACACTACTTGGCACTGGTGAGGCTTCAGCTGGTGTACTCTGTCCAATTCTGAGTGCTGCACTTCAAAAATGATACAAATAAATTGGACTGTCTCCAGAGGAGAGCAACAAAAACAATAGAAGGTTTAGAAACCAGACCTATCAGGAAAGCTTAAAAAAATGGGCAGATGAGTCTTGAGAAAAGACAGCTGAGGCAGGACCTGATAATGATCCTCAACTATGTTAAAGGCTTTTTCAAAGAGGATGATGATCAATTGTTCTCTATGTCATTTGAAAGTAGGACAAGTAATACTGAGCTTAATCTGCAGCAAGGGAAATTTAAGTTAGATTTTAGGAAAATCTTACTAACTTGAAAGGCAGTTAAACTCCAGAATAGGGTTCCAAGAGAGACGAGGAATCCCCCTTACTGGAGGTATTTAAGCTCAGGTTACGCAAACCCCTGCCGGGGATGGTGTAGGTTTATTTGGCCCTGTCTCAAAAGAGGGGCTGAACTTCATGACCTGTCTAAGCCCCTTTTATCCCTCCGTTCTATGATTCTATTTGTATCACAGTAGCACCTTGAGGCCCTTAACTGAGACCAAGGACTCATTGTGGTAAGCACTGTACAGACACACAGTGAGCGAGTGTATCCTCTTCAGGAAAGGGTCTCTCTCAATAGACAAAGCACACAAAAATGTGGGAGAAGGGAAGCATTATTACCCCCACTTTACATATTTTTCCCAGAGAGATCAAGTGATTTGCGCAAGATGACATAGGAAACCTGTGGCCGACCCAAGAATTAAACCCAGGTGTCCTGACTCCCATTTCAGTACCATATTCACAAGATCTTCCTTCTTTCTCTTTTAGGAATCCTTTTTTCAGATTGTATATATTAGTAACAGATCAAAATTTGTGCCTACAGTAGGTGATCTGTTACTCACCCCCTGTCCACAATAGCTCCCAAAGGTAAACAAACCGTTAATATAGTATGATCACTAACCGTCCAGGTGCAGGTAGATTTAGATTTGAATGTTAGTAAAAGGCCTGGAGAACAAAAAGAACCTGCTCTTGTCTTAAAAAATGTTGCCCCAGTAAATTCAGATTATCTGCCATATGTGACACCTAGCCTCCATAATACAAGTTTACCCCATTCACATTGTGCCTCACTGTCTGAAATGGTGAATCGCTCTAGCCAGGAAACGTCATTCTTACCTTGGTATTTCCTAGGGGTGTGACCTTCACGGGCCTCTCATTTAGAGGGTGATATGCTCCATATCAGAGGGGTGTTTTGCTCCAGTTACTGAAGGGTTGGCTAGGCTTGCATGTTGTTTTGAGTTATCATGAATGTTTTGGGGGAAAACCGCCTTGTGTTCAGAGACAAAAGGTTTTATTTCCTCTTATCTCATATCTCCTCCTGCTTTAATCAACCCACCTTGGAAATGAGTTTGTTGGCCTACAGGAGGTGTTTTCCCACAGCACAGTAGGAGTGGTCACACTCCCATGGTCCACCTCTGGCAGTCCTCCCATTCCTATATTGGCTGTTTGGGTTTACCTGTGTGCTCTCTACAGCTTCAGGGACATCTTGATAAGATGTCACCTCCTCCTTTAAATGCTGGCGTGCAGCCAGCAGTGTCCCTTTGCAAGTCCAACTTGTGGGAAGTACACACACCTGGAGTCAGGTACCGCACTAGCACATAATAGTCAGAGCAGCCAGGCTGCACGCTTTCACACGGTCCGAGGTCCTGGAATTCCTTGCCTGCTGGGGATAGTAGCTCCAGTCCCATCTTAACCAGAGTGCCAGGTTATACAAAAGGTTATCACACAAATGAAAAAGAGGGGGCACTCTTGGGACCCAATCCAGTGCCTCAAAACAGGAAAGGCACACTGGCAGGGTTAGAAGAATGTTGGGGACAGTAACAAGAGTTCTGGGAGAGCTTTCATGGATAACGCCTATTATGAAGCACTGGAACAAATTTTTGCACATTTTTTTTTTGGTTTTTATTTTGCATCATGATGTGTTCAGTAAAGTTTTTCGTGTTTTTTTTTAATGTATTACTTGCAACTTGTGTTATTCTTTACTAAAAAAAATTACTAAAAACCTCTGCACAGACCATCATGAAATCCCTACAGAAAGTGTCATTATTATTCGTATTACTGTTGAGCCTAGTACCCCATTGTGCTAGGCACTGTACAAACACAGAAGAAAATGATGGTTCCTGCCCCAAGAAGCTTACAATCTAAGTACAAGACAAGCAGCAGCACATGGATACAGACGGATGGGGAGTACAATCAGATGATATTGGTCAACATGATAGGCAGTGGTCTCAGCACACCAGCAGCTGAATCCTTGTTAAGAGTTTTGTAGGCATCATAGCAAAGGGACGTTCTGAAGGTGGATAATGAGGTAGCTTTGCAGATGTCTACAGAAGCTCCTCCCAAGCATGAGGGGCAGAATGGTAGAAAGCACAAAGGTGCTTGTTTAACAAGTCAGCAATGAAGGCTAGCATCATGGGCTATCAGAGGTGGGTATCAGCAGCTTGATAGCAAATGAGAGTTGCTCGGTAGGGTGGGTACCAAAAGCAAAGGGCCTTGAGTGTAATACAAGCAGCTTATATTTGATGCTGTAGAGAAGGGGAGCCAATCAAAAAGAGAGGTGAAAGGGTCAGCATGATGGGTTAGGAGAACAATCTTTGCAGCAACATTCTGAATGGATCTGAGCAGGGCCTGGTCAAGGCCAGAGAGAAGGATGTCACAGGAATCAAAATGTGAGATGAGATCTTAAATGAGAGTTTTAGCTGTGTGGATGGCTAAGAAAAACTGTTTCTTAGAGATGTGATGAAGAAAGAATCAGCAAGACTTTGATACAACATAATTGCCAAACAGAGTGACATAAAATAATTACCCAAAGCATCATGCAATCCCTACACAAAGTTATATGCATTTTTCTCATTGATACCGGGCCTCAAAATAGGAGCACAAACTATTCCTGACCTTGTGTTGCTACCCAACCCTATGCCTCTCTAGCAGCTTGCCATGTCTGGAAAGCCTGTCTATCTCTGCCTGCCACCCAGGGGTGAGGCTCTCTCTCTTACTCTCACAGAAGTTGTGCAAAGCTCAGCAAACAGCTGCCCCATGAGACTGATATTCCTCCTCAGCTTCCAATATACCATGAGGTGCCCCTGCCTGCCCTTCAGTTACACTTTCCACTGCCATTCTCTTGCTATTCCGGGTATAATTGAATAGCTCTTTTCTGCTATCCAAGTGTCCAGTGAAAGGCTTCATAAGCTAGGGATGCAGAGAGAAAGCCAGGCCTCCCAAAGTGACAGGGAATTGCAACACCAAGGAGTCCATAGCAGTCCTGGAAGCAAAAGTTCCATTTCTCATTGCAGTAAACAGGCCAGAATTTCTAAAAGTCCTGGCATCACAAAGCTTTCCAAGTCACCCTACATAAATATTGGTGACCTTTACATGGTGATCAGCCAGGGCTTACAAAACCATGGAGATATATTCCTTTCTGTTGATGAACTCCAAGGCCTGTTCTGGGAGGTAAAAAGCAGGCACACCAGTCCCATGCAATTCAGAAACCTGAACTGTACAAATCTATCAATAGCCTTCTGTGCATTACTAAGCCTTGTGACCCAGGGACCAGCCCCGGAGCAGTGCCCAGCTCCTTTACAACAGCCCAAACAGTTAATCTACCAGCATCAAACTGGTTAGCTACGGAGTTGTAGAAACCAGCGTTGGTGAGCTTCCAGTTGGCTATAGCCACACACTTCTCCACACTGAAGGAAGCTCTCATGTAGGTGGACCACTGCAGCAGCTCCAGGACAACCTCTCCATAGACTTCCAAGAAAGTGTCTTGTAACATCCTGAAGACTTGCTGCCATTGCTTAGTCTCCGAGGGATGTAATACTTTCAGGTCTAGTTCTGGTTGTTGGGTTTGGTTTATGGGAGGCTGGGTGATGTTTGTGGCTTGGGATACATAGGAGGTCAGACTGGATGATCTCAGAGTGCCTTCTAGCCTTAAACTCTATGACTACGACTGTTGGTCTTCCCAAGCCTGCATTACTATCCCACCAGTCATTGGAGTAGAAGCTCACCAAGTGAAGCTGTCCAGGAAAAGTTTATGCAGAAGAAACTGCTTGATTTTCTCCTCCTCTTCCTCCTGTGCCTTTATTGCTTTGACAGGTGCCATCATGTCTCCAAAGCCATCAGGCTGTCTGACTGCCAGTAACAGTGCATCGGCCTGTCCGCATCAATCATCCTCAGGATCACAGAGCTCAGCAGTGTTTCCTCCATGCTGCCTGACAGCAGTTTGAAAATGGCACCAGCTGGCAATAGCAGATGAAGGATGGGATGCAAGGAAAGGCGTCACGGGAATGATTTAGCTTGCCTCCAATTCCCAGAATTCTAGTGGCTTCCCACAGGTTTTACACCACGAGCCATGTGAAAGATCCCCAAATATAGCGAGCCCAGAGGAGGAATGTTGCACAGTGAGATGTTTGCCCACAACGCTGTCTGCTTATTTTTAAAAAATGCAGCACTGAGGGGACACGATTCAAAAGGCAAGGAGCTTAACCCAGGGTAACAAAGCAGTGTTCAACCACTGCTTTTGGAACAGCCCTTCCTAATTAGTTAACACTGAACAACATAACCTGAAACAACTTTCAAGGGTAGACAAATCCCTTATTCTCTTTCTACCACCTCCTCTCAATGTCACACTTATTGGACAACTACTCCCCTAAATGGGAAGCAGCCAAGGATCCCCCCAAATCTACCCTTCAAGCCACCCTACTTCTACACTCAAGGAGAAATAAACAGGACTCTCTTAGCTCCTATCAGTATTCCTTAATGAGTTATGATTGAACAATGTGAAAAGCAACTCCTCCCACCTCTTTCTTGGTAGCTTGGGAGCAGAGGAAGGCAAGTGACAACCAGTAATTGAATGCAGATCTCAGACACAGAAGTGTGGAGCATGCAACCCTCAGTTTTTTCACATGCATTTCTACGTGTGTAATTCATTTTCAGCTGTCTGCATCTCTTATCAGTGAAAGGAAACTAAAGACTGAATCAATCACTGCAAGGAATAAACTAATCCTCGAGGGTCAGAAGAAATAATATTGTTTGTGCTCACTGGCCTTGTTAATATGGAATTAAGCCACAGAAGTGCTCAGAATTTATATTGCTATATGTTTTTTCTCTCCCCAAACTGATGCTTATAAACAAAATCATAACATCTAAGCCAGAAGTGGCAGGGAGGAAAGAAATTAATGGCACTAGCCCAAAGCACATCCCAAAGGATTAATGTCAGTAATACTTCATTGGAAGTATCCTTTAATCCCAAACTAGAGTGGGACACCTTTTGAAATATATGTATTTACACTTCAATTAAGCATTAGAAAATGAGACAGAAAAAATGAATGATCTCAAGAGAATCCCAAGCAGTAAAATCAATGCAATTTAATTTCCTCCTTGGAAATCTATTAACCTCAACACTAAATTTACATAAAGCTATATGATTTTTTTAATTACATTCTTTTCCCTAGGGTAGCAAGGCATCTCTCCAATACTCAGAGCCCTGAGACTCTTCATCCACATGCGTTCCCACTCAAAAACTCAGTGGCTATGGACACTCTCTTTGCAGAGAGGTGGGCTGGATTTTATTTCTTCTGAAGTCTTTCTCTAGCCCTTCCAGTGGAGCCAATTCAGATATTTTGTTGGGGATGGGGGCAAATTCCAGCTCCCCCATTCCCTCAGAAGGGACCCTGATCTGGTTCCCATTCATTCTCCAACCCTTCCACCCCAGGTCTTCCATGGCTGGGGAGTCTTCCCTCTCTCTTACCTACACAGTCCATCAGTCAGTGCTACCAGAAGTCGAGTTCTCAGCAGACTCCCCTGCACTCCCCCATACAAGGACAGACTCCATGTGCACCATGTTGTAACACCATTTGGCCCAGCTATCCCTCCATCTAGATAGAGGGGAGGTTGGGCCAAATTTGAGTGGCACTGCAGCCTGTGTGCCAGGTCACAATGCCACACACTGAAATTTGGCTCAGCTGCCCTTCTGTCTGTACTGGTGGGTGGCTGGGTCAAATTCCAGTGGTATTGCAACTGCACAACTGGAGTAACACTCCAGCAGTAGCCATGCTAATTTAGTACAGGACCACTGCTTAAAAGTGGTTGGGCCATGGCCCCCCCGATGGCACAGCCTATGGAACTTAGAACAAGTGCAAAAACTGGGGAGGGTCTTCCCTCCAGCCCCCCTAATTGGAGTTACTCATGCCTTCATAGGTTTTAAAGCCAAAGGGACCATCATGATCATCTAGTCTGACCTCCTCCATAACACGGGCCATGGAATAAATACAGTCCCAAGGAAGTGTTTTCTAGAGAGTGGTTTCCGTATCCACAGCGCTCAAATCCCCTTCTAGCCCAGCAGTGAAAGACTGCATGGTCAAAACCCAAACTCGTCTCCTTTCGAGGTGACTCCTTGCACAACCTGCAGCCTCATCAGGCTGGCCCTAAAAAATAATAGTGTGTGACACAATGCTATAATTGCAGGAAGAGACTCCAGGGCTAGAGTTATGTTGCATCAATTCACATGCAGGCATGCTGAGCACACTCCGTCTTTGGCCTCCTGCCTAATGGAACAATGTAGCTGTAAATTATTGCTCTATAATTCAATCCCTGTTGTGACCTGAATGAGACGTGAATGCGTATTTATTTGTGAATACACACCTCGCTGGATGTTATATACAAGCTGAAGAGTGAGTGCTGTGAGCAAACTAAGGTATGTACTCATGCCCAGTAGTGTTTTATTTACTATGAGCCAGATTTTAATAGTCTTACTCATGCTCACGGACACCTTACTCAATGAGGAAGGTATATTGGAATCTGGCCCTATCTAACTCACGTTTCATAACGATGGGCCATACCCTCAGCTAATGGAAATCAAGATAGCTTCATTGATTCAACAAAGCTACCACACTAGACAGCAGCTGCAGAAGTTAGCCAGTATCTTTAACAATATAATTTCTGACACGTTAAACTACATAGGGTATGTTATATAGGTTAAATATATGAAAGATGAATGTTTACAATGTGCTGGAATCAAATCAATTATAAAACATTCCAAATTAAAAATTCAATTTTAAATTGTATGTTTTGCTTAATGATGCAGTTGCTGAATACATTCACTGTTCCTCCTTTTTATTTTGAGTAGCTTCTATGCCCAGGTTGTCTCTCTTTTTCCAACACTTCACTTCCAATAATTCTAGCTTATTAAATACAACTAAATCTTTCTGTCCTGGATTTCTGTTTGCTGTTCTATTGTTTCTTTTTGATGCAATAAATCTTCATCTGTCCTTTAATATGTCAACATTTCTTATAGGTAAGAAACAGATATTTCAAGATTTATATTGTTCTGTCACTGCTAGTAATAGTTACATTGTTTAAAATGTCTTGTGTTTATCTGATTTAGGGTCAGAACCCACTCCTGCTGAAATCAGTGCTATTGGCTTCAATGTAGGCAGTGAAAAGGTGAGCCAGCTTGACACCTGCCACAGAGCATACGTGGATTCTTGAGGAGGATGTCTGACAATCTGACCCCCCCTGCTACCCAAGGGGCAGAATCCATGACCTTGTTTCCCCAAAGCCTTTGGGACACTAAAGGGGAAGTATTGTACATGTGCAGAGTCTTCCTGCCTCAGCAGAGGAAAAGTCAGCCATGGAGATCTTTAAAGAAACCATGTAGCCCTAGACTGTGGTACCAGCTGACAACCGTGAAATGAAGTTGTCAACAAACTAATGATCTCCTTCCAGGTAAGCACTCCCAGGTACAGCTGGGCAGGAATCAGCTTTCCCATTTCATGAAAATGTTCAACGTTTGAAATTTTTTCCCATTTTTGCTTCAGGACAAAACTGAGACCTTTTAAAATGAGAGAGAGAAAGACACCCACCCCAGAAGAGCTAATAGTCTGTGGTCAGGGCACTTAACTCTGATGCGAGAGCCCCAGGTTCAAATCCTTACTATACCTGGCTTGGAGCAGGGACTTGAATCAAGAACTCACATACTCTAGGGGAGTGGCTTAACTGCCAGTTGGACTATTGGCTATTCTAGGGTGGGTCTTACTTAGTTACTCCTGTTAGTGCTGTTCCACTTAGAATATATAATTTGACTATTTATTGGAATAGGGACTAAAATCTGATTCCCTCGTTTTGACCAGCAAAAATCCTGGAGCTGAGAAATTTTTCCCAATGAACATTTTGGTTTCAAAGGATCAGTATTTTTTGACAAAAAACTATTTCATCAAAAAATTCCCACCAGCTCTACTCCAAATCCCCTGACTGGGGCTTCTGGCTGCTACTGTAAAAAATAATAAATATATAATAATTAATGGGAATATGTAGAAGTATAGACCAGGTTATTCCTGTAATACAGAATGTCAGTATTTGGTCATCAGAGATTAGGCAAGTACAGTGCACACTAAACCTGAACAGTGCATTAATGCAGATACTTATCACATAATGAAATGGCTTCATTTCCTTTCTTTCTTTCTTTTTTCTTTCTTTCCTTCCTTCTTTATTTTTTTAAACACTATCATTTCAAGGTGCATCATACAATAATAAATATTGAGTTTAAGTCACTTACACAAGAAAAAAAGTTATAATTATAACAAAGAGAGAAGAAAGATTTAGAAATAGGGAAAAAATTATTATAGGCTCACAGGAGCATGAGGGGCTTTAGGGCTTAAATGTCAATTTTGACCTCCCGCTCTGGTCTTAGTCAAGTGCAGGACCACAGGATGTGTCAGGGTGTCTCATCATTAACAAACAGAAGTTTCTATAAGAAGGAATGTAACAATTCCTGAATTCTAAACTACTAGCAAGAAGATTAGGTAACATTTTAGAAAACCAATTTAGGATTAACTTTACATGTAAACAAAGAGAAATTTAGATAGATAATTTTGGACTAGAATTATTCTTATTGCAAATATTGCTAGTATTTCTTGTGAGTTCAAACTCGGTGAAATTAATTCAAAAGAGAACAAAATACCTCAACTTTCAGTATCAAATTCATTTTAGAAGTGAATCATGAAGAAGTAAAAAGTTGTAGCTTCACTGAAATAACAACTTTTAAAATCCCATCTTTATTAACATGAAATTTACAAGGAAACAAAATGGAGCTCCTCAAACCAAAAATATAAATTCACATTTTTCTTCAGATCCATATATTCTTTGATGCATCAGAAATCATATGGACCTTTTTATTTAAAAAGGAAATATTCTGGAAATATTCTCTGAGCCATAGATTGTGAAAACAAAACAAGAATTCACAGATTTCATGTTTTTATTAGGAATATGAAACAGTTTAGCTGTTTGTAGGAGTGGATTAAAATCACCAGTAGAATTTTAAAATTAGTCAAATATAGTTTCTCCTACTCAAAACCCACAGGATCATGTTATTGGTCCTGTTATTGGCATGTTATTGGTCTTTGACTTGTTTTCTAACACATCTATTATCCCGTGAAGCAAACAATGGATCAGATTCTCTGGTCCAGTCAAACTGTACTTGACACAGGACTGGTAAAGATTCAATCACTGTAAAGCCAGAAAGAACTATTATAGCATCTAGTGTGACCTCATGTGTAACACGGACTATCAAATTTAATCCAGTTACTCCTGTATTGAGCCCAATAACTTGTGCTTGGTTAAAGCATATCTTCCAGAAAGGCATCTAGCCTGGATCTGAAGACATCAAGAGATAGAGAATCCACCACTTCCCTTGGTATTTTGTTCTAATAGTTGATCACCCTCACGGTTAAAAATGTGTGCCTTACTCTAATTTGAATTTGTCTGTCATTACGTTCCAGCCATTCGTTATTGTTATGCCTAAAGGACTGCAGAGTCAGCTTCAAGTCACTTTTGTGATCCCCAAATCCCAAAACCATCTAGGTCCAGTTCTTCAGCGTATGTTATAACTGCCTGACCTGCCACAGTACAGGTTCCCCCTTTACTCCGTATAAGCTCTATATGGCAGCTGTTACTCATGGGAGTAGTCTGATTTTACTGTGACTGCTAGCATGAGTAACAGTTTTCAGGATCAGATCCTAAAGACCTGAAAATGGTCCCTTCAGGATAAAATGGCTCATTGGCAACACCTCCCAATTATACCTGATCTATGGACTAAACAGAGGACTTAATTCTCCAGACCTGCTCATCTGGAACCTTCATCTTTCGCAACCACTAAACACATTTATTAAAGTCCAGCAGAGGGCAACAAAAATGATTAGGGGGTGGAGCACAAGACTTATGAGGAGAGGCTGAAAGAACTAGGCCTGTTTAGTCTGCAGAAGAGAAGAATGAGGGGGGATTTGATAGCTGCCTTTAACTACCTGAAAGGGGGTTCCAGGGAGGATGGAGCTAGGCTGTTTTCCGTGGTGGCAGATGACAGAACAAGGAGCAACAGTCTCAAGTTGCAGTGGGGGAGGTCTAGGTTGGACATTAGGAAAAAGTTTTTCACTAGGAGGGAGGTGAAGCATTGGAATGGGTTACCTAGGAAGGTGGTGGCATCTCCATCTTTAGAGGTTTTTAAGATGAGGCTTGACAAAACCCTTGCCAGGATGATTTAGCTGAGGATAGTCCTGCTTTGAGCAAGGGGTTGGACTAGATGAGTTCCTGAGGTCCCTTCCAACTCTAATATTCTATGATTCTATGATAAACAAAAAAACACCAGTTTAGGGGAAGATTTTCAAAGGCACATTTGACTGGTATGGCAATTTCCTACAATATCGTGGACAAATTTTATTGAATTAAGTTAAACCGTATCAAATTAAGATTAAATATTTTAGGAACTCCTTGAATTAAAATGCAAATGCTTATGTGTTATTGTAACTTGTCTAGGAGACATGACTAATCTAAACCCGTGAAAGTGTTATGTGTTTCAGAGGACTCTTTTAATCACTGGGCAAAGACAAGAAGGAACTGTTAGTTGAGTGGGTTTCATAGGAAATACTTGGGAAGAGGAGAATGTAAATACCCACCCCTGGATCTGATCTTTTTGAAGCTTTGCCCTGGGAAGGGAACCTTTTGTCTATGAATTTCCTGTTCCCAGGATCAAATGGTATAAAAGAATAACTCATCGCTTCGTAAGTGCTTGTTCTGAGCCAAAAGTTACAAACTGGTAACCGCAGAAAAAAACCTTGGTTTGTAGGACTGTTCACTGGCCAGACCTCATGCTGGATCTAGGGTGGGATATCTGGTAAGGTTATTAGCATGTGTGTAGGTTCTTTTATTGTTTTTAATGTGTCTTCTCTGTAGTACATTTACCTTAAGTATAAATGTGCTTGCTTAGAAAAAGCTGTGTGGTGACTTATACTAATGGGCAATTATACTGTTTATAGACTCTGAGGAGAAGACAAAGCAGGCCTGGGGAATTCACAGTGCAGGCAGGAGAATGTGCGCCCTAGAAACATCCCAGTTAGGAAGGAGAGAGACGTGAGTCTCCACACAAGAGAAGTGATGGTTGGGGAGCCTGCAGCCTAGAGTGGGGGCCATGGCTGGACCACGAACTGGGAACACAGGTGCAGTTGCCCTGGACTGGGACAGCACAAATGGCAGTTAGGTGACAAACACCTATTGTCTTTCAACAGAAGTCAGGTGACTTTTGTAACTTTGAAATTCCCCCTCTTCCCCCCCGAAATAAATAGCTTCCAGAGCGTTAATAATTAATCCCTTGTTATGAAAGCTGTTTATGTTATACTTAGAGGAGTTGCAACATGTAAGGTTTGCAAAGTAATGGCCTGAATTGCATAGTTGGCAGTCACACACATTCAATGACCTGGCCATAAAAAAGCTTTATGGGACATTTTTATAACTACTAGCAGAAAGCACTCAACTGATTGTATGCAGACAGACACTCAGGGTCCAGTCCTGCAAACATGCTACCTGTGGAAGTCCCATTACCTATTACTAAGGGTATGATTTAGTCAGGGAAGTCAGGGATTCTGTGACTTTACTCAACCTCCGTGATTTCTTCAGCATCATTTGTCAGCAGCTGCAACCAGGGTTAGAGCCGGGGCTGTGCCCTCCTCTTTCACTCCCCCCCTGCAGTGGCTGCAGATGGGGCTGTGTGCCGCCACCCCTCCACCCCTGGTTTAGGCCAAGTCCGAGGTTGTGTGCCTCTCACCCCCCCTCACGCCTTGGGCCAGTGGCTTTGACCCAGTCCAGGACTGTGCAACCCTCCCACCCCACCGCTGCCCATGGCTGGAGTTGTGCACCCTCCCCACCTCCAGTGCTTCAGCCAGGGCTAGGACTGTGCATTCCCCCCACCCCCCATCCTTGGCCTCAGCTGGGGTTGTGAACCCCCCCATTCCGGGCTGTGGCCAGGGCTGAGGCCATGTGCCTCTCTCACCCCTTAAGCCAGGGCTGGAGCTGGGGCTGTGCGCCCCTCTGGGGTGGTGAGACTCCGACTATCATCTTTCCACACACCCCTTCCCCTGGTTACTTTTTAGTGAAAGTCACAGACAGGTCAGGGCTCTCGTGAATTTTTGCTTATTCCCCCCGACCTGCCTGTGACTTTTACGAAAAATAACCGTGACAAAATCTTATCCTTACCTATTATTGGATAGGTGTGATGGATGGACCCATCAGATGGCACGCTGAGCCTGATCCAAACCCCATTGAAATCAATGACAGTTATTCCACTGAGTTCAAAGGTTTTGGATTAGGCCCCATCGTATCATGTAGCTTTTTCAATAACATGTTGAAAATATATGAGAAATCCAAACACACGGTACATTAAAAATATAAATAAATAAAAGCGAATTCATTGTCTCAATTCAATTTTTTCTTAGAAATATAAAAATGTGACTTGAGACATCTTAATATTTTTACATAAACTCATTCAGCTTTGCCAACGGGGCTGAATCATCTGTCTTTAAAAATGATAGACTGTAGATGAATACAGCATCTTCTCCACACAGGCCTACTCCTGAGAACCACTGAATATTCATGCTGCAGTGTCAAACAGAGTTTAATACGATGCTGCTGCTGCTGTTGAGTTTGGCTGATTTGCCTTATGGCATTTATTCAGGAAGAGCAGAGAGGTTCACATTTTGCCTCCTTTGACTGATCCACAGGTTCCAACATAATCACGCAAAGTACTTCTGCACAACAAGCATTTATCAGGTCTGGGGTTAAATGTTGTTATATTAATAACTCAAATCATAAAGCTGAACTGACCTTTAATCACACTGCTGTCCACTAACGTAGCTGTCCCAGTCATGTCGTCCTCATTCTTCTCGTGCACAAAATCATCCTGACAACTAACTTGTAATTCTGAAACGGCAGCAGCTTGATCTGAGCACAGTGTTTTAGGGGTGTCTACACAGAGATTCTGAAATTACACAGAACAGTGTGATTGATTTCTGGTATACATTGTTAGTCCAAACTCGATACTTTTCACAAATGTGACAAGGAAGAGCATCAGTCATATTTTAGGTCATTTCTGTGGATTTGGAACATGAATCTGCTGTTTGTCAAAGTAAGTTATAAATAACATTTACTACAATGCTTGCCTTGGAGGCATGTATACCACAAAGTAACATGACTAGAATGAGAAGATATTCTAGGTACAGAAAATTACTTTAAAGACATATTTCATAGCTTCTGTCTCTTTCTCTCAAGTGTGTATGAGAGAGATTTCCTTCTCTGTTTCTGTTCAAATATATTTCTTTTTAGTCATTTGTTCTTACTGTATGTCTAATTAACTCAATGAGTTTTATTATACAGTATATGACAAATATATACGTATGTCTGGCATTTCAGTTATACCTGTTTATACTTTATAAAATGGTGACTGGTTAGGCTGCAGTTATATGCAATTATAGTGTAAATACATGGCTTTGATAACTTATTCATATAACCAGAAGGTGAATTACGTGACTCTACTACTTATACCCTTTGGTTTCATAGTTAGTACAGGCATTTTTAGAACCCATGTACATTAGCTACATTGAATTTACATTGTGATAATCTGCCATGTAATTAATTTTCCACCTATATGAATTCTTAAAATTGCAAAAATTAATAATTATAACCACAGTATCATTCTGCTCTAATTGCAGTGTAACTACAGTTCCTATTACAATCAACATATTTATTATAAAGTATTCTTATTCACAAAATCAATATGACTTCTTTATTCAAAATGAAATGAAGACTTATCAGCGATAGTAGGCTATCCAAAGCCATCCTATTCAGTCAAAGAACATGACAACTGCAAAATTGACAGTGGCCATACAGTAATAGTGTTTGACCCTTTAAGAATCAACCCAGATTCAGAGACAGCACAAACAATAGCACAATGAACACCATTTTATGGCAATCTGTCCATTTTAAAAGAGCTAGCAGCTACAGGCAAGAAATTAAATGGGACCTGTGAAGCAGAATTTTTGGGGAAGTACATTGAGCAGAACGACTACAGATGAAACATACTATGTGTGGGCAACTCTCATTAGAAGACAATCCACAGCATGCCATAAGTGAGAGATCTTGCTCTTTCAGTTACAGCAATATTCAATTAAATATAGTACAAATCAAGGATTCATTGTTAACAGCTAAAGTGGGAAACAGAAGCAAAATGGAGATAAATGTATATCCCATCCTAGGTCTTAATTCTTTTAAATGTCCTTTACATGGGATTGAAGTCACAAAACTTGAATAGTATTCACTTTTGGTTATATCAGTATATGTCTTTTTTTTATAATGCTATCATGTCCTAAAAACCTTCCATTCACATTCTTCATATTGAGAGACCACATATCTAAATAGGATGAAATAATGGAAGAGAGTGGAAATTTTAGGATCAGCATTGGCCGCAAAATGAATTTTTGAAGAAGAGCTCTGTGTGAGCTTGAACATGTCTCTTTCTCTCACCAACAGATGTTGGTCCAATAAAAGATATTATCTCACCCATCTTGTCTCTCTAATAGCTGATGCTACTAAGTTAATGCTTAATCATGTAATGATACAGCAAGTATTGACACAAACATTGAGAAATCATGGTGATATATTTTATTTCCCAGGACTAGACCCAAAAAGTGATAATCTTACAGACAGTTTAATTTCTCATTCTGAAAAAACTCCCACAGCTACTGCACTTGCTTTCAAGAGTGCTGGAGCTAGGAGTGCTAGGGGAGAGGCAGTATTCCCTGCCTTGAAAGAGTAACAACAACCAAATACACGGTTTTGGCTTTCAGCACCCCCACTATAAAAATTGTTCTGGCACCACTGCTTGTTATTTCAACTTTATAGGAGTCTCTTGAAAAGCAGATCAATTCAGATCAGATAAGCACAGCCACCTGAGATGCAAACTAGTGAATAATAGCTAACGATCAAAATCTACCTACTTGTTCAATAAGTGTAGCCCTTCCACATCAGATCAACCTTATAACATATACATGGACCTAATCCGTAATCCTAAATGAAACAACAGTGAAGATACTGTAATATCACAGCAAGTAATGAGAGAGAAAAAACAATTAATACTATCATGGGCTTAACTATATTTGTATTTTCTGAAACTAACACTAGAAGATATATCAGCAATGGTCCATTGCATCACAATATCCTATACAATATCCTTGTACAACATCATGCAGTACAGATCTTGATTGTGAAAGAACCTATGATATCAAGCAAAGCTTGAAGCAGTTGTAAAATTCATAAGGACCTCCGGGATTTGTGCAAAGAGAAATACAGCTGAACATATTAGAAGGACAGAAATGTCAAAAGAAATTCTTAACAACAATGAAGAAAAAAATGGAAAATATAGTGTTATAACTTAGCTATATTTTCTGTGAGTGTATAGTGGCATAGCTCTACTGAAGTTAATGGAGGTCTGACATTTTGCACTAGCAGACGATGTGGCCCTTCTTCACAAATGAGATCTCTTCTTCCTCATCTCTACTGCACCATACCTACATGTATCACCAACTTGACATCAATCTGGCCTCACCATATTAATAAAAAATTTACAAAATGTTCAAATTTTAGCCAGGAGAGAAAATGAACAAATTTCAAAACAGAAATATACAGAACTTTCAATAAAATTGTCACAGTCTCCATAACAATGGGGCAGCTTAAAGAAAAAAATTAGTGGAGATCAATTTACGTGCAGATTGTCCTCGGTGCCTGGATGGTTGGGGACATTTCAGCACAGAAATCAGTTTTAACTAATTTTTTCTTCAGTATTTACAAAATTAAGAAAATCTTGAGAACAAACTATATAACTTATAGGAATAATAAGAACATATTTTTACAATATGTATGTCTTCTATTCTTTTCTATTTAGATTTCCTTTTATATATGTATATATATATGTTAATCCTAGTAATTAACACAATGTGTTACACTCAGTGTCTTTATTTTGTGCAGTCCAAAATAACTTGAAAACAAGTCTTGATATCAAAACCAACCAGGGGGAAATCCCACAACTCTGAAGCGTATGACTAAAACTTAGAATCATAGAATCGTAGGACTGGAAGGGACCTTGAGAGATCGTCTAGTCCAGTCCCCTGCACTTATGGCAGGACTAAGCATTATGTAGACCAGCCCTGACAGATGTTGGTCTAACCTGCTCTTAAAAATCTCCAATGATGGAGATTCCACAGCCTCCCTAGACAATCTATTTCAGTGCTTAACTACCCTGACATTTAGGAAATTTTTCCTAATGTGCAACCTAAACCACCCAATCTGCAATTTAAGCCCACTGCTTCTTATCCTATCCTCAGAGGTTAATGAGAACCATTTTTCTCCCTCCTCCTTGTAACATAATCTCTTTATGTACCTGAAAACTGTTATCATGTCCCCTCTCAGTCTTCTCACATCCAAACTAAATAAACCCAATTTTTTCAATCTTCCTTCGTAGCTCATGTTGTCTAGATCTTTAATCAATTTTGTTGCTCTTCTCTGGATTTTCTCCAATTTGTCCATGTCTTTCTGAACTGTGGTATCAGAACTGGTCCCAACACTCCAGCTGAGGCCTAATCATCATGGAGTAGAGTGGAAGCATTTCATCTCATGTCTTGCTTACAACACTCCTGCTGATACATCCCAGGATATTTCCCTTTTTTTGCAACAGTGTTACACTGTTGACTCATATTTAGCTTGTGATCCGCTATGACCCCCAGGTTCCTTTCTGCAGCACTTCTTCCAAGACAGTAACTCGTAATAATCTTGTCAGTCAGTCCACCATACCTAGGGTGATCAGATGTCTTGATTTTATAGGAAGAGTCCCAATATTCAGGGCTTTGTCTTATATAGGCACGTTACCTTCCGCCCCGTCCAATTTTTCACACTTGCTATCTGGTCACTCTAACTGTACCACACTTTTATAGTCACTTCTTTGCAATGGTTCCACAAGGCATTTTGCAAATAAATTAGAATTGACAGAGCTCAGGTATTTAAGAATAAACCAGGTCACACAAATTAGATTTTCACTTCAGTTTAGGTTACAATCTGTAACACACTAGCATTCCTAGTTGAAATATACACATTCAGTACTTTTAAGGGATATTTAGGTACACCTTGTAGCTGCACTAAACACCTAGGGTCAAATCCTGAGGTTCCAATTCAGTTTTACTTAGATATCTCTGAAGAAGAACTCCAATTGGGTGAAATCTTGATTCTACTGAAGTCAATGAGAGCTTTGCCACTGGACTGCAATGGAGCCAGGTGTTGCCCCATTGTCTTCAGTGAGAGTTCTGCCACAGAGAGGACTGAGTTAAAATCTTCAGGATTTGTACCATGGTATATTGTTAAAGAGGATCCCAGACCAGTAAAAAGAGAGAATTTCAGATCTGACTATTACATCAGCTGAAAACTTGTGACCAGAAAGTTTTATCTCAGCAGTTAAGAATTACCCCAAAAACCTTTACTATAGGTACAAAGTCATAAAGGTAAGGTAGCATGAGACTATGTAATGACTCAAGAAGTAAGAGATGTTATATTAAAGAAAATACAAAATGTTATTGGGGGCTAATGCCAGGATCAGATACTGGGGATGCATCATTTTAGTATAAACAGGCTTCAGCATTCTTCAGAAGTTGTAAATCTGCACAGACCTTATCTAGAATGCATGAAATTTAAAATACTGGAGTCTAGAAGTGACGAAAGAAAATTTTACCTGACAACTGCACACAAGCTTAGCACAGTGTGCATGTGTGCACATATATATATGCCTACCATGCACCCAGCCAATACAGAAACAGTAAAATCTAAACATATTTACTATTCCACTGAAAAATATTGTATAAATAATAATAATAAATAATATTCAGAATGCTTTGTCTTTAATACAGGACCTAATAGTGCTTTACAGCAGTAATGAATTAAGCATCTTGATATTTCTGTAGTGTGGGTATATATTACCACCCCTATTTTGGGGAAACTATAGCACTTAGTAAATGTCACACAGGAAGTCTGTGGCAGAACTGGCAACAGAACATAGATTGCTTCATTCCAGCCTGTGCTTTGACCACAAGATTACCTTTTCTCTCCTATTTTAGTAATTTCCACCCAACGCTGTCATCATTGGGGATGGGTAGCAACATTATGCCAGGCCTGGGACCCTTGGCTTTTCTGAAAGATACCACTCAAAAACTATTGAGGATACTTTATAGATCTCATGCACTTGAAACATCACAGTTCTTCACTGGAACTTGTAGCTACAGTTATACATGACACCCAGAAAAATGACTCTACAGATAATGTGTGTGTTCTTATATTGAAAGACTAAGTGAGAGAGAGAGTTCCAAAAATACAAGCTGTGACAACTGAAACAGTACAAAACATGTGGCTACAATAAGTAGGGGGTTCTCCCTAAATAAGTGTGATAAGAATTCTGTAATTTGATGTTAGTGAAAATTTTACATTTGCACCCAGTATAAGCTATTATTTTTATTTTCATTCATTTATTTTGAGTCTCAACAATGTCAAGAAGGCTCAGAATAAAAAGGAGAAAACCTGTGATGCAGTGTCATTTGTTAAAATATATAAAATGTGGGAGTAAATATGAAACCAACTATTGTCTTACTTTCTGAAAATGCTGAAGAAGATGCAGTGGCATAAAAATTTTGACAAAATTGTGCCTTTCCCGACAGAAAGTAAAGCTGTTATGTGGTTACAAATAACTGTATTGCAGAGGAAGACCCATTTATTGGAGCAATCAATGCTGGACATAGCACTACACCTTTGGAGTACATTTATTCTGAGTTACATATGCTATAAAATATAGATCATAAACCTTGCACTGCAATCTTTAAAAACTTGGAGTGGCACTTTATACCGCCTTCAGAAACGCAGGCTAAAACTACAGAGATATTTTTTAGCTTTGGCATACACAGTACTATGTATCCATCTGTAAAAAACCCTAATTGCTGCAGATATCCTTTACAATGATAAACACACACCAAACTTTGTGGGAAATGATTTTGAAATCCACAGACACCTCATTATTTTCAAACAGAAGTGGCAGTTTATTGACACAAGCAGCAAAAAAAGATTCTGCAACAGATAAGCACAGCAATGTACCCAGAGGTAAGTCTAAACCGGACTGAATGTAAGTCTACACTTTTGAATATACCTTTTAATATTTAGGAAAGTATTTTTAGAGAAAAAGAGAACTGGCAGTCCAACTTAGATAAATAATTGTTTCGTTTTCTTTTTGTTATAGAGGGCCTTTAACAAGTCTCAAAGCGCTTCCAGAATTAAGGGCTATACAGGGATCATTCCGTTCCAGCCACCACGTTTCTCTATAGCTATATAGTATGGAGCCATCATTCTTGATTCTGATCTCACACCAGTGGTAAAACCAGCATAAGTGATATTAGAATCAGATCAAAATACTATACTGATCCACTAGACTAATTCTAATGCCGTTTACAGGGGCTGCAAATATGAAATAATTCCATTTGTTTCAGCTGAATTACTCCAGATTTATACTAGCATACATAACAACAAGATTTGGCCCATTATGTGCCAAGGAATAAGGGAACATTGTCTTCAAACATGACATATGACAAAAGCACAGATTCAAATAATGGAGATACACAATTGGAAACCAGTGAGAACTCATAGGAAACATCACAGCAAAAGATCAGGCCTGATTTATTCCATTTGGAAGGAAACAATACCTTTGATTGTTACTCATTGTATCCCAAGATAACTTTCTTGAATGATCCATCAGCAAGTCATCTTGCATGCTAACATAATTTTTTCAAGGACAAAGTGCCTCTACAGTTATGCGCATTGACAAGAGGCCCCGATTTTGTAACCAAACACACAAATTCCAATACATGACATCAAGCCTCATTTCCACAGTTCATTGAGCAGCCTGAAAAAAGAATGAAGCTAGTTAAAGGAGTCTTCAGAAAGGCCATGGATAATAAAGAGGATCCTCATTTAGCCTCATTAGAATACAATAGAGCAGAACTTCAGAGTTCTTCTTTGCCTGTAGAATTTGTAGGATATCATAAACTATAGTTGAATATAGGACTACAGAGGAAATTCAGCAATAGGCCAAGTTGAGAATCTGGAGAGACAGGATCAAAATTATGATAGACTGTCAGCCACCTCACTTCCAAAGTTAGATGACCCAGTTGGTTAAAGATCTGAGCTTTCACCTACAGCAATCTAGGCTCAAATTCTCCCTCCAACTTCTATTACCAGCATATGGTCACGCAGTCCATGTTACAAAATCATGATGAATTTCACACTTCTTTTCAGTAGGACTAGGACAAGTGGAGGGTTGTGGGACATAAAAAGGAAATGCTATACAAAATCATAATGGATTATGGACAGAGAGCACTAAGCATTTTCTTAGAGTTAAAAATAAAAATTTAAAAAGCAACAATTTTCCACCAAGCAACAGTAGATCTGGTATACAGACCTTGACTCCACATTGTTTCCAGTAATAAGAGAGACCCAGAAGGCAATATTCCAGTTATTCCCATTGCTACAAAAATAAAACCAAAAGTAAATGGAACTGAGATAAGCCCTTTGAGAAACTGTGAGCGGTGTTGAACATTCAGAGTTTCTCACAGTAAGCAGAGTGACAAGCTGGTTTAGTAAACTAGACTAAATGTGCTCATCTGTTATCTGAAAAAGAATAACTAGTACAGGAAAATGGCATTCATTTAAGAACAAAGCAAACTCATTTCTTTACCAAAAGGGGAAATGTAGGAAGGAAGGAATGCTAAGAAGCCACTAGATGGCTCTCTGCCCTGTTTTATGCAATGCATTAAAAAAACTGCAGTTAAGCGTTTCCATTTTAAACTTCTCATTTCAAGGGTTTATAACTCAGCAGTAAAATTCACTGCAGGCAAAAACTTGGCAAAAAGAGTCTTATCCTGACGGAGATGTTTTTCTTCTCCAAAACCCTCCTCCCCTCCCCAAAAGTACGATAAACACTAGTATTGACTTTATCTACATGAATGAAATGGAAGGAGGGGGTGCTCTTCATCAGCTACAGCTGTGACTTGGAAAAACAGTGAACAGTGAAAAAATGAAGTTTGGAAGTCTGGAAACTGAGCAGACCAAGGTCTAATAATTTTTGGTGGGGAAGAATGGGGGAGGAGGAGAGAAAGAAGGAAACCAGCCAACAGAATAACCTTTAAAAAGAGACTATTGCTCATGCACAGTAAGACTTTTTCTGTGAATTTTCACAAGGGTTTTAGAGTACATATTTAAACACTTTTGCCCTTGAGAGACCATTTCCACAAAAAGGGTAAATATTCAACATCTGATGGTCATGAAGTATCTTGCATAATTAAAAAAAAATAAGCAAGTGTGCACAGTTCCAATGTTCCTGCAGAATCCATTGCTAGGGTCAGAATTCCAGCATCTTAGTCTCTGGACTCATTCTCTGCTCTTGGAATTTATTTAACCATTTCCTTGCACTTCTGAGTGGAATGGGGTTCCTCTTTTCAAAGTCTGTTCTGAAATGGTACCGAGGAGATCTTGGTGGCTTTTGAAATGAAACGCTGCCTCCAAAAGCATAAAAAGATATATAGATGCCAGTTCAGCAAAAGGGACATCTGCTCCTCACCCCTGCCATTCTTTCTTGTGCCTTGTGTTTGTCATGGCTAGACAGAAAGTAATCTGAATGGCCTGGGTTGTGATGACACAGTATTTAAAAGGCTCAGGACAGTTAGGGTTATAACTTTGGGCATTATTTTTACAAATCCAAATGGAGCCTTTGAAAATGTATTGGACAGCTTAACAGTACTGAATTGTATAATGCATGTTCCCTTGGGTTTGTAGAAATACTATTCTAGCCTTACAGCAAAGCAGAGAATGAACATGGGTGTGCCTTTATAATAATGCAAACTATGCACCCACCACTATTTGTTTTCATCATGATCAGGCACTCAACTTGAGACATCTAACCTGATTTTTCAGTGTACTTAGCATTTATATAGCACTTCATATGTTCAACACATTGTACAGACTGAAACCAACTAATCTTCATGACACTCCTGGGAGTTATGTGGGTAAGTATTAGGTCTTCATTTTGCAGAAGCTCAGGAAATTGAAATAGTCTGTTCTGTGTGGCCTTCAACAGTGAGTCGGTGGCAGCCAGGATTCAAACTTGGGGACTCCTGGCTTCCAATCTGTGCTCATTCTGCCACATCACACTGACTTACTGCCAGAGATGATGAGCCTTCACATTTCCCATGGAATTCAGCTGCAGCTGGGAATGCGCAGCAGTGCAGAGAGCTGAACGCAAGGTGTCTCAAATTTAGCATCCAAAACTGAGTCTCTGACACTTGATGGCCATCTGTGAAAAATTTGGTATCAGTGACTTGGGCAGCATGACAAAAGAAGTCTGCAGCAGAAGCAAGAATAAAACCCCATTCTCCTGAGTGGTCGTCCATTGCCTTAACCACAAAAAGGTACCTGATCTTCCACAATCCTCCGCTTCATTCATTACTGCAGCTTTTGGGAATGCAAATTGCTATATACAAGTAAAACATTATCAACTGTGGCTACATTACAAAGATGTATACATATGTGTACACATAGCACTCCTTTAATGGTCATTTAAAGATTACCATTTTGCTCTACCTGCTCTCAATCTGTATGGTATGTAGAAGGACTTGTTTGTTCCAAGACTATTAATGTTATGAACATCTCTCATTTATTTTAAGAGGGTGTTAATTAGGAAGCTTAATTATAAGGAGGAGTTAATTCACGCCAAATCCACCAAGAGCAGATGGAATCTAAGCCTGATCTACACCTAAAATTTTGATCAATCTAGCTACGTCACTCAAGGCTGTGAATGGAGTTTGAATACTGAAGCCCATGGGCACTGGGTAATGTAGGCGGGGGAAGGCTTAGCCTTCCCAAAGAGCCAGGCGTGGCCTCGCCCCCTCCTGGGACCTGTATATCAGAAGCTTCCTGGGTGCTGCTGGGGCACCCAGGCACCATTTCAGGTTGGTGCAGCCCCAGCTCCAGGTTGGCTGGAGCTGCCGGCAGGCCCAGGGGCCACATGTGGCTGCCACTCCAGGGTGGCTGGGGCCATGTGCAGCTCAGGCTGCCCGACTGGTTCTGGGTCAGCTAGCTGGGACCCTCAGGCAGCTGAGAGTGCAGGGGACTGTTGGGACTGGGGGCGACCCGCTCCGGAGTAGGGTGGGGCGGGGCTCCTCCAGCTGCAATGGGAGGGGGGAGCACCATGGTGACAAAGTAGGGGGCGGGAGGAGTGTGGCCTCAGGCAGAAGGGGAGGAGCCATAGGCTAGCTTCCCCTAACTGGCGGTTCATCCAGTGCCCATGCTGAAGCCAAAATGGGTATGCATTTCCTGTGTGGTGCATGTGGAGATGACTTTGAGACCTTATCCCAAGCCAGCTGTTTCTGCCTTCCTAAGTCCCACAAATGATTGCTTTCCTGCCTGCTTCTTTTGCTGCCGCACTCCTGACGTGGAACCTCTGATCAGATCATTTAACCTGCCCCTCACACTTCCAGCTGCTTCCTCCCAGAACCTCTTTGCACCATCCTTTTCACACCTTGTGCTGGTTCCTCTGGTGTCCTGATGCATCCTGTCCAACTTCCTCTAGCTGTGGCTTGAGGACAGGGGGGAGAGAAGGGAAACAAGATTTTAAAAATAAATTGTTTTCAAGTCCTTACCGCTGTGCTGCCCTTAGTAACATTAAGCAGCCAGTCTAGCTGCAGAGCACACATTGTGCTTCCTCTGACTGAATGACAGAAAGTGCTGTGTGTGGCAGAAAGCAGCCTCAGTAAAGCAGCAGGACACCACCATGGGAGAAATTAAATACTTTAGACTAGATTCTGAATCTCAGGTACAGCAGTATAAATCTGCAGTAACTCCTCACAGATCAGGGGAGTTGTTCTGGAGTTACTCCAGCATAAATGGAGTTCAGAATCTGGCCCTTTGTTTATCGAAATCTTTTGCTCTCCGGGCCACAGTGAGGAATGGAACAACAGGAAGGAGTGTTGGGGAGAAAATGGGTTATTTTATTAGTAAATATATTCCTAGCATATTCACACCATTATTTTTGTAACAATTGGACCTCTACATTTATTTGTCTTCCAGTACAGATATAGGTGTATATAGATTTTTCATTCCACTATGTCCATTAGAAGTAAGGGATTTTTTTATTATTATGGAGAAGAAAAAAATCTCTCAGTCATCCCCACCTCTGGATTTACCTGTGGATCCCTTCTTCTCTGTGTTTATGTTTTAGGCTCTGACCCTGCAAACACTTATCTGTGTGTTAAACTCTACATGTGATTAGCCCCAGTCACGAGTAAAGTGATGCATATGAATAATGTTGCATCTACACTGCAGAAGATACAACGACACTGCCATGCCACTGTACGGCTATAGTGTAGATATTTCCTACATCAACTGAACTAGTTTTCCTTCAGTGTTGGTAATCCACCTCTCCAACAGTCAGTAGCTAGGTCAGCAGAAGAATTCTTCTATCCATCTATCTGAATCTACAGCCTGGTCTACACTTACCTTCAAATTTGGCGGCAGTCAACAGGAGTTACGCAAGCTATGCAGAGTAGCTTGCGTAACTCCTGTCGACTTTGTAACTCCTCTATACGTGGCATCAGTGCAGTGCCACACCACTTGAGAAGGTGGTTTTAACACCCTGACTTCTGGAACGATTGAATGGGTCTTTACTGACCGCTCAATCGATCTAGATATATCAATCTGACGGTGGCAAATTTGCCGCCATCAGTGAAGACGTACCCCACAGTGGGGGTCAGTTTGACCTACGTCACACACGGCATGAAATTTTTTCCAGCCCTGAGCAATGTAGCTAGGAAAAACAAGCCTGGGGGTTTACAAGATCCGAGCACTAAGCCCTGATCCTGACAACAGTTGTGTTTGAGTCAATGGGACTACTCAATAGCATATGCGGAAGAGCTGGCCAGACTGTAAGCTTTCCAGGGAAGGGCACGTAAATAAACATCATCATCATTGACTTGTGTGTCACTGGCAAAGCCAAATTATTTATCAGATACTCAAATCTTGGAATTTTGTGTTTGCATTTGGGAATCATAATTTAATCATTTCTCTCTATGAAAATCTTAGATAGTAAGGTTTTCAGGGCAGGAACAGAGATTTCTCGTGAGTGAAGTCAGTGTTTGTGGGCACTACCAATTACAAATAATAAATAAAATAAATCAGTATCCTCTATATACTTGCTTCTTCGAAACATTCATTTTATGGCATAGGAGAAGGGAAGTAGGATGTAGAGCCTTTCACTGCTAAATCATTGGCATATTTGTCAATTTATTTATATGTATAAAACATCACATAAGCACCTACTTAAATGCTCTGGGTGCCCTGCCATTGCTTAAAAACATACACACAAAATAACCCTAGGTCAGCATCACTTGCAGTAATTGTCTTTTCTACTGGGACTTCAGAAGTGCCATATGTAATGATGGTTTCTGTGATGAAGATACCTTGTCTGCCAGGAACTGGATTGAAATTACTCATTTCACACAAGTTATCAGATAGCATGTGGAATGGTAATGAGTTTTAGATGCTACTGACCTAGACTAGATTCATTCTGGTGATTTAGAGGTGAAAGCCTCCACATCTGCACTATTATTTCCTAAGTCATCTGAGTCCTCAGACTGTGCTAATGATAGGTGTGGATTGATAACTTTGGCAACCAAAGTCCTTCCCTTGTGCATAGAACAGTTAGAATTCAAGCATTGCTAGCTTCCCCACAATGCCTCTTCATGGGCGAGAATTTCAATCCACACAATTTTTTCTGACCATCGTGCCATCTGGGATTCCAATCTACATAGTCGTTTCTATAAGGGGCCTGATTCTTATTTATGCTATAGCCATTTTACACCACTGTAGCAGTGTAAATGGACCTTACTATGTTGCAATTGTAACAAATCCCATTTTAAGCCCCCTTTGCACTGACAGAGTCGTGTATGAATGAGAATCTGACCAAATGTGGCATAAAAGCTCACATTTTCAAGTAGAGCTCAGTGAAACCAGTCAGCTTCAGTGTGCACAAGTTTCTGCAAAGCTTTCCGGTGTGTGTGTGTGGTCTATCTGGTTTCATGACTCCCTGGTTTCATATTGAGTTTGAGGGTTTCTAGAAATGTAAAAGCTCAAAGCAAAACTCAAAGGAAAATGAACTGTTGTACTGCTCTTGCAATAAGAATTGCATATTTTGTCTACTGCTGGAGCTTTCTTACACAATTAAACTTCCTAGTTTCAGGTAAATCTTTCACCTAATCCTCTTTTTGTCATTCCTCTCTGATCTAGGCAGGAAAAAGATAGATGAAATGTTTGCACATATCTTAATATGGCTGGTGAGCCCAAACCTGAGCTTGCCTGACTCCAAACTGTGCTATTAAAGTTTAGAACAGCATTAATTTTGATCCATGCTAGAAGCAGCAGGAAGAAGCTATCTTGTATTTCAAACCACTGTTTCTTTTGATACTTGTCGACCATTCGACTGACAATGTATTATTTTATTAAATGTTTCACAGACATTTTGCCACACAAATTAACACTTCAGCAGCAGCAGTACCATCTTTCCAAAGTTTCCCATATTTTAGCAAAAGTTTTGTACATTAAAGAGGTGAAAAAGCAGATGCTGTGGCATTTAATATTGGTAAAATGTGCACCTAGATTCAGAAAAGTCTCCTCGTATTTCTCTTACAAAATTAAGTATGTACTTTGAAAAGTGTAGGAACATAACTGTATAAAACCTCTGTTAAAATCTGGATTCAAGCAAGTATTCATGCATACGGATACAACTGCTACACTGCTATTGGCAGATTAGAAAGGGAGCATACAAGCATTATCCCATTTAACTGTAGATCAATGCCATAGCTGCAGCTATAAAATCAGAGGCAAATTGTACAGTAACTAAGGTTATTATCAATCACTTTTAGCTCTGCAGCAGCACAGGAGAGAGGAAAGATACTGCAGTAGGCTCTCTGCTAAATATTTTTTATGAATACACTCAGTTGTCTTCCATAGTGTTGCACACATTTTGCTTCAAATAGCTGCTTTCATCTTGCCGGTGATAAATATAAAAATGCAAACCCAGACCGAAACACTACATTAAATATGATAGGAAACAGCAATTTTTTCCTCTTAGATCCTGGCAATTACAAAAAAAGATGTGTGTGTGTGTGTGTATTTACATTTTTTTTATTAGAAATGCATCTGACTGGCACTTTATAGCATCATCCAATATCTTTCTGCTTTGTTTTATTAAATATCTGGCTATTGCTCTATTTAACTGGAAGATACCAAAGAACAAAATCGAGGGCCTGATTCACTGCTGTATTATATACAGATTTAGGCTGTATAATTCCACTGAAATCAACAGAGCTACACTGTAGTAAAAGTGGAGTAACCGAATGGTGACTCAAGCCCCAAGAGGCTCCAGTAGTCCATCTGATTTTGACATGTAATTAATTTCCTGAGGCAGGAGTCAGACCACATGCATTAGTCACTGTTGTCCATCTCATAGCCTCGTTAGCAATTATATGTCATTTAGAGCCATGAAAATTATAGAATCATAGAAGATTAGGGTTTGAAGGGACCTCAGGAGGTCATTTAGTCCAACTTCGTGCTCAAAGTAGGATCAAATTTTCTTAATCTTAAATAATCCTTAAACCTAGACTATGAGTTTAGGAAAAATCATATTTTTAAAGCAGGAATGCTTTATCCTTTCTAAATAAAGCACAATTTGTTGAGCTAGAAGCCAAACTGCAATTCAGAAAGCTTCCAGTCCAGGTAAAATTAGATCTCTTAGTACATTTTAAAACAGGTACGAGTTAATTTGATTTAACACATTTGGCCAGTAAGGAAAAATGTGCTCTTTTGATCTTTGTATGTACAGTTGAATGAAGCCTTAAGCACCCACGTGACTAAATAAATAAATAAATAATAATAAATAATGACCTAGGAGAAGTGTAATTTAGTTGAACAAATTTGTATTGGAAACTTTGAGAATACTTAAAAGTGATCAGTCTATTGAGATGAGGAGTTGCATAATGGCAGGTGGCCCTAAGTGAAGGGTTTTTTCCATATTCACTGGGGATGGAATGGCCAGCTTTGGAGGACCTGTCTAAGTGACAGCAGTCTTCCCACTAAGGACTGGAGCTTTGCCCCAGAATCTCTAGTGTGCTGCATTCTGTAGTCCCTCCACACTTGCACCTCCGGCTCCTGGCATGCCCCCTATGCCTGAGCTTGCGAAGGGATCTTTGCAAGACAGCCTCACAGTGCCCATCTGACACTTCTAGAGCAGGATGCTCTTTCAAACTGGAGCATCTTATTACAAATTTTGTCAGACTCGAACACACACGGAGCTTGCACAAGCCTCACTGCTAAAGAGTGTTTCAGGGGCAGCAAACTCTGACACCACTAGGCCAGGCTCACTAGAGCTTTGCCCTTCTGATCTCTTCAGTACAATTCCACACCCTAAAGAGACAGAGCACAGGAAAACACAGCTCTGCCATTGCTTCTGGTGCTTACAACAAAGACAGATTACATTTGTACAAACAAACATATAATTTATTAATGTTATACCTGCCCTGGAAAAAACCTGCTCTGGCTGGAACAGGGACTCTAAACCACATGGACACTATTGTACAGTGTTAACAGGCCAGAGAAGATTTCACCCCTAGTCTCTTTAGAAGTCCCTTCCCGCAAGTCTAATAGTTTGATTATCACAGAGCCATGGTGGAAAAATGGACCTTGGAACAGGCTACCTGGAGGAATAGAATCAAAGAAGATTAGGGTTGAAAGGGACCCCAGGAGATCATCTAGTCCAACCCCCTGCTCAAAGCAGGCCTAACTTCAGCTAAAACATCCCAGCCAGGGCTTTGTCAAGCCGCAGCTTAAAAACCTCTAAGGTACATAAGCCATCCAGTAGGTAACCCACCCCAGTGCTTCACTACCAGCCTAGTGAAAAAGTTTTTCTGAATATCCACCCTAGACTTCCCCACTACAACTTGAGACCATTGCTTCTAGTTCTGCCATCTACTAGCACTGAGAACAGTCTAGCTCCATCCTCCCTGGAACCTCCTTTCAGGTAGTTAAAGGCTGCTATTAAATCTCTCCTCATTCTTCTCTTCTGCAGACTAAACAAGCCCAGTTCTCTCAGCCTCTCCTCATAAATCATGTGCCCCAGCCCCTTAATCATTTCCATTGTCCTCCACTGGACACCCTCCAATTTGTCCACATCCTTCCTGTAGTGGGAGTCCCAAAACTGGACACAGTACTCCAAATGAGACCCCACCAGTGCCAAATAGAGGGGAATAATCACTTCCCTTGACCTGCTGGCAATGCTCCTACTAATGCAGCCCAATATGCCATTATATTTCTTGACAACACGGGCACACTGGGAATACTGGAGGAGTACTGAAACTAGCTCGAGTCTTTCTATTATGTTCTTAAAAGAGCAACACACAATGTTCTGCTGAGTCCCTGAGACCCACCACTATCATTTTTACAGCCTAATACTTAGTTTTCTCCAAGGCCTTTCATACCCGTAGGAAACTTTCCTTGATCCTCCTGAGTCACCAAGCAAAGGATGCATTTACTTTAATCATACCATTTGAGTGCCTTGTGCTTTACACACAAATAAATATGGCACATCCCCGTCTTTAAAGTTGCCATGTAAATTAGACTTTGTGAGCCAGACCCCATCTGGTGTAAATTAGCATAGTTCTTTTAACTTCAGCAAAATTATGCCAATTTACACCAGTTGAGGATCTGTCCCAACAGAGCAAGTATTAGCAATCAACAAAAAGTGGAGGTGGTGGCATGGGGAGAAGTTTTTCAGCTGTGGAAGATCATGAGATACGATCATTTTTATTTAATTTTTGCTTCTAAGAGCAAATCTGTTGATTCAATAGCCACATATTCATAGTCCTAAAAGACTTCCATGGTACAATCAACTACACCATTCCCAGGCAGAGAGTATGTGGTGATAAGGCATACAGAACAACCTAAGGGTATTATCAAGACTTCTAGTGTGTCCACAAAATGTACTTGCAGTTTTGGCTTTTAAATCCCAGTGGAAAGTGTTCTTGAAAACACTTTGATCATCCATATAAAGAAGTCCTTGCCACATGCATGTCTATTAGTTATCATCACAAAGAGCACCTCTTCTGAGTCCTTAAGCCTCTTGATGGAGAATAGAAATCCTCCCCTAGAGGAGCAACAAGAAACAGAGGGAACACATGGACATTGTACTCATGTAACTGGTGTCTATCTGCTCTCTGATTATTCGTGTCTATAAACAGGATGTAATCTGCTGCTTGCGTCAGTGTGAGCCAACTTATCAAAAGTGATAAATTAATTTTTGCTGTAACAGAAATTTCTGTCTGAAAAATTTTGAAGTGTACAAATTACAGCCAGTAGGAATCATGCCTCTTAAAGAAGAGAAATCCAAGATGCTGTTTCATCAATATTACAACAAGACTGAATGACATACGTGCATACAAAGATGCCCTGGAGTCAAAGCACTTGTCAAGCAGAGGGATTCTATTTGGTCCATTCACTTTATAACAGTGAGTCTCAAGTCCTGCAAAGGTGATGATTGTGATCCAACAACCTATTAATGCCAACTGACTCAGGGGTGCAGTGGGATTACAGATATATCCTGAGTCTGGCGTGTACATTCTAGTTCACCAAAGAATACCATGTGAGGTCACAGACGAAAGCCGTATCGCACAGGTCATGAATATTGTTGCGAAATGTACATACAGCTGGTAGGTAAGGTGTTATGTATTTATACTGAAAATACATTCTTAAAGGCTATACCAAGGTGCTAGTCACCAGCAAAGATGAAAAACAGGTTTGCCTCCAGACAGGAGCCAAGAAATGTGCATCTCTCTGTCAGGATGTAAATTAAGCATCATAAGCTAACACAATGGAAGCCCATCTACATATGAAGTCAAATGTTAGTAATGAAATGTGAAGTCAACAGGGAAGCAGCACTCAGAAACCTGCAAGCCACAGAGAGCTATCTTGTCTAAGCGTACAGACAATGAACTGTAGATGTATTTCTAGGAGGCAAAGAAGACATCCTAGTATCCTGCACCCAGGGAGTAAAGAGACAGTGTGTTTGCATTCATGAAAGTGGGGTCTCAGCCAACCTTTGTTGAAAAGTAAACAGAACTTTGGTAAGATAAACTTCTTTATACAGCAGGGTTACGTGCTAGTTAAGTTTAGTCTCTAGAAAGCGTGTGTTGTTTTTGTTTGATTGGTTTACACCTAACCATTTGTTTCCAATATTCTTACTCACTGTTTCTGGAATCACTGTTAATAAACTTATTCTTGTTTTCACTGTAAATATTTCTAAGTGCTGTGGAGTTAAGCAAAGGGTTGTTCCAGAGCTGAATCTTACAAGATGGCCTATTCCTCTGGGAATGGAAGGCTTGGTAATTCTGCAAATGTTCCATGGCTAAAGGGCTGGACGCTGCAGGGAACGCTCTGAGTATTTGGAGGCTGGTGTGCGCCTTTCACTGACCTGCACAGGGAGGATGAGGCCTGCAGGGGCCTGGAAAGCAGTTCTTGTGCTTTCAGAGGCTCTTGGTTTCAGGGAGCTGACCCACAGCGGGTCCAGCCAAGACACCTACATGCTAAGAGCAGGTGGCAACTCACAATCCTGGGGACCTCTGGTGAGTGGCAAGGTGACATTGCTATTCCTGCTCTTCTCCAGAAGCTTTGGAAGGGACGACCCTTTTACCTGCTAATGTGCATCAAGGCAGTTTAGTGAGTTCATTTTAAATGCTGTAGAAATAAAAAACCAATTAACTATATTTTATAAACTGGCAATCTGGTTTATTTGAAGGGAATAATGATCCATTATTGCCTCCCCTAAGAAGCACCTTGCTGAGGCAATAAAAAAAGAATCCTGGAAAATTATAAACAGTAAAATAAAACACTTGTATTGATGAGAGCCTCACGCAGCTCTAACTTAAGTCCGCAGCAATTCCCACCTCCAGTAGTTTTATGGAAGATTCTTTGCTGGGGAGGAAGAACAGTTTATTTACAACATGTTTAAAGAACTTAGATCAAGCTCCTACAAAAGTGATTCATGGTGATGTCTGTCTATGCCAATCAGTTTATTGAATCAGTACCTTACATTGCGGTATTCATTATAGACTTTAAAACATGAGCGAAGTGTCTAGTCTGTTCTGTTATCAAAAATTATGGCTAGGTATGGACTGTGATTTATTATTATTATTATTACTACCATGTTGAGCAGTGAACCACATTTTAAAAGGAACAAACACCCCTTTGTTGGCTTTGGTATCTCTTACCAGCACAAAAATGTATTTGAAATATTCAAGATGATTATTTCCCCCCAAATGAACAAGTATTAAGCTTCTAGTAGAAATGCATTTAACTAACAAATCTATCCAATACCTGTAAAAAAAATTGTTCTGAAAGCTGCTAATATTAATGTATTCAACTCCCACTCAGGTCAATAGCAAAATTAACTGACTTCTTTAAGAAAGAGTACTTTGTTGGTTCGCATAAAATGTACCCAGGTCTGTACTCCCTTATAATCTGCAAACCAAAATATAGCTTCCTTGACCCACATCTACAAATTAGTTCTATTCTTATAGCTATTTCTTAAAATGATGCTATAATCAGTCATCTTTTTCCTCATTAGTGAAAAGTCATAGTATTCATGGGTATTAATTTGAATGAATGATATTTTATTTCTAAATGAAACCACAGTGCTCAGATACTACTACAAGGATAGGTGCTTTAAAAGGCTTATCTGGAGGTACTTTTGCATTTTAACTTGTGGAATTCAGATAAGGTTAATTAAACTCATCACTTATATGAAAACTTGACAAACTCTAGACTGATATTGCAGCATTTAATAGCAATATAATTCTTCCAGAAGGTAAAAATTATTCTTATCTAGGTGTATAGGCCATGGCCACTTGAGGTGCATTGATATAAAGAACAAAGGCACTCATTTTCTTTCAGTGCTGCATAGTTTCTTGTAAGTTAAAGTTCTTCTATAATTAGTATCTACCCACAAACATCTTTCAGATGAGAGAGACATATTAAGGAAAAAAGATCTGAAAGTACCATGAAATGAGAATTAAACTATTTTACTACATTCATGGATGTAATATGGACCCTGTGGGATTATTGACCAAGGAACTGGCTATTAAATACTGAAGTAAAAGAAGATTCAGGGAGAAATTTTACTGTGGAATATATATTTTATCCATATACATCTGTATGTTGGACAACAGTCCAATGTAGCAACATGCTCGTGATATCATAGAGTGACTATGGCCATGTTTAATTGTGAAAACAATGTTCACACAGAAACAGGAAACACAGGATTTTTATACCAGATCAAAGCTTTGGGTTTATTAAGCCTGATAGTCTGTATCTGGCAGTATTCAATACCAAAGGCTTCAGAGAAAAGAGAAAGAAAGAAACCCTAGCCAACTGTGCAATGCTGTCTGTCAAGCTATCCAGAGTGACTCACCACTGAGTGCCAACCTCAGGGCAGACTGTCAAAAAGCAGGGCAGAAACCCCAAACTGGCTGTACGTTCTATAATTAGATTTCACCAGCCTGGTAACAAGTGTTAAATCCTAAAGCCCTATAACAGTCTTACCATGGAGTCACAGATAGTCCCCTGGGGCATTCCAGTCTGTCTTGCCCCCCAGGCAATGATAGATGGTCATTTTACATCAAAAATCACAACAATATTCAGTTTACTCCCAGTCCTAAAGGACTTGTCCTTTACTCCAGGTCAACTGTACTCAGATCTCAAACCAAAGACAACACTTGTAGTCAATCCAACTAATAAACTAACTAAAGATTTGTTATCTAAGAAAAGAAATGAGAGTTATTTTCAAGGTTAAAAGAGGAAATATACACACAATGAGTTACAGTTGTAGATTTGAAAAAATAATATAAGCTTCTATAATAAGATGTGTGTTTCCTTTAGGGCTGACCTTTGCCAAGCAGCATAGGGATCTCTTGGTTACATTTAGGCATCTTTAGCCCACAGAGTCTGGCCAGCATAAAGACATAAATCCTTCTCAGGGATTTTTTTTTTAATCCCCTTCACACCACATTCCAAACTGTTGGGATGAGTTCATGTCTAGGTTTTCCCTAGGGAGCAAAGAATGTAATCAACAAGGTCTCTGTCCTTTGATGCCACACAATGCCTCATTTGCTTTCAACAGGCCGTATTGTGTGTAGGATGAGCACTTTACTTTCATTAATGTTTCTTTTCCTGTTTGGTGACTTACTCAATTACAAAGGTTTGCAGTGCAAACACTCAGCATAATTTTATATTATGGTGATTCCAATATTGTAAGTAGAATTAATACATGCAACATCCTATAAACATTCGATAAAGTCTAAACACTAAATACATTTTTATAACACTAATTTCTATTTTAGCTATGCTAACCCAGAGGTAAGCCAGAGTGGTTCCCAGCCATGCATTTGTTACTTGTTATTTGTTCACTGAGGCTGTGGGCCTTGGCATGAGATGGCACCTGGTCTGTATATGGGCACAAAAATGTAGCAAAGACCGTTGCCTGAATTTGAAAGTTGATAAAGAACATAAAACTATGATAAAAACATTAATTTTTATATCCAAATGGAAGCTGTACGGACAGCCCTGTAGGTTTCACGCACAATGTTTGAATATGGATTTATCAAAACCATAGCAACAGTGCAACTCGTAAACCTTTCTTTTCAGCATAAATAATGCAATTAAAGTTTTCTTTGCCGCAAAGACATTAAAAACTATCAGAATTATTTTTGAATTCAAGCTGATATTTAACATATACACCAGCCATGAAGTTGCATGCTTCCGAAACCACTTATTATTCGCCTTTTTATAAGAAATATACAGAACGTACAAAGGGGTTTATTCTCTCAAAATGTACACTACTCATTAATACTAATAAACTCTGTGTGCAAGTATGTGTGCAGAGAACAAAACTCCATGTGAATTTCAATAATATAAACAAAGTTTTTCCTTGGTTCAGTTGCTACGAAAACATTATCTGCTTTTAAGTGAGAGTTCTTAGACAAGAGATAGCACCACCGTTTCTTCCAAGTGGTCAGCCTTTTTCACATTTAAAAAAAAAATTATCCTTGCATCACCAACTTCAGTTCCTGATAGCAGTTTAAAAAGGAACTACAACAGCAAAGTGATAGCTGAAAATTAAAATCTACTTAAGAGATGTAAAATCTATCAATGTGGCTTTCAGTTATTCCCCAATGCTGTAAGAACTTTGAGACATTCAGCAGAACCACATGTTCTGTGAATTCTTTCATCCAATTCTTATCTGGAAAGAAATTTTATTGTCAATGGATTCATTTATTTAAAAAAAATACAAATGTTTGCAGCTTTGTCCTGTGAAGGGTATGATACATTCACTTCTGTATTCATGTTTAACATTCATTAGCCTGAGTGGGAGTTTGGGGTGTGTATATGGAGAAAAGAACAGATCCCCCAAGTCTGATTTTGAGGACCTACATGAGAATTAAGTGACACTTATGCCTTATACTGTCCCACTGCACAGAAGTAAATTTCTCTCTAGATGTCCACAGGCAAGTGACTGGAATCACAGTTCTACTATGAAATAAAGGTGGATACAATTCAAGGCCTATCAGTAACTACAGCATCTGTCACTGAAAAACAATTTTGGAGTTCTGCTTGCTTACACCAGATCTGAATTTGACCCACTAAGTATATGCAGTACCTCCCCAAATGTGTGTACACAGACAGTCTAAATCAGAAACCAGGAATCAAAATGTATTTGCAGCTGAGTGGCTACAGAAAAATGTTGAGCAAATTAAACAGAGTACAGTTTTCAGAAAGAAAATCGTTTGGTAACATCTACTGAACAAGAACAAAAATCAGAGACCATCTGACAAACATTTTGATATTGGAGTGGAGCCTTATTTGTGGTTATATTTGAAATGTGCTAGGTTTTCATAAAATTGCAGGAAAGTGATTTTAGCCAATAAATGCATGGAACACACAACCTTTTTCAAATCAGAAAAAATTGATGTTGAAGATCTTTATCATATTCTTGTAACTGAGTTCTGTCTGCAATCACACTTACAACTGCAGAGCCCGTTTGACTTGGGAATTTTGAAAATTACAAATGAACTGTTTTTTAATACATTCTCTCAGCTAAACTGAGCGCTCCCCTTAGTGGGAAGTCATGAGCATATATGTTCAGTATAGCCAATTACTTTTTAGAATCTCTACTTTGTAAATAACTATGTAACTGCAATCAGTGAGTACACAGAAAGGTTATTTAGATGCTTGTGAGAAACTAAGATCTACATGGGTTCAGTCTATAACTCCTAGACTAGATAAAAATCATATCAATTCTTAACAAAAATCACAAATGTAAAATGCGGATAGTGATATGTCTTTTGTAAAGTGCTTTGAGATCTACCAATGAAAATTGTTATATCATCAAGAAAACATGTTTAGAAATCTTATCTTGTACTTCACAGATCTCCCATTAATTGTAATGGTAATTTCACACAGAGAACAAAAGCCTTTGATCAAATTATTTGTAGTGAATAATTCTGTCTGATGTGTTTAGCCTTTTTCCCTGCATATGAATGACTCAATCATATAATTAATTTGCAAGTATTGTTTGGGATATGTTACTGTTTTACAAACAGTTGTAAAACTGTTGTGTAAACTGTTTGCTCTGAGCATTCATTGACTGTGCCACGTGAGTGGTTACTGAAATCACATGGAATTGTTTCTGTCCTCTGACAGGATGATCAATAATTTATCAACAAAAGAAATCCTCTTTAAATTCACAATCTAAGCATGAACAGATTTTGCTTTATTCATTCGTTTGCTGTTCAGAAATTGGTCAGCAAATCATTTGTGCAAATTTTAAAAACAGAGCTTTCCAAAATGGCCACAGAGGATATATTCTCAAAATTTTACTCAAGTTAATATTCACAGCACCTTCTTTTTCTAATTCTTTGCTCATTCCTCTGGCCTCACTTAGGGCTAGATTGTACCTGTTGAGCACAAACCAAAATAAGCAATGGTTCAGAACTGCATTCATTCAAGGGATGGGGGTGGCATTCTGCCTCAGTGATGCTGCTAAACTCCTTTATATGCCTGTTCTTTATGAGCTACACAAGTGAGCAAAAGTTCCTTATACTCCTCTTCCCCAACATGCATCAGGGAAAGGGTCAAACATACGTACAGCTTGTCCTTAGTATGTGCATTTAATTCCATTAAAAGCAATTTGCTCATGTATTTACATGCGTTTTACACACACACACACACACACACACACACACAGTACGCAACATTCTGAAAATCTCTGAGCAAAAGGTAAAAACAAAAAGTGTATTCTACCTTTGAGCATGAAACTCCCATGAATGTTAGATTCAATTACCAGGCATGGATCAAGAGGAAAATACACTCTATAGCTTAGTTAAATATTCCTGAATTTCTCTGCTCTGATACAAAGCATCTCACTGTTTGGTGCAATCAGTGTATGACAGTGACTTTATGATCTCTTCATCTTAATTTTAGTCTGCTAGTGGTCAATCAATGCCTCTGTACCATACAACCATTCTCATTTTGCATCAGAATGTTTTTTCATTTTGTCTGTTAAGAACAAAATTTTCAACAACCATTTTAATGAAAATATGAGTAGCTTTGACTCAGTTAAGGTTATCTGAATCTTTTGGAGTTAATATTTTACTAACAAGCCCCTGGTCCTAGCCCCTTAAAAGTCACCTGGCTCCAGGAAGGCCTTTGGGAATAATATAAATATTCACTACTGCTACAAATAATAATACGGCTCTGATGTCCTTGCACCCTGACCATCTCTGGCTCAGGTAACATCTCATGGGATTGTTAACAGCTGGCACATCTTAGTTCATCCCTCAGTTAGACCAGACTGGCACACAAATAACTCAGGCTTGTACGGGGGGAGGTCACAAACCATCCAGGTATATAAGGGGGAGTCACAAAAGGTCTTATAGCATCCACTCCTTCCTCAGCTGTGCCAGGCACATCTCAGCCACCAAGAGCCTAGTCTATATTTCCCACCATTGTTCCGTACCCTTGCTTAGGGTTTCTGTTTTGTGCTGCTTTCTGAGCTTTTTTGCTGAATCTCACTGAATCAAAATTTACATCCCCAGGTTCCAGTTTGATATATTATTGGGGCTGCTCAAGTTCCTCAGTGAAATACACATCAAACAGTTTCTACAGTTCCATACCGATCCTCCCCTGAGATATAGTTAGACCTGATGTGATCAGTTTGTTGCTTGCCTTGTCCCCTGGTATAGATGAGGAAATTTACTCAGTCCCACCATTATTACTGCCAAGCTCTTTTTCATCACAAAACTTCTCTAAATGGCTTCTCTATTTTGCCCAGTACGATTTATCAGTAATTTTAAGCACTGTATGGAGAAATACCTCCATTGTCTTGAGAAATAATTTCTGTTCCCTTTACAAATTCTTTAGTCTTTTATCTCCTGCATCTGTGCTTTTAAGGTATCTCTCTCTTTTCTAACTCCTCCTGTGCTCTTCACCCCTTTCTATTGCTATGGGCTTCCTTACTGCAGCTGTTCTGGTTTTGGCCTGCAAAGCCACCTCTTCATGGTTTTTACTCTCCTCTGCCCATTATATGCTTTCCTCTGGACCTCCAACTTCAACTTGGAATGGTTTCTTCCTTCACAGTCTGCCTCATAGACATCAGGTGCTCTCTCATGCTCTATATCTGGCACTCAGTCTGTTCTGAACAACACCCCATCACCAATAAGGAATTTTGCCTACTTTCCTTCTCTTGCTTTCCCTTGTTCTGTCCTGACTCTAGATCCAAGTGGTACTAACACAATATTGTGGTTACACCCAGAAGTGACACAGAGTCAAGGCATCCTTCTAGGGGCACTTAAAAGTACTTTTAAACTTGTACACTCTTGGGTTTCCTTTCTGGAAACAGCACTTAGGCTAACATTTTAATTCCAGTACTTTCTGTATCTGTATAATGGGGTGGCATCCACCTCTCACAAGTGCCCCCACCCAGTTGAGTGTATGTGTGCCTGCAGTTTTTCAATTTCTTTGGTCACAGCACCCCCTGTTGCCCCTGTGCTTGTCAGGCATGTCTTCGGTAACTCAGCCCACCGGCTGATTCACATGAAGTCTGTGTGCAAACAAGCAAAGCCTTTCCAATGTATAAGTCCAAAATGTCCTGCAGCCCTCCCAGGGCTCAGTCCTTTAACAGTCCAACCAGGCCCAACACAGTATCCCTCTGTTGGTGTGCTCTTCTCTGCAGCCATTTCTAGGCTCAGCCTTTAACCAGTCCAATGGGGCCTACCATGGTACCCTCGCTTGGTCTTACTACGTTGCAAGGCTCCTACTCTAGAATTGAGCAGCACCCCAAAGACTTCTTCCTTGGGGATTCCTTGCCTCTACTGAGTCCTCAGTGACATCAGCCTTTGTGCTGAGCCTCTCTTCTTGGACTTAGTTCACTGACCACAGCTCCCATTGAGTCACTCCCAGTAACTAACTGCTTAGTCCCTTGCAGCTCCTGCTCACAGCTGCTCTGTCCAGCCTTTCAGCTCCTGCAGCCAACCAGGAGCACCTCTTGCTCCCCCAGTCCCTGCAAGCAGACTAAACTCCCTCTGGCCCTGCAGCTCCTTTTATATGAGCCTGCTGGGCTCTGATTGGCTGTTCCCAGCAGCCTCTTTCCTGATTGAATGTGTCCCACACAACTCAACAGCTTGGAGGACCTGTCTACTGCTTTTTTCTGGGGCGGGGTGGGGCAGGGCTGCAAGGCTGCAACAGGGGATCTCAGGGCCTACTCCATCCTGTCACACTATCTGTTAAGTAAGATCTAATTATAACGAGAGCTTGAACTGACAGGAAATATTGTTATAAATGAACAGGATGTCAAATCCATGATTTATATACTTTTTCACTTATGACTCCATAGCAGCTTTCTACCACTAGAATATTGTTATTGAATAACTTAGAGCACTCATATCTGAGATTTATCTTCCATTTTTGAAGGA
Organism: Mesoclemmys tuberculata; assembly: GCA_007922155.1. NCBI lineage: Eukaryota > Metazoa > Chordata > Testudines > Chelidae > Mesoclemmys > Mesoclemmys tuberculata. The sequence goes on along the minus strand of ML675604.1, from coordinate 41,412,993 downwards.
TATGGAAGATTTCCACTCATACACAATCTTTCAAGTTGGGCAGAAGTGGTTTAGTGGTTTCAATATTTCATGGGAAGATTTAATTTCTGAATTTGCTGTGGGTACCAACTACAATCTTACATTTAAGCTGCTGCTGCTGACTTCTATTTTTCTCCTATTTGCTACATCTTTGTCTCCTTGCTGCTTGAAACTTGAATACCAAAAGTCAATGTAGATTAGGAGTTCAGTACGATAAATGCTTCTGACCTAGGTGGACAAGAGGTGTTAATTGTGTGGGATGTGAACTGCTGGGAAGTTACGGGTATGGCTAGAACACTGGAGGTAGCAGATCACACAAAGGACAGATTGCTTTCTACCCCAGAGGTTTTCAAACTGGAGTTGTGTCAAGGTTATCTTGGGGGGCCATGAGATCTGACTGGTGCTGGGTCAAGCCCCATGTTAAAAAACATAAAAAGAAAAAAGACTGACACATGGGCTCACAGTGCGGCTCAGGTTTGGCCCAGCTGCCTATCCACCACCCCTCCATCAGGAAGATGGAAGGGTGGCTGGGCCAAACTTGAGCAGCACTGCAGCCTCATGCTCCAGTCCTGTGGGACAAAAGCCACTGTTGCCTGGGGTGGCTCACTTTCAACCTCTGGGCCTGGACCCAACCCCACAGAACTTCCCTCCCCCCAGGGCCTCCTCTTCTCAGTGGGCCTGGGTGGGGCTCGCTTTCTAGACTCCCTGCCTCTGTTGTGCTCACCCAGGCCAAGGGCTCATAGTGGAGCATGGCTGAAGGAGGGGGGAGGATGACACAGCAAAAATAGTTTGGGAACCTCTGTTCTGCCTCCCAAAAGCTACCAGGAATAAAAGTAAGCTTTTGATAATTTTTGATAACTTCAATGTGAGTCTCAATAAAAAAGCCGGTGCCATTATGTTTGGTTCAAGATGAGGAATCTTAAGATTAAGAAAAAGATGGAATTTTCCTTTAAGTCAAAAATATTGAGAGCTGGTAAGTGACAAAGTGGAGGACTCCATGCAAAGAAACCTGATTTTATTAAAAATAATCATTATATTCTAAAATGTTTGCTTGTATTTTACAACAAAAATCCAAATCATTCCATTCCTATTTGGATGCTTCCTCCCTGTCCCACTGCTTCTATTCCATAGCAAAAAGGGGGACTTTCAGATGTAAGAAAGGACAAATGGGTTTCTGATTTCCCCACTCCATTAGTTTCCAGTTTCCTCTTCCCAGTACTCCCCCTTTCACCTATATTTTAGTGGAAGCCACAAAGGCCTGGTCTATGGTGAAGATTTTCTGACATTTTCCCACCATTTTGTGCACTGATGCAAGCAACATGCATTGAGTTGCTACGGTTGAGTGCCACTGCTATGCAGTCGGAATACTACAGTTGGCTCCAACAAAAACTCTGTCAATGAGTCTTCATCACCAAGTTGTCTTGACCTGCTCTTTTTAATTAACTGGCTGGGATGATTTAGTTGGGGTTCGACTAGATGACCTCTTGAGGTCCCTTCCAACCCTCGTCTTCTATGATTCTATGAACTGGTGTAAGACCTTATCCCAAGATGATATGTCTATAAAAAGGAAGCACATATTTGGCCAACACTGCAGTATACCCAATGCTTGTCTACAGTTTCTCATTTACTTTCCTTCCTGACTGTGGCTGAACTGTACATCCCGATTTATAATTTGTACTACAATGTTATCATCATCTGAAAAGAAATTTGCCAAACTGAGGAAATTTACTCTGCTGTTCTGCAAAGTATCTGTGAGGTTTTATCAGTAACCCAGAAAAACCTACAGCTACCTGGAGGTTCCTCTAAGCTTAAAGATGAAGAAGCAAAAATTTAGCTCATGATACTGTAAATAGGACAGCACTTTAGAGTAACCGCAGATAAGCACATCGGCTAAAGTGTTATATGGTATAACAGTCAAAAGTAAAGTGGTTAACAGTTTATCAAGCTTATTAACATCTCTTTATGTTTCAAAGTTAACACCTTTTAAAGTGAAGTAAGACAGATTCACACCTCTGTCAGCACTCTTGTTTCATTCAGATATGCATACCAGGGGATTTTGGCTATGGCAAACCTATAGCCACTTTCTCCTGGCAGCTCTTCTGTAAATTAATTTTCAACTGAAAACTTTTAACTGAGTTTAAAATTTAGAGGTGACTCGGTATCCCATTATTTATTCCTATTGTTTGTAGTATAGTAGCACATTAGGTGGCATGTAAACATATATTAAGACAGTTCCTGGCCCTCTAAATAGCCAAAACAAAGAAAGGGTTGGACTTCAGAGATGGGGAATGCAGGCAAAAGAAGATTAAGGCTTTGTCTATGCTACAGAGTTTTGTCAACGCAAGTTACACCAATGATCATAAACCACTATAATTGCATTGCTTGTGCATATGCACAACACTCCTGTCGGTGAAGCGCATCCAGAGTTGGTTCTCTAATATTGACAGTGAGAGCAGTGCATTGTGGGTAGTTATCCCACTGTGCAACTCGCTACCTTCTGCAGGTAGGAGTTGTGGGACAGCAGAGTGGATCATAGTGCATCATGGGTGTGGGCTCAACATTTCATGAGGCAGTTTTTTCCTGTCCCCTCTTTTCATGGGTTTCCGACTGTGTTTTGCGCCATTTTTCAATGGTTCCCATTTACTGTGCTTCTGCCATGAAAGGATTAGGGTGACCATATTTCCCAATGGGAAAATGGGACCCAACACAGGGCTCACCTGAACCATCCTCCCACACAGAGCTGACCCGACCACTTGCTCAAGCCCTGCCCTCCATGCTGAGCTGGCCCAAGCTGCTCGCCCAAGCCTCCCTCTCTGGCTGGGACTGCCTGGAATCACTCCTCTCCCAAACCCTGGCATGCAGTGCTGGCATTGCTTCTTGCTCCACCCACCCCAAACATTCCTCCATGCCCCACTTTTTTGGCAAAACTAGGCTCTCATCTCATTTGCCCTTGAAACTGAGTTGGGCTTAAAAAGGGGACTATCCCGGCGAAAACGGAATATATGGTCACCCCAGAAAGGATGGATCCTGCACTGCTCCCTACTGTGGTCACTGTTATGAACATATCACAGCTGGTCACACAGTATATCACGAGCTTCCAATCTGAACAGGAACCAGAGGTGCCTGACCTGCTGTGTGCCATGGAAAGAAACACCAGATTACTTTTGGCATTCACAGAGCACCTGCACACAATGGACTGTCGCTATTGGGCTCAGGAACCAAACACTGATTGGTGAGATTGCGTCATTATGAAGGTCTGGGATGATGAGCAGTGGCTGCAGAACTTTCAAAAGTGCAAAGCCACCTTCCTGGAACAGCGTGTCTGGCAACTCCAGACTCCTATTGGTCAGTCGTGAATCAGTTTGGAGTCAGGAAGTTCACCATTGGGGCTGTGTTAACACAAGCGTGCAGGGCCATTGGTTGCATCCTGCTGCGAAGGACTGTGACTCTTGGAAATGTGCATGAAATAGTGGATGGCTTCGCAGCAATGGGATTCCCTAACTGCAGCGGAGTAATAGATAGCACGCATCCCAATTTTGGCTATGAGACCATCTTGCGATGGAGTACATCAATAGAAAGGGACATTTCTCTATGGTTTTGAAGATGCTTATGAATCACTATGATCATTTCATTGACATCAACACGAGGTAGTCAAGGAAGGTGCATGAGGCGCACATCTGCAGGAATACCAGCCTGTACATAAAGCTACAAGCAAGGACTTTCTTTCCAAACCAGAAAATTCCAGTGGGGGAATGATGAAATGCTCATAGTGATCCCAGGAGATGCAGCGACCCCTTACTGGCATGGCTCATACAGCCTTATATGGGAAACCTGGACAGCAAGAAGGAGCACTTCAGGAACAGTCTACCACCATTCTACAGTATTAAAAGTGGGAATAAACTATTGGTCCATCCATGGCACAGAGACAATCAATTTCAATTCACAGACATTAAATATATCTTATTCCACCCTTCTATAGTGTATTGCCTCATCCATCCTAACCTACCCAGCTGACAGTGGATACAACTAACTTTATTGATTTTATTATTCCCATAGGTTTTATTCGATGTAGCAAGATAGCCATGCACTAACAAGTTTCTGATAAGTAAACATGGAAATCTTCAGAACTATGAGGTTTTAGAAACCTTTAATCTCTTTGATTAGTTCCTCAGACCACATTTTCTCCCTCCTGATTATCCTCATCCTATTCCTACCCACAAATTCTCTCTAGAAATTCTCGTGTGTTCTGTTTATGAGTCCTCTTGGACTTGACCTGCTGCTGCACTGGTGGATATCTTATTTCAGTTCTCTTTGCACTCAGTCTCAAAATATAAACACAGATCTTCTAGGGATTTTTTAGACTCAGCCATAGTTCTGATATTGTAATCTTGAGTTTTCCAGGAAAAGCAAAAACTTCATTGGGAAGCTACAACATTCTTTTTTTGGGGGGGGGGGGCGCTGGTTTTTCACAGCAATAATTCTGCTTAGCTCCCTTCTCTTTCTTAAAATGAACAACGACATCTTGAAAAACAGCCATTGTTTGTCCTGTATTTCCAATGGGGTATGTCTTTCAAGGATTCTTATGTTGTCCTTGTTCTCACGTGCAGTTGGATAATCACATCCTTAGGGAAAGAGCTCATAGCTGATTGTGGAAACAGTTCATGTGTTACGCTGTCTGTTGGTCTGATCCAAAGCCAACTGAAGCCATTGGAAAGACTCCCAATGAGAGTTGGTCAGTAATTTTCCATATAAATGATTTTCTGACTGAAAGTGCAGTTTCCCCAAAATTGAGATGTCCAGCTTCCAGGAATCCCTGCTCTCCAGGATGCTGACGGGCCAGGAAACCTGCCAGCTGGAGATACCAGGCAACCCAGTTCCCCAGGGTGCCAGCAAGCCAAGGAGTGAGGAGCTGCTGACCTTTTATTGCTAGGGTACCTGAGAAACCTGGGATCTTGGGGAGCCAATCAACCAGGTGGCTGCCTGGCATGCCAGTCAGTCATGGAGACCTGGAAGCTGGGCATCCCAATATTGCAGAATCATAGAAGATTAGGGTTGGAAGGGACCTCAAGAGGTCATGTAGTCCAACACCCTGCTCAAAGCAGGACCAACCCCAACTAAAACATCCCAGCCAGGGCTTTGTCAAACCACACCTTAAAAACCTCTAAGGATGGAGATTCCACCACCTCCCTAGGTAACCCATTCCAGTGCTTCACCACCCCCCTAGAGAAAATGTTTTTCTTAATATCCAAACTAGACCTCCACCACTGCAATTTGAGACCATTGCTCCTAGTTCTGTCATCTACTACCACTCAGAACAGCCTAGCTGCATCCTCCCTGGAAAAAGAGGCAGCTTGGAGAATGCAGGCATTAAATCTATTACCTCCCCTATGCAAAGCAAGCACTGTACCATTTGAGCTGACTTCCCATCCCTTAAAGGAAAAACCTGAAGCCTATAGTGTGTCCATAGCCAGCTGTGGCATTCACCCTAAGATAATTATGCAGCTGCACTACGATGTGGACAAAGACAATAATGACAGCTGGGCAGCCCAGGAAACCACCTGCCAGAGTCAGGCAATGCAGAGAAATGGGCAGCTCAAGGAGCAAGTCAACATCTTCTGTTTAAGTTCTCCCAAAACAGACATTTTTGGAGAAATTTCCTCTCACAAAACCTTTTTTCTTTTTTGGTCCTGATTTGGGAAAACCTTTTTTCCATAAATTCAAGACATTTTGTGGGAGACATTTTATTTTCCAGCCGTATCAACTTTCAATGACTCCAGTGGACTTTGACTCAGACCCTACTTGTGCCAGGAGCTCCTTTTTCCTTCCTTGAGAGTTCGATATATTTTTACAGTTTTTTATTTCTTCCTGACATCTTTTTAATCACGATACTACTTCTCGCCTGTTCTCCAAGACCTCCATTTTTATCTCCAGATCAACCAGTTTGCTTTCTCTACCAGTTAAAGCTTGATATTTACACCACTTAGCATATCTAAATGTTCTTTTATGCCTGCCTGAATTTCACTCACTCTTCCAGTGAGTTCTCCTATATGTGTTATGAATTCCCTGAAAGACTGGTATTCTCAGATTTCCTTGATATCATTTCAGGCAATTCTCGAATGTTCGACTTTGGGGCAGTCACATTCCTATCTTTCCCCATTGCATTCTGTTTGGGAGGGCAACACTGGCCCATGGTGAGTTCCACAATTCACTGCTTCTCTTGGCAGCTCAGAAAAGAAACTTTCAGTATTTAGCAGTGCTTTTCTTAACAAAAATCAGAGGATTTCCAGACACTGGTTAGCTGGAATTTCAAGTTCTCTTCATTCTCAAACTCATTTAAAATGGCTCATGCAAAGACTACTGTAGTGGAGCTTCAGTGGATGACTAAGCAGCAGCCATTTGGCTGATTTGAATGGGCTTTTGGGGGAAGGGGGTATTAGAGAGGTAGAGGGGGAGAGAGAGTGTGGAAACAAAACAACTAGAAAAGGTGAGAATCCATAAAGTTGGGGGAGGGGTTTTCTTTGCAGCAGCAGTCCTGCTGATAGATTTTGCAAGGGCGAAGTTAGAGGAGAAGAACGGGGCTCAGCTCCTGAATTTTCATGTGCATGTATTTTTCTACTTAAAAATTCCATATTTCCCCTTGTTTCTAATATCAAAGAATTATTGAGTCTTAAAGTCTGTCTTTACCTATTTCTTCCTGGCAGCCCTGCATGCATTTTCTATTTTAATATTTCTTTAGGAAGTTTAGCTTCCTGCTGCATAGCATAAACATCTTTATTAAACCTACTGTGTATAGATCCAATTCATGAGAAATATCTCTGAAAGCAGGAAAAAAGCAATGGTTATGTGGAAGGAAAGGAGAGGCTGCAGCACAAATCATTTGCTTGAATACATAGATTATGTTTTATCAATTTAATGCTAGACAAGTCTTCATTCCGCTGTGAATACAGATGTGATAAATATGTTAACGGCAGATTTTGGTAGCTCCATTTGTAGAGCTGCAAAGCCAAATGGAAGTGATCACTTTTTCTTTTCACTATTTTAGATTTCTGATAAAAAATATACTGCAGACAATCAAAAAAAATCAAGAAACAGCGTAACACAGTAAAACTTCTTGAATGATGAAAATGGACTTTAGCATAGAACCATAGTTAACCACCGTACCCCAAAGCTTATTGGTAAATCAGCTAAACTCCAGCTTGTATAATAACATTCTCTCTTTCTCAGTTCTAGCGCTGAGCAAATAACTGACTATGATTAACTTCCTCAACCCCAAATTCAGCAAGGTATTTAAAGACATACCCAACTTAAGCTTTAGTGAAGACATTGCCTATGTCAGTAGAATTTATGTGGGTCAGGGGTGTGAATACTGCCCCCATAACCCCCGAGTGACATAAATTACACCAACATAAGCACTCGTGTGCATAGCACTACGTCACCGGGAGAGCTTCTCCCATCAACGTAGCTTCTGTTGTTTGCAGAGATAGTTTTATTATGCCAATGGGAGAACTCTCTCCCATCAGCATACAGCATTTTCACCACATCCACTGCAGTGGTGCAGCTCATTAGAATTTACTTGATTATTTTTTTGTTCAGTTAGTTTTTCAATTTTTGGTTTTTAAATAAATATTATTGCTCAGTGCTTAACAGCTTTCTCCATCTATTTGGTACTCCATTTTTAAAACCTAGCTGTGTAGACTGGTGACATACATGCTATTAGCACCGAGAAGCTCCAGTCATGGACCAGGACCCCATTGTGCTAGGTGCTGTCTGCTTATAATCAGAAAAAAAGCCTGAAAAAGCCACTGCAGCTTTGAATCTCTCAGGAAAGGTGGCAGTTTAAATAGAGGTAGCAGATAAACAGAATTAGGTACTTCAGAAGATCTCAAGCCTCTTCCTTCCTGGATCACAGAGGCCTTGCCTGATACACCCTTCTAGAGCTATCAGGCAAGTGAAAAGTTTCAGTTTCGTTTTTGTTTTCTCATATTCATGGTGTGTGATCCTAATGGTGAAGGGTTCATTTACTTGCCAGCATGCCAGAACTCTAGCAAAGGGTTTGGGGAAACTGCGTCTGTATTAAATATATAAAATATACAACGCCCATTGCATTTACTGGTCTTGTAATTTCCTGCCATTGGCAGAAAGCAGTTGCATACGCATGTGTGCATGCACGATCCTAGTTTTGTCTACAATAGAAAATAAAGAGAGGGAAATTCATCCTGAGGAAATTAGAATATTTTTCCTGCTGTGTTGAAGGCAGGCCTTTTGGTTTGTTTTTTAAGGATACCCAGACTGATCATTGTTAGTATTTCTATATTTCTGTGCCATTTGTGAGGTTAATGGAAACTTTCCTCTGATTTCAGTGGGCTTTGGATCAAGCCCTAATTGCTCAGTAATTGTTTCCCAGCAGTCCTGGAGATGTGGCAAGATCATAGGACTAAGTATTAGGACAAGGGTACTCAAACCTTTTTGTTTTTCATAGTATGACCAACTTCTTGATAGAGAGCTTATCTCACACAGACCTCATCTTCCACTCCTCCTTTTTTCCAACTGTTCTTACAAACCTATCAGATCTTTCGTTTAATACTATGTTTAGCCAAAGATAGAAACTGTAAACAAAAAACAGATCCAGTTCCATGTGACCAATCAGTTCTCTATGGATCACCCTGTGCTTCCCAGACCAGAGTTTGTGGACTACTGTACTGGAGATGATCTAAGACAAATTATTCAGTAAACGTAATGCTCACAAGATACCATGCTACATATGGTTACCACGAGCAAGAGCTACAAATTTTGATTCTGCACTATCATCATCAGAAATACTAAACCAATTCACTTTGGGACAATCACTATATAGAGTCATGCTTTAAAGGAAACAAAACAAAACATGTAACTAGACATACATGTTTTATAATCACCTGCCCACATTGTGTAGCAAGGTACAAGAATACCAATGGCTTTCAATGTGTTTCGGTTCTCTTTTTGTCTCAAACTCTGATTTGCACTTGGGAGAACACTGTGCTACTGTTACACTGACCAATGATTTCAGATGGGTAAAAATTAACCTGCTCAGTGAGAAAATTGACAGAAGAAAGAGACGAAGAAACAAGCCAAGAAAGAACATTAAAGTCACAATGTGACGTCACATCACCCAGAAACGTTAAGTGATTTGGTAAGGAAAATGATAGAGAAAATGTCTTTCTGATTCCTTGAGGCAGATGATTATAATGACTGCATCACTTGTCACGTGTCGCTCTTTCTTATAACAACAGATAGTGATCCTCTGACAACCACAGAAGATCCATGGCATTTGCAGACTTTGAATCATGAAGCGTAAATCCAGAGAGCATAACTCTATACTATAAAAGTCTGGACTCAGACTATGAATCTCTCTGTTTGGCACTTATCGGTCACTATGTCACAATCAATCAGAAGTGATTCTGTGGCACAACAAATAGCTCCAAAGTGTCTTTGCTTTGGCTAACAGGAAACAACATAATATACCTTCCCCTTTGCCCTTTGCAGTTATACTCCATCATGCTGGTTCAGCAATTTTCCTGTCCAATGTAGTGTCTCTTTCCTGCAGTAGGGACACACACAATGCTCTTTGCTTCAAAAAAGCAACTATATGAGGGGACTGAAAAAAAGTCTGATTTTGACGTGACTCCTCTACATCTTCTTCATGGTCTCAGGAGTCAGCTAGATAGTATCACCATGCATAAGAAGGGAAATGCAAATTCCTCTAATGATGAGACAAATTCTGCTCTGGAATGTACAGCAGCAAAATCTTTTAGTACCCTAAATAATATATTGCCTTTATTTAGTCTTGCTCATCTGATCTCAGTATACTATAATTAAAAGGATCACTCTGGCCCAGCACCAAAATGCAAACACCTCAGATATGCAATGTAGCGTCCATCAAGCAGTGCACAGGAACACTACTGAATAATATGGGGCAGGACGAGAGGAAGAATGCCATGTTCATAGCGAAACTTGGAAAAATCTCTTTTAAAAAAAATTGCTCTGATTGAACAAAACAAGGAGTTTTGAAATGAACATAGATTCAGTACCATATAAAATGACTTAACTGTATTCTGAAGAATCACCAAACACCCGAAGTGCAAAGGAAGGACCCTTCAGTAGGATGCAGTTAGCAGGCTCTTCATTGAGGCTGCCAGCCCATCAGCAGAACAGAGAGGAGAATCTCAGCCTGGCGCATTCCCTGCAGAACGATACAGTCTCCTAGCATGGTCAGGAGGCTCCTGATTTTAACTACTCTCTGCACTGATCATGGGCCCCAATTTCGCACTTGCCGTGCTGAATCCAGGTGTTAGAAAGGCGATGCTCTAGGCCAGGGATTCTCAAACTCTTTTTTGCTGGGACTCCCTTTGAAAATATTTCAGGCTGTGATGACCTCCGCAAAAAAGTGATGAACCCCTCCCCCAATGCCACTGGCATGCGCAAGGGCTGACAGCTCGTGACCCACACCTATAACCACCTTGCAACCCCCAGAGGGGTCATGACCCCAGTTTGAGAATACCTACTAGGCTGTTTCTTTAAAGCTAGAACTACTCTATACAATATCAGTACGGTTAGAACTCTCCCTCTCTCTGCATTCGGAGACACACAGCCAGGGGGAATCTCCTTACAGAGACATAGCTTGCATTTCCCCAGTCCATCCACAGCCATGGACTTCAAGTTATGGCGAGAGTGACGCTGGGCAGTGATGTAGCTGTCTCCCTCTGGCCCTCAGGATGGTTGAAATGTCTGTGGGCTGACCCATGGCGAAGAGGAGCTGAATATTGATATATTTGCATCTGCTTGGGTATGTATTTTTGGATGCGTGGATTTACCACACAAGAAATTACTGAAATTGGGAGGTTCTTTACTTGCATAAAGGTGACCTAATCAAACCCCATTGGCTTATGCCAGTGATTTCAAAAGGCAGTGTCCCGTTTTGATTTGCTAAGAAACTCTCGAGGAGGAGTTGCAAAGAGGAGCAGCCAGCCAGGCCGTCACCTTCATAAACCTAAAACTATTCAGAAAAGAAAAACCCACTGTTTCTGTTGTCTTGCTGTTGGTGATAATGGCTACTGGTGCTACTGACCTCCAGCCACATGACCCACCATGCCAACAAAGAGGCTTGTGCTTCCTTCACATTCCGTGCTGCCCTTCAACGCGTCCAGCAATGTACAACATCTAAGATTTGACATCTACAAACAACCTCTAGCTAGCCCTCAAATCAATTGGTATTAGTCATCTGAGCCAATAAAACCACCACATCAGAGGTCCCCAAACTACAGGGTGCACCCCCTAGGGGGGCATGGAGGAACATCCAGAGGGATGTGGCAGTGCCTGGGATAGCCCCCCCAGGGGCTGGGGTGTGCTACCCAGCCCCACTCTGTCCCAAGCTCTGTTCTGAATGGTCCTGGCTCCCGGCCTCAGTCTCAGCTCCCAGCCACCAGCCACAACCCCTGGCCCAGCTGTGGCCTCAGTCCCCACCCCAACTCCCCTACTGCAGCCCTGGGCCATGACAGCAGCAGTCCCCATTCCCAAACTCAGCCCCTGACCCCCTTCCCAGCTTCCAGCTGGCGGGAGACATGGACAGGGGCGAGGAAGGGGTGTGATGTAAAACGTCTGGGGACCATTAAACTAGATAATCTTTTCAATGATGTACCAGCCTCCTGAAACTGAGTAAAATCACAGGAGTTGCAGCAGCCTTCCTGAACAGGTATCATACATTTTAGGTTTTGTTTTCTTTCTGGTTTTTACTAGTACAGGGTCCCTTCTATCTTAGATTTGTTGCACTTGTTTTTGGTTTTTTTTTTTTTACTCCAAAAGGTGACTGATAGTGAACAAGGGTACACGGAGAAGTGTGTGTGTGTGTGTGCACATGCTAGTGCACAACCCACAAAATCAAAGTGAGAGTGATACCTAGACAATAGCTTCTCAAACCACTAAAACAGCCCTAGGACAAATAAACTCTTTGTCTGAAAGATCACACAACTATCTCTCTCTTTTATGGCTGAGAAGTTATGTGCTTAAACCTTAAAATGGTTATTTTTCACCTAAATAATTGTTTTTCAGTTAAATGTAATTAAATATATTGGCTATCACCTAATCAGACTGGCCATAAAGTGGTAGTCTTAACATGAGCTTCAACTAAGGAGTGATTTGATCCTCCCTGTATCAGCCATTCAACTGGAATATACATATATATCAATTGGCCTGGAGATGACTACTTGAGGGCTGTTCGCTAAAGATGATTTCTGCCTTAATTTAGCCAATACATTATCCAAAATTGGAAATCTGTGTGAACTGGTAGTGTTTTCCCATGACAAAAAGGTCAGAACTGTGAGTCAAAGAGTCAATATTAAAGGCACAACAGCAAACTATCCTGATGAGAAGGAAAAACAGGAGGAACAGGAAGACTAGCAAGAGACCAATATGACTAGCATCAGGAGCTCTCTAATGACCTAAGAATCAAAAAGGAATCATACAGAAAGTGGAAACTCAATACAGACAAGTGCAAGACACTGGCATTAGGAAGAAAATCAAATGTACAAATACAAAAAAGGAAAAAGGATCCAGGGGCTACAGGGAATCCCAAATTGAACATGAGCAAACACAATGCAGTTGCTAAAAAGGCTAACACTATTCTGGAGTGTATTAGCAGGAGTGTTGTATGTAAGAGATAGGAAGTAACTCTTCTGCTCTCTTCAGCACTGATGAGGCCTCATCTGGAGCACTATGTCCACTTCTGGGTGCCACACTTTAGGAAAGTTGTAGACAAACTGAAGAGAGTCTAGAGGACAGCAATAAAAACCGATAAAAGGTTTAGAAAGCCTGACCTTTGAGGAAAGATTTTTTTAAAATGGGCAAGTTTAGTCTTGTGAAAAGAAGATTGGGGGAGGGACCTAACAGCAATCTTGAGAGATGTTCAGGGCTGTGCGAAGGAGTTCACTCAGCACAGGGGCGCCTTCTAACAGCCAGGCATGGCATAGTAGCTCTCTCTCCTGGAATCTCCCTGCTGATGGTTGCTTTGTCACTGTTACGGTCTGTCTTGCCATAACTTGGCCCTCCAGCCTGGTCACAATTTAGTCCTATCCTTCCAGGGTAACTAAGTCTGACATAGAACAGTCCAATGTCCTCAAGAGGGTTTGACCCTGGCTCATGCCATTTTGCCATAGGGTAGGGTAATCCAACCCTCCCACTACCCCTAGCTCCAGCTCATGGAACTTATAAGCAGCAGCCAAAGGTCTGCGCACTCCCACTCCTTGCTGCTGTTTCCTTGTGCTTCTTCCTACACAGTTTTTCTCAGGACTTCTTCCCCGCAGCTTCTCTAGATTGACCTTTCTTTCAGGGATAGAATCAGGCCCGCCGACAGGGGAGCCAATTGCCCAGGGGCACAGCGATTTAAAAGGGCTCAGATGGATACTTATCTATCCTCCACTCCTCTCAACACCCTCCTTTCCTTAAGGCCCTCACCACTCGCGCTCTCCACCTCCCTCCTGAGCCGAACTTATTTATTATGCCCTCTCAGCTGTCCAGAAACCTACATGGCACATAATAAATAAACAAACACTTCCAGCGGAAGCCCACTCAGACCTCAGTCATCCCTTTTTAGGAGAGCCGTTGACTATTTTGCCCTTGGGCCTGGAATTGCTGTCAATGGGCCTGGCTAGGATCCTAAGTCTTATTCTCTCACCACCTCTCTGATCCCAGGTAGTGACTACAGAATCTCTCCCTGCAGCACCTCTTCTTTGTCTTTGTTTTGTGGTGCAGCAGCCTCATCGTACAAGGCTATGACTGCCACTTTCTTCATTCATTTTATTTTTGTATATCCTTTCACGCAGTCTCAGACCCCTAAGAAAACCCATCTTTTTCTTTTTCTTTTTTTTGCACTCTTCTATTTCCCTGATATTCTCACTTCTCATTAGTTCCTTCAGGGGAAAATCTTTGATTCCAAGCTGACTGAGTTTTCCATAAAGACATTTTCTTTCTATATAATATCTCCCTTAATGCCATAGAACACAATCCACAGTTTCTTTGGTTTTGCACACGTTACACAGCCTGTCTTTTTAATAAATTTAACTTATCATTTACAGCACAATGACCTGTTAACACTCTAAATATGACTACTTTACTTTTTCTATCATGACTGTGGATGATTGTTATCTTCAATTTTTTAGCTTATTTCTTAGAACCTTTGTCCTTTTGTTTCCTTAGTTCATAAGTCTTGCCATTCTTTTGCAAGCTCCCTCATGGCCACTTTTTTAAATATTTTTTTACTTCTGGGTATTTTAATATCCACCTCCTCATTCTTAGAGCATGTTTTGCTGCTATGTCAGGCATCTCATTTCCAGGTATTCCAGTATGTGACAGAATCCATGGCATTGTTAGAGATACCTATTTGCATTAATTCCATAGTTAGGAACATTATTTCACTTATGTCATTTCAGCTTTCTGAAGTCCCTGTCCTGATTGTCATGATGCTTGACAAGGAATCAGATAAAATTACAGCTGCATCTCTTATCCTTGTTAGTGCTTACACTATCCCTGTCAGTTCAGTTGTCAGAATGGTCACATAACTTGGTAGTATTTTAGATTTCTGGATTCCAAGATTAGGAACACAAGGCTGTGTCTACTCTACTCATGCTGTCATCGTTTGACTCGTTTGTATAGACTTGGCTAAGATAGCTCCATTTTTCATAAATAAATTCAGAAATTTCGTTCATGATGTGCTGTTTTTTCCTTTCCTCATTTTTTTTCATACAATTCCAAATCCACAAATGGGGGAATAATGTGCCACTGTAATTTGATTTACCATGTCTACAAATTTTTCGTACTCCCCATTTTTCTTTTTTACATATCTCCATCCATTTTTAACATGGATAATATGAGGAAATCTGTGGCAATCCATATAATTTTGTCTTCTAAGCTCCCATCAATCCTCAGAAATCTGTTGTGTAGTTCTATTTTCATGATTCCTTTTACTTTTGCCAAAATGTCAGATCTAATAGCTTCATCCTGGGATTTACAGGTGCTTCTCCAGAGGCTATTTGCAGCACACACGTTGGTGGTGTTCTCATTGTGCCACATGCCAATGGTAGAGCCTGGATGCAGAGCAGTTCTAAATTTCTAAGAGTTGGTTTTAAGGCTGAACAAAAGCTTGGCATCCATAATCTAAAACTGGTCTTATCAATACCTTGTAATCTGTAACCCAGTTTTTTCCAGCTACACTTTTAAGTATGTTTTGTGTATTATCTATGTGACCTTTCCCAGTTCATTTTTTTAAAATCAAACACTACTCTTAGGAACATAAATATTTGAATGATCTGAATTTTTTCACCACAAAGAAATGAGTTTCATTTTCCCCTAATTTTTTTCCTGGTTAAAAGCATTCCTTTTTTTTTTTTTTCAAGGAAGAATTTAAATTCCCAATCATTTCCCTACTTGGAAATTGTCTGGTGTGCCTCATTTGTCTAGGGTGACCAGACAGCAAGTTTGAAAAATCAGTATAGTGGGTGGAGGGTAATAGGCACCTGTATAAGATAAAGCCCCCAAAATCAGGACTGTTCCTATAAAACGGGGACATCTGATCATGCTAAATTTGTCTTTTCTACAGCTACTTGAAGTCTTCTATGTTTAGCCCATGTAGCACAGCCATCTGCAAAAATACCTATTCCTATCTGCACACTTTCTATTGGGGTCATTTATAATAATGGAAACCAAAGTAGGGCCGTTAATGCTCTTTTGTGTAGTTCCGTTTGTAGGTCTTTGATAAAGCTGTTCCCATTATGACTTGTATAGTCCTGTCACTTAAAAAGTCCCTCATCCACCACAACATTCTCCTTTTCATTTCATTTATGGCTAGTTTATATGGGAGACCATGAAGATTTTTACCATGAGGTTCTTAAGCTTTTTTGTACTCTCTTTCTAATCTCACTGTATGGTCAACTGTGCATCTTCCTCTTCTGAAACCACTTTGCATCTCAGTTTCAATATAATTTTTCTCCAAGTATGCCACTAGTCTTACATTTATCATTTTTTCCTATGATTTTCCCCATATACGTTGTGAGAGCAATAGACCTATAAGCACCAGGCCTTGTATGTATCTTGCCTGGTATCCAAGTTGATATCACCAGTGCTTGTTTCCATTCCATTGGCAGCTGTCCTTTTCCCAAAATATCGTATTCCAACTGCAACAGAATCTTTCGACTTCCTTCTGACAAGTGTTAAGCATTTCGTTCTTTATATTAACTTTATCTGGAGCTGTATTTCCCCTTTGTCTAATGGCTGAAAGAAGCTCCTGAGTACTAACATTTTACTTACCACATCGTTAGTATATTCTCTCCAGCCATTTAATAGTTCACAGTAATCCTCAATAAACCTCCATTTTTATCAAAAAATGCATTTCTTTGATTCATCTCACTACTGACCTTTTGGAATTCTTTTGCTAAAATGTCTGCCTTTCCTAAGTTGGAGACCTCGATTTTATTGCTTCAATGTTTAAGACTTTTATTTCAAATTCCATTCATTCTTTGAATTTGCTCATATATTTCTGAAACCCTTGAATGTTGATTCAGTTACCAACATATATTTCTCCCACTTCCTTTTTTTTGTCTTTCTGAAAATCCTTTGCACCAACATCTTACCTTTTATAATTCTTTAAGGCTTGTCTATGGCACAAAGGTAAGTCGACCTATGTCAGGTAGACTTACAGCCACCACATTAATTACTGCAGTGGCTGATGTCCACGTGACCCTCCTTGGGTTGGTGGTGTGTGTCCTCACCAACCTAAAGAGGGGCAGTGTGGGGAGCTGAGAGCCTGGTCTCTCAGCTCTGCTGGCAGCTCCCTGCCAGGAGTCTGGCTGCCCCACAGGCTCCTGTCAGGCTGCCTTCCCCCCTCCACTCCCCATTCCCTGCCAGGATCCAGGGGAAGCCGCCCAGGGCTTCTCACCACGGGAGAATGGGGTCCAGCTGCCCCAGCTTCTCGCCTCCCTCTGGGCAGCCTTGTCAATTTCCTATGTTCAATAATACCATGTTATGCCTATCAGTAAATTGTTCGAAGCATTTACCATTTCAGTCAGCCATTTCAGTCAGTTTTCATAGCATATTATGACTACTAAAGTCTCTGCAAATTATCAATGGGTTTTTTACTAACTAATTTTTCTAGATCTAAATTAACTAATTTTTACATGGATTATAAAAACTATATATCTGTATATAAGTGTTTTTGTTCTGTGTGGGAATCTCAATAGCATTATATTCAAAACTTAATTTCTGCACATCCATTTTGATGTCACTAAATCCTCCCTCCTTTGCTAGTCTCTCAATCCTTCCAGAGTACATCATATCTCAGTAGATTGAACACAAGTTTAATTATTACTCATGTTTCTTGCACACATACAACATCAGGCTTTTTTCCCATTTCAGAAAATGGTCTTCTTAAATTCCTATCCATGCACTATTAAACTATGCACATTCCAGCTAAGGCTCATTAAGACCATGTTACTTAAGCTATATTATTGCCTCCATTCAAAATCCTGTTAATGTGGTCTATTGACAGGTTGTCTATCTCTACATATTTTTCTGCTGCATTTGCTGTGATTTTAAACCTGAGGTCTTTTCCTCATCTGTAGGATGACTTCTATATTTAATTACTTCTATAATGAACACTATAAAATTCTCTTTACTTACAAGCAATACATCATCTCCCATTCCTCTCATATTCTCCTCCCTGATCAGAGATATGTTCTGCTTCCTCTGAATGTCTTTACTTGTGTGTTTTTCTTTTTCTGCAGGGGGTACCTTTTGGTAGCCTCTGCATGAGATACTTTTGGAATAGTTTTAATTTTTTGTAATTCTGTAGCTCATTTTGCTACTTTATACCCCCTTTATATGCTGCACTGTGTTTTCCCCGGCAAGTGCTGCACTTAGGTTCTCTTCCTTCTACACAGCTCTCATATGAGTGATTTCCTCCACATTTACTGCACCTCATTGTTCCCTTACAAATGGCTGTCGTCCATCCAAATCTTTGACAATTAAAACACCTCATTGGAGGTGTGGGGGGAAGAGGTGGAATATATTGTTTAAGCCAGAAAGATTGATAGTCCATTTGGATCCTATCTGGAAGTGTCCCACCTTTAAGTATTATATGGACTGTTGTAGATGGTCTCCCCCTTCCACTAAGTAGCCATTTAACAAACAATACTTTATCTTTGCCTATACTCTTTCAGATATCATCCTCAGATAATCCTCCTGGCGTTTCATATATAACCCCTCTTGCTTCAGTCAGGAATTTAGGCAGTTTGCCCTAAGGTTTCAGTTTTAAGAAATTTTTCAGCTTGCTTCTTGCTGTATCATTAGATCACTACCCAGCAATTGTTTTCTCTCTTTGTATGTCACCAACAGTTCGCTTTGTCCATTCTGCCATTTTCAGGGGGCTAATATTCCCCGTTTCCATAACTTCTGCCACTGATTTGACAATTATAAAATGTTTACTTTTATCCTGTTTTTCTCTTTCATTTCTATGAATTCCTTGTTCTTCAAATCCTGATATATCTAGTCTTTTTTTTTTTTTAAATTTTTCCTGATCTGAAACCATTCCTCATTCCCTGATTTTTCTCCTTCATAATCCAAGACAATTTTCTATTGTTCTCCACCAACCTCCATTGTCAGTTTCAATGTTCAACCTCATTTCAACTGGGGGCCAGCTGCAGTCCTCCACTCTGCCATCTGCTCCACTGCCTGCCAGCCAGCCTTCTCTCTCCGCCATCCTCAGCCACCACCTCCTCTCTCCACCAGCTGCCCCAGCCGGGCTCCTTCTTCTTCTTTCTGTGGCACAGCAGACTCAATTCCTGAGTCTATGACTGCTATTTGCTGGATTTCATAGACAGGTTATGACAAAGTCTATCACCCTTCCCAGGACTCTAAAAGAATTACAGAATAGCATTTTTAATTGGGTCCCCATTGCCCTTGTATTCTGTTGCAAAGGAAATGTTATTCCAAGGCTTCTGCGTTTTTCACATAAAGATCTCCTTTCACAGTCTTTTCAATCCCATGCGATGATCTGTTGTTTCTCAGACCTTACGTATTTCACATAGTCCATCCTTATGTTTGTTTATTAGAAATAGATTACTATGTAATTCATAATGACCTGTTAAAATTCTGAGTAGACCTATTTCACTCTTACTTTCAGGGCCTTGGATTATAGAAACATTTTCGACTATTGTGCATATCACAGATTTTTTCCCCCCTTCATTTCATATGCCCACAGTTCTTGCCATTCCTTCCTTAGCTCAATTTTGATTAAGTGTGTAAACTGTAGTTTGCTTAATAGGATCTCTAGGTCAACTTGTTCATGCTTAAGAGCATTCTTTGCCTCTTTGCCTGCCCATGCATTGCCAGCTGTCCCTACATGTGCTCGTAGGTGACCAGATGTCCTGATTTTATAGGAAAGTCTCCATATTTGTGGCTTTTTCTTATATAGGTGTCTATTACCCCCACCCTCTGTCCTGATTTTTCACACTTGCTATCTGGTCACCTTATGTGCCAAGATCAATGCTATTACTATGGTCACAGAATTACACGAATTTTTTTGTTAGCAATATTATTTCATTAATTATGTCATTTCTGCTGTCATACTTGCCATTGTGTAGTGCATGCAACCCTGATAATGACTCAAATAGGAAGGCCAAGGCAGCTGGCCATTCCATTATAGGCCCACGTTCATGCCAGCAATATCTGTTAGTTTGGCCATAAAGACAGAGATGAAATTAGTTAGCCCGACAGCTTTTTTTAGTCTGAATGCGGACACAGAAATCCGTTTCTTCTTCTTTGGAGCCATCAATATACATTGACAATAGCATTCCCACTTATCACAGATATATTGATTTGCTATATCTTGTATTTTTATCAGCCTTCTCCTTTTGTTTTTTTTAGTATATAATTCCATGTCTATCTCAGGGGATGGTTTCCCAGTGACAGAGTATTTTCCCATAGCTATAAATTTTGGCCTCTTTTAAGTCTCTCTTTTTACTGAAATCCTTTATCCACTTCTTTATTCTACTTACATGAGGAATTTTGAGTTTTTGTCTTACCCAGCCTTCACTTAATTTCCAACAATCAATATATATATTAGTTTAGCATTATCATTGTACTATTACCTAGTCCTTTGGCCCAAAAGGTTAAGTCTAGGAGCAGCACCCTAAGAGCGATAGGTATTTCTCTGGCTGCTATCGGCATTATGCCAGAGGCACAGTAATGAAGGTACCTCATGCTACATGCAATGCCTGTGCTTGCATACAGTCTAGTTTTCTCAGATTTGTTTTCAATGCTGACCTAAAGGTCTGGAAGCCACACTCAATAATAGGTCTGGTTAGCACTTTGTGAGATGTTATGACCATTTTCTTGTTCTCTTCCCAGGAGGCATCAGATATACTTTCAAGTAATTTGAGTCTTCCTTTGCCCTTATCTATAACATTTTCATATGGTCCCTCCAGGTGGGCTTGTTATCAAATATCACACTTAAGAATTTGTACTTTTTCACTATACTTATCTGCTGGTCATATTATAAATATATATCTATATAGATATATAATTTCATCTTTCAGAATCTTCCGTATTGTGAAGATCATTCCCTTAGTTGTCACTGGAGAACTTGAAGCCCCGACGGTTTCCCCACTCTATACTGTTCTAAAGTGCCCCACTGATTCTTCTGGTGGCATTTTCAAGGTTTCTGCTTTTAGCTTTTATGGCACAGTCATCAGCAAATAATAGGATGCCTATTCCTGCATTCATCTCCTTTGGAAAGTCATTGATTACAATTTTAAAAAGTGTTGGACTAATGACACTCTCCTGTAGCGTTCCATTTATAATGGACTATACAGTGGAAAAGGCCTGTCCTGTCTGGACTTGTATAGTTCTTTTGCTTAGGAAATCCCTCCTCCATCTGTATGCTCTTCCTACAATACTGTTGGTTGCCACTTTATATAACAGTTCCTCATTCTCTAACATATCATAGGTTCTTTCTATGTCCAGGAAGGTTGCTATCATGTATTCTTTGGATCTCGTGCTATTTTGTACTTCTATCTCTAGCCATACCATATAGTCAGTCACACCCCCTACCTCTTCTGAACCCACTTTTGTGTTCCATCTATTATCCTATTTCTTTATTTTCTAATCTTTCTGTTACCCATTTCCCCCCCCAGAACTTTACCTAAACATGCTGTGAGGCCAATCGGTCCATATGCCTCGGGCCTAGAGTGCATCTTGCATGGTTTCCTCATGGGGATGATAGTCACGTTTCCAGTCCCTAGGTCTTTCTCCTTTCCTCTGTAAGCTATCACACAATTTTAGTATTAGCCTCAGGCTTTTGTCACCTCGGTGTCTGAACATTTCCAAGCTGATTTTGCCCTTGCCTAGTGTGGTGTTTTTTCTCCTTATCGCTGTTTTAGAATCACCTCATACTGTAGGTTCTGTTTAAGAGAAGACCCACACCCTCCTCCTGCCTCTTCTTGATTTCAGAATCATTGAGGAATTTTTTTTTCTTCCCCTAATTTCTACCCTCTGATTCTCATCATTTTGAAACATGGTGGCCAGAATTTCCACTTTTTCTTTATTGGAGCTGACTGATCCATGGGCTTCCACTGTAAGGCATGGTATTGTGTTGCTTTCACTCTTTATTCCATTCATGTTCTGAAGTTGCTTGCATACCTTCAATGTACCGGGTTCTTTATTTATTTTTCCACAGTATTTTCTCTAACTCTCTCTTTGCCCTTTGTGCAACTGCCTCACTTATTTGATGTCATTAAATCCTCACCATTTAGTGTAGTTTTGCTTTCTTATATGCCTTATTTCTTTCCCTAATTAACTTGTCATGCTCCTTTCTCTATCACATTGCACTTTTCCTGTCATGACCCGTGGGTCTCGAACCCAGCACCATAGGATTCATGGGAGTGGCCATGCTCCATCCCTCCTCTTTGTAGCCTACAAACAACTGCTTACTTAGGACCCACAAAGACCAGCCCCAGTTTGACGCTCTGACTCTGAGGTCCTTTTGGCAAAGTCCCAAAGCAGCTGATTGGCCTGCTGGTCCTACCTAAGCCAACAGCATTAACAGGAAGCTGTCCATAAAACTGGGCTCCCCCCTGCTCTGGACTGTGTGCCTTGTGCTTCCTGCTCCTACTTCCCCAGCTTGATTTCCTGGAATCCTGCCTTGGTTTGACTGTTGACATCTGACTTGTGGTTCCTGACCTCCAGCTGTCTCCTGCCTCTGACACCATTGTATCTTGACCCAGCCTGACTCGGGTTCCTGACTTGTGATTTTGCTCTCAAGTTTGTCTCCTGCTTGTGATCTCGCAGTTGATTTGTGACTCCAGTCTCATGACTGGATTCCAGCTCTGACCGGTAGGCCTGGCTGCCCATGACCCAGGCATGACATCTCCTTTCTTTAATTAGGATTGGTATCCTATGAATAGCTAGGCTTGCTGTCTTTATAATTCCCTTAGTAACATGACTACAGAATTCCTCAATATCTTCACTTATATACTGTTGAACTACATAAACCTCACTTTTGTGTCTAAAGATTCCAATTTGCTTTTTTTAAATTCCAAATGGGCGTATTATTCTAGTCTTTGGTATTTCCTTTTTATGTAGTTAATGTCAGGAAGTGGTCACTATCCATTCCCTCCTCTCTGTAAATTTCTCTGCTGCATTTGCTTGCTATGTTACTAGAAGCTATTGCCTGGTCTCATCAAGAGAGGCTTCTGTCTTCTGCATTGAACCTGGTAGGTGTTCCATCATTTATTATTATTAAATTATTATCTTCAAAAAATTACTGTAGACATTTTCCATTCTTATCATTTGTCCCATTTCTCCACCATCTGTGCTCACTGTTCAGATCACACAGATAATGTACGTATAAGTGACATCTGCAATTAATACTTTCAGTTCTATAGCCACTAGTTTTCTGCACGGTCTATAAACATTGTACAATCTGAACGACACAGTGTTATTTTGTATCAGTATCTCAATAGCATTATATTCAATATTTAGTCTCTTACTCTCTACTTCAAGGTAGTTAGATTATCCTTAATGAAGGTGCAAACACCCCCACCTTTTCCTATTTTTCTATCATGTCGATATATATTCCATATCCTGGGATTTTATAGTCTAGTTTTTCTATTAGCCAAGTCTCCTGTATGCATATTATATCAAGCTTTGTTTTCATATCAATAATATGTTTCTTTAATTCCTGCCCATGTGCTATAAGACTGCATTCTAGCTAAAACTAGTCACTCCCATTCTCTCAACCTTCAATACAGGCTAACCTCGGAGTTACAAACACCTCGGGAATGGAGGTTGTTCGTAACTCTGAAATATTCATAACTCTGAACAAAACATGATGGTTGTTCTTTCAAAAGCTTACAACTGAACACTGACTTAATGCAGCTTTGAAATTTTACTATGCAGAAGAAATATGTTGCTTCTCCCTTTTTTTTTTTTTTTAAAGTAGTTTACATTTGGCACAGCTAAAAGAATTTACGTTTCTTTTTTTTTTTTTTTGGTCTCTGCTGCTGTCTGATTATGTACTTCAAGTTCCAAATAAAGTGTGTGGTTAACCAGTCAGTTTGTAACTCTGATGTTCATAACTCTGATGTTCTATTGTACTTCCTTCACTTAGCAATGTATGCATGCATTTGGTGCAAGGAGCTCCTGGCCCTCAGAGACCTTGTCCAGACTTTGAAGACCAGGGTGGCTGAAATGGAGGCGCTAAGGGAGACAGAGAGGTAAATAGATGAGACTTTCTGGGATGCAGTAGAGTGAATGGTAATACCTGCAGTATGACTGCCTCTGTACTGTTGAGGAGAATGAAAGTCTCAAGGAGAAGAGCATCGAACTGGAGTGGAGGGAAATGATGCTACGGTTGGGACCCTCCTTCTAGATGATGTCATGGTATCCTCTTACCCTAAGGATACCTCTCTGTGGGATGGAACTCCAGTTATTCAGAAGAGACTGGTAATAGTAATGAGGAATTTGATCATTAGAAACAAAGATAGCTGGGGTTTATGATGACCAGGAGAACTGCATGGTGACTTGCCTGCCCAGTGCGATGGTTCCGGATTTCTGAAGACATCTAGACAGACTTATGTATAGTGCTGGGGAGTAGCCGGTGGTCATGGTACACGTAGGCACCAATGACATAGGGAAGGAGAGCGGAGAGGTCCTGGAGGCCAAATTTAGGCTGCTAGGTAAGAGATCAATGTCCAGGACCTCCATGGTCATTCTCTGAAATGCTTCCAGTTCCACACACAGGACCAGTTAGAAAGGCAGAATTGCAGGGTCTCACTGTGTGGATGAGATGATGGTGTAGGGAGGAGGGGGTTAGATTTATTAGGAATTGGGGAACCTTTGAGGAAAGGGGGAGTCTATACAGAAAGGATGGGCTCCACCTAAACCAAAATGGAATTGGATTGCTGGCACATAACATTAAAAAGATCATAAAGCAGTTTTTAAACTAAGGGCTGGGAGAAAGCTGACAGGTGTAGAGGAGCACATGGTTCAGACAGAGACATACCTTAGGGAAGGAACTATTAATGGAGATTCTCTATATCGTAATATGGAGAAGAGGATGGCAGAGGATCAAATATGGGTAGGATCTGATGAGAAACAGTCAAATGAAAAAAAGTCCCACATAATGGCAGACAATTAAAAAGTGACAATCTTTTTTAAGTGCTTATACACAAATGCTAGAAGTCTAAACACTAAGATGGGAGAACTTGAGTTCCTCATATTAAATGAAGATATTGATATAATGAGCATCACAGAAACATGGTGGAATAAGAATAATCAATGGGATGCTGTAATACCAGGGTACAAAATATATTGGAAGGATAGAAAAGGTTGTGCAGGTGGGGAAGTGGCACTATATGTGAAAGAACTCATAGAGTCAAATGAACTAAATATCTTAAATGAACCAAACTGTTCCCTAGAATCTTTACGGATAGTAATTCCGTGCTTGAATAATAAGAATACTTCAGTAGGGATATACCACTGACCACCTGACCAAGATGGTGCTAGTGACTGTGAAATGCTCAGGGAGATTAAAGAGGCTATAATAATAAGCTCAATAATAACGGAAGATTTCAGCTATCCCCATATTGACTGGGTACATGTCACCTCAGTTTGGGATGCAGAGATAACATTTCTTGACACCTTAAATGACTGCTTCTTGGAGCAGCTAGTCCTGGAACACACAAGAAGAGAGACAATTCTTGATTTAGTCCTAAATGGAACACAGGATCTGGTCCAAGAGGTGAATATAGCTGAACCACTTGGTAATAATGACCATAACATAATAAAATTTAACATCCCTGTGGTTTGGGGGAAACACCAAAGTAGCCCGTCATGGTACCATTTAATTTCAGAAAGGGGAAGTACACAAACATGAGGAAGTTAGTTAAACAAAAATTAAAAGGTACAGAGCCAAAAATAAAATCTCTGCAATCTGCATGGACACTTTTAAAATATACCATAATATAGAAGCTCAATTTAAATGTATACCCAAATTAAAAAACATAGTAAGAGAATCAAAAAAGTGCCACTGTGACTAAACAACAAGGTAAAAGAAGCAGTCAGAGACAAAAAGGCATCCTTTAAAAAGTGGAAGTTAAATCCTACAGTGGAAAATAGAAACTCTGGCAAGTGAAGTGTCAGAATAGAAAAAGGAAGGCCAAAAAAGAATTTGAAGAACAGCTAACCAAAAACTCAAAAAGTAACAGCAAAAACATTTTAAGTACATCAGAAGCAGGAAGCCTGCAAAACAACCAGTGCAGCCACTGGATGATCGAGATCCTAAAGGAGCACTCAAGGAAGTTAAGGTTATTACAGAGAAACTAAGTGAATTCTTTGCATCAATCTTCACATCTGAGGATGTGAGGGAGATCCCCAAATCTGAGTCATTTTTTTTAGGTGACAAATCTGAGGAACTGTCCCAGATTGAGGTGTCATTAGAAGAGGTGGTTTTGGAACTAATTGATAAATAGTAATAAGTCACCAGGACCAGATGGTATCCACCCAGGAATTCTGCAATTTCACATTTGAGTTACTTCAGAACTACTAACTGTGGTATGTAATCTATCATTTAAATCAGCTTCTGTACCAGATGACTGGAAGATACCTAATGTGATGCCAATTTTTAAAAAAGGCTCCAGAGGCAATCTTGATAATTACAGGCCAGTAAGCCTAACTTTAGTACCAGGCAAATTGGCTGAAACTATAGTAAAGAACAGACTTCTCAGACACATAGATGCACATGATTTGTTGGGGAAGAGTTAACGTGGTTTTTGAAAAGGGAAATCCTCAGAAAGCCTTTGACAAGATCCCTCACCAAAGACTCTTAAGCAAAGTAAGTGTTCTTAGAATAAGAGGGAAGGTCCTTTCCTGGATCAGTAACTGGTTAAAAGATAAGAAAGAAAGGGTTTTCAAAATGGAGCGAGGTAAAAAGTGGTTTCCACCAATGGTCCGTCATATTCATAAATAATCTGGAAAAAGAGGCAAACAGTGAGTTGACAAATTTGCAGATGATACAAAACTACTCAAGATGGTTAAGTCCAAAGAGAATGCAAAGAGTTACAAAGTGATCTCACAAAACTGGGTGACTGGGCAACAAAATGGCAGCTGAAATTCAGTGTTAATAAATTCAAAATAATGCACATTGGAAAACAGAATCCCAACTTTATATATAAAATGAGGGGATCTAAATTAGCTGTTACCACTCAAGAAAAAGCTCTTGGAGTCATTGTGTAGAGTTCTCTTAAAACATCCACTCAATATGCAGCGGCAGTCAAAAAAGCTAACAGAATACTGGGAATCATTAGGACAGGGATAGATAATAAGACAAAAAATATCGTATTGCCTCTTTATAAATCCATGGTACATCCACATCTTGAATACCACATGCAGATCTGGTCACCCCATTTCAAAAAAGATATATTGTTATTGGCAAAAGTACAGAAAAGGGCAACTGAAATGATTAAGGGTATCGAAAAACTTCTATATGAGAAGAGATTAAAAAGACTGCAACTTTTCAGTTTGGAAAACAGATGACTAAGGGGGGATATGATAGAGGTCTATAAAACCATGACTGGTGTGGAGAAAGTAAATAAGGAAGTGTTATTTACTCCTTCTTGTAACACAAGAACTAGGGTCACCAAATGAAAATAATATGCAGCAGGTTTAAAATGAACAAAGGAAAGTATTTCTTCACCCAAGGCACAGTCAACCTGTGGAATTCCTTGCTAGAGAATGTTGTGAAGGCCAAGACTATAACATGGGTCAAAAAAGAACTAGATAAGTTCATAGAAGATAGGTCCATCAATAGCTATTAGCCAGGATAGGCAGGGATTGCTGTTTGAAAGAGGCTGGGAATGGGCAACGAGACAGATCACTTGCTGATTACTTGTTCTATTCATTCGCTTTGAAGCACTTGGCATTGACTGCTGTCAGAAGAACTAGATGGACCATTGGTCTGTTTCAGTATGATCATTCTTACATGCCACTGATAGGTTGCTAGCTCAGAGGTACTTTTCAGGGGTTTATAACTACAATTTTCATCATTTTCCTGTTTTCTTTCCTGTCTGAGAAGAACAATTTATTACTTCAATCAGAAATGCAACGAATCTCTTTTTCTACAGCTATCACGTCCTCGCCCCTTACTCCTGCTACCAGCTCCTCTCTTCATATTAACCAGCTGGGCAGGAGCGGGCGGGGCTTCATGATCAGTTAAGTCTGGGTCTCCCACCAGGTACTACCAGGTAAAATATCTGGCCTCCCAGATCCATGTTAACCCATTCATATCCTGTGTGGCTAATACACTCCATAACAGGCTGTTACAAAGATGGTAGTGATCAATTGTTCTCCTTGTCCTTGGAAGCTAGGACAAGAAGTAATTCGCTTAATCTGCAGCACGTGATATTTAGGTAAGATATCAGGAAAAAACTTTCTACCTATAAGGGTAGTTAAACTCAGGAATAGGCTTCCAAGGGAGATTGTGGAATCCCCAGCACTGAAGGTCTTTTACAAACAAGTTGGACAAACATCTGTCAGGGATGGTCTAGGGCAGTAGTTCTCAAACTTAGTAGTTCGTATCCCCCTTCTTTGTGTCTCTAGTAGTTTACTCCTCCCCACCCAGGCAGCCAGCCAGAGGCCACCACTCTGAAGGTCACTACCAGCAGCAGCACAGAAGAGTGGCAATACTATACCATTCCACCCGTATTTCTGAATTGCTGCTGGTAGCGGCACTGCCTTCAGAGCTGGGCTGCTGCTCTCTGCCTGCCTAGCTCTGACTGTAAGCAGTAAGCTGGTTTTTTCCTCTCAGCTTCTCATGTTCTCCCCAGAATACATTCTTGGGCCCCTCAGGGGGGTGCACCCCCAGTTGGAGAACCTCTGGTCTAAGATTTACTTGGTCCTGCTTCAGCACAGGGGCCTAGACTAGCTGACCTCAAGGTCTCTTCCATCCGTATATTTCTGTGATTCCACCCCAGCCAGGGAGCAGCAGGCCGGTGCAGCAAGAGCCCCCTCCATTTCCCTCCAGCCAGGGAACAAGGGTAAAGGAGCAACCAAAGCTGAATTCCCAGCTATGGGGCTATAAGCTAGAACATGACCAGCTGATGGCAGAAAGCAACCACATCTCCCTCCCAGGGCACAAGGCAGCAGCACCTAGCACAAGGGCCACTGAGCAAAACACAGCCTTCCACCTAGTTGAGGACAAGAAGCCACGAGGGGCAGGGCAGAGCCTCCAGGAGCTGCCAGAGTTACCTGAACATCAGCTGAAGAGATGTCTGAGCCAGCTAGGAGCAAGGCAATTCCTCTGATCCTAAATTTCATTCCATGCATCAGCCTTGTTGGGTTTATGTTCTGCTCTTTTGGATGTTTGCAGCCATTTATGTAAATAAGGCAAATGTACAGCCATAAAATATGCAGATTAGGTCATTTATCATTTGGGCAAATTCCTGAACCTTCAGACTTAGCAGGTATGTTCAGAAGAGAATTGTAGCCTCCACTACAACTATGATCATCACATGGGCCAAAGGAGGAAAATACCAGCGCAGATCCAGGTATTTTCAAAGGCCTCTCTGTGTTCTGGATGGAGGGATAGTACATTCTGTTTGACTCTAAATCTATTACATTAGAGCTTGGGGGTTTGATCTTATGAACAATGGATATCTACTTGTTTCACCTTTCCAGGAAAAGAGAATTTACAAATCTGCATAGGCCTAACATTTTGACTCTAATTTATTAGTTATTTATTGCAAGTTTGCTCAAATGTATTTCTGTATCCAAGTATTTGAAATCTAAGGTTGCTGTGGATCACATATGTACAAACTAACCATAATGTGTGTCTGTTATTCTAAGTGCTTCCTCCTCGCTGCAGTGAAATACACACACACACACACACACTGGTATCAGTGAGCAATCTGCCTCCTTCTAATTGGTGATTCAGTTGCCTATGAAATGGACCTCGGGTGGAGTTCTTCAGTCTCAATCCAGTACCTCAGAGCACAAGAGCACACAGGCCTCATGCCCCCCTAGAAACTTTGGAACCTGTGCCTTCTGTATATCCCCACTAGCTGGCAGCATGGCTTAACAGATCCTTGCTAAAAAAGAGGGGGGGGGATAGGGGACAGTGAAAAGGCTTCATGAGAATGGACGGAAGACATAGGAAATCAGCATAGCCTTTTAGTGTAATAATTTTATCTGAAGAACTCCACAGGGTTGGTATCAGGATGATATTTAACTCCACCTCTTCCCCCCATCCACTTGCCCGCTCCTTCTGCATGGATCCCATGGAAAATTCTCTGTCCTAGGAACGGAGGGGAGAAATGCTGCCACAGAGGTGAATGGCGTTCAGCACATGAGGGGAGATGTGCAAACATGTATGCCAAAGGCACAATATGGCCCCTTCTTTAAAAAAAAAAAAAAACGTAAACACATCAGTTCCTGTTTGCATTCAAAGTGGATCATCGTCACCAAGCTGTGACTTTCTAGAGACTCAGTTGCGTTAATAATTAATATACAATATAGTCTTTTTTTTCTTTTGGTGGATTTGTATTTGAACAGAAAAGAGGGAGGGGAATGGGAGCCGTGACTTGAGATACGCACACAGCCTAAACAGGCTCTGTACTTGTTTCCTTGCTGACGCCACATCAGATCACCTTTTTATACATAACACTTTCAACATATAGAAGAAACTAATGACAAGCACAATTGTTATGGGTTAACGGCTACTGAAAATATTCCAATACCGGTCCTTCTATAATGGGCATTTTGGTATGTGCTCTTTTCCTTGGTGAAATATTAAAACTTCAGTAGCTTTACGAAAATCAGTACAATCCATTCAAAAAACTATTTGCTGGTTGGGTGCAATGCAAAATATTCAGAACAAAAATGTCTATGCAGAACGTCAATGTGTACATTGCAAATGCAAATTCAAATTCTGTGATTTCTATCTGAACAAAATTCTCTGCTAATGTATTCAAGTCAACATACATTTCCCACTTTTAAGCATTTAGCTGCAACAGCCCAAAGTGTCCCCTCACTTATACAGCAATGTAACAAAGAATTATTCAAGCCCACAGCTCTAGGGCCAGATCTTCAACCAGCCCTGGATCAATTTACTCCAGCTGAGGATTCAACCCTCAATGTTAAGTTCTAGTCAAGGTGTATAGCAGCTCATTTGTCCGTCATTTTTGTACACTGCCATTTCAAATGCTGCATAAAGATAAATGAGTTAAACATAAAACACAAGCCAACATAAAATATATATAGATTGTGAAGTATCTCAAATATAAAGGATAAATAAATATAACAGAAGAAATGTCCTACCTTCAGAGCTTTGGGGTCATCAGCTACACTTTGTTCTGGTACAGTGAGAAGAGATTTTGGTCCCAATGTTGTTGGCTTTTTGGGAGGTCTGGGTGGTGGGTGTAGGGCTTGGTTTTCAAATCTCCTCACCATGTAATATTGTTCTTCACTGATCTCTTCCACAATAGTCCTGGTTGGGATGGATACAGTTTCTTCAACAGGTTTGCTGAGCAACTGAACAGACATATTTAAACGATACACAGGAATTTCCCAACTGTCAGGATCGCCAGCACTGCTGATTAGCAAGTAAGAGTCTGTGATTTCTTCTTCAAGCTGCAGGCCAGGCATAGCAGCCAAGACATCCTCCTCAATGGAGAGATCCCTCACGGACACTTTGACGTTAAAGGGCAAGCGAAACTCTTTGCAAAGCTCTGAAAGTTGGTACTGTCTCTTGTCATGAATGACTTCTACAAAGCCACCTTCCATATACATAGGAAGAAGTACTTTCTTATAGGCCTCGCTTAGTATTTGTTCACAGGCCAAAACATCTATCACCTTCTTCCTTCCCTGATAAAGGACTTCACCCGTCTGGCACTGTTGAACTAGAAACTGGTCTCCAACAGAAACAGAAAACAATTCTTCATGGGGAGAATCAAAAGCTTTAGTTGCTACAACATGAAGCTGCTCCTTGTCACTTCTTGCTATCTCCAGGTCATAGGCAGTAGGAAACTCCCGAGGTCTTCTCTTAAACTTTCCTTTGTAGCTGGTAGGAATTAAAAAGTGTCTTTTGTGGGAATCACTTCTGATCTCAGATGCTAAGATTCTTGTCGCCTGGTACTTTTTGTGAATGACAATTTCTTTCCCAGAACATAACAAATTATAAGGTTGTTGCCTTCCTGTGGGCCCTTCTATTACCTCAGCAACCATAGGAAATTCTTTGCTTGTCCTTTCAAATATATCTTCCATAGATAATGGCTGAAGGAAACAGTTAATATCATAACAGTCTGTTACATCTTTGACTTCAATATCTAGATCAGAGAGGATATGAACTATATCTCTTCGAACTGAAAGGAAAAAGGTAAAAGTCAATTTTTGTTTTCACGCTGAGGTTGAAATGAAATATACACACTGCAAGAGGCAACTTAAAAAGAACCCCAATCACTAATGCAAATATTATAATTTAAAATGTCTATTTCTTTTGCTGGAGCACTTATGGAGCTAGACGTCTAATGGAAGAGGAGAGAAATGAGATGAGACAACACAGGTATACAGAATAACCAAATGTACAGAAAAGCTCAGTTTACCCAGTTTACCTTCTCTTATTACCAATTGAAAGGGAATATATTTAATGCATAATTAACAAGCAGAACTCATTGTCACAAGATGTCACTGAGGCCAAAAACTAGCAGGATTTAAAAAAGTTATTGACATGAATATGGATAATGAAAACATCTCCAACTACACTAACTAAGATAAAAACCAATACTGCTTTTTAAAAAGGAGAGAGATAAACATTAATGTTCCAGAGTACAAGCCAACCACTTGCTGATAAGGGTAAGGAAGAAACTTCCCTTGTGATTAGCTTATCCCAGAAGTGTCCACTTTTTCCACCTTCCTCTAAAGCGTCTAGTACTGGCAACTCTCAGAGCCCAGCATAAGGCATTAGATTATCTTATCTGGTACAGCAATTCCTATGATATTACCATTGCACTTGCAAAATTGCATGTGCAAATCTTTACAGGTGCAAAATTGAGGCTGCTATTGAAGGTTGTTTGAAAATTTGGCCCCAGCTATTGATGTCACAAACCAGTACTCAGGACAGTGTATGCTAACAAAAAAACATTATTTAAGGACCTCCTTCATAAGTTTTTTATTCTGCATACATGCACATGCTGCTTAGCAGATCCTACATTTATACTTCATATGTTATGAGATATTAATTCTTCACTCATTAACCTTAGTACTGAATGTATATTTTATATAATAAGAATTTAGGACAGCTGGTCAGCATCTGTGTATGCACGCTCTGCCTTAGTCACATCACCATCTTCAGAAACCAAACATTTTGAGCAGTGTGAAGAAATGTTGCCAAACTAAGGGTGATTAGTAAGAATTAAAACAAAGGAGTCTAATATGACTAATAGATACATTTTCTGTGAGCTGTGGAGGGAATTTTATATCTCAATCTAGATACTGCTGAGGGGGGGATACATGTATAGTTTCAGCACACTGCCTCTGAAAATGTAATTAACCATCCTCTTATTAGTGATCTTTTAACTGAAAACCGAGTTTGTCTTGCTTGATTTCAAATCTATTTAGATAGCCTCACTGTAGGAGACAGTGAGGATCCATTTTTCACAGTTCATAACTAAACAGTTAACCATGTGAAGAGTCACTCATTTCTAAAATCTACATTTAGGAGACAGTTAATGCAGTTTACATACTGAACGCACTGTGAAAAACAAATGGGAATGCGAATAAAAATGACAAGTGAAGCACACATCAGGAAGTGCATACTTCACATTATCTCTCAACCACCTGGTAGTTTTTTTAGGAAACTAAATGAATTTTTATTTAGAGCTTCGATCCTGCAGTTTGGCTCTAAATGTGTGTATTGCAGGATTGGGGCCCAAATGACTGAATCCAGACACAGTTTTGAAAAATGGAGTATTTTAGTATGTGAAGATGCACATTAAGCCCCTTATCTGGATATTAGATTTGATAGAATATCTCCAATCAATCATTTAGCAAATGCTGTGTACTGCACAAACAGTTGTTGCCCATCTTTCTTTCCTTGTCCTCTATTCTAGTCATTTATTTATATCGTTCCCTAGAAAAATATCCATTGCAAAAGGATTTTTTGTAAAACATACCGCTGAATGATGTACTAATACGATTCCATTCTCATGGAGCTCTATAAGCATACATCTGACATAGGCGACAGGCAGAAAAGCCTTACAGAAAATTAGGTGCCAATCTTGCAAATACTTACACATGTGCTCAACTTAACTGCTCTGTTTAGTCCCACTCAAAGTAGCAAAGGTAAGTGTGTGCATAAGCATTTGCAGGATCCAGGGCTAATTTTCTTCATGGAACATCTGGGGAAATCTTGGCTATCCAGTATCTTGCAGTGGACAAAATGAACACTTTTTACAAACAAAAATTATTCACGTAGTCTTTCCCATTTCATAGGTTTTAAAAAAATAGTCTGTGAATTTTTTATTCTAGTTTAATTAGCACAAGATGGAACTCAAGTTTGGTTCCTAGCCCAGCCACCACACACACTCAAAAACCTCTATCTTGAGTTATGTGGTTCTTTAAACTCAAACTAGCCAGCCCATGGGGAGGGCGGGGGGAGATGAGCTGGAACTCACATTCTCCTGATGCTGGAGCTCATAGTGCAGTGGGGATGTAGCAGCTCAAGTTACATCTCATCAGTTGCTAATCCAATCATCTGTGTAGCTCAAGTGTTGTTTTGCAGGGTAGTCACTCACTCTGTTCTCACTCAAACTAGATTAGCTCAGGTGGAGTAAATCAAGTGCAATAATGTGAGCTAATTGTTGCAGTGAAGACAAGCCATGTGCTGGCTTCTGTAATATCATAATAATAATATCTTGTATTCATATTGCACCCTGTCCCTGAGGATCTGTGCACATAATAATTAAGCCTCCAAACACGGTTGTGACATAGATGCTTACTTTTATATCTATTTTACAAATGGCTAAATAGAGCCATAAATTAAATGACTTTCCAATGGTAACACAGTTAGTCAATAAGAGCTTCTGGGAATAGAACCTAGAACTCTTGGTACCCTGCTCTATCAGCGTGGAAAAAAGAATGTTCCTTCTCTAAAGATAATTTAATGGTAGTAGTAGTTATAGCAGTAATAGTACCAGTAAAAGTGATAACAGCAGATTACAATAAAAAGATTGGAATCAGTATTTGAATCAGGAGATGAGGGAGGAAGGAGAAATATCAATAATATTCTTCCTCTCCCATTTTTAAACTGGCAGTAGTTGCAAATGTGTGTATGAAATACCCATCATATACCTGTCCAAATCAAGCTCAGTCTGTAGAAGGTATTTTGAGCAGTTTGCATTCAGTTTAGAACACACTGCTGTGCACAGAGGTACAGCTCATTAACTTAGATTTTTACTTACACTTCATCACTCCTTGTACTTCGTAGATTGGTGCTAGAATCAGACAGCCATCAAAATTCTCAGGAAGCGGATTAGAGGAGTCCCATGTATGTAACATATCGGTAATTTTCACAATCCGGTTTCTACTCTTTGGGATTTTCCATTCAACAATCTCTTTCAAAGTGTAAATATGGTCATCTTCACATTCATAGAACTCTCCTTCTTGTGAGAGCGGCAAAGTAAAGGAGTGAGACTGGTTCTCTCTGACCACTCCGCAGTTCACAGTCAGTGTCCCATTGACCTCTTCCACAGAGTTGAACATGATCTGCTCACCTTGTTTGATGGTGAGATTTGCCAATTTTACATCCTCAGTGCAATAGAAGCAAGGATGGCCCAGTCGCGTTGGCCCAATAGAAACCTTTCTTGTGATTTCTTCAATGCTGAGATATGGAGTTTTATCAGACACAATCTTACAAAGACCTAAGAACAGGAATGTTGTATTATACAAGGGCACTTGGAAAATATGCAAGCATCCATTCTTGCATCAACTTTTAGTTCATGAACCGATGGAGCCAATAAAAACTAAGAATCAAAACAAAATATTTAACATTTGAAGGATGGTTATATTGTCAGAAAAGTGACTATGAAAACAGAATCATGACGCTTAACTATCCATTCTCTAACGGTGACATTTAAACCTGTGCAGTAGGCGAGCCAGCACAAGACCTATGCCTCATTTAAGTCCCACTTAAATCCGAGTTTTAGAATTTAAATGCTTTTAAGTGATGCATAGTTCTATGTTGGCCCTGTGTGCATGTGTACATTTAATTCTTTATGGGTTTCATAGCAAATGTGTTCAATATACAGAGGTAGAAACATTATCTTTAACTGTCCACCCTGCAAAATCAACTTGGATGTGAAAATCAAGCAATATTCTGCTAGGTTTTCAATACACAAAGAAGTATTTTTCAGTAGATTATTTTCATTTCAGGTCAAGGAAAACAACAAACAGGGAAGAACAAATATAAAGTCTCAATGGGAGAAAGTGTTCACAAAAGATAAAAGCATGTTAAAAGCATCAGCAAGTGGAAAAGAGAATTAAAGTGCTCATACACTACACTGAGGGGTAAACAAAGAATCTTGTGGACTTTCTGTTTCAGTCTTCACCCTCAGAAGAAGGGCATGTGGCCTTGTGGAACTGTCTGGTGGGGAGGAGGCACAACCTCCAAATCATATGGGATCTGAGGAACCATGGGAAATGTGAATAGATCACAAGGCATTCATGTTACCTTGGCAACTGGTACTACCATTGGCTGCACTTGCCATGCCCTGTGCCAGCTTGGAGGGTGGACAGTACAAGGAATAGATGATGCTTCTCTTAGAAGCAATAATTTTACTTCCCAAAGCCAGATTAAACACTTGTAGTTCCAGCATCTTCCACCAATTCTTACACGCAGGATATAATAATCAGTTTCTTTGCTACACCAAAAAGGCAAATTGATTTACACACCCACACACACCCACACACACACACCCACACACACACACCCACACACACACACCCCTTCTCATGAAAACTTTAAGCCTTTCAGGACAAATCCAGACCTGGTGTAATCAAGTGCAACTGTTGTTGTCAATGTAGTTTCACACACTTATACAAAACCCAGATGTGGACCTAAATGTTCACATGAATGATCCTTTTTCATGCAGTTCAGTGATTTCTAGATTAACTGTAGGTATATATTAAAACAAACAACCAAAAAAAAAACCAACCCACCGCTGGATTATAAGAGCAAGGGAGAAGAATGTGTTTTAGCATGATTAATAGTTCAGACCACTAGATGGATATCTCCAGTATTTAGGCACTAGAGCAGAATGGCTTATCATGTGGTAATTGCAACTCTGAATTATTACAAGGCAGAGGTTGCATATGTGCAACTCTAAACCCAAGGGGCACTATAACTCATGTTAATCAAGCCCTTGGGAGCTGTCTTGTTAGAAGTCCATACAGCAAGAAAAATGCATACATTTATATATTTGGGAGTGTTTTCCTAGATGAAGATGGAGTGGACAATTTAGAGAACTAAACAGCAGGGTTTCGCTGAGCTGTGTGATTAAGGTATCTTTTCACAAGATTCAGCAGTGATAACATTGTCTCATACAGGCCCTCATATAATAGTTACACGGCAGTTTTTTGGGCAGCCATAGCAAAAGTCCAGTTTCCCAGAGGATATAACTACATTTAACAGGTTATTCTAGGCCAAAATTTCAAAAGCAAACACCTAGGCTGTGGCTGCAAAATATGCATTCCATACAAACTAAGTGGTAACTGCAAGCAAAAGTGCACCTTCCGAATAAGGCCCTCTCCCAATAAGGTACCAAGGCTCTTTCATCCCCACTAAAAATACAGTCAACCGGACCAAAAGTTCAGACAGGAGCCTTCCCCAGTGCCTCTCTTCCCACTTCCCATTGGGAGCACATAAGTGCTGTTGTGTCCCAGCTATGGAGGAAAAGAAAGGACAGGGCGTCATACAAGGCAGCATGGCACAGTGGAGAGCTCACTTCCCACCTGTGGAGTGATTCTGCACCTTCCTCCCACAGAAGACGTACAGTGGTTCTTCCCCCACCCCCAGCGCCCATTGTTTCAGAAGCAACAGGTTGATAATCTCCAACATCAGTCTTCGTTCACACAGCCACATGGGGGTAATGAGCCAGTTACAGCCATGTGTGCTGAGCCAAAGATCTAGCATAACAGTAAAGTGCTTTTTGTCAGAGAATTGCTTCACAGCTGTAATCATTGCTTCACTATGCAATCTTCACATTGCAAGGTACGTATAGCAGTTATTCCAGAGGGGTAGCTGTGTTAGTCTGTATACAGCAAAAACAAGAGTCCTGTAGCACCTTAAAGACTGACGAATCTGACAAAGTGGGTGGCAGCCCACAAAAGCTTATGCCCGCAGAAATTTGTTAGTCTTTAAGGTGCTACAGGACTCTCGTTGTTATAGCAGTTATTGCCTTTCATGCTAAAGGGAGCTTCACTAAGACCCCTGTGTATACTACAGCTTGTAACTGAATTTATAACCAGTTAGGAGATTGGATGGCTATAAACCTGGATTGTATCCACACAATGCATGATTAATACTCCACTAGCCACCTACAGTAAGTAACAGCATTGTGCCCTGGCCAGAAACCTGCATGGTAAGGAGCTGTCTGGTTCAGTAGGGTTGCCAACTTTCTAACTGCTGAAAACTGAACACTCATGCCACACCCCTTTTCCAAGGCCCTGCCCCCAGCCTGTCTGTCTGCACCCCCAATCTCCCAGGACTCACCTGTCGCCTGCATAGCTGGGCTTGGAGGCGCTGACATGGAACCTGCCAGGGCATGGCAGTGGTCAGTCCCCAGAACAAGGGGCTGGGGTGCAGAAATTGGGGCACACCAGGTTGGGGGGTAGTGCCTGGAGCAAGGGGCTGAGACAGGGGAGTTAAAACCAGACACATGGCAACCCTACATAGAGATGGAGTCCCATACAGTGCCTCTATTACTGGTTTTTACAATCCTATTTGTTCACCGCTGTCAGTGTGATAACACATTCCAGAGTTGAATGCCTCTTGTGCCTTTGTGTATATATGTCCTCTGGGCACTCTGTCCACTGCTGAAGCGCTGTGGGAAACCTGTCAGCTTTTCCCAGAATGCCTTGATTAACTCTTGGTTCTAACATTCAGGAAGGGTTGTGCTTGAGGGGGATTCCTCGAGGCAAGGAGAATCCCTCATTGCCCATGTAGGGTAGATTTCCAGTTGCTTTGCAAAGCCTGAGCAGCAGGAAGGGGTTGTCAAGGATCTGACCCTTAATTTCAGTAGCATGTGACATGGCTAAGGTTTTGAACAGGGACACTATAATTTATGGCACCATCGCTACACATGTGAAGAAGTTTCAAGTAAGCAGCTCTCCTTATAATATGTGCAAAAAATATTAGGTTTGCAGGGACGTGGTATTGAGGAATGAATTAATTTACGAAGATGACAATATCCTCCAGCCAACATTCCAGGCAAGTAAGATGCAGGAGGGAAGCAGGGAGTATCATCCCCTGAGTATGTTGGGACTGAGGGATGGGACAGGGATGTCATTCCTCTGAAAAGCTGTTGAAAAATACAAGCTATTTCAACATGTTGTATTCCAAAAAACAAAAGCTATGCTCTTCAGGAGTATCTTTATGAACCAGGATTAAAAGACATCCCGAGCTGGGAATTCTTTGGAAATATACATGGAGTCAGAGAGGCATTTCACCACAAATCATAGAACGTTAGGGTAGGAAGGGACCTCAGGAGGTCATCTAGTCAGAGATCCCTTTCTCCTCTATCAACCTGACACTGAACTTAGTGCTATGTTAAATTTTCTGTGACTGCAGAGACATCTGGAATTCCACTTTGGTACCATGAAACTGACAAATATCCTCATGTCAGAAAGCAGGTTTAATATAAAACAGTAATTAATACACTTTAACCATACAAAACTAGAGATTCGATTATCCCCTTGGGTTCATTCAGACCGGCTTCGTCAGGGTTGGGAGGAGAAAAATCTTTATCTTCCATTCTGCTGGTTTTCTTAATGTTGGTAACAGAATGCCAGAGCAAACAGTTAAAGAACCATGTGGACTTGTACGCGTTGCTTCTATATTGATTATGCCTGTGAATTAAATGTACCTAGTAACCATCTGTTTGTGTTCATGATTATGTAAAGTTCCATATGTTTTTCCCTCTCTACAGATAACAGGTAAATATTAAAAAAATTATTCTGGTGTGAAGAATGAAAACAACAGCAATCCTCCTCTAGCTGGCATCATATGCTCTGATGATTTCTCATAATGCTTTGCTTGCTCTGATATATTTGTTCATTTTTACCAGGATTTTTTTCATTTAAATCTATTATCCTTGGCTATCCAGAACCTTATTAAAATCACTATAAATTAAAATTACAATCCAAATGTTTTTCATGCTTAACGTAGCAACTATTCCTCATGAGAAAGAAACATATGACAAAGTTAAGTTTCTAAGTTTCAGACATTGAGGCTGACTGCTAAAAAGTGTCTAAAGGTATTTTTTGTCCATCTGTGTCATAACAAAATGGCTGGATCAACTTCACTTAAATTTTCTAAATATAATCACATTTTAGCAGAAATCAAAGCATCTACATTTCCTAGAGGGGAATTTTGGGGGTTGGGAGAAAGTTACAAGCAATGGAAACTACAGGTTTCGAAAGCGTTTGCAAATTTAGGGGCCAAAACCCTACATTCAACTCAGTGGCATTTCTCTATTTTAAGTGAAATCAGAATTAGGCTTGTGGATTCTAGTCCAAACTCTGCCACCAATAAACTGTGTTACATTTGGCAAGTTATATCTCTAAATCCCTCAGTTACCCCTCAGCTAAAATGGTGATAACGCTAACTTTTTTTTTTTTTTTTTTGAGAATGCCATACATGATTATTATTAAAGGAAACTATTACAGATCTTGTAAGCAGTCAGAGAATCTTCAAATATTTATGCAGACTGGAGAGTACAAACAAAGCATTAACAATAGGACCAAGTTCAGGGTGTCATGAAATCTATCAGCCTTCACCAAGTTCTTCATGATGAAAAGAATAGTTCAGAAATAACAGTAGAGTATTTTTTGTCCAGTTGTGAGAGCACAGAAAGAATAGACTGATCCTCTGAAGCATGAACGAGGATTAGAATGAGGATAAAATTAAATAACAGATAGTGAACTCATGTTTTCAGTAGTTTTCACTAATACAGGGGTCAGATTAGGCCTTTATCAGGAATCAGATTTGCTGGAAAAGAAATAAGGAGCTCTGCAGAGTTCTGCAGACAAACACCAAAAATGTTCACAAAGAAAAAGAGCAAAACTTGTTTAAAGTGAATGGGCCTGATTCTTCACTCAGATACACCAATTTTATACCACTTTAATTCCCTTAACTTGGAATGGAGTTGCTCCTCATTTACATCACAAAGAGAGAGGATAGGCAAGCTCCTTAGGTGCAAAAGATAATTCACAATGAATGGCACTTGAAAAGAACATGACAAAAGGTTTACTTATTTCCCCTCCGTAATCAGGGGAATGCCAGAAACACAGCACAAGAGATCCAGTGAACTAAGTAACATTTCTTCCAAAATAAGTCAATGACAGAGTTTAAAAAAAGAATTGCAATTCAAAAGTCTATACTGTATTTTTGTGCTGTGAGGGAGAGTAAGCCAAACCCATTTAATGTCATTTCATTCAGACCACAATTTTAGAAAAGGAAAAATTGTTTAATCAAATAAAAATTGTCCAGTCAAACAATAATTGTAATGAGTGGGACGGTTTGGTGTTGTACAACAGAATCGTTCTTTAGATAAGAAAGAAATGAGACCAATGACCAAACTTTCAGTACAATGTACACCAGAAGAGATCCCAAATATAGCTATATAATGCTTTTGCTGTCTTGGACCAAATAAGAAGCTTCATTGTCACCAACTTTTATGTTGCTGAGTTCAGCACCACCCATCATATAGAGTACAACAGTGAAAGTGGTGTTAGTAGATGTAAGTTTAGTCTCACAAGATTCAACATAATACGTTTATGTTTCAGACAGGGAAGAAGATCAGAGTTTCTTTCTCATATGCATTGGTTGAGCGAGTTTGCAGATCTCCCTGAAAATTGGAGTAGAGTCCTTGGACCAAATTCAGCTCTGGTGTAAAAGGGTGCAACTCTCTAGCACCAAGTGTAAATTTGATTCCTTGAATTCAGGTGGCCCCAATACTGGCAACTATGTGTTTAAACACAAGGCAGACCACCAAAAGCACGAGCCTGGCTTTAAAAAGCATGAGATTTTTTAGATTTTTCTGCCCTGCCTGGCTCCCAGTCTACGTGCTTAGTGTATTCTAGTGCCCTCCCACCCTGCTCCTTGTTCGATTTCAGTCTTTCCCCTCCCTCTGACCCCTAGAGTCTCCACATCTGCCCTTTGTTCAGTCACTCCCAGTGTTCTCCCCTGCTAACTCCCAGTACCATTTTCAATTCCCTTCCTTCCCCTATCCTTCCACCACCAGAGCCCAGTTTTAATCTACTTCCTCTACTGCTTCTGTGGTCCTAGCTCCAGCTCTTATTGCTTCTGAATTCGAATCCAGCTGTTTCCTCCTCCACTCTGCCTGGGCCCCCACAGTGGAGGCACTGAGAGCACAGGAGAGACAGTCTCTCTCTGCTCTGAGCTCTGGTTCCTGGCACCATGGCAACCCATAGTAGCTGGGAGTAGCAACTGCAGAGAAAGTTTTGCTGCGCACCTGCAGCTCTGGGATGGAGTGTCCGCAGTCCGATGGGCAGACAGGAGCTGTGAGAGGCTGGACTATGGTCAGCACAGACGGCTGCCAAACTCTAATAACTCTCTATCGAGCATGTGTGAGCTGAGCTTTTTCAGAAGTTTACAAACTTGGCCAAATGTTGGTGTTTTTCCCCGCACAGAGACAGCACAAGATCCAACCGTGACACAAGGGCCACGCCCGCCGCATTTCAAGTCCCCGATCCAAAGCATGGAGACA
The DNA here is from genome assembly GCA_007922155.1 of Mesoclemmys tuberculata. NCBI lineage: Eukaryota > Metazoa > Chordata > Testudines > Chelidae > Mesoclemmys > Mesoclemmys tuberculata. The sequence continues at coordinate 41,370,403 of ML675604.1, read as the reverse complement.
CCAGAACTTCTCAGCCAAACAGCAGTAAGATTTTTTTTAATAATGGCACAACCATGTATTTTTCCCCTATTCTCAGTGATTCTCAGAAATAACTCGACCATTTTTGCAGAAATTATAAATAAATAAATAAATTTTAGCCCAAAGATGACACCGGGCATGAAAACTTTCAACCCAAACAGTCAAAGTTTGGCAGAGTCACAAGTAGCTGAAAATAGTTTCATAATGAGTCTTCTCTTGGATAACCATTGATATCAGCAGCATTATAAAAATAATATTTCTTACCCAGTCAGGAGAGTCACAAAAAGTGAAATTTCAATATTAGTTGCTTTCATCTGATGCCTTCTATTACAACTGTACTCTTTGGCAGCCTAGTGGATAACTCAGACAGGCATCAGTCAAGTACATCATATGAAGCAACGGAACAGATAAAGGGGTGTTGTGAAAATGCAGTAACATACATTCATGAAGTACTGTACCTGGAAAATTCAGAGGCAACTCAATTCTGGCTGAGCACTGACCGTCTTCGTTACTCTCGCAGATACTGGCAATGATCTTATTAATTTTGAATCCAGTAACTTTAATCAATTCTCCAGTTGGCAGACAGCATTCATTTCCAAACATTTCATAAATGGAGCCTTAGGAAGTACAAAAGGAAAGAAAGATGGTGCACAGGTTTTAAGCACTATTTAAAATACCCCATTGCATTTGTTGGAAGATTTCCTTCTGCATAAAGCCATTTAAACAAGTAATTGAGTAACTTACATGTTCTTCCAGTAACAATTTGCTTTTCATTTTTCCTCTGTACTACAGACCCTGTCCTATTGGCATTTAAGATATAACAAAGCTGATAGGATTCCAGAATTTTCAATATGTTACATAATATTAAAAACAATGGAGTTTCCTCTCAATGGGCCTGATGTAAAACCCAATGAAGTCAAAGAAAATCTTTCTTTTGACTTCAGTGCACTTTAGATCAGCTGCATATGTGCATGTAGCTCCCAATAATATCACAACATACCATGATGGAGAGAAAAGAGCCTAAAGAGACAGCCCTTCCAACTTTTTACATTGGAATTGAATGGTCTCAACCAGGCAGAGACCCAATAAGGAGTGACCATCTCAACTTCACAGCTACATCAGTACATCAAAAATTCTACCTATTCAATATTTCATTCCCTTAAGAATGACTCAAGGTTGCTTCCAGGTCATACCCATACAGATAGGCTGCAGTCTCAAGGTGTCGTCATTTAAGAGCTCAGTGTTGAAACCACTTACTACCATGAGTTTGCTGATGAAAACCAATAGTGCTTAGCTTGATAATAAGTACTACATTTGTTAGTAGGTGTTTGCAGTATCAAAACCTAAAAGAAGAAAAAAGCAGAAGCTAAAATACGAGACACTGAAGAAGTGACAGCATCTCCATAATTAAGCTATAATCCACTTTGCCTTAGAAATGAAGCTTCCCCTACACTTCTCACTGGAAATATGAAAGCCCACGGAGAGGGTCGTGAGCTCTCTTCTGAAGTCATTTCCAGGTGCTGAGGAGAGTCCAGAAAAAGATCCCTCTCTACATCCTTTAGCACATCTTGGGAAAGCAGAGGAAATAACTCTTCCGCCACCTAAATGCACCGAGGTTCAAGGCATGAAAGGTACATCTTCAGTAAAGATTTAACTTGAGTGATTGACTCCTGGTCTGAGGACCTGGGTGAGCCTAGCCTGGGTCTGAGCAAAGCCTTGCCCATATTATGGTGTCCTCACAGGTGCTCTACTCACCCATGTTTGTCACCAGGACTTCTGGGATCATATACCAGGGTTCTTTGTGCTGCTGTAAAGAGACATTCTATGATTTTTTCCCAGTGAAATATTGGAATACCTGTTTTTTCCTTCCAGGCATGCAGCTGGGGCAGAAGGGGTATAATTGTGGGAAGGCACTGAAGGACTAAAAGCACTTGATTACTTCAGCCTGCATCCTCACTGTCAAGTGGGTGGGTTACCAGCCTGAGAGAGAACCTCACGCAAGATTTAGCCTTACCTACACCCCCCCAGCCAAACCAGCTAGCCTTGACTGAAAGGACCACCAGATTCAGGCAAGGGAGTTTTATGTGTGGATGGGAGATGGTTTATGGGTAACACCTGAATAAGAACCAGGGTAATTCTGCAGTGAAAACACACCAAAGAAACCATTCTATTCCCAGTAAGACCGTCATCTGACTGGGGTGCCTTCAGCAGCAGCAAGGAGAGGTCGCTACTCTATTGTGCTTCTCCAGTGATTACAGTGTCACAAACATTTCCCAGCAGGGGACACATGCAGGACTGATTGTCTTCTCCCTGCAAGTATTTTCTCTCCTCCTGTAGAACAGGAAAGTACATAGCAGACTCTTCTTGACATGCACGCAGCACTGAAAGAGGGTGGAGATAGCAGTTCTGCCTGGTCTCCCTCACAGTGAATGCCACCCTGGGATGCAGGGGGCCATTCTTTTTGATTATAAACTCCTCAGGCAGGAACTGTCTTTTTGTTACATCTTTGTACAGTGGACCATGTACCATGGAGTCCTGATCTATGGTTATGATCCTTAAAAACTATTGCAACACAGACCACGGCCTGGTGCACGATGGTGTAGTTTATGCCTCCCTGAGCCACCTTCAGTTAATCTGGCCTTAAATATACAAGACCAGGAAAGTCACTGCCCTGATTCAGTATAAAAGAACAGTTTGTCTTTCTTGTTGCAAAAACGGAATCCTGTCACTGCTTGCTATCCCCCTAAACACCCCTAGCAATACCACATTGAGTAACACAGCTACCATGAAGCACCCTGCTGGATCGCTCTGGGTTACAGTGGCTGATGCTCCAGTGAACATGTGAGGAATTGTCAGAGCTCTCATTGCTTCAACTGTGCTCCATAGGAGATGTTATGCCATCCTGAAAATGTACAGGCAATATTTATTTCATGTTAGAGAGAGCAAGATAAAACAGCAGTGAAGATGGGAATCCTCATCTGATGAAAAACCTCACCACTCTACGTCCACAATATACAGATCAAAAGCAGTGATGTTATTTTCCGAAAAGGTAAATCCCAGGGTACACAGCATGAAGGAATACCTTGATCTAATTTATGGGCATTGGGTCTAGTATCTGGGTGCTGGTGGTGGTCTGTGATGTACGGGAGGCCAGATTAGATAATCTGATGGTCCCTTCTGGCATTAAACTCTATGACTCTGGGATTATAGTAATCATGACAATATGTACATTGAATTCTATTATCCTTGCCCCCAAATGAATCTTTACTGAATGCACTAATGAAAGGAGCATATCAATCTCTATATCTTTTTTTCACCATTGAAGCTTTAGGGCCAGATTCTCTGCTGCCACACCTCGTTTTCCAAAGTAAGTAAATTGGCAATAGCCCCAAAGAGACCAACTACTGTCTGAGAATAGCGGGACTGCAGTAGTGCTTCAGCCACACTCCTTTCCACCTCTAATAAATTCCCTGTGCCATGGCTGGATGATGGATGACTCTAGCTAGTTGTGGACCAAGTTTACCACTTCCATTGGCGGAAAGCCTTGTTTGAGAGATCTAGCCAGTTCCCAATCCCTTGGTTCTAGACCATGAGAGAGAATCTAGCTTTTAGCCTTTTCTCCTATTTGATAATTGTTCACAAACTGAGACTGATTGCTGTGAATATATTTGCTAGTAATCTCTCCTCTTAGCAATCTTTTTTTCAGCTGTGTGTGTAAAATGAACACCCCAGTTAAAAGTCCATCTTAGTGGTACTGTCATGGCTGGGTCCAGGGAATATCCTTAAAACAATGAAGCTCATCTACCAATTTTTTCTCCAGTTCTATGATGTGAATGGTCTCCACACGTTTTTTTTTAGTGAAAGTTTCAAGCTTGGCCCCAGCACCTGCGCCTCCCAGAACACAGTATGGTGGAACTGGGGCCCCAGATGGACATTACAGTTGCCTTCATAACTATTCATTCTGCTTGATTGAATTAACCCATGCTTTACAGTAACAACCCACACAGTAGCAGGCTGCACAAAGAAGCTGGTTTGCTGGTACATTTTTTAAAATCCACTTCCTGCTTTCTAAAAGTGTAGCCCAGCTCTTTGTTTTATTGCTGGCTGTCATCCCTATGTAGCTTGTCTCCTTGTCCCCGTACCAAGTGTGTCTTCAGTGCTTCCCTCAACTTCTGTGAATGATATTCTCTAGACTATTCAGCGGGGAGATCTTGTGTTGAATTTTTAAAATAGTGTGTAGCTTTGCATTATGATTTTAGTTATGGACAGCACTTATATTTCCAGCAGAAGGATGCAACTGCCCTTTTGTGTTCCAGTAGAGGCAGCATGTTACAGAAAGACATGTTGTGCCTTCACATGGATACTTCTTTTTTGTTTTCTTATTTTCCCTTAATCTAAAATACAAATTCAGCAAGAGATTACACATGTGCAATAAAAGAAAAATATGATATATAACTGGCCACTCTCAGTCCTCCTTCCAGACACTAAAGCCCATCAACTCTGCCACACACGTGATCTTCTGCACAAGACACACAGGTGTAATGGGTGTCATCTCTGTATCTGAGCCATCTCTTGGCAATGTTTTCATCCTGCTGCCACCATTTTATGTATCTTACAGCACAATAAGTAAATGGCTGAAGTGAACAAATGTAACATTAACAATGTGATGTTAGAAAATAAGATGTTGTGGGCCATATTCTGATCTCAGTAATATTGGTGTAGTTCTCTTAAGTATCCTTGTACTTCAATGGAGTTGCTTGGGAGTCACACCAGTGTAGAGAAGATCAGAATTTGGCCCAATGTGCACTTTTTAGACAAAACAAACAAACAAACCCTTGCAAATGCAAATACATTTTTGGGCACAACTGTAGATCTAGTATTGCTTGTAATTGCATATTTGTCTCAACTTAAATTGCCTAAATCTTGATATTAGCCCTAGCATGACAGTTTGCCTGGAATAGTACAATAAGGCTAAATTTTAGGCAAGAAAAATGTTACCTGCATGATTTGTCATCCAGCAAATTTTACCAAATATTTATGCTGATGAGGAGTAGAACCAAGTGGTTTTCAAATGGACGATAAAAAATTATTTGCCCATTGGTGCCAGCATGATTAGTTTTATAACATTGTCAGAGTCCCTGAAGGGTAGCTATGTGAATCAGAAAAACCTTGCTGAAGCTGATTATTTATGCACAATGGAACCCCATATATAGTATATTATGTACTTGTGGAAAAAATGGAAAATGCCGTTTTTACTGCATTACTCATGGTCAACATGCCAATTCTCTGTGTTTATCCACAAAGAAAACATAAAATATATTGAAAACTTAAGTCAATTAACCTTAAGGACTGATTCTTTTCAACTCCAGAAAAATGTAGAGAGTACAATGCAAAACCATTTTAGAAAAAGCTAGAATAAGTCAGCCTATTTACAGTGATCACACAATGCCCCTGAAGGCTGTAATTAAATAACTAATTGCCTTTGAAACCACCTTTTTGGATTGCTACTTTGTTCAATAAAAACTACATTTATATCCTTTTATAAGCTCATCTCCGAATTGACAATCCATATTAGCAGCTGCTGTGATCACATCAAAGCAACCAAAACAACTAGTTAAATAGTTTTTTTCTCTGTCTTGCCTCAAATATTACTCTTATGAAAAAACCCTACAATAATTTTAATTTGATTTTCCTTTCATATGTCCAATAAGGTTTATTTTCCTCTCAAAAATAACAATTTTAATTATAAATATAATGCATGCATGAGATGAATCAAGTTACTCTTCACATGAAGAAGTGAGACAGAATGACTGAAATCAACATTTTATAATATAATTTAGAACAGTAGACACTGAAGCTGGATTTCTGCTTTTTTCCCCTCCTAGCTTCGGGTCAAGTTCCATAGCTGATCTGAGAGTGAAATGTTCATTGATTCCCATGGGAATTGTGCACACATGGTATCTCCGAATGAGGTCCATAATTAAATAAATTAATAATAATTAGTTCTTACATAACTTTTTCATCTATTCACTTAAAAGCACTTCATGAAGGAAGCCATTATTGCCCCCATTTACAAAGACAAAAATTGAAACAGAGAGATGACATGACTTGCACTGTATGGAAGACAACAATATGACTGCTCAGAGCTCCAGTATGAACCTGGAGAAAACCCCTGTTGAGAGTCTTTGGGTTAAGTTTGGAAGTGAGAGCAACAAGGGTGATGTCGTGGTGGACGTCTGCTATAGATCACCACACCAGAAGGATGAGGTAGACAACACAAGGCTTTCTTCAGACAACTAACAGAAGTTTCCAAATCAAAGGCCCTGTGTCTCCTGAGGGACTTCAATCACCTTCACATCTGCTGGGAGGGCAATACAGCAGTGCACAGATAATCCAGGAAGTTTTTGGAGTGTGTTGGGGACAACTTCTTGGTGCAAGTGCTGGAGGAACCAACTAGGGGCTGCGTTCCTTTTGACCTACTGCTCCCAAACAGGGAAGAATTGGTAGGGGAAGTAGAAATGGATGGCAACCTGGGCAGCAATGACAATAAGATGGTCAAGTTCAGGATGCTGACAAAAGAAAGAAAGGAGAGCAGCAGAATATGGAACCTGCACTTCAGAAAAGCAGATGTTGACTCCCTCAGGAAACTGATGGGCAAGATCCCCTAGTAGGCTAATATAATGGGGAAAAGAGCCCAAGAGAGCTCTCAGTATTTTAAAGAAACTTTATTGAGGGCTCTGGAACAAACTATTCCAATGTGCAGAAAGAATAGCAAATGTGGCAGGCAGCCAACTTGGCTTAACAGACAAATCCTCAGTGAGCTTAAACACAAAAAGGAAGCTTACAAGAAGTGGAAGCTTGGACAGATGACTACAGAGGAGTATTAAAATACTGCTCAAGCATGCAGGAGTGAAATCAGGAACCAAAGCACAATTGGAGTTGCAGCTAGCAATGGACATGAAGGATAACAAGAAGGGTTTCTACAGGTATGTTAGCAGCAAGAAGGTCAGGGAAAGTGTGGGCCCCCTTACTGAATGGGAAATGCAACCTAGTGACATATGATGTGGAAAAAGCTGAAGCACTCAATGCTTTTTTATAACCTCTGTCTTCACAGACGAAGTCAGCTCCCAGACTACTGTACTGGGCAGCACAGAATGGGGAGGAGGTGATCAGCCTTCAGTGCTGAAAGAACAGGTTCAGGACTATTTAGAAAAGCAGGACATGTACAAGTCCATGGGGCCAGATACAATGCATCCGAGGGTACTGATGGAGTTGGCTGATGTGACTGTAAAGCCATTGGCCATTATCTTTGAAAACTTATGGTGATCGGGGGAGGTCTCGCATGATTGGAAAAAGGCAAATATAGTGCCCATCTTCAAAAAAAAGGAAGGAGGAGGAGTCAGGAAACTACAGACCAGTCAGCTTCATCTCAGTCCCTGGAAAATTGTGGAGCAGGTCCTCAAGGAATCCATTTTGAAGGACTTGGAGGAAAGGAAGTTGATCTGAAATAGTCAGCATGGATTCATCAAGGGCAAGTCATGCCTGACCAACCTGATTGCCTTCTATGATGAGATGACTGGTTCGGCGGATGTGGGGAAAGTGGTGGACGTGATATATCTTGCCTTTAGCAAAGCTTTTGGTACAGTCTCCAAGGTATTCTAGATCATCAGGCTCAACAGGTAGTGATCAATGTCTCAATGTCTAGTTGGCAGCCAGTATCAAGCAGAGTGCCCCAGGGGTCAGGCCTGGGGCTTGTTTTGTTCAACATATTCATTAGTTATCTGTAATATGGGGTGGATTGCACCCTCAGTTAGTTTGCGGATGACACTAAGCTGGGGAGAATTTTAGATATGCTGGAGGGTAGAGATAGGATACAGAGTGACCTAGACAAATTGGAGAATTGGGCCAAAAGAAATCTGATGAGGTTCAACAAGGACAAGTGCAGAGTCCTGCATTTAGGACAGAAGAATCCCACATACTGCTACAGACTGGGGACCAACTGGCTAGGCAGTAGTTCTGCAAAAAAGGACCTGGGGGTTATAGTGGACAAGAAGCTGGATATGAGTTAACAGTGTGCCCTTGTTGCCAAGAAGGCTAATGGCATATTGGGCTACATTAGTAGGAGCACTGCCAGCAGATCAAGATAAGTGATTATTCCCCTCTATTCAGCACTGGTGAGGCCACATTTGGAGTATTGTGTCCAGTTTTAGGCCCCCACTACAGGAAGGATGTGGTCAAGTTGGAGACAGTCCAGCGGAGTAAAACAAAAATGCTTAGGGGATTGGAGAACATGACTTTTGAGGAGAGGATGAGGCTTGTTTAGTCTGCAGAAGAGAAGAGTGAGGGGTGGACTTGATAATGGCCTTCAACTACCTGATGGAGGTTCCAGGAAGGATGGAGCTAGGCTGTTCTCAGCAGTGGCAGATGACAGAACAAGAACCAGTGGTCTCAAGTTGCAGTGGTGAGGTCTAGGTTGGATATTAGGAAAAGCTTTTTCACTAGGAGGGTGGAGAAGCACTGGAATGGGTTACCTAGGGGTGTGTTAGAATCTCCATCCTTAGTGGTTTTAAAGGTCTGGCTAGACAAAGCTCTGGCTGGGATGATTTAGTTGTGGTTGGACTAGATGACCTCCTGAGGTCCCTTCCAACGCATATCTTCTATGATTTGCCCAGAGTCACATGGTAGGTCAGTGGCAGAGCTCAGTCTAAGAACCCAGGTCTCTTGACTCCCACTTAAGTGCTCTGTATACTGGGCCATGCTGTCAAGTATATAGCAGGCTTCTTTATATCCCTGGTTCATTTGTTTTTTCTCCTACAAGGGTCAGCACAGTAGGAGAAATTTAGTAGCCCTAACATCAGATATTGACTCCCTAAACCCATAGGCTGGAACCTGTGAAGGGTCAGATTCAGCCTGTCCCCAGCATGCACTGATTAACTGAATTCCATGCAACTGGTAGGGTGGGATCTCTTTGAAAAGAAGAGGGGTTTTTTTGGTGGGGAAGGGAGGGAGAGGGAGATGTCTTAACTTTTTTGTACAGAGTTAAAGACTTCCTTGCATATTTTGTAAGAATAGGGATTTTCCCCGACGTCTTTTCCCAAAATTCCTTTCCCCTACTATGATGTTGCGCACCTGACTGCTGTTCTCCGACTCCAGAGGTAACTGCATTTCGCTTGTTGGTGAAGCGATTCCTGTACATAAGCAGGCCTCTCCTGGAGTACCTGCTCAACCAAACTGCTAATAGGTTGCCCTGTGATACACCATGGTCAGCTGAAACCACTGTTTTCATTAAAACTGCTACAGGCTCCCAACGGAGTAAAGTGCACAACGTATCTATAAGCAGTGTCAATAAAACAAAACCATTCTTTTGAGGGGCTGTCTGCTGTTGGGAGTAAGCCTTCTGTAGAGGTCAAATCTATGAGGCAGGGGGGTGTTTCTTTTAAAGTTGTTTTACTTTGAAATCTATTTCAAGGTTTTAATTTTGGCTTATAAATTTTTTACAGCAATATATTTCTGGTTAAGCAAGTAGGTAAACACAGTCATATGTCTCCAGCAGTAGAGCACTTTTTTTTCCCCAGTTACATGTCCAGGATGAAATTCAGCCTCTGCACTGAAACACTAAGCCCAGGCAAATTATCTTTGGGAAAGTACATATAGGTGATTGAATTCACCCCCAAACTGACCAGCGAGGTCTAGAGCAGCCTTGCAGCCCCTCCGTAGCTTCTACTCCACCCCAGGCTGTAATGGAGGCTGCAGCTCTGTGAACCCCCAAAGTGAACTAATCTTGGATTTCCTAGTTATTTGCCCTTGCTGCATCCTCAGCCTCCACATTTGTGCTCATCTATCTAGAGCTGGCATGGAGCCCAGTGCCACTGCATTCAGGGGGTGCTGCAGAGAACCTCGGCACATCCACTCAACCCTTATTTCAAATGAAATTAATCAGCAGTAGGTTTAAAATGAACAAAAGGAAATATTTCTTCACACAATGCATAGTCAACCTGTGGAACTCCTTGCCAGAGGATGTTGCGAAGGCCAAGGTTCAAAACAGAAAAAAAGGTTACTTATCGGTAACTGATGTTCTTCAAGATGTGTTGCTTATGTCTATTCCACTATAGGTGTGTGCACGCCTCTGTGCACGGTTATCCAGAACTTTTTTCCCCTTAGCAGATACCATAGGGCTGGCTCCAGCACACCCTGGAGCCCCGCACACATGCCACGGTATATAAGGCACTGCTGGCCCTACGCCCCCTCAGTCCCTTCTTTCTGCCAACTCTGGCAGCAGGGACGGGGGGTGGGTTGTGGAACAGACATGAGCAACACATCTCGAAGAACAGCAGTTACTGGTAAGTAACCTTGTTTTCTTCTTCAAGTGCTTGCTCATGACCATTTCACTACAGATGACTAACAAGCAATACCTTTGGAAGTGGGTCGGAGTTACCGGTGAGCTGCCCTCAGCACCGCTCTGCCAAATCCCGCGTCCTCTGTCGTCTGCTGGACGATGGTGTAGTGGGATGTGAAGGTGTGCACCGAAGACCAGGTGACAGCTTTGCAGATGTTCTGCAGGGACACTCTCTCCAGGAAGGCTGTAGATGAGGCTTGAGCTCTGGTTGAGTGCGCTGTGATGATTCCCATAAGCAGCACCCTCGCCTGCTCATAGCAGAACTTGATGTATGATGTGATCCAGGAGGAGACGCGCTGGGTGGAGACAGGTGAGCCTTTCATCCAGTCAGCCACTGCAACGAAGAGTTGCATCGGTTTCTGGAACAGCTCTGTATGCTCGATGTAGAAGGCCAGGGCCCACCTCACATCCAGTGAGTGCCACCTCCTCCCCTACTCCAAACCGTGCAGTTTGGGAAAAAACACAGGGAGAAAAATATCCTGATTACAATGAAATTGGGAAACCACCTTAGGTAGGAAGGCCGGATGCAGCCTCAGCTGAACCTTGTCCCTATAGAATTCTGTATAAGGGGGTCCGAGGTCAAGGCCCTAATCTCAGAGACCCTCCTGGCTGAGGTAATGGCCACCAGGAAGCTACCTTCCATGAAAGGATGAGCAGAGGGCATGAAACCATGGGGGCAAAGGGGAGCCCCGTGCGTCTCAAGAGGACCAGGTTGAGATCCCAGGGAGGCACAGAGTCACGGACCTGCAGATAAAGCCTCTCCACCCCCTTGATGAACCTGACCGACATGGGATGGGAGAACAGCGATCTCCCTTCTAGAGGCTGATGGAATGGCAAAATGACTGTCAAGTGAACCTTCTACGAGGCTAGCAGCAGACCCTGGAGCTTTAGCTGGGGCAGGTACTCCAGGATCACCTGTTTAGGTGAGGGGCTGGGCAGAATACCCCGGGACTCTCCCCAACAGGTAAACCGCCTCCACTTAGCCCGATACATGACCTGCGTGGAAGGCTACCTGCTGCCAAGCAGGACTTGATGGACCTGCACCGAGCAGGCTCTCTCTCCCTCCATCAGCCACAAAGCCTCAAGGCCATGAAGTGCAGGGAGTCCAGGTGCAACAGGCGACCATGTTCCTGGGATACAAGGCCGTGGCACCTCAGGAGCTCCAGGAATGGGGCAATCGAAAAGTCCAGCAGCATGCTGAACCAGTGTTGTCTTGGCCAGGCTGGAGCGATGAGTATAACGTTCGCCCTGTCCCTCTTTATTTTCAACAGGACCTTGGGTAGGAGCGGAATGGGTGGAAATGCATACATGAAGGTTCCTGACCAGTCCATGAGGAATGCTTTGGAAATCAACCCAGTCTTGCGACCCCGGAGTGAGCAGAACCTCAGACACGTCACGTTCCAGGCTGACACAAATAGGTCCAGTTGGGGAACTCCCCAGTTCTGGAAGATCATGGCCACCACCTCTGGGTGCAACGATCAGTCATGGCAGGGTAGAAGCAACCTGCTGAGGTGATCCGCCTCGTTGTTCCTTACTCCCGGGAGGTAAGAGGCAGTCATGCAGAAATTGTGACTCATAGCAAAGTCCCACAGATGGGTAACTTCCTTGCAGAGGGCTGAGGAGCACACTCCCCCCTGCCTGTTTATGAAAAACAGTTGTCTGTCCATCAGCACCTGCACCACTCTTCCTGTCAGGAATCGGAGGAACATGTCAGGTGAATGGCCCTCAGCTCCTTCACGTTGATGTGCAGGAGCCTCTCCGCCTCCAACCAAAGTCCCTGAGTGCCTAGGTTGGCACTGATGTGGGCTCCCCATCCTACATCCGAGGCGTCAGAAATTAGGGTGACCGATGGGACCAGTTCCCTGAACGGAACGCCCTTCATCACTGCCTTGGGAGTCTGCTACCACTTTAGGGATGCTAAGACAGGCGAGGGAACTGTGACCACCCCGTCCAGTGGGTGTCTGCTTGGAACATATACCGAGGCCAACCATGCCTGAAAGCAGTCTGAGCCTCAGGCAAGCGAGTCTAACTACATACGTGCAGGCCGCCATGTGGCCTAACAGCTGTAGGCAGTGCCTGGCTGTTGTCATGGGGCATCGGTGCAGCTGGAAAATGATAGAGACCATCGCCTCGAATCGTGGCTGAGGCAGGAAGGCTCTGGCCTGTGAAGCATCCAGGTTGGCCACAATGAATTCTAGTCTTTGCACTGGGGCTAGTGTGGACTTCAGTTCATTTATGAGTAGTCCCAGCCTGCTGCACCTGGAACAAGTGAGGGTCACACTGTCTTGTACTTGGGACCTGGACCTGCCCCTGCCCCTGATCAGCCAATCGTCCAGGTAAGGAAAAATTTGCGCACCCTTTCATCTCAGGTGGGCAGCCACTACTGCCATATACTTGGTAAACACCCTTGGAGCCGAAGATAGGCCAAAGAACCCAACAGTCTGAAGTGATTTTTGCCCATTCGGGATAGAAGGGCCTTAAGCTGTTTTGGAAGGAGCGGGGTAGATCCAGGAGAGCAGCCGTGGTGCTACCCTCTGGCACACCATCAAAATTACCTCCTCTGGTTGCCCGATCTCCTGGGGAAGTCCTGCTGGGGAGCTGAGTACAAGATAGGGGGCTGATTCCTTTTTCTTCTGAAAAGGCCTGGGCGGAGGCCTTGGCTGCTGCTGCTCCTGGGGCCCTGACTGATGCCTGGAAAACTGGGGCATGTAAAGGCCCAAGGAGCGAAGCGTGGCCCTGGAGTCCTTCAGACTGTGCAACTTCACATCAGTCTGGTTGGAGAATAGAGCCAACCCATCAAAGGGGTGGTCCTGAATAGATTGCTGCACCTCCTGGGACAGACCCGAGGATTGCAGCCACGAGCACCTTCTCATACAGATGGCGGAGGCTATGGCGCTACCCACCGAGTCAGCAGGATGTCTGGAGCGCTGCTCTGGGTACCGTGGTTCCTTCCTCCACAATAGTGCTAAAGTCTGCAGCCTGGTCCTGGGACAGGAGCTCAGTGAACCACCTGAGGGAGTCCCACAGGTTAAAATTATATCTGCCTAGGAGGGCCTGATGGTTGGCAATCCTGAACTGCAGGCTTGCCGTGGAATAAACCTTTCTCCCAAACAAGTCCAGATTCTTATTGTCCTTGTTCTTGGGAGTGGATCCTGGCTGACCTTGCCTGTCTCGCTGGTTAGCCACGTCTACTACCAGAGTTCCTGGGGTGGGTGAGTGAACAAATACTCAAACACCTCAGCCAGGACATATTTTTTTTTCTCGGTCATCTCTGATGTAGGGGCGACCGAGGAAGGGATTTGCCACAGGGCCTTGACAATTTTAAGGACCCTTTTGTGGACAGGGAGAGCTACTCTCACTGGGGCAGCCGCCACCAGCACATTAAAGAGGATATCTTTGTCCTCTTTTAACTCCTTCACCTCTAGCCCCAAGTTGGAGGCCACCCTATTAAGCAACTCCTTATGGAGTCATGGGTTCGGGGTTGTGTCATGGGTTCGGGGTTGTTATAAATGTGTATGGGTAGGGTTTTGTGGCCTGCCTTGTGCAGGAGGTCAGACTAGATGATCATATTGGTCCCTTCTGACCTATGAGTCTATGAGTCCTGGTGTGCCCTGAAATCCTCCAGTGGTGTCAAGTGATCCCAGGGTTGCACCTGCTGAGGGACTCTCTATGGGGTCCAACTCCTCATCTGAGGAGTGGTGTCTATGGGCCTTCTCCTGTGCCAGAGGCATGGACTGCACCCCCGATGACATAACGGATTGGGGCCCTGGCACCACCTGGATGCCTCATGGGACCCAATAAGGCCATTGTTGCAGCCATTGTCCCTGGGGCCAACCCGGGGCTGACTGCGCCACAGGCTGTGATGCTTTGTGGGGGCGTTGGTTCACTTGACGGCTGTTCCCCCTGGGACACCCTGAGTCATCTTGATAGTAAGAGGCCCGGGACCAGCAGTGTACATCCTCAGTCCCAGGCACCCTTCCATGCTGGGAACCACCCTCTTGACACCCCCGACCTGGAGGACAATGAGGACTGCCTCCGTTGCTGTGAGCAGTGCTGATGAACTGAGGTGTGCTCCAAAGAGCTAGATGTACCGGAATGTCATCTCAGTATCGATGATTTCCACTGCTGCTTGCCTTGTGGCCCTGCAGACACCTTCAGTGACCGAGGGTGGCACCGCTCTGAACTCCTCGGTGCCGAGCTGGACACTGGTGACCTGGTTCTGCGTCGTGGATTGCGCAGTGCCAGGGCTTCCTCCGGTGAACGGGTTCCACACCGTCTCGGTGTAGGCAAACCTCTTGGTGCTGGATCCTATGAGAGCGATCGGGTTCTGCGCCGTCTAGATACAGGTGAACTTCTCGGTGCCAGGGATCTGGAAAGGGAGCTGTCCAAGCGCCACCTGGCAGACCTCGACTGATGCGACCTCCTGGCACACGCTGCCTCCAGTGCTGGGGATCAATGTCGGCACCGAGACTGAGACTCCACATCCCATGTGGGTGCAGGTCAGCTCGACAACACCGACCTGGAGTGACTACTAGGGGAGCGGCTCTGCTCTACCCTTGGAGACTCTTCGGCGGGAGATCTTCCTCCCCATACCAGGGATCTCCACCACCATTGAGGGGGACCCAATGCAGGTTTCCCCCATTTCCTCCCCTTCTCCCTTGGGGGGGGGAGGGGCGGTGGCAGCGTAGGCAAGGCCAACGAAGTCTCTTGCAGCCTGAAAAGCCTCTGGTATTGACAGCGTTGGCAAGGGCACTCTCCCACTCCCAGGAGTCGGGGGAGGCTCCCTCACTGGAGATGCAGGCACTGGAGAAGACTCGACTGGCCTGGTCCAGTGCATCTCCGTACTCGACCTTGCCCATACCGATGGCACAGGGGAAGGTCCACGCTCCACATGCTGCTTCTTCCTCTTTGGTGCTGCCGATGTTGCATGGTGCCAAGTCGAGGCCGGTGACAGCAGTGAACTCTGTACTGAGGTCATGCTTGGTGCCAAGGTGGAGCAGGCTGGCTCGGATGCTGGGCGGAGCACTTCCTCCATCAACAGGGCTTTCAACCAGATCTCTCAGTCCTTTTGAGTCCTTGGTTTAAAAGCCCTGCAAATCTTTCACTTCTCTTTTTTGTGGGCTTCTCCCAAGCACATAAGGCAGGGGTCATGGGGGTTGCTGAGCGGGAAGGCCTTCCCGCAGGAGGCACACAGCTTGAATCCCAGTGACTGGGGCATAGCCCGGCCGTTCAAAGTCTCCACAGGGACTTGCCTTATTTCTAACTACTCTTAACAACACTTAACTAACTAAAACTAACTTAGGCTGGGTCTACACTGATGGCGGCAAATTTGCCAGTGTCAGATCGATCCAGCAATCGACACAGGAAAACCACCCTGGTAAGTGGCATAGCGCTGAATCAAAGGGAACGCTCTTCCCTTCAGTGCAGCGCAGTATGGACAGCGTGCGGAGCAGACTCGCAAAGTTGACAGGCGATGCACAGTGATTTATGTCACTTGCGTATCTCCCATCGACTGCTGCTGAATCCGGAAGGTAAGTGTAGACCGGGCCTTAGAATATAAAACAAGTCCAAAGAAGGGGACTAGTAATTGCTGAGAGCAAGGCTAATTCCAGCAACCGTCATGGGCAGAAAGACGGAACTGAGGGGGCGTGGGGCTGGCAGCGCCTCCTGTACTGCAGCATGTGCACGGGACTCCAGGGGGCAGCAGAGCCAGCTCTACAGGATCTGCTAAGGGGAAAAAAGTTCCAGATAACTGTACACGGTGGTGTGCACACATCTATAGTGGAATGGACATGAGCAAGAGCTTGAAGAAAAACTAGGTAAGTTCATGGAGGATAGGTCCATCAATGGCTATTAGCCAGTATAGGCAGGGATTGCTGTCTGCCAGAGGCTGGGAATGGCCAATGGGATGGAGCACTTGCTGATTACCTGTTCTATTCATTCCTTCTCAAACACCTGGCACTGGCGGTTGTTGGAGGAAAAGATACGGGACTAGATGGATCATTGGTCTGACCCAATATGGCCATTCTTATGTTCTTCATGCTAGCAAAATCAATGTTTTGCAATACTTTCTATGGCTGCTGCTCTGAGTAGTGAATTTCACTTCCAGTGCCTTACAGTCACGCACTCCGTCATGCAGCAGTTTTCTTCCTCACAAAGCAATTCACTGTGTACTTTGATAGGATCTTTTTAATGGGTCTTTATTAATAAATGACTTTAGGTTTGTTCAGACTACATGACTCAATGGAAAGGGAGGTCTATTTGTAAAGATGGCCTGACACATTGATGGCACCTATCTAATTAACCACGCTGCCTGAGGAAGGCCTGATTTTGCAAGCACTGAACCATGAGAAAACAAAGAATCAGACTGATCTTTCTACATATAAAGTTACATTTTAAATGTCAAGCGCTTCAAGCCATTTCTATCAGAATGGAATTCTCTAAAATGACTTCTGCCATTTCTGATTGATTTCTTTCCTGGTGGATTTATGATACTTTTTGCTATTTCGCATAGAGGGCTGAAACTTTGCATGCAGCAGCATGCTTTTGAAACATGTTGCACCCATGTTATAGGAAAGAGCAATCAAAACCACAGCTCCAAATGCAACATTTTGACCTTTTGTTAGTATTTTACCTCTGAGAGTATTTCTACAATAAAGTTACACACCTGCCTGCTTTCTATAGAACTGTGAAAATAGCGTTGCTTGGTCTGTGGTGAGAGCTCTGTTTGCAGAACATTAGCCACAGCATTTGTAACGGTTCTCATCATATAGATTTTTTTTTTTAATCAAGATTGCTTCTCCCCCCAGTTCTGAGCAAGGAGGAGACCCTCCAGGACAGACTGTGCAGAAGGGCAATCCATTGCCCCTCACTATACTATTCCTATTCCCTTCCGCTGGACCACATGGGTGGCGTGGTGTAGAGAGAGAACTGAGTGGGCTAAGGGAGCATGCACAAAAGTAACTTGCTGAATCAAGGCCTTACTTTAAGCATAAGGGTAGTCCCATTAAACTGCTTATAGACTTTAAGGCCAGGAGAGACCACTAGAACATCCAGGCTGACTTCCTGTATGTCATAGGCCACCTGCACCACTCGGCACCTGCACGCTCAACTCAACAATTGAAATGAGACCAAAATATTACAGCCCACAGGAGACTAGACTATTATGTGCCCCCGCAACGGCACGGGAATGATTAACAGATATACCCAGATAACCCCGACAAGTGCTCCTCACCCAGCAAGGAAGGCAAAAAAAAACCCCAAAACCCAAGAGCTCTGTCAATGCGACCTAGGAGGAAATTCTTTCCCAACCTCACATATGGTAATCAGTGGGCATCTGAGCAGGTACCAGTCAGCCAAACCCCTGAGAGAGAGAATGCTCATTGCCACCTTACAGCCCTGGCCCACCTCACCCAATGTCCTATCTTCAGTTGTGACCATCCCGGATGCTTCAGAGGAAGCCTCCCAGAACACACTGAGGTGGGGAGAGGGGTGGAAATTCCATATTGAACCCTCCCTGTGATCCCGAAGCATAAGCTTTAGGAACATAAGAATTAAACCAGAAGTGAGCCGTGCCCCACCATCACAAACCTTGTCATACAAAAACAAATAATACATTTGTTTAGCTCTTTCAGGTGTATATCAGTCTGTTCTTGGGCCAACATTGTCCTTTAGCTTAAATAGCTCTTCACACTCCTTTGTATTTCCTTTCCTAGTATATTTATAGAGAGTAATCATATACACTCACTAAGCTAAACAAGCCAAGCTCTTCCGATATCCTTTCATAAGATAGGGCCTCCATTCCCCTGATCATCCTAGTAGCTGTTCTCTGCACGTGTTCCTGTTTGAATTCCTCCATCTTTAATATGGGTGACCAGAATTGCACACAGTCATCCCAGCCAGGTCCTACCAGTGCCTCTATCTCTACTGGAAATTCCTCACCTGCTACAACCTAGGATCGCATTTGTCTTTTTCATGACTGCATCACGTTGGTGCCTCATCATCATACTGTGATCGACCCACACACCCAGGTCTCTCTCCTCTTCTGTTGCTTCCAACTGCTGAGCCCCCAGCTTGCAGCAGAAATTCTTAGAACTTACATCCATGACCTTGCACGTTGTACGATTGAATTTCATCCCATTTCTGTCACTCCAGTCTTCAAGGTCACTCAGACCTCCCTGTATAATATTCCAAGCCCCCCTCTCTATTGACAACTTTGTATCATCAGCAAATTTCATTAGCATGCTCCTACTTTTCGTGCCAAGATCAGTAATAAAGGGGCTTAAAGGGCTGGGTACTGCAAAGCACATTAACACTTGCTTAACTATAAGTGTCCATGCAGCTGCTGCTTAAAGTTAAGGATATTTCGCTCTGCTGGATCAGGCCGCGTGCTCTTGCAGGATCAAGCCCAAAGGTAGGCATGTGCTTAAACACCTGGCTGAATTTGGGCCATAGTCTCCAGAAAAAGGTAACAAAGACTGGCCTTTATTATCCTTTCCAGAGAGCCTCACCCACCCATCCTGAGTTCCAGGGGCAGCCACAGCCAGAGGAATTCCATCAGCACTGCACTGGCTGGGACAAAGAACAGGAGATAGTGGAGTCCAGGGCAGCTGCAGAAACTCAGGGTCTAACAAATGTTAGCCATCACCATCGTTCAGGACTAACTACTGAAATATGCTTTCCTTTCAGAATCACGTTGTAAACATATTTTGCTTTAAAATCTGCCTGATCACTGGAGAGCAGAGTTTATAGCAGTAGGCAGAGAAAATTTACAAACAGTGTCTGAATGCAGATAGCACCAGACAATCCTCACAGGTGAAGTGAAGTTATTCTCCGCTGTACATCTGGGACTTTGTTCCTCCCACAGGCTAAATCAAGAGGAGCTGAGAGTGCTCTGAGCTTTGCAGGAGTGGCCCTTCAAGGAAGAGAAATCTCAAGTTTCATTGGCAAATTTGGCATTTATCTATGTCCTCAAATGAGCCAAATTGGCCAGGGCACACAATTATACAGAAAATGCCAGCAATTTATTTCATTATGTTGAAAATGTGCACGGACTTTTTGGCATAGACACAATTGAGCATTCAACACAGTAGATTCTCAGGCCATCGATAAAAAATGCATGCTCCACCGCTTTAAAAAATGCAACTTTAATTATTTTCATCAAAGTTTTTCTGGCTTTGTTTAGTGTTTACACTGGAGTTCCAGTTAAAAAACAAAAATATTTCTTCAATAGCCACAAATAGCCATCCTATGTATTTTAGTCATGCATTTTATTGCTGACATATATGGCCAAGCCCTACTCAAATCCATGGACTTTTCTGACTTTTCACATTTGTGAAGCAAATAGGATTTTCCCACTCCATGTTGCCTGAAAGGGTCACCATCAACATGAAAAAACACATTTCCCTCTGATCATTTTCCACCTACTATTGCTACAAATAACCCCTGCTAGATCACACACAAATGAGACTTTAAATAAAAGTTCTCCTCTGTTTGAGTCAGTTTGCTTATTGGTTGTTTTTCCAATTTGACAACAAGTTATGTAGTCATTTTCACTGTTTTTTGATGGTCAGTTGCATCGCTTTCATGCAGCTCTCTGGAAAAAGTTCACGAACACCCAAGGCTCTGGAAGACTGTCTACACCAGGAACTAGTATGGAACAATGCTACAACTAGGCAGCCACAAAGCATGTATATCCAGAGATGTACGGGAGGTAGGAAAGATGAGCCCAAGCATGTTTGGGGGCATTGTTCTATGTAGAAGATCTTTAAAATGAAGCTACCTGCAGGCTTAAAAAATCAGGCATGTATTTAAGTGCCTCGCTTCGGACTGGGGTCCTAGCTCTAGCTGTGAAGAGGGTTTGGAGTAACCTGCTGGATTCACTAATAAAGAGCCTGATGTGGAAAGTGCTGAGCACTATCATAAGCACATAGCACCTTGCCCAAAGAGCAGTAGTTCTGTTTGTTTGTATGCGTGGAGGTCGGGGAGAGATGGAGTATCTCTGTGGGGGACTCCCACAAGACACTTCATTTTCCCACAATTTCCAAGGGTGGAGGGAGACTACACTTGCAGTTCCCAGCTGTGGGGCACTGTGGAACTTGTAGTGTTACATTTGTGGTGTGCTTCCTCCATTCCATTCCAAGCCTGTGGGGATGGGACCTCCGGCCCTCAGGATTCCTCGTCCCACTGCAAATATGTAGGGCAATGCTGCATAAATTACTCCTGCTAGGTTTCTAGGGGCAACCATAAAGAGGAGAGCCTCTGGCACCATGGATCTTGCAGTAGAACTGTTGCCCCTGTGGCCAGTCACAATGAGAAGTCAAGGAGTGTCCTGAAGAGGTCTCTTTCCTCTGGCAAATCCCCAGTGATCAGCAGTTTTGAGAGTTCCAAACCCCGCATCACTGACGTGTCTGTAGGGATCAGGGGGACATTCCAACCCAAAGCCAAATGGAAGAATTAGAAGGAAACTTGCAGAATTCCCACGCCCACTTGGAGGAAAATGAAGGCCAATAGATTGCTGCAGAGTGACTCTTTGTGAAGGGTGCTTTGGGGAACATGTTTAGGGCCCATGTATCAAAAATAGGAAGAAGCTGTCCTGGACAACTCTATATTTTTCAGGATAAAAGTCTGATACATTTTATTCCTGACAGTGGTTAAATTGAGCCCACAGAAAATTAAATTCAATTACCCATAAAATAATTACATCAGTATTAAGAGAGACAATTTTTCAATATAAGAATGAAAGCTCATACATGCCATCCTATCAGTAAAATCGAGGGCCATATCATAGCTCACTGAAAATCAGTATTTACTAAAATATTCAAAGACAGACATACAATAAACCAAATCAGCTTCCAATGGAGTTTCAGTAGTTCAATTATTCTAACAACATATTTAAATGAACTATTATACAGTCACGTCATGTCCTCTAGTGCCTTTCTAATCCATGCTGATCATGAAGATATTTGTGCCTAAATAGTCTCTTCCTTTCTTTTATAATCGGCTTTCTCCTTTCTTCCCATTTCCTTCAGTGATGCAACTATTCAGTGTTCATGGCACTGAAAGTTAGGGCTAGGGCAGTAATTATGAGATCACAAACACTGAACTGAAGTATGTTGTGTTAACCAGTTGCTGTCTCCATTTTCCCAGTTCCAAACTGGAGATAAAGATATTTCCCCTCTTTTATAAAATACTTGATTTTGATGGATGAAAATGTAACAGCTAAGGGTTATTATTAAGTATGACCATGGTTATTCTAAAGCAGATAAGCTCTTTGAGGCAAGGACTGTTTTCATGTTCAGTTTTGTATAGGGCTGAGCATCCTCTTAATGCTTAAATTAGATTGTGACTATAATGTGGACGCAATGCAGTGATGTAGAGTGGAATAAGAACCCCATTTGTGCCCCTGAATAGGCTACCCTGATCATTGCTGTCCACCTGCTATTCTCCATCCCCTTGACCAGCTGGGTCCACCCTTAGCTCCACCCCGCTGTGTCAGCCACTACCACTGATTTGACACAAAAGGTGTTGTAATTTGCTGCTGGTATAGCTCAGGAATATGTCATTACCCCTCTGGAGTAAGGTGGAAACAGGGGAGGAAACTGTGCCTCAGATAGGTGTCCAGGACTTTGTCATTGTCGCTGATGGCAAAAGACATACACAGTCCAAGTTTAATCGTTGTCAGCTATGGTACCTAATCTCTTTCAAAGTGGGTCAAACTGCAGAGAGGCCCAAGAGTCTAGACCAATTGCTGGTTTTGTAATGTAACTATTTTAAAATTAATCACTGCATTGTTAATAATAGTATAATTAGATTTATAAAAAAATGACGACTACCAAATGATGGAATCCAAGCTGATCTATGAATGTATGTAGGACAGGATCTGTAGTTTCATTCTGAATCAGAGGATCCATCTGGCAAGATTGTGCCTAAAAACTAAGGACCAGATTGTTCTCAGCACTATGTAGGTGTTCAAATCATAGGCTTCTTGGAGCCATCCCTCTTCCTTTGTGATTCTGGCCAAAAGCAAATGCATTCCAAGTTCTTACCCTGTCCTCTCTGCAACAGCCAGTAAAACAGGCTCCTCATGTGGAAGGAGCATCTGCTTTATCCTCTCAGAAGACGGAGTAACAGTTATGCTCTCCCTGCACTCCCAGGGCATTGAGTCTGCCTCAAGAACACTGGGGCTGATTCACGTATTCAGACTTGTGAAGTGATTTCATCCTGGGTGTAGAGTACCACTTTCAATGTGAGTGAGTAGAGAATTCTGATTCGGTAGCACTTCAGCTTCACTACGCACAAGAGTAAGTGACTACAAATGGCACAAAGGCAGTGGAGAATCAAGCCCCGTTGTCTCTGGCCCATCCTCTACTACAGCTTTGTAAACACAGTCAGCAATGGATTAAAAAGATTCTTATTTACTTCATATCTCATTCTACATAGCTGCTCAAAATGGCGTCAGGAGACCCTGCATTCTTTTTGGACACTATACATCATGCCACTGACACACAAACCCAACAGCTGGGAATATTTTTCCTCTCTGTTGTAAACTCTCCTTCACAGATTTATTTTTCTTCCAACTGATTAATTTCAGATAATCCCCATGATTTCTTGTAACGTTCTTTGAGGCCAGATCTACAATATAAATTTGCATCAGTATAAGTGAGAAAAATCTGCATCCCAGAGCGATGTAGTTATACCGACCTAACCCCTCTCGTAGTCAGAATTATGTCAATTTGAGATCCTTTGGTTGAAGGCTTTGTATTGGTGTTAAGCACTCATAGAAATGTAGGTCTGGAAGGGATCTCGAGAGGACATCTGGTCCATTCTCCTGGACTGAGTCAGATTAAATATACTCTGGCACATTCAGGAACTGCCCAGGACTGGAGGAGGGCTAAGTGCACTAAATAATTTCTGACCTATGTCTCCTCTATGCCTACAAGTAAACTAGATGCACCCCTAAACCAGACTCCCAAAGCCACCACTTCATTTCTTCTTTCACAGGGGTACCTCCTTTCACCAGAAAGGTCCCAAGCGGCTACCTACCTTCCATCCTCCCAACATCCCCCAAGGTCTCCTCTCTCTGGAGTGAGCGAACAGCACATATCCCACCACAAAGAGTCTGCCACTCACCTTGGAAGTAGATGCCTGACTGGATTTGGAGGACCCTGGGGAGGGTTCTCGGGTCCAGAGAATGGATGAATTTTGTCAGGGTAGATGCCATGGTCCGTGTCAAGGCAGCACCTGCATTTGGTTTCTAAAGGCCAGCACTTCCTGGGAACCCCCCCGTGGCACTCACAAGAATATAGTCTGGAACATCTCTCAGAAACTTTCTTTTGCTGGAGGGTGGGGTGGGGAGAAGTGAAGGGAGGTGCTTCATTCTTCACTGTGATCACCACTTCCTCCCACTGTGGCAGCTGAAGGGGTGGGGGGCAGGGAAGACTAAGGTGAGCAATACCACAAGAATGGGCACCAACTGACATTGGTGGGTTTATACTGCTTGGTGTGTGTGCATGTGCCAGCTTAAGGCTAAACAAAGTGCTGCTTATGTTGGCTGCAGCTGGTATCAAATTTCATAGGGAAGATGAGGTCTTTCTGCAAAACTCAACCTAAAGTGGGAAGATTTGATTTGGTATCTTGAGGTACCAACTAGTCATTTGGCCACAAGGAAAGGAGTTTGTTTAATGTTCAACATATCTAAAGCTGGAAAAACAAATCTCATTTACTTATGGAGCACAAAACACGATTCTGTATTTGCTCTTTTCAGAAACCACAAACTCTCTCTGAAGAGACAAAATGAAACTGTTTTGTTTCTTTGTCTTTGCTGCCTTTAGAGAGTTCCTGTGCTGTTGTGAGGAAGGCGCAGACATACAAACATGGGCCTTTTTGGATCTGTGCATGAAGATTGAATTTAGTTACGCAGAATAGCCAAGATTTTCAAAAGTGACTAATGACTGTGGAGCCCTCACTTAAGATACCTTAAAAGGGCCTGGAGTTCAGAGGACAGGTGCCTAGCACTTTCTGAGAATCAGACTGTTTTAAAGGTGTCTCAGACTGGGCACCCAAAATCACTAGTCACTTTTGAAAATCTTGGCCACTGTTTATATATATGAGTTTGGCTCTGCTATCAATATCTATGGCAAATGCTGCCATTGTAGCACAACAGTGGCAGACTCAAGTCCATAAAATCAGCATCAGTGGTAGGATTAGTGGTAGGATTAGGATTCTTCCTTGCTACACAGTTACACACACTAGGGTGACAACAGGTTCTTCCTTAAGTATCTATAGGTGTCAGGACAAAGCAGCAAACTAGCTGTATAATCAAGTTGGGAGTGTGATTGCCACCTACTTTAATTGTGTCAGACTGACAATATCCTGTAATATACAGAATAAACCTTGTGGCGTTAAGTAAGCTTTACTGAGTTAAGTTAAACCTTACTGAGTTAGTGTTAACACCTTTGGGGTACACTTATTAAAAACTCAGTTGTGTATGTGTTATTGTAGAATTGTAGGCAGCACCTTCTCTAGTATGGAGGAGGGATGCTAATTAACAGCCTTAGAAGCCCTCTAGAGAGACAGAAAGGGATGTACTTACTAGTTCAAACTGGGTTCTCCAGAGACCCACAGACAAAGAAAAGACTTTTGGATAAAAAGCGAGTTTAGGCTGACGCAGGGCCTTCTTCCTGATCCAGCAAATGGACAGGATCCCTGGTCCATGGGGAGCCCCAAACCTTCAGCTGGGGTCAGAAGGACTTGGTATACTGTGGCTTCATAAAACTGGGTACTTATTTTGAGCTGAAGCTCTGATGAACTTGTAAGCACAAGAAAACCGTTTTGAAAGACTGCTCTTGCCATAGTCCAGGGGAGAGTCTGGTAAGTTTATTAGCATGTGTGTAGGTTCTTTTATTGGTTTTCTGATGTTCTGTCTAATGTTTTTTACCTGAAGAATAAAGGAGGGTTGCCTAGAATACTCTTATATCTGTAACTTATATCTGTAGCAATCACTGTGTTATCAGTCTCTGAAGAGAACTGTACGTCTGTTTAGGCAGATAGTCTTTGCTGGGGAATACACTTGAATGCAGAGAATTGCACAGCCTGAAAATACCCCAGTCAGAAGGGAGAGAGAAGTTTGCCTCCAGCTAAGAGACAATAACTGGAAGCCTAAGACTGGTTATCGTTGCTGGGAAATACAGGTGCAGTTCTCTGAACTATGTAACCAGTGGAGGTGCATGACTGCCATTTGCTTTAAAACTGGGAGAGAGGTGTCATTTATTTGTTTTTTTTAATTGCCTTATATGTGTGTATAATTTTACATAAGTGTGCCTGAGATGTCTCACGGGGGTACATCTACACTGACGGCAGCGAAGTCGCCGCCGTCAGATCGACCTATTTGGATCGATTGAGCGGTCAGTGAAGATCCACTCAATCAATCCAGATGACAGCAGAAGTTAACGCAGTAAAACACTCTCTCAAGTAGCTTGCGTAACTCCCGTCGACTGCCGCCAAATCGCCGAGTAAGCGTAGATGAACCCACACAAAGGGGAAGGAGGGAGGAATGTTTACAGCTTGTCCCTCCAAATCCCAGAGGTATGAGAGCCAGTTTCAGGGATAGGGTATCTGCATCAGGTACTGGGTGAAGAAAAGGGGAACGGATTCTGGGATGGGGATGGGGTTGCTTTACAAAGTGCAGGAGGTGGTTTTGTGAGAGCGAGGCAGCAGGTAGAGAGATCACCATTAGCAGCTGGCAACACTGCAGGGCAGAAGCATGAATAATAGGACTTTGGTTCTAGTAGTGACAGCTATTATTGTGGTCCTACCTAGAAAACAGATGCAGCGAATTATTTACTAGCTTTATATCATAACACTAAAAAGACCTTCTTCCCCCATTCCCTCCCAACAACACATACAAACACATAAATCAAGCAAACATAATTAATCATAGGGGGAGGAAAAGCACATTCCCAATCACCTTTCAGTACAGTTTTGAGGTTTATGTTTTTATGTTTGAATTACCAATCAAGTCAACCCTCAGGAAAGCAGTAAATTCAGCTAAATGTAGTGTGTGCATAGATTCTTTCAGGGCAAGTTGGGAACTCCACCTAAATAAAGAATAAATCTAGACAATGTTAGGAAGTTCTTCCTGATGCAGAAGGATTGGGCTATGAAATAATCTTCGCAGGGAACAGGTGGACATTTGAGACACTTAAACCCAGACTAAATAAAGCACTGTAAGGTACCAGAGAGAACAATTCGGTACAAGAGGAGGTGGGAGATAGACTAGATGACCTAATAGGTATATTTCTAATTTCTATGATTCTATTATTTCAATAGCTGAAGCAGAACTTTACAATATTCATGAGATACCTCCAGACGAGGACCCAGCATACTTCAAGGAAGTGGTGTTGGTGAATTTATTGATTGGAATGCTTTCCTCTGAATCAGTACTGAATAATGTCCCAACGTGGTCCTACGCAGCATAAATTGGAAGTGACTCCCCATCCTCAATTAATCAATTAACAATGTCTTTTCAGTGTTCTTTGTGAAATGAGTTAACAGTCTCAGTCCTGTACTTGGTGGACATACGTCCAACATCACAATAAACATCTTCACAATTAGCACGCTGGCTTTGCTGGCAGTGCCCGAAAAGACAAGGACTGAATGGGTACAAAGACTGAACTGTCAGCACGGGGCTAAGGCATGCTAGAGAGGAAGTGCAAGAAAGCTACTTTTATTGCTGCACCTGCTCTGTAAATAGAGGGAATCAATTCCTCAATACTGTTATCATCTCTCCCTTTTCAAGCACTGAAATCACTTCCCTAAAACACAGGACTAGCTCAGTTAACTTGTCATCGATGCGTCTTTTCTTCAAACAGCTTCAAGACAAGTAAATTGCTTCTAATGTTATTTTAATAAAACATAGTTTAAATATTAGGGCAAGTTACTATGTGCCATGTTTCATTAGGTGAAAGAAAAATAGTTTTTAATATTCCTTCCGTCTTCCACATCAAACCTCAGCTCTCACTCACCTCAACGATTCAGGTTTGGTAAAGGGATTTTTAATCTAGCAGACAAAGAGATCCATGGGGCACTAAAGCTAGAAAAATTCAGACAAACAATAATGTGCACTTTTTTTTTTTAAATTAGCCATTGGAACTTACCAAGGAAGGTGGTGGCTTCTCCATCACTCGAAGACAAGAATGGGTATCCTTTTAAGGGAGATGGTCTAACTCAACCACTGGGCTTGAGCAGGAGTTTCTGGGTTAAATTCTATAGCTTATGTTAGGGACATCAAACTAGATCATCATGATGTCTCCTCAGGGCCTTTTAATCTATGAAAATTGTGATGCAGAATTATCATAATGTGAATTTTCCATTATGTTCACTGTAGCCAAATTTTGAAGTTGTTTGACATTTTCTTACAGCCCAGCAGAGAAAACCTAGAGTAGCTTAATATTAAACCTAAATGGCGTAAGCAGGACTGGATGAAAGTCTGCAAGCTATGGCTCTGGAGTCCAGAGGGCTGTTTGCCAATGTTTGACACTAATGGACAATCAGGAATCCAGTTCCCCGCCAGTGCACATTTTTATGTTCTACTTTAAAATTTAGTAACAATTTTGGTAAACTATTTTTATTGATTGAACACTAATAACCTAGATATAGAACATTTCCTGTGTTTTAGAGACTGATTCATCTCCTATTGAAGTTAACAAGTGGCTGTCCATTGATTTTAATGGGGATTGGCTCCTTAACAAGGGAGGGTTAATAGTTCCAGCTGCTCATTGGTTCCTAAGAAAGGCTGATATTGCTATTTTAATGTATTTTAATCTAGTGAAGAATACTAATCTTTCTTTTTCAAAGTTTCTTTAATGAGTGTTGAGTGCTTTGCATGAACCAGAAATTTCTATGAAATGTATCTCCAGTGCAATTAATCAATTCATAACTGCATATCATATGATCTGAGATTATATACAGTTTTACAATTGTGTCTGAATTTGACATGCATGAAACTGAAAGGCTAGAGTCCCATGTACTGCAGGCAGCTGTCAGGATGCAAACCTAAACCCACCTGCTGCAGAAAGGAGGCTGATCTGACTAGTGGGCTATGAGCCAACAAGTGCAGACTTCTAATCCCTGTTCTTTCACTGACTCTGTCAAGTCTTTGGAAACTCACAAACTCCCTGTTCAAGTTTCTGTAAAATAGGGATTGATACTTACCTACCTTCACAAGCGGGTTCTGAGGATTGAGTAATGTTTGCAAAGTGCTTTGAAGACAAAGTTATGCAGATGCTAAATATTAATTGTTGTTGTAGTTTTGGGCCTTTCTAGCACAAAGACAAACTTGCCAAACTGTGTAATAGTTATAGGGACCAAATGAGCCCATCAAATATTAACATCACTTGAGAAACTAATTCAGGCTTTGAACCCAGACCTTCATCTGTGTAAGAGCAGAATATTAACTCCTAGCCTTGTTGCATCTAGAGCTGTGTGAATAACTGATTTTATGACTTGCTGGCAACTAAAAAAAAATTCAGGTCAACACCAACCCAAATCTTTTTGCAATTTTTGGTGAATTGATCATTAAAAAAAATTCATTTCAGGTCAAGCAAATTGTCTTGTATTGACATGGAACATTTTTAACCTTTTTTTAAGAAAGATAAAATAAAAAGCAAAAGAAATTTGGAAACAAAGGGCTAGATTTCCAACAGGACTTCAGGTAGGTCTGCACTGAGATAAAAAACCATGGCACTGAATCTCAGATCCTGCAGCATCTGACAAGGTTGCAGGGATCAGGCTGCAGGTCTAAACATGGCAGCGTAGATGTTTGCTGGAGCCCAGCCTCTGAGAGCCGTCCCCATCTCAGGCTACCAGAGCCCGGGTTCCAGTCTGAGCTTAACCATCTACACTGCCATTTTATAGCCCCACAGCTCAATCCCTGACAGCCCCAGTCAGCAGATTGGGCCAGCCATGGCCATGCCATTAGCCTTTCATTGTAGTGTAGATGTACCCTTAGGTGCCATTCACTAAATGGAGAAGGTGATAAAGGGAGGTCCAAGTTCAAGTCCCTGCTCTGAGGCAGAAACTTGAACCCAGGTCTCCCCCCTCCACCACTGAGTGCACTAGCCACCAAGCCATTGGTTATTTTGGGATCGGGAGGGTGGTGGGGAAGGAATCTGTCTCACAAACTGTCCTGTTGAAGCTGTTCTATTTGGCTGTTGGGAAGAAGGGCCATCACCTCCGACTCCATTTGGTGAACAACACCTAACTGCCATTGTGACTCTAGTCTGAAAAATCAAAATGAATGTTATGAAAATGTCAAACTGAACTATTTCCAAATTAAAAAAAAAAGTTTCCAACTGAAACATTTTGCTGAAATCAACACAAATTCACAAAGTGTTTTGAGTGACCTGAATCTGCATTTTTCAGCCAAAAAATTTCACCCAGTTCTATTTACATCATATTGTAAAATCTGCCTAGTGTGGCAAACGGCCAGCTTCCCCCTAGTGGGTCTTGCACTTTTGCATCTTGTAGTGGGCCAGGGTGTCACCAGTTACCCCATCTCCCCAGGGAGGGGAGTAGGGACCCAGGCCCACCCGCTACCCCGGGTCTCAGCCCAGGGGCCCTATGAGTAGCAGCTATGTGCTGCTGGCACCGTACTTGCAGCAGCAGACTTTTCCCCTGCGTTATTTCTCCCCCTCTGTCCTTCTGGCTTCTTGAGCCCAGTACCTTCCTCAGGACTCCACACCTCTCTTCCACACACCACTGTACTCTGTTCGGCTCCTCTTCACAACTCCACACACACCCCTCTGCTCAGTAGCATAACACACCTACTCCTCTAGCTCCTGCACTGTCTCTCAGGAGCAGAGGGTTTTTAATCAGGCACCTGGCTGGGCTTTAATCGGCCTCAGCTGCCCTCTAATGACTCTGGCTACTCTACAGGGAATAAAGCCCAGATCATTCTAGAATTTACATACTACCCTTCCAGTACTCTCCTACTGCCCTCTGCCCTTGCTATATCACACTAGATATTTTTACAACCCACATCACTGAAGTATCTGAACACCTCACAGTCATTAATGGATTTTATCCTCAACACCACTTTGAAGTAGGGAAGTATTTTCCTCATTTTACATATGAGGCACTGAAGGAAGGAAAGATTATAGCTTGCCCATCTTCACATAGAAAGTCAGTGGCAGATCCAAAAACTGATCCAAATTTCCTGAGTCCGAGACCAGTGTCTTAACCAGGAGACTATACTTCTACCCTTTGTAAAAAGTCACAAATTTAGAGTAATATATATATGCCACTCTTATGGAGGGACAATTGTCTAAAGGAAAGACATCATTCAGTTTGAGACAGAAGTACAGGCCCATTAAAGATTTATTTTGGGTGTAAATATTACTTAAAATTTCTTCAAATTACAAAAAGGATTTTGAAATACGTTTGTCATATCTTCAGTGCATTTATGACAGCTTGGAGGGGGTTTTTTAAAATTAATTTTAAATATCACTCTCTCCCCCTGTGGTTGCTTCAGTGTTGCACACTGTCATTTATTTTTAAAGAGGCAACATAGGTTCTTGGGTGTCATCAAAGAAATCCAAAATAAATGCTTGCACCTAGTCTCTGTTAAAAGGAAAGGACATTGAAATCATTTAAATATATTTGTGAAAGATTGATTTTCCTGATGGGATTTACACATATACTTTCTCTAATTATTCCTGAAGTTTTGCCTATCAACTGACAATTTTCTACAAAAGAGAAGCAAAAACATCTTGACTTTCCTTGACAGCAAAAAGCTTTAATGAAACTAGAATGCAAACAGCACGTCACTTTCCTTATCTTCGCTAATGTCTAAGTTACAGGGAGAAGGAACAACCACCTATTCGTAGGTAAGCACCATAGCCAGGAATATGTTGACTAAACAGAAAAGCAAAATTCAACATTTGAATTTGCCTTGATTTTTGTCATCTACGGCATTGATTTATCCTAAATATTCAGTGTGTTAGTTGAAAATATAATCAGAATTGCAAATAAAGTGTAAAGTAGTGCAATTCTGTTATATTTGTCCATTCATTTAACTATTCTTACAAAAGCGAGCAACTTTTTAGCATCAGCAGGAACCCTAAAAACAAATAAATAAAAAATACACCTACAAAGGTACAGTACATCACGCACAAAATCGTATTAGCTGAGTTAGGTGGCAGCTTTTGAAAGTTGGAGAATGCTTTTAATTGTAATTTCTTCCATTGTGTGTATAGAGTTCAATCTAAAAGCAATTTTAGATCATTTCATTTCAACGTTTAAAATGGGTATGCATCAAAAGAATCAAGGTTCTCACAGAACACTGTTGACACTTTCAACACATTGGTTAAATTGATCTTAGTCATTTCCTACCTTCTGCAAGACATTGATATTGCACTGTGCAGGGCTTTCTGCATATCTGGTCAATTTTAACATATAATGGCTTTTATGGCTTAAATCCTATATATCTATAGCCGTGGCCCAAAGTTTTCCCTCTCTTTCACAGAAAGGCACAGTACAAAGGTTTAAATAATTGGTGGAATTCATTATCATTTATTTGCAATAGGGTGGGGGAGAGTAGAACATGGATGAAGATCTTTGAAAAAGTGTAAGAAAGTTGCTGAAAATGGAGATTTGGAAATAAAGAGCAGTTTTATGGAAACAGACAGCATGAAGCAGTGCTGGTAACCACCAAAATGTCTGTTGATGGGAAGGAATAGAGGTAGAAGGGTGCTCCTAAATCCCTTATTCCTGATGATATTGGAGGTTGAGGGGTACTTAGTGGGACTTCCTAAGCTCTATCATAGTGACTAGCAGACAGGTTCTACTCTGGCTCTGCTGTGTATGTCACGACCACTGTTTATTTTTGCTTAGTTACTGTTAGTTGTCTAGTTTGGGGTCAGCCTCTGATTACGTTTCCACTGAATCAAACAGGAAGTTTTAGCTGCACAAGGGATTCAGAATCAGGCCCACAGTCAAACATTTGGTCTTGTTATAGGGCTTTTTGCCCTTGGACTACCATGGAGTCTCCAAATCAAGCATAGAGAATTATTCCCTCTCTATAGAAGACCTTCTCTCCTTCACCTATCTCTGTAGCATTCATTGACCTGCAAAAGGCCTTCAACATGATTAGCAGGAATGGCATGTACAAAATCCTGTCAAAACTGGCTCTCCATAAAAAGTGGTCTACCTATTTAAAGTGTTCCATGAGGGAATGAAGGCAACTACCCAATATGAAAATGAAACATCATCTGTGTTTAGCCTTAATATTGGCATGAAGCAAGGCTGCATCTTAGCGCCTACTGGCTTTGGCATCTTCTCTATTCTTCTCAAGTACACTTTCGGAAACAATCAATTTGGTGTACTAATTGAACTGAAAACAGATGGCAGCTTGTTCAACATCAGATGATTTCAGCACAAAAGGCACGTCACCCCATTCACTAGTCAGGATCTGTTCTTCACAGATGACACTGCATTCATCTCTAACTCACCTGATGAATTGCAGATCATGATGACTTAGTTCTCTGATGCATGTATCAAGTTTGGCATGGTAACCAGTATCAAGAAAGTATCAAGTTGCCATGTCTCAGGGCACCAACATTCCACCTGAAATCTATGTCAATATTGAAGCTCTGGACAATATGGATCACTTCTGCTATCTTGGCTCAACTCTAATCAGCTCACTTAATCTTGATAGAGAACTTGATGTGAGTATCGGACAGAAAGGCCAAAGCTTTGAAACAGTGACACGATCAAGTAATGTCTCAAGAAATTCAGCTTTCCCATTGACAACTGGGAGAACTCTACCCACAACTGCTCAGTCAGGAGAAGCTGGGTCAAGGCTCGTGCAGTCATCACAGTGAGCCATCAGAGAGCCCAGACTGGGTCGGCAGGCAAGCTGGGAAGCCAAGTGTGCTCCAACCTCCGTCCAGCAAGTGGACCTGTAGCTACTGTGGGATGGTCTGCCGCTCAAGCATCAGGCTCTTCTCCCACACCACTGTCTGACTGACTTCATCATGTTTCCTTTCATCTGTCAAGAGGTTGGCTGACCATGAACATAGAAGACTGTATTCTGTCCTTCACTGTGCACAGAACTTTTGCTACTAATAGAATCACAGTTGTTTACATTGGCCAGTGGATACCACAAATCGTGTACACCACAGTTATTTCCTATTCTAAGAGTAGAGAAACCCAGCAGTACCTTAGATGTCCCTCTGTGGCTAACAGTTAAGAAATAATGATTTTTTCAATGGTGATTATAGATTCAAACAGCACCTTTCACAACACTACCGAACCACAGCTAGCTCAGCGGTTGATTGCAGCAGCCAGGTGGACAATTAGGGGCACGCAGCCTACTAGCACACAGCACATTTCCAAGTGGGGCCGAAGGAACCTTTGTCCTTTGAAGATCAAACTGGGGAACTGGGAGGAGGGGATCATTAGAAGGTACATACTTTCTCCAATTGTATTGGCTGATAAGCCTGAATCTGACCAAAGGAGTAGAGTAGAATTTAGGACAGGCTTGGTGAGACAATACAGATAATCTGTCCTTTGACTGGCTTAAATTATCTTTCCTTATGCAAATCATTTGTGTTATATGCTTTAACTTTCCCAGTACATGTTTTGGAAACTTCCTGTTTAAAATACCAAGAAGATGCTTCACTGCCTTTATTGCTTTTCTGCCTTCACTAGCTTTTCCGAGGCAAACTGTATCGCCACATTTGCTCAAGTATCGTGATTAGAAACAAGAGCATACAAGCATTGTATTTCTTCTTGCTGGGAACAACAAATATGCAACATATGCTAGAACCCAGCCCAAGCCCTTTCAACTCATCCTTTTTCACAAACTTCATTTAAATAATCTGAGGTTTTAAACAGTTTGTAAGGAAACCTCCTGGGGCTCTAACTTCAGAATTTAAGTCCTTCTGCCAACGCTTCAGCTCATTTTTAATTTGTTGAATCTACATTTCTTTGACATCTGAGAACATTTGTGACCCTTGGGCAGCTCCCATATGTGTTCCTAGCACATGTCTTCATGGGTGAAGTATACAGTGTAGCATTTGGACATTTCTCCTGCCTTCAGCCAATTCGGTCTGGGCCCTACCCTGCAAGGTGCTGAGTGCCTTTTGTGTGGTGTTCAGCCACCTTCAGTGCGGATACTGAGCACCTCGTGCAATCTGGCCCTATATGAATAGCTAGCCACAATCTGAAAAATGATACCCTGCATCACTCTTCACATTTCTTTGAGGAATACAAGCATGATTATATATAGGAGAATTATATCAACAAATTAATCCAGATGTTTCACTGCTGGAAGATGACATTTTGTGTCCAGCGTCTCATCACTTATATCAAAGTCCATTCTCTGCCCCTGCTTAGATGTTGGGGGATGGGGATGGGGATGTGAGTGGTCAGGCTGTGTTACTGGAGGGATGGGGATGTGAGCGGTTAGAGACAGGAACCCGGAACCAGAGTCAGGGTGAGAGCCAAAGGTAAAACTTAGGAGTAGGGACCTGGAGCAAGGAAGGACAGCAAGAACTACGAACAGATGGAGGGTCTGGGACTAGGAAGGCAAGAACCAGGAACAGGTGGGAGCCAGGGCTCAGGAGTCAAGCAAGTAGGCAGGGTCAGCCAGCCAGAGATTCACCTATTTGCTCAGGCAACTTTCTGTGCCTCTTTCTGGTTTAAGTAGTGCTTCCCAGCCAATCAATGGAGCTGAACATCTTCCCCAGTTGGGAGCTTTGTGGGCAAGGCCCTCTGTGCTAGAGCTTTGCTGGTCCTCTTTCTCCACTGATTTGGGTGAGCCATAGTCTGAGCACTGCCCATGGGCCCGGCTTCAAGGCCCATGAGCTCGCACAGTTAGTAATGTAGTGATTCATGCAAGAGTTGTCTGCTGAGAGACCCACTACCCTTTCTCTTTGGACAGCTGGGACTTTACTACTTCATGTCTTAAGGTGAGCTGCATTCTGCCCCAGAAGAGGGAGGACTTGACTCTGCCCACTCAAGCAAATGACTGTGTGTTTGGACCTTGCTGATAACAGACCCTGAGGGGAGGAAACATCGATGCCTTCCCCACCGACGCTCTTTCCCTGGGGTGATGTTAGAGGGAGGGTCACCAGACCATTGGGCTGAGACACGCTTAGGATGAATGACAAAGTTCTTAGAGCTATTGTTTCACATCTTTTCTGCAATCTCAGGCAGCCATTCATTCCTGCTTCACTTATACTGGGTCACATTTTCAAGGGGTTCTTCACTACCTTGTAGTGTTATTTTTTCTTAAATGAAAGCTGAGATTTCGATCTCATCATGTGACCCCAGGAGCTGAGGCCCTCAGCACAGGCCGTTAGTGTTCTTTCTTAATACTGCCCTTATTGCAGCCAGCGCTTGGTAGCACTCTTTAGAAATAGGCATTTCCTTGTCCCATGCCTAAGACAGAAAGTTCTAAGCTGGGTGTCCCATTCTGACGGTGGGATAAAGGAGGGCTTTGGTTTGGTTTTTCATTTGTGGATGGTGCACAGTAATTATTCCCAGTAAGAGTCCCCAAACAAGGACATCTTCAGTGCAGCAACATTTGCTAGAAACCAGAGAAAACGAAGGAAAACAAAAGTTAAATGTAAAGACTAGCTCGCTAGGCTAAAAATAATGAGGCTACAAGCCCTGACATTTTACCTCCAGCATATCTGACAGACAGAGCTGCCTGTTTTTTCAGTGTCCACATCCTGTGCATGTGTGATCTCCTCCACACTCAACTCTCTGGCCATGTGACCGTGTTCTGAGTTAACCCAGGCAGAGCACAACTTCTATTGGTTGATTTTCAGATTCAATTCCAATTTAACCATTAGGGACTGCAGCACATTCCACTAACCTTATAAGGAAAGATATGTAAGTGGCCCAAACACCCAACATCTATACATCTCAAAATGAGCTATCCTTGATTCTGGCACCTTCCGTGAGTTTAATGACTTTCCAAGGTATTTTTGAGTTTATCTTCTTTTGCTCAATTCAAATACATCAAAATACAACAGTACTGGTTCTTTTCTGTACTGTACAGGACTGCCTTTGAAGTCTACTGCCACTCTCTAAGTTGCTGGAAGGAAACCAGCCTTCCCCTCCCCTCCCACTGCCTCATCTCCCCACCAGAGATACAACCAGTGGACACTGGAGCAGCTACAGGGAACCAGCCCTCCTCTACAGTTTTGTTCTATTATTAATTAATGCATTACTGTTTTGCTTGATGCTGTAACAGGGCTGCACTCTCCTACTGCTCTGGAGCCTCCTAGTGACGCATCTGGAGATTAGCTCACCTGATGGCATGATTGTCCTTCCTGAGGCTGCTCAGCCCATTGTCCACTCGCTCCATGCCTCTCCTGTGCTCCCAGATCCACAGTGCTTTCCTCTTCTTGGCTTAGCCCTCCACTGAAGTTACTTTGAAGTCCCCCCACTTCCGGAGAATATTACCAAAGTCTCCTTCTAAACTGTACCAGGCAGTCCCCAAAGGAGCTGGCTCTAGCATGCCAGTCCTGCAGTGGCTGGTATGGGAACCTGGGCCCATCCTCTACATAGGGTTCCAATCCAGGGACCCTTGACCCAGCAGCTCAGGTCTTTACTCGCCCAGCCCTTACTGCTCCTTCCCTGAGCTGCTTGCTACACTGTCTATCACCCCCATTGTATCAGGAGTGTGACTGCAGGCTTCCTCACCAGAGGCCCTCTCTGTTGCCAGTTCCCTGGCCATATAGAAGCCCTGCCTGTTTCTGCCCAGGTGAGCTTCAGCCCCAATTAAGCTTTATTGAGTCTTAGCTCCCTTCCAGTTGCAGCCTGCAGCTAATTGGCTTCTCTTGACTACATTAACTCCTCCAGGGCTAGAGGGGAGTGAACACCCCATCACAGATGCCATCATCCTAACTTTTAAGTTACTGATATCAGGGAAGCTACCATTGACGCATGCCACATGATCTTGGATTATGTGAAATGGGAGAACTGAGAGTTTTAAACCAATCTCCTGCTAAAATCCAGCCTAAATTTGAGCCAACCATATGAAATCCTTTTTGTCAAAAGAAGTCACATAATATACACTATGGAAGTCACACCACACAACAGCACCACATCTCCCTGCTCATCTTTGACCCAACTGCTATGCAGAAACTGAATATCAGAACAGAGTAGAATTTATTGGTGCAATGAAGGAAGACTCTTGTTTCAGAAAGGAATCCCACAAGGGTGCAGCTCTCAGCTTGTTCCCATACAAAAGTCACCCTAACAATGGCAGCCATTGCACAGATCAGCCCTACATAAGGCTTATTCTCAAAATCATTCAAGCCTGAACACAGTCTTTAGATAATTTGTCGTCCTTAAATAATTGTGGCCTCTACCAACTCTAATAACGATAGCTGATTTAGAAACTCAGGTTAACGAGCAGGAAAACTAGACCGAGACACAATGCCTTGACATAAGCGTTCTATAATTAAACAAATGTATTACCTGACTGAAAATCTGAAAGAATGTATGTTTGTGTATATTTTCAAAGAATTTGTCATTTTTTATTCTTTTCTCTTCCCAGTGCTGCCTGCCTACTCAATTTTCAGTTTGTTTGGCTGACATTGGACTGTGAAGCACAGATACCAACTTGGGGAAAAACAGAAATTCATGTCAGTCTCCAAAAAATACTCTAAGTTGGAGGTGGGTGCATCATTTATACGTTACTGAACTGCTTTTTTTTTATTTTAAACTGAAATGACTTATTTTCAAGACATTCAAAATGGAAAAATTATTTCTTCCCATTAAAAAAACCAACTACCTTAATAGTCATCATCCCCAATCTTAAATTTACCTTTTCTTAGGCTACTAAAGATGAGCCTGGAAGACAATGTTTGGATTGGGAACAAGGATAGAATCCAGTATAGGGGGCCAAACCAAGAGACTTGGGGGTTGGATTCTGATCTGAAGTTATAAACCCACCTGTAAGTTTTCACTTTTTTGTTTTCGAGATGCTCAACTGCTGGCTCAGAAAATGAATATCTTAGCTGTTATCTTCAGCCTCAGTTTGACACACTCCTTCTTCCCACTCCTTAGTCAAGTATCACAAATATATATATGGTCCCCACCATTATATTATCAGGGTACCACCTGGACATCAATTAATTTCTTTTCACAAGTAGAGGAATTAAGTGGCATTCATTTCTGTCGTGAATTGATCCCGATCTCATCTGTAAATCAGCCTATCCCCACCCAACTGAACTCATAAAACACCATTAAGACTGCTCCTTTGTTGCAACTGGTATTCAGGTAAGCTCTGTTTTTTTCTTTCCCTGTGCCTCAACTCTCTAAACCATCTCTTCAGCCTTAGCTAGCCATAAGCATTTCACACCCATTCTCAGAAACCATCACTGGCTTTTCATTCCTTGGGGAATCTAGTACCAAAGCTTTTATATTTATTTCAGATATGCCATATCTTTCTTCCTCCCTCTTTGACCAGATCTTTTCCTGGTCTCCACTTGTCTTCTAAGAGCTGCAGAATACCGGTACTTTCCATGATCTCCTCACAGAGGATGCTAGATCCTTTTCCCATGCTGCTGCTCACCCCAGGTGACTAATTCCAAATTTGATTCTCTTTCTCTGACTCCAAGCTCTTAAATGCCCTATCTAAAAGCACAACCAAATCCTACCTCTCTCTCCATTCCAAAAATGCTCAGTCAACCTCCCTGAAACTTGCCCCAACCACTTGTCCTCTACCATATCTACAATGCTACCTGTCATCTACATACCAGTAGTTTACAAGTATTTGAAGGCACGTGTAGTAGTAGGCTATGAATGTGATTTTTTTTTTTAAAAAAAGGAATGCCATACCAAAAAAGAGTTTAGCTGGCATTTCAAGCTGATGTGCATGTGAAAGGAAGGCGCTCTGCAGCACACTAAAGTAGAAACAAAGCCTGTGAAGTTTTTGAGAAAGTTGAAAAGAAAGAAAAAAGCCTCTGCCACAGACAAAACCGTAGTTATTGTCTCACAGTCACAATTACAGAGGATCACCTCACAAAATGAGCAAGGCTTTTTTCCTGAAGGAGAAACTTTAAATGAACTTACAGTATACCTGGTTTAGCTATCTTCCATTTATTTCTGCTTGTTAGTGAAGTGACCTGCGAGAACGACTGTTCAAATACTGCCTCATTTTTAAAACACAAGGCAAGATGGAAGGTTCAGATTTTTCAAAGGTGAACTAAATAGCCACCCATTGTTTAATACTTTGAACTGCATCAATACAGGCATTAGTGATGTGACCTAGTGCAACACAGTTATTGCGATGCCCCAAGCAAGACACTGATACCAATAGTACAATAGCTTCTTCAATCTCTTATGTTTTCTGTGTGTTGCACATTGGCCACACACTCAGACATATTTACAGAATTAATTACCTTTTCAGAAAAAATGGAAGCAAACTTTGGGGTCCTCCTGATTTGCAGCAGGAACCATTTTGGCAACTGGTTGACTGCAGGATTGGGGGAGCAGAAAGGTGCCTATGAGCCATCTTCCTAACCCCAGGGCGTACAATAAGTATATCTCATCTGGGCCCATGGATTTATCGATCTATATTGTATCGACATGTATTAAAAGCCAATTCAAAGATACTGGGTGAAATTCTGATAGCACTGAATGGGACTGTTGTTGTTGACTTCAGTGGGGCCAAGATTTAGCCTACTGTTTTTGCTATGTACAGTTGCAATCTCTAACATGAACTTTTCTTTCAGTATTTTTCTTAACTCTATACTTTACACTGATAATAAAATAACTTACTTTCATGCTCTCAAGAAAGAGAGAGACAGACAGACAAGGTTTCAGGCATGTTCTCTATAAATAAAATGAGGAATACTGTTGGAATCAGTAATCACTGTAGAACTGGGAAGAACTTTTAAAGTTTCCCACTGTGATATGAATTGACAATTTCATTCTTCAGATGAAGACTTCTTTAAAATGCTAGGAACGTGGCAAGAAGTTAAAAAAATCAACTGAATCTTGTTCTAGTTACCGCTCTTTGTACCATGACAGTCATAGGATAAAGAGGCAAGCTTCCCATCAAGGACTGGAAAGAGCTCACAGTGTTTTGCGCCTGGCATAAAAATGTGCATGTATTATCACAATCTGGAGGTGCTGGGTTTTGTCAGATGCTGTTTTGTGCATGCCACCAAAAAGTTGTAAGGTATTCCAAAGCTTGCAAAAATATTGTATTTATCTATGCTTTGGTTCTCAATATTGTTATATCCAGAAAAATATTATTATATAGTCTTCATTTCTTTTTATGCTTACTTGGTGGGATGTGAAAAAACTCTTAGCATATGGACTTTCAAATTTAGCTTTTTATCATGTGTGAAGTCAGGACTGATCCAAAGGGAAGATAGAAGTTAGGCTTACAAAAGGCTTCTGAAACTGAGTTTCCTGTCTCAGTAAGGCAGGAAAACATCCACCCTTGGTTGGCCAAGACAAAGTCAATAAATGTTATTATTAGGTAAGATATTATGTGTTTGGCATTGCACAAGCCAATCCTAGAATGCTCTGGGAACCAGAACTCAGTACTGGGAAAATAATTAATCTCAGAGAAAACAGCCTGCTATGAAAGTAACATTTTCGTCAGGCTGAAATGACTGATTATTACACACGCTCTCATACTCTCAGCTCTCACATCATACCCACATGATCAATACCCAGCAAATTTTAAAAGATCAAACTTTTTTGATATTATTCATTTAAATTGGTTAAAATTTGTCCCAGCAATAGGGCCCCACAGGTTGAGATCTTCTAAGCAAACTAGTGTATTTTGCCACTCAAAATCCTATTGAAATTCATGGGAGTTGCCTCGCTGAATCATTTAGCCAGCTTTGAAAATTTCAACCCCAATGTACAGAAGCAGTTATTAACAGATCACTCAATTCGAGACAGTAAAGACATCAGTAAATCTTCACAGGTATACTTGACTATCTTGGATCTGCAAAGGTTACAGAGTTCTGTCTATTTAACAAAGGCAAAGTACTAGCAATAAACCACCATGCAGGTTCCTTTGTGAGACTGAGAGCATTTGACTCAGTGCAGACCTTTCTGTAGGCCCCTGGAAGGTACAGTAGAGAGTGAGAGTTACTATCCTCTTCAGTGCAGAGCAGGGCAATATAAAAGAACATTTACTTCAGGATCTCAGGGTTTCTTCTGAAACAGCAGCAGAATGAGGCTTTAAAAGGCCTCTGTATAGTCATTTGTCACTCCAGGTGACCTAGTCATGTACTGATTCCGTAAATTTCTCTCATGCTCCTCCTTTCTTGCAATTTAACTTTTCAATTCCCTTTGGCAGCGTTTAGCGGCATACTGACAGTACTTACCTATTATTGCGCCCCTCACTTGGTTGTCTTAGGGCAACATCTTGGCAATCATTAAGGTAGTTGCAGTTAAGTCCCGCGGGAGCTTTCATCTTCATGCTGGTTAACATTAGTTCAGGAGTCTTGTTACATGAGCACTTTCTCTCAAATGTAACAAACGCTGGTGACTGGTCAGACAAGCTCAGGATAAGGGCTTCAGACCAAAACGGGGAGCTAGTCAGTGACCTTGGCACTGCTTTATGGAAATCTACTGAAGCCTTCACAGGAACAGCAAACATTCAGAGACCGAGATATTGAAGTCAATCACTTTTTCAATGTTAGACCAAAGAATAACTTTTGGCACTACATCCAATTAAAATTACTTTTGTTGTCCTCCCTCTGCTGTTCCTTGGTTCTGTTTTCATTGTGCGATATTAAGCTAACACAGAAAGTGCAAGCATTGTAACTCTGATAGCACGCTAACCCATTGATTCTCCTTTATTGTTCTTTTATTTTACATCTCTACTAACTGCTTAACGCAATCATGCCTTCACTTCCTGACAGAGATCATCTGGGAGGGCTCGACTCGAGTACCCAAGGAGTTCTCAGCTTGCCTTTCAATGTCTGTATTGCTATTAATGCTCATGCAAGGTGTGGGGATAGGAGAGAAGAATTCTGAGAGTCTTGAAATCTATGGATGACTAGTGGGCATGAGCTGACAGGTTGTGCTGCTGGCCCTGGTGGCTCTTCCACAGCCACCAGGAGAAGAAAAGCATTTCCTCCTCTACATGCTTTAGCAGAGGAGAATCTTCTCATTCAGCCGCAGGACCTGAATACTTAATTTACTTGAGGCACCTATTCTGCTCCTTGTGGGGCAGCTGCTGCAGCTCCCCACCCCTCTTCTTGTGTCTTGTCCAGGGATAAGGAAGGGACCATGTAACAGCTTCTGCCTTGGGGGAAGGATCTGGTGCTGCTGGTAAGTGAAGTTGGCAGTTGCTGCCACTGGGTAAGAAAAGGAAGGGGAAAGAGCTGGTGTAATGATGAAAAATTCTTCCCTCAGAATTTGCTTCCAATAGCCAATTTGACATGACATTAGACATCATTTCATGGTCCACTTTCAAAATATGCTGTCTTAGAGACTCTGTTACATTTGTATCTTTAGTGCAAGAAATTTCTGATGGGCGAGAAACACTTATCAGATATTGCCATCCCTACAGATTCTCTTCCTTAGCCTGGCAGAGAACCATACCTGAGGAGTCTATCACCCATCACCTACAAGCCAAGTCACCCAATCAGCCAGAGTGTACAAAAACTACATGTCCTTGTCAAATTACTTAAATTTAAATGGGAAATGCCATTGTTAACTGATTGCTCTTTCATGGTAACGACATTATCGCATGCATTTTCGGTTGGGAAAGAAGCAAAATGGAACTGGAGGTTGTACAAATCAACACAGAGCTTTGGACCTTGCATTCTGTAGACTGGGGGTCACACCTCCACGCCAAAGATGAAGGTTGTTGCAATTTGATTCTCTCTGTGTAAATTAGATTTTGCTCTCTAGATCAGCAAGTCAGAAATGTGCTTCTCAGTCAGGCAAAGCTTTTACCCCACCAAACATGATATAGCTGCTTTGGTCATCAAGAGCTCAGATTTGGTAATCTTCTGCAAAGCTTGTCTGTTTTTCCAGGCTTTTTATGGGCAGATGCTTAGATTGAATGATGAGAGATCTACAGCAGATGGATGGGATGGGATGTACTGGTGGGTGGGAGGTCTTTAATGTATTTTAAAAAAATTAAGTGGTTTGTTTTTGCAAATGTTTGTATGGCACCTATAGTTTTGGATGGGATGTGTTTTAAGAAATCAAAAAAGAAAGGAAGAAGTAATGAGTTCTTGTTTTCACATGCCTCTTAAAGCATTGACGTGGAAAGACTATGCAATTTTCTTCTATAGATACTTTTGACAGAATGGGAATAACTTAGAGCTGGTTCACCACACTAGGCACTTTGTAAGCACCTCCACATGGGCCAAATTGGGAGATGACTGATTAGGTCTGGATGATTAACAAATTAACAAGGGAAAGGTGAGATCTCTCTCCCCACCTTCACATGCTTTGCTGGTGGGATACATTGAAGTTTAGGAAAACACATGATGAAACATGAAGCTGTGTAAGACGTTGTAAATAAATAGCATTGTGTTGAACTTACATGAAGAGTGTGTGAGCACTGTTTGCAAAGATGAATCCAGAGTGAGGGAGGATTTATCTGGGATTTGTCTGGGATTTCCCCACTC
The DNA here is from genome assembly GCA_007922155.1 of Mesoclemmys tuberculata. Lineage (NCBI taxonomy): Eukaryota > Metazoa > Chordata > Testudines > Chelidae > Mesoclemmys > Mesoclemmys tuberculata. The sequence continues at coordinate 41,326,351 of ML675604.1, read as the reverse complement.
TGCTGTCAGTGAAGGACCAGAAAGAAGAGCTGACAAGAAGGTACAGTGGTCTAGGCAGTATGGAGGCACTCCTGTGCTGGATAATCGAACAGCAAAAGGAGTTCCAGAAAACCCTCCAGGAATTTCAACAAACCAGAGAGAGTCCTTGTTATCCTGGCAAGCAGAACAACAACAAAGCTTTCAGCAACTTATTACAGGACAGTCATAAGTGCAGCAAAACTCTTGGGGAAGCTGGTAAGTCCCTAGACAGGGAATGCTAACCAGGCCATGGACATGGGGCTGTGTAAAATGGGCCCAATGGATGACACCAATGTTTTTCGTTAATATTTGAGAGGAGCAGAAGTGACTTATATGATACTAAAGAATGAACAAGTAAAAGAATATGATACCATAAAGGCAGCCATTTTGGATGAGATAGGTGTATTGGCAGAATGATAAAGGCAGAAATTTTGAGCAACAAGGTGGTCAGATTAGGCCACTAGGTAGCTCAGACCAGATGACTGAGGAGTTGGGGCGATCATGGACTCCACTATTTTGGAACAATTGTTGCAGTGTCTTCCTGAGGTCACTAAGGTTGGGTGTTATGGCACCAACCCTGTTATTAAGCCACCATTAAATTCACAGAAGAGTTTACGGAGGCTAATGTCCTAGAACAACAACCCATCCATTTAGAGGGCATGATTGAGAGAGGAAAGACACCGATAATGCCACATGATGAAGAGAGAGGAAGGAGGCCTCATCCACGAACCATCAATTTATTTTTTTTAACCAATGTAGGGGCCTAAAGGCATTTGAAAAGCGACTGCCCCATATGAACTATAAATCTTGCCAAGTTCTATGGGTGGACAGATGCCGCCACAGGTTGCTCGTTGGTTAGGAGAGACTGGATGATGCTGGGAAAAGACTGAAGCTAACTTCTATTAACGGGGAAGGGTGTCTGTAGAGATTCTGGGAACGTTTTGGTGGAAGCGGGGTGGAGTGCTCAGGAAACTGCCTTAACCTGTGTTATCTGTGACAGCTTGGGACACTTTTCCTTTGAAGAAGGGAAGAAATGCCTTTAGAATCACAAGGCTAAAAGAAGAAGGGCTGGAGCAGGTCAGGCCACAAGAAAGAGGCCAAGAACCGGAGGTGAGGGCTAGAAAAG
>ML675604.1:41229564-41324807 GCA_007922155.1 Mesoclemmys tuberculata | reverse complement strand
CTGGGCAATATAGTAGATGGGAAAACTTCAAAAGTGAGGGAGAAGTCTGATGCTGCAAAAGACTGCCCATGGTGTGAAGGCAGAGGCACAGAAACTGAAATGTGGGGGTTACCCTCTCCATCGGAATGTACCTTTTGTGGGGTGGAAAACAGAGAAGGTTCCTACAGTGATTTTAGAAAGCCAGTTTAAACTGCTTGTGGGACAGGATGGCAGCTCCCAGGGGAATGACAGAGCCTACAGGAGGTGAGAAAAAGGCCCTGGTAGGAAATAAACAAACAAAATGCGCTGCGGGGAGTGTGACAGAGTGGGAATAGCCTAGGGCTGGATCACCATTCTGTGCACTTTGTCCAAATTGGGAGCTAGAGTGGTTGGGTACTGCTTGCTAAGATAAATCCAGAGCAATGGTGCATGCTTTGTGACTTTCTTCCTTTAAGCAAATATGCACATCAGTTGGAATCCATTGACACTGCACTACTCCAGCAACATGGCAATTTCTTTGTAATGATAGTAAATGAAATGTTATCAAAATAGGCAATAATATGGAATCAACGTAATTTTATAAAAGCTGTTTAATTCACTCTTACTTTACATTAGTATTTTTAAGCACCTTGTCATTTTCTGTCAATTCCAAAAACAACAGGAGACTGGAATGATATCAGCAAGCAAAATATGTCAAGACGTGTGAACTGGGGATGAAGAACTAAGTAAAAACACATGGCTATTTTGTACACCAAGACCATAACCAGAATCTGGCATAGATTTATTCAAATTTTGCTTTGTCAGAGGCCAAAGCTTACATGTCTGTAAACATCAAAATAAACATCATTTAATTTTACAATTTGCTAAACAAACTCTTCATACCCTAAAAGGATACAGGTTGCCCTCTTCTCTTGACCTGTGCTTCAAGCATTGTTGAACAATTTGTTCCCGTAAAACTGTAATGGAGCTTAGAAACTACTTCCAACATTGTGCAAGTCATAAGCAAGGCCATTTTAATGTGTGCAGTTTCCTTATATATTCTTTTGATCAATATTTAACTAATGCAACTGTGAAAAACTATACACTTTCAGCAAAATGTTTTGATTTTGGTCCTCTGGTTAAAGACCTTCTATAACCGAGTTGTTTACATGGATATAATTCACAAGCATGTACACAACAAAATCACTATACCAATGTTTCCTTGTCTATGCATAAAAAGTATGTCTTCTACTTACACTAAAACATACAAAAAATAAACTACAAAAATCGTTTACACTTGATTTCAGCAAAAAAAGCTTTCTTTGAGAAAAATGATTTTTTTTTCAGCCATCAAAAAAGGAATGCAAGTAACCAATAAATACAATGTGCTTTCTCCATATAGACATATTTACACTTGAGTCTTTGGCTTATGTTGAAGTTTCTCTATAAAGAACTTTATGTGATCCAACCATCATTGCACAATAAAAACAAAATAAGCCAGTTATATATAGCTGCAACACTTGAAATGTATAAAGAATTAATTTTACTATCAATCTGCACAGTTTTGTTTTACTTCAACAATTTATCAAAAGGAAAAATAAGGAAAAATAATACCATATAGGAAATACTAATACATGCAACAGATGGTGGCTGTACTGTAATTGAGAGATGGCTGCATATACAAACACTGAAAAGTCCTAATTTGAGCAAATATCTTCTGACTCTGGTTTTCATTAAATTTATTTATGTGACCCTAAATGTTGATACTGTATACAGGCATAGAAACAGATTGAGTTATTTTATTAAGATCCACAACTTCGTAAGAAAAATACTTTTGCATTTAAATTTTAAAAGTCCCCCTCACTAAAATCTCTCTTCACAGGTTGAACAACTGTTGTCAAAACAGTTTACTAGGCTTCATATATTTGGTGCACTTTGTCACATCCATTCCAACTAAGAAGATTCAAGGTACTCCAAAGCGACATCATAGCAGAAACGATATTGCTCCTGAAAAAAAATGAGAAAATTAAACAAACAGTCTAATATACTAAAGGGCAGGGATATCTATGAGCAACTATATTCTCTGTCTACTGCTGTGCCATTTTAGTCCATACTGGTCTCACATGGTTTTTCTTTTAAATTATTAGATGCATGATGTCAGCTCTGATTTCAAATCTTAGCCTAACTGCCACAGAGCAAGGAAAGAATTGGCCATGCATGGCAATAAGCTATTTGCTTCCCTGTGATTTGTTCAGCTTCCCCAGTTAGTTACAAAACTTGTACCATTTTCATTTTCTGTCCAACAACATTTTCTAGTGAACAACTTCAGCCCCGGTACAACCGACAGCTGTTTCTTATAAGTCAAATGGTACTTAGCAGTAAACTAGCAAGAGCATCTTAATATCATAGCAAGGGAATACTGATCTGTGATGCTGAACCACATAAGGCCTAATGACAGTGTTAGAAATGGTGGTAAATAATGTAATGTCAACTAGATCAGAAGGTGCATTTAATTGAGAAGATCAGGAAGTACAGTCATGAAACCTGATATTTATTCCTAACAAGGTTACTGTTCTATGTCAATGTTTGAAAAAAAATGAGGGAAGGTGATTAAATTCTACCACCTTTTAAAACTAAATGAAACGAGCCTGCTCTCATGATTTACTTTAGTCTGCAAAGTAAGTCAATGTGATCCACTCGCAGGAAGTGGTGGGGATATCTAAAAGGTTTTATTGTGCTGCTTATTCTTGTTATCTGATGATCTGGTTGAATGTAGGGCAGATGACAATGCTACATTGGTTTTCCTGGTTTGTTTTCTACTAACGACTCAACAGCTGCTGCTGCTGTCAAGAGTTCTGAATAAAAGCCCACACAACACACACCACAGAGAAACACACCTACAGAAATTCAGAAACTGCAGATTAAAACTACAGTGGAATTCAGGGCTTTTTAAAAAACAAAGATACATTTTCAGATAATTTACCAGAATCATACACAATATACATTGAACTCCCTTGATAGTAGCACGTAAGTACAGCAAGTAATTTTCCATGTGATCTGACCTGCTTTCACTCTCAGCAATGAACTGGAATCCATGCAGCAGTTTTATGTGCTACTTCTCAAAAGTGTGCTGCGCAGACAACAGTAGAGTACTTTTAGCAAGACAGCCACAGGTAGGCCAGTGCTGCTGCCATTACAAGATATGTTCAGAAACATTTCCCTTCCAGCCGTTAAAATTCTAGCTATCATTTAATCCACTTGGTGTTGCCAGCAGATGGAAGGCCAGCTCATGCTAGAGTGAATAGAAGTCAATTCACTTGCATATTAGTACAGATCAAAGTAATTCTTCACTGTGTAAGACTGTATGTGGTGTTTAAACTTCACAAAACAAATGGGATGGGATGTTACATGCATTGTTTTTACTTATCTATGGCCTGTCATAATGCATTAGTGAGCATTTACATTGTGCATACTCCTGTAACTAAATAATGCATCAGACATCAAAGCAGCTTCGTGGATGTTAATGAAGGACTTTATCAGAAAAGATGCTAATTCCAACGCAAATGGCCATTGTACGTGATAACCTGAGGTCAGAGACTCAAAGTGCATTCCTCATTTATCGTCGTCAAAGGAAAAAGGCCACATGGGTAGAGACATTGTCATCTTATCTTCTGCCAGATGAAGATATAAGAATGGATGCAAAGAAATATCCTTCATCTCTGAATTGTCTGGACTCTTTCAGGGAAGCATACCAGATGCCAGGCGGAGATTCCCAGGGATAATCTGGGTACCCCGAAACTATTTTGGAATCCTGGCAGTTTATTACATCACTGCCACCACTTGGACTTACAAACTATAATTCATCTGTACATATATTTTACCTGCTTTAACCTCTCAATAATGCTCATTTTTTTTTCTCAGTTAATAAAAATGTTTCATTAGTTTACTATAGAATTGGCTGCCAGCATTGTCTTTGGTGTAAGATCTGGAGTACCAATTGATCTGGGGTAAGTGACTGGTCTCATGGGACAGGGACACACCTGGTATGGTGTGATTTTTGGTTTGAGTGACCATCACCACAAAGTTCCATTTGTCTGGATGGCAAGATAGACTAAAGACTTTCAGGGGACTGTCTGTAACTCCATGGTACGACTAGTGTAGTGAGCCAGGAGTTCACATTTGGTACTGGCTTGGTGAAATCTAATTATAGAACACACCACCAACTTGGGGTATCTGCTCTGCTCCTGAGTCTGCCTGAGGTGAGCCACTCCAGTCAGCATGACAGCAGCAAACAATAATTAGGTAAATCATATCACATATACACCTGAAAAAAGGGATATGGGGGGGAACGGCAAATTGCATCCATCTTGCTCAATAAGTTCACAATGTGTAAATTCACAAAGACAGAAGCAATTTTCACAATGCACAAACCGTGAACATTTTTTATTTCAATTGGCATATCTGAGTTTAGTGCTGGAGGCAACCATCTGGCTGAAAAGTGATGGTATTCGCTTTCAGCATGAGAGTCAAAGGGCAAAAACTCCAAGCTATTCTCCAACCTGTTTTCATGTTTAACTATCACAAGAAAAATCTTTAATGTTTAAGGACTAATTTTTTTTTTAAAAGGCCTTCATTCAGTCTTCAATTTTGGGGGCAGAAGTGGAATGTGAGCAGGTAAACTAACCACCCTGGGGGATAGAGTGTACCTAGAAAATGAGAGACTAGTTCAAAATCAGGCATTCATTTAAAAAAAAACATTTTCTGTAGAAGTATGATTTATTAAAGCAAGTTTACAATAATAAATGCTTTAAATAAATAATAATAAAAAGAAAGGAAAATTTTAAAAGAACTTAAAAGAAAGTATGTTTTCACATTAAATTCTGCTGCATCATTTTGGCTTTGTCAGGAAGTAGTGTTCCAAATTACCACAAAGATTCAGAAATAGCCATTGCAATTAACAAGTATAATTAAGGTTCTACTTAACATGTGATATTGCAGAAATTGCGAATTCCGCAATATTAGGCTTCCACCACAATTTTGACAGCAGGGACCCCCAGCTCTCAGGCCTGGGCAGCCAGCAGCAGGGGGCCCTGGCTCTCTGGTCCAGGCAGCTGACAGTGGGAAATCACAGAAAAGTAATAATGGATTTTATTACCACAGATAATAAAGTCCATTATCACTTTTCCTCAGTTTTCCATGGATTGTCCACAACCAGCTGCAGTTTTAGAGTCATCCTGCAATTCAATTAGGGCCTTAAGTATGATATATTTCTGCTTCACAGTTTATTCCTCTTGGGATGAAATGTCTTGACTTGTAAACTTTTAAGATGATTTGTCTGAGCAAAATAGGCTATAGCGTTACTTTAAGAACATAGGGTGATTTTGAGAGATTGCAGTGCATCCTGACTGTTCTGAATATTTTCCTTGAAAAACAGATATAATGGTAGGAGAGAAATGATCTACCAAAACACACAAACCAGCTGCTTATGATGCTATCCAATGTGTAGTTCCTCTATAAGCAATAGGTTTCCAACTACAGAATGTAACAATTCCCAACAGTACACCCACTCAGAATATTACATTCACTGTGAGAATTATACCAGGTTGATACCTGGCAGTTCAAAGGCCTACCGCATTACATCTCAAGATGAGAAGTCAGACTAAATGAAAGCAGGTCTCTTAGCCCCAGTAGATGAATTCCACTATGGATTGCTTTGTTTTTTGTGCATAAGATTCAGGAAGTAGTGCTTTGGGTCACACTACTGAAATGATGAACAATCCCTTGAATCATAAGTGAGAGTGCTCCCAAGTGATCCGCATCAATACACACTGTACATTATCCTTCTTGCTAATTGGCTGTCTGAGTTCCAATCATTGGGCTGTAACTTACCGGGGTTTCTACCATGTTCGGCTTACTGTTCCGCAAAGTCTTTACTGCGTGGAAAACATCAACAACGTTTTGTCTTTTGACCATTTCAACAACTATGCCTATGGCACAGAACATTCCACTCCGGCCACCACCATTCCTGAATGTAAGCAAAACAATAAAGTTAATACGTCTCTTCCATACAAATGTACCTGTGATGTGTATCTCACCTTCTTTAATTTTGTAAAAATACATGCTGCGGGGACCCGATTAGAGGACACAGACCTTTGTCAATCTCCTTGTAGCTCTAGTTAATGTGGTTTGAAACATCTGACGTCACCTCCACTCTTGATACTGTTTTGAATCATTTCCTCTTAATTTTGGTAGGCTATAGCTTGTTATGAAACCTAGCTATGCTATAACATAGCTTAAGTGGGCAGGAGGAATTAAAAGCAAGTGTTATAAATATAAAGTGCAACGTTTTTCATTTGGCTCTGAGGGGAACAATTTTAAATTATCCCAAGCTACAAGAGTACTGGCAGAATATTGCTGGAGTGTACTACTGATTTGATCTTTAGATATGCTGCTCATCTTTTGTATTGTAATTTTTTATTATTATTCCCAAAGGTTCCTGGAACCCAGGATAGGTATTCCTTCTTGAATATAAATTGACATTAAACAGAAAAACTATATGGGTCTGTGGAGACCACCTGGGTGTTCTGTGATTTTGCTACAGTTAACAGTCAAGAGATATTTGTGAACACTTAATTATAAACCTCATTTTGAGGGCAGTTTATTCAACTGCTAAAATTGAAGCTTTAAGTTGAAATATGGTAGAAAAGAGATTGGTCACTTTTCATTCAGGGAATGTAAAAAATATAAAATATACTGCTCCCCCCTTCTAAAAAAATAGCTCTCTTTTTATGGTGGACTCAATAAGATTTTTTCTTCTCTCTCCCTTTTAAATGACAACTCTAGAAAAGCAATTACTCCCTACATACTGGACATTAGTTATTTTTCACATACACCATTACAGATGTGTAACAAAAACATCTCTGATTTCAGGTATGCAGATTCTTGGTCCAGAATGACACAAAATAGCTATAATGTGTAAACTTGTTTGAAGAGCACTATTCAAAATATGGAAAATATAGATGAAAAGCTTCATTATATTTAATCCATTGCTACTTAGTACAAAAAAAACATCCTGTTGGAATAACACTGTACACAGTACAATGTTGCTGGATCAGAAGTCACTTGTGTACCCTCATTCACAGCCAACTGGAAAAAACTGTCATTAGGTACAAAAGGAGAAAATTGGCAATCCTGAAAACCCCAGCAAAAGAGAACACATCTGTCTAGCCAGCTACTTCTATTGTGCTCATCTCCATGGTATGTAGGCCCCAATCCGAACTGGGTGACAAGTACTTGGGCCAAAATGAAAGGAAACAAAACAGGGCACATGCTGTAGAATATACTAATAGGAGCACTGGAATTGAACTTAAAATAATGAATTGGATGCTAAACAGTTTGAGATGCTGCCATATAATCAGTTGGCCGCAACAAAATTACTCACAGACAGTGAATGATAGTTCTGCCTTCCCCTTCTTCACATTCCTCTTGCCATTTTTCAACCTGAAGAATTAACTTCAAGAATGATCGCTTAGAGCCTGGCACATCTCTGTGAGAAACCCATCCCAGATACTGGAATTGCTGCACCATCAGATAGCCTTCCTGTGGCTGATGAAAGCCAAAGCACTTTACATTAACATGGCACATTCATAATCAGTTCATGAAAATCAAACTGATAATATAATGTGAAACTAAATCAGACAGAGTATATACTATAGACAAATTCCATTACATATATGTGCTGAGCATACATACACAGAGATAGCATAAAGGTGCCTGTGTAAGTATTACAGTAACGCACAATGGAACAAGTTTAAGAAGAAAATGTTCTGGAGTAGTTTCAATTAGGAGGACATCAAAGTTTATAGGGCCACTAATTTAACCAGTCCTAACCTGAACTAACAGGGATATTCTTTGGGTTCTAAAGAGCTAGGTTTTGGGTTTTTTTTAAATCTACTTCCACATAACCAATTAAAAGCCCTGTTGAATTTGTTGACCTTACAGAAATGCAGTGGCTTTGTAGCAGCACTTATCCTGGCAGAAAATATGTCCCGTTATAAAACAACAACAAATAATGGTGATGTGCAAATACGGTTTTTGCTTGAATGGAGTCTTCTCCTTTTGCCAGCCCATCATATCCTGATGGCTCGAATGCAAATCTCTGAGCCTTTCTTAAACTGGGTTCAAGATACACAGTATGCTGGGGTGGCTTAGACCTTTCAAAAAAGGCCTGCTGTGCCTGGCCACCGTAAAGAATAAATAACTCACTCTGGTTTCATGCAGCAGGGAAGGAAAAGATGGAAAGAAATGGGGGGGGGGGAAGAGGGAGAAGCAGGGGCAGCGGCAGCAGAGGTCCTAGGAAGAAAAAATATGTGCAGAGAGAATAAAAGCTCCACAGGAAAGGGAGACGGAAGACAGAAGAAAGAAACAAAAATAAAAAAGCCAAAAGAAAAGAAATGAAAAGAAAAGAACGAAAATAAGGAGATGGGACAAGTGAAAGATACAGGAATAAAGTTCCAGAGGGGTACCTGTGTTAGTCTGTATACAGCAAAAACAACAAGCATGATGCAGATGTATCTGATGAAGTGGGCTGCAGCCCATGAAAGCTTATGCCCGCAGAAATTTGTTAGTCTTTAAGGTGCTACAGGACTTTCATTGTTTATACAGGAATAAGAAAACCACAAAACATAAGGAACGAAAAAGGACTACAACATAATCATTTAAAGTATTACTGCACTATATTGAAATTCCCAGAACAAGCAGAGTTAAAAGGAGAGATGAAAACATTTTGCTTAACAAAGCATAGAGTTTGGATAAAACATGACCCAGGTCTGAACCACTGAAGAAAAATAGCTTGGAAAATCAAAATGTGAAAAAAAAAGCCCGTGCAACCCTTTTGGTTTCCCCATATCCATTATTATTATTTATGAGTTAATTTAGAAATGTGCTATGTGATGGGGTCAGGCCGGACGGCTATGAAAAAGTAGTAGAAGGCATGTATATTAGCCCCAGGCTCAACAAAGCCCTATTCCCTGGGTAATTCAACTGGGGCTGATTAGGCAATTAGGCCACCTGGGGCTGCTTAACTAATTAGACCACCTGGGGCAGTTTAGGCAATTAGGATGCCTGGGGCCAATTAAGGAGCCCCGCCCCAAACACTTAAAAGCCTGCAGGGGCAGGTAGGCAGTGTGGGTTGTGGAGTTTGGAGAGAGGAGGTGTGGAGGACGGAGGTTGGAGTTATCGTTATAGTTTGGAGTCACAGTTACAGTTTATAGCCTTGGAGGTTTGCAGCTCGAAAGCCTGCAGTTGGAGTTGGTGGCTTGGAGCTGGCAGGCTGCCGCCTGCAGAGGCTTATAGCTTTCACAGTTACTACCGTAACGCCGGAGGGCGGGACACCTGGCTGGGGAAGCAGGAGGTGGACCCCGGACTACCCCAAAGGGAAGGTAGCAATACTCAGGGGCAGAGTGGGCCCCAGCCCCTCCCTCAACCCTTCCCCAGCTGCACCACCAGCCAGGCCGGGAAAGCGCAAGACCCACGAGGGCGAAATATCTCACCCACCTCCCCCTACCCTGTTACAGCTATCTACTTCACACACTGTCCAAACCTGATTTCTAAATATGAGACATAATAGATGAGGGTAGTAAAGCACAACTGATTAATTCTCACAACTTTTTTTTTTTTTTAAACTCACTACATGCAGGCAATACGGCAGAAATGAGTTCCTAGTGGGACTCTGAAGGAGGAGATGGTGGCTGGTAAGCAGGGTTTGAGAAAGTGTTGAAAGAATGCAGGACAATACGAAAGAAGTGGTAATGGGTGGAAAGAGATGAAAAGTGCATCCAGACTGGCATAATTAATGGAACTAGAAAGAACATGTTAGTAAATGTAGGTCGGGGCAGAATGTCACAAGAACCTACAAAGCCAGGATAAAGAGTCTTTTCACACACATTTAGTAGAATGTCATGATGCTTCTGCTTTGTTTTGTGGTTCTGGCACCACAAGGCCCACGAGGTGTTATTTATATAACCACAAGTGTCCTTCAGATGTGCTTACATACAATTTTGTATGAACATTATAAAATGAAATACTGCTTGTGTCCATGTGAGTCATTGCTCACATGCCTGGACTTTTTTTGTTGTACACTGGCTAAATTTAGAAATTTCTTCCATTGCATTTGGTACGGTGCTGTATTACATTCAATACAGTGTAGAATAGTGATTTACCTTATTGTTCTCCTAACCAAGTATGGAATTTGATAGGAAACTGTAGAAAAACAGTTAAATCTTAGGACCTAAATGTTTACTTCTGTTCTGCTTAATGTCTAAAGAGAATTAATATTGTACATTTAGTATTATTTAATACATTAGCTGTTATCATTATAATACGTACTCTTGTTAGATTGCATATCCTGAAAATTCTGTTTATTACATCACAATCCATTGAACAAGACATGCATTCCACTTGAATAGGACCATATCTCAGCATTCCTTCTTCAGGCCAATACTGTGGACAGCCCTACGCAAGAATAAAATGGGTATAATTAAAATTTAAGTTGCCATATGACTATTGTAGTATTTCATTATTATTACAATAACAACAGTTTATAGTGCAGTGAGATATGTTTTATTAATACGAATTGGTTATTGAAAAGCATAGCCAGTGTAATTATACTGTAATTGCAATGAAACTGCACAGTAATTACATTCACTCTATTACAAAGTGTAACCACCTTGATGCATTAATTTGCACACAAAAAACCACATACACAAACACTAACCTGTGCTAAATCAACTTCATTTAACATCACAACAGAGGTACAGCCGTAGTCATACACTAATCTCCAGAAATCTTTCACAGTGTTTGGCAAAGGATGTTGGGTGACAATAAAAGCAGCTGGTTGCCTGTAGCTCTGTAAAGAAAAGAGGTGAATAGGGGAATATTAGTAAAGAAAGCACTGAATAACTATTATACAAAGTCTGGGTCTCTTAGCAATATAAATAAAACAAGTAATGGCATATGATCTAGCCATATAAACCAAAAAGGACTCTTCAGACAATCAGATATCTTAAAGTGGAAAAAAAATAGGTCACTGTAATCATACTTGTATTTTATTATATGCATTAATCCCCTTCAGGTTAAGAACGTAAAGTTGAGCAAATTCTTACACAGTTTGTTAAACTGGACCTTATATTACATACATTCATCATTCAGATTCCCTTAAAATACTTGAGAGACGAAGTAGAGATGTATTAGCTCCATTTTGCAAAGGGGGATACCGATGCACAGAAAGATTGATTTACCCAAGGTCACACAGGAAATCTGACTCAGCCAGGAACTGGATCTAGAACTTGAGTACAAGGACGGTTCATAACCACAAGGCCACCTTCCCTCTTCTATGCAGTTTTCTTTTCTTTCTAAACCTCTTTTTGAGCTGACATCATAAAGTTTTCAAGTTTTTAAAAAACAACAACTTGGAACAGTTTTACTGGAGAAGTCTTTTGGCATTTTACATCCCCTGCCTCCACCTCTTGCTTGGGGTTGGCGTCAGTTTGTGAGCATTGCCATGTTGTCACCAGTGGAAGGAGTTAACAGGACACCAACAGGTGACTGTCATGCAAAGTTGCCATCTGGGAGGAATGATAGTCGGGCAGGCATAGCAGACTACCTGGCAGTTATTTTTAAAGGTAGAGAAGGCTGGTCACTAGGGGCTAATTCCCAGTAGTAAGGACACAGCTGTGTAGTTGCTGATATACTCAGGGTGCACTACCTCCTACTGCCACTGGAAAACTCCTGATAAAACAGCTCCAGTCCAATCTCCTGATGGCTGCAGTCCAAATAGCTGCCACTGGGGGACCCTGCAGCACATAGACCATATTTCTCAACCTGTGGTACGCATACCAGTGGGGGTACGTGAGACATAGGCAGGGGGTACATGGCAAAAAACCCAGTGAAGGGAGGCAAGCGACAGCCACCAACTTCTGGGGAAGCCAGGTGGCAGCTTCCCGGTCCCAGTTTCCAGCTGGGAGGCAGGCGGCAGCTGCCAGCTTCTGGGGGAGGCCAGCAATGGCAGCTGCCAGTTTCCTGCCCAAGGCCACCTCCTAGCTGGGAGGTAGACAGCAGCTGCCCCAGTCCTGGGAATCTGGGCAGCAGCCACTGGCTTTTTGGGAAGCCGGGCAGCAGTCGCCCACATCCCACCTGGTCCCAGCTTCTAGGTGGGAGTCCGGCGGCAGCCTCCTGTGCCCTCCGAGCTGGGTTTGCAGCTGGGTGGCTGCCACCCATGCCCTGGCTCTGAGCCGAGAGACAGCCACTCATGCTCTGGCTTGAAGACGGGCAGCAGCCGCCTGCCCACATCCCTGGGTCCCAGCCTGCATGGAAGCCTCCTCCACCCCAGCTCGGAGCAGGTGGCAGTCGCCCAGCTCCTGGGCTGACAGCCAGATGGCAGCCACCTGCAGCTTGGCCAGGTGGCAGCTCCCCTCCGCAGCTCAAACCCAGTGCCCAGAAAGCCAGGCAGAGAGCCCACCGGCTCGCCCAGTCCTGGGGCACAGGCTTATTTGTCAGTGTCACTGCTCTAGTTGTGCAGTGAAATTGACAGCTATGACAGCCCCAGATTTTACCAGTATAAAATGTTAAGAGGGGCCCACAGAGTGTGATTTGCCCTGGGCCCGCACGACCATAGGGACGGCCATGGGAGCGCTGCTATCCACCCTGGGACACTAGTGCCTGCCCAGACCTCACAAGTTCCCGCCTGTGTGAGGAGACCCCCACGTGACCCCGCCATCAGGCCGTAGTGACTGGCTGGTGTTGGCCTTTGCTCCTACATGAAGGAAGGGGAGGAGGAAGAAGGGAAGAAACAGCAGGGGGTTTTGTGATCTGCCATGGCCACACAGCACTGCAGAACTCAGAACTCTCCTGCTTTACGAGAAATAGAGCTGTCCAGCAGTAAAGGGGAAAAGATTGTCTTTCTCAGAGTGGAAAATTGAGTGTTGGGGTACTTACTAAAATTTTCAGAAGTTAGGGGGTACTCACAACTTAAAAGGTTGAGAAATACTGACAGACTACAGCAGTTGGTTCTCAGACTCTTTGTACTCTTTCACACGGCAAGCCCCTGAGTGTGACCCTCTGACCCCCCAGGGGCGCCTCCCCTTGCCCCGGCTCCTAGAGGTGCCTCCTCTTTGCCCCTGGTCCCCGTGGACTCCCAATTCCCACTTCACACCTGGCCCTTGTGGGTTCCCCACTCCCCCTTTGCCCCTAACCATGCACTCCCCTGCTTCACTCCTAACCCCTGCACTGTGCCCCCTTCAGCCCTAACCTCTGTGCCCACTGGACAAACAGACCTGCATGCACACAGCGGGCTGGTATTGCTTGCTCCCCTCTCTCTGCCCCCACCCTGTAAACACTACCTCTGTGCACTTCTAGGTGGCTTGGGGAGGGAGGGGTGGGAGCGAGGAGCAACCTCAGGGCTCCCTGCATACAGGTCACTTTCCTCCCCTGGGCTACGAAAAGTGGAGGTCGGAGAGCAGCAGCTCCTGAGGCTCTCCTCACAGCCCAGCCCAGGTGGGAAAAGTGACTGTGATGCAAGGAGCCCTGGCGTTGCTTTTCGCTTTATCCCTCTCTCCCCTTCCCCACCCCCAGCCTGGCAAAGGGGCACAGAAGAACATTGGGGGATGGGGGAGCAGTATCTGCGTATCACCGTTCAGCCCCTTTCCCCATGTTCCTTCGCCAGGAGGAAGCAGGGAGGCTCACAGCCCCGTGCCCGGCCAGCGTGGGGACTCAGATCTCCATAAGAGCAGTGCTCCAAGCTCACAGCCTGGTGCCTGGCTGGGGTCGAGGCTCACAGCTTGCCACCCTCAAATAACCATGTCGCAACTCCCCGTTTGAGAACCATTGGACTACGGGCAGCAGAGAGGAGGCACAAAGCAGCGCAAATAGGCTTCGACGGGACTAACCTCACAGTGGCAAGAATGGATCTGTTCGTACCTACTCCCTGCCGCCTCTGGTGTCCTTGCAGCGTATTGGTTGCAGGTAGCAGGAGGAGGAGAGGCAGCACAAGGAATACTGGCTATTGAGGGACTGTTCCCTCAGATCACCTTTGGGGGTGTGGGTTCTAAGATCGAGGGGGATGGTAAGGCTTGCCAGGGCTTCCTTTTTTACCCAACAAACATGGAATTGCTCCCCACAGACTATATTAGCCCAAGTCTCAGATGGGCAATATTCATTTCTGGACCTGCGGCAGATTTGAAGATACCGTATTTTGTGACCCCGGAGAAATGGAAATTGGAGATTTAATACAGTACTGTTAAAAAGGGGAGTTCCCAGCTCTCCAGAGGATCACACAAGCACTGAAATGTCTGAGATATCTAACCTGGTAAAGTAACAACAAAGGATTTTCAAAATGTTGCCAAGACTTCCCTCTCCCCTCTTTGTTAAGACTGTTTCACTGAACACTGCAGGAAGAAAGAATTACCCTTTCTTTAACCAGCAAGAGTTTCTCGCTCATATTACACAGCTTTTCTTGGCACATTATGTAGACAAAGGAGATAGTGTCTTACATCCATAAGAGCAGCATTGATATAGTTGCTGCTCTCCCCATCAATAGTAATTAAGAAAGGCAGACATCTGTCAGGTGGCAGCATATCCATGAAGCGATTCTTGTCATGATTCCTTGGCAAGCAGGCTATGCTGCAATCTTCAGCTTGCAGCCGAGGGGTCACAGAGTTCAGGGTCTAAGCAGCAGAGGGAACCAATGTCATGTTATAGTGCATCTTATATACAGTGCTCTTGAAATTCATTCATTTATTAAAAATGTTGCAACGTGGGAAACATGAAGAGTCACAAGCAAACAAGTGCATGAGACTGCTTGAGAATCTTGCCATAATTTTTCAGTTAAAATGAATGAAAGCGCAGGTACGAAGACACATCAGGAACGGCTGAATAGATCCTCTATAAATGCATCCTCCCTAACATGCAATCCAAAAGGAAGAAAATAGAAGAGAATCCTGTGGAACATACATGAACTATGCCTCACTTGCTTAAAATGCAAATTAACTCCCCCCATACAGCTAGTTCAAGGTCAGTACTGTTCATTATCGTCAGCAGTCTACTGCAATTATAATGTAAGAAGAGTATTTCATATTTAAGAGTGACTTTGTAAAGTACATAATGAAAAAAAAGGGTGCTATATTATGTTAAATACAAGAAAGAGACAAAGGTTATGAATTTGATATGAAAGCCTTTTCCTTAAAAGAAATTATATGAACCTAGAGGCAAAAAAGTTGTTATTCTATGGAGTAAACTGTAACTGTAAATACCTGAAATTCATCTTTGAGATGTGAAGAGTTTGTCTGAGAGTCTATTCTAATCATATCAAAATATGCAGCTTTGAATTCACAGACAGGGATGGCAGTTTCTCCACATAAGCAAGCTTCCAGAATGGCATCATGAATAAAGATGTACTGCTCCTACCAAGGGGGAAAAGAAAAAAAAAATTCTAGCAATTTAAAAACAAAATAAAATCTTACTTCCTTCAAGATAAGCAGATCTTCCCCTCTATAAATCTTATTCAAAGCAGCTTCCATCAATCCATTGAATACTGCTTTAGCACCTTAGTATAGTACACTCTGCATATTTCCCTCAGAACTAATTTAAGCCTGGTGATACTAAGAATATAGGTACACTCATTTGCTTAATAGGGAGTTTTCAGGTGATTTTGTGGTGCATAGGTCAATGTGTGCGACAATGTCATGATGGTTCTGCTTATTTGCTTCCTTAACAGCTGCTTTCAGTCGTGTGGTACCTACAGAAAGTATACAAATTGCTTCAAGCACCACCTGCTCCTGGCAACTACGTCATAGTCCATGCTACTTATATGCATGTGGACTGGTATATCTCGTATATCATAGCTAGCACAGGGCAGGCAATGCACTCAGCATTATGCCAACACAGGAAATGCTGCCTCCTGATTCTGTTGGCCTCTCCAGGGAACCTGCAGGCCGCAGACAGCTGCACATTATTCCAACAATGGCTTTTGTCAAATACCATCCAACACCCACAGTGTGATAGTCACATCGGAGAGTTAGCAATAGACATGATATCTGCCCCAAAGAATTTAAAACCTAAGGGTAGACAAGAGGTAACGAACGGCTGGGAGAGTAAGTGGAAGGGACGATGAGAACGACGACGATTGTGTGGTGACTCAATGGTGTGAACGCTTCATGATGGTAGTTACTATTGCTTCTTTACTAGAGTCATGGCTTTTAGGGTGGTGGGTGGTTGTTAAAGGAGAGATAAAGGGGAAGAGGTGGAAGGAGAGGGAGGGAGGTGTGGAGGCAAGTATGGAGAACAAGGGCAACGAAATAAAGCAGTCACGAGCAGGGTGTGAGCAGAGTGAAACATGCTAGAGTCTAAAAACACCCTACACTGATGACAACATTTTTGGGGCTACAAAAGCTAACTTTCTGGAATTGCTGTACTGTCTGTGGGACTTCTAGGGGGACAGGAAGAGAGGACTGAGGCCTTTTATAGGCCTCACCAGAAGTTCCTCATTGGTGCTTCTTTTCTCATGGACTGGGGTACGTAGAAGCTGCTGGATTCTCTTGTTCTGGATTGGGTAGGCTCCGGTTTGTTTGGGAGCAGGGAAAGAGCTGGCAGATCCTCTGTGTGGTCCTGGCTCCATGGTGCTGTTCTTATTCACGGATTCCTCTTACTAAATAGCCATCTGCACAGGGGTGGGTAGGGGACTGATTATAAGAGGATTCTCCTGTATTGTTTGATTTAATGCAGTTAGGAAAGCATTAGATCCATTGCAGATAAGCTACTTTACCTCTGTTTGTACCATATTGATGCGACGTGACCGTAAAGCTTTGACACAATTGTAGATGTCCACAACACCTTCTCTTTCTGCCATGTCTAGCATGATGTCAATCACAATGTAACAGCCAGTTCGTCCTGCACCAGCACTGGAAAGCATTAGGAAATAATTTTCAGAGTACTGCCCAAAACCCAGAAAATCTACCTCACAAGTTGTGCAAACTTTCTTTGGCATTTTAAGTACACACTTGGAACACTAATGTAAGTTCTCATACATTTCTTTCCAACCATTACAAAACGTCCAGTTTCCCCCTTTATTCTTTAGAATAGCAGTTAAACAGAGATGTGATATATAACTCAAAAGCAAGAATTTTCAAAAGATCTCAGATTATGCAAAAACCATATCAGTGAGGTTCCTTTTTAGTATCTCGGAACATTCCTTCACAGCCCAGAAATAAAACTGTAGTAAGAGACTTGTTAGGTGAACAGAGATCTTCAGGATAATTATGCTCTTTACGGAATCAGTTCAAAACATACAGCACCTCAACTTTATTCAGAGAGATTCAGGGTAATTTTTCTTTCCAAGGGACAATTGGGGACAAGAAAGTTTGGCGGTAAATATAGACTCCCTGCCATACCCTGGTTTAGGCAGTTAACAATCCTTTGGTGCAATGGCAGGAGTGTCAGGAGTCTCTCCTGAGTTTTTACATAGATGTTGTAAATATTTGTGATGTGAATTCCTGCAACATGTACAAGTTGGCTAACTCTTTGTGCAGAATGTAGTTAACACATTTGATGGATCTACCAAGAAATTATATTTCAATGGACTGTGCCCCATAATGGAAAACTTGCAAAACACATGGAAAACACCACTCCTTAGTAGTTCTGGCAATATCCAATACCCAGGGTCATTTCAGAATGTTGCTTCACTGGACGGATCTATTTGTTGCCATATGTTCAATTAAATACTCTACTTAAAATTATATTTCACACAAGCACATTTAAAATGTCAACCTAGCTGTAATAAAATACCATCCCAGTATTCCACTATAAAATTTTGTCACAGACCACCTTAAATGTTAGCCTACATTATAACAAGGTTTGACTAACAGTTCTGAGGAAAAAATATCTGTCCATATCAGTCAGGGAAATTATACTATAACCCAACTATGTTTAAACGTTGTAGCTAGCCTAGTTCTGCTTCCAGTGTGGACAGGGCATTGAAAGAGCAAATTCATTCCAAAAAGCTCAACAACAAAAAGAAAAACCACATGACTTCACAAGACACTACTACATAAGCTCACATATAAAGTTGTAGAAAATTCATCTACCTCTTCTCTACACACCTGCAATGTACAACAATAGGCCCGGCACTAGGAGGGTTAGACAATTTGACTCGACGTATAAATGAAAGAAGGCCTGTGGCATTATAAGGAACTCCATGATCTGGCCAGCCTGTGAAATGGAACTGTTTAAGTTCACGGATTTCTTTGTAACCTCTCTGCCAAAAAGACAAAAATAATATTTCAAAGGAGGTTATTACGTTCAAAATATTCAACACCTAAAATATTCTCTGAGTCAAGCAATGACAACACTACTAGAATCTACATACCGTCTTCTCAAACTAGTTTAAGCAAAGAACATGACACTCTGTTTAAAGGAAAACTGATCTAACAATAGAATATAAACATGGCTATTAATAAATTCCTCACCCATCTTTATCACATATACATAAAAAGAGCAGAATCTATTCTACACTGTTTGGCATCTTATCACATAAACCTTATACTATATAATGGCGCCATAGTGTGATATTTTCATAATGTACAGCAAATCTGAAACCCATAATACTTATATTTGCTATTAAAAGATGCTAGACCATCCGTCCCAATAGTTTTTAGCATCAACACAAACTTTTACTGAAGTTTCTATATATAATCTTATGATTCCCCAAACTATGCAGACAGGTGTAACAGTTATACCAGGAGACCAAGCTGCTCCACACCAGCTAGTGTTTGCTGCCTCATATTCATTTATATTCATGCTCTAACTAATAAACAAGTGAGAGGTTTGGAGCAACATTAGCTCCTGTAAGGGTCAGGACATGTCCCAGTGAATGGAAGGCTGTTAACAGCAATGCACTTGGGTCCAGCATACAGGCTAATTTTTTAAGGTCAGGAAGGGAACTGAACAACACCAGTCCAAAAAAAAAAAAAAAGATTAACGTACAAGAGCTATGGGTATCTTGTATTCCTGCCATGGTAAAATAAAATGTTCTGGCATTATGAAATAGTTAATTAGGCAGAAGGATTTGGTATTGTACTTGAATACATGAAAGACACTGTTTAATGAATTAAGCTGCAAGGAAGCAATATTCTGATGATGTCTTTCAAAGGGCTTACCCTTTCAAGGGTGAATGTCCTGACTACATACTCCGCAAGTGGTTCCATTTCCACACAAGCCACTTTGAAATCTCCATAAACTTCGGTGTCATCAGGCCAGTACTTATAGCACTTGACCTAAATACAAAATTAAAAGGCATCTCAAAGCATATGAAAGTGAAAGCATGACAAATAGTAATTTAATAAATTATGCCACGATTACTTTCAAAATGACAATCTATTAATATGAACCCCATTGTGGCCCAGATGTACGAACTACCAATCAAGTTCTGCAAAAACTGTTCATTCCATTGGTGTTAAGAGTTGATGTTGATTTACACATCCCTCCACAAAGGCCAAATTATCTTTCTGAATTCGTGAATCTGAATTCTTTAATTTTCTAGTAAGGAAACATATTTTTCACTGATTTTAATTAATGCTGTGGGATGTTTTCCATTTCAATAATTGTAGAGTAATCTCAGGTGTTTTATTAAATAAATTCTCAAGATACTGGTCAATCCTGAAGTGCAATATATTCTACTGATTTCTATCTGCTGTTAAAGATGATGTGCACTTGTTGTCTAGTCAGCTAGCTGTGATCATCTGAATTCAGGGTAATATACAAATGTTTCTTACCCACTAGATTGTATTATTATTGTATGCTGTCTGAATTATGGATTCAGACAGCATTGTTCCCTTTTCATTAAAATAGCATGGCAACATTCTGATATAAAGAAAAGACCCAATGTAAAGCTGCCATATGATATAACGCTACTTTAAACTGCAAGAACATATGAACTCAGAAAAAAAAATACTCTCTTTTCCCCTTCATCCCCAGAGTTAAAGGTGTCTTTCAAAAGATTCTTCTGTATTTTCTTTGGCAACAATTTGAGAGGCTATCCTTAGGATGTAACATTTTAAAAATTGAGTTACTTACCCGTCCAACTTCAACTAAATTTGTAACCATCACAACACAAGCTGACTGTTCCTGCCATATCATTCTCCAGAAATCATACACAGTTTCATGGACTGGACCTTAGGGGAAAAAATTCAATATTATGTAATGAAACTACTACCCAACTGAACACTAAAAACAAACTCTCAGCACAGGCACTTGATATGCAGAAAGTTATTTCCTCAGATATGAAAGGTTCTAACAATCCCTGCATAATTGCAGCATTATATTCACGACAGTTAATATGTTAAACCATAATGTTATTCATAATCAGGGCAGAAACATCTCAATTTAACCAAATTAAGACTTGAAAGATACTAAAGTGCTCATACACTGTAACAGCCACTCACATATGACAATGATAAGAAACCTTATGTGGATATCATTTTTTACTTTTGTTGTTACACTTGTTAATTGACATGGTTGTAAATTTTAGTGTAGATACTACAAAAACATTTGGTTAAGAATGCAAACATCTTTTTCTACTCATGTTTGACCATAGGCTGTAACCTAAGTCTAAATTTAATTGGCAACAAATGTGTGTGTCCTGAATGCACAAGAATTTACAATTGTATTAATTAATGTGCTAAAACACAACTAAAAGTTCAGGTGCAGACACAGTCAATACAGGTAGGTAGGCAGGTAGGTATAGATTCCATTAGAGCCCAAAGTAAAGGACTTTTGATGGAAAAATGACAAAATTCTATGGAGCAAATTTTTAAACAGGCTTCCATTTAGCCTCTAATTTTGCAGGTACAATCAATTACAGGTAAATATTATTAGATTTAGACATCTAATTACTTAATTTGTGAGCATAGTTGGGTAACTACATGGCAAAATCATATTATTTATGCCTACATTTGACTGCAGATGCAAAATTGGAGGCAGTCTTTAAAATGTGGCTCTATATTATGAAATGAAAACAATTTAATCAAACCTGTTTACTTTTCTACAACTTGCATAGCTTCACCTGAGATGTGAAGTGATTAATTTATACAGATAATGGAAGCCTCCTCCTCTCCTGCCCTTTTCCTTTCAGAGTATTGAATTTGCAAGACTTTCCTCACTTCTCTCTGCTGGTCAAAACTCCATAGGAGGATTCTGCCCACCTTTGGTTTATCCAGAAACTGCTACAATGGTGGTAACCAAACATTATTTATCCCAGCAGTACTGGGCTTGGACCAATACCACGTAGCTGTGCAACATATCGTGTTATGAGAAGACAAACACCTGAGATAGGTTGAAATTTTCTTTTTCTTTCAGCCCATGCGCCATTCCCCAACCCGCCCTCAAAACTGCAAATTACTATAGTAATTATTGACTACACTTATATGGGAAAAAATGAATTGAAGGAGTTACTCGATATCTATTTAGTGCAACAAATTAGAGCAAGTTTTAATTTATGCATGCTCCACATAGGCAAATTATATTACATTGCTGCAATACTGAAGGAGATTCAGTGGCTGTTGCGCACTACACATTACATACCAAATCTGGTTCCATTCTTATATTGTATGCAAAAACACAGAGCCCCTGGATTGTTAGGGGGCAGGTTTACTAGGTAACATTGCCCTGGAAGATTCTTACCTTGGGTTGCAATGTAGTGACTTGGTCTCTGATAGCCCTAAAACAGAAGAATGAATTGTTTTCTGTACTTTAATACCAACCAAAACAAGTTGGGGAGGGGAAAATAAAGGCATAATGGGACTGTAGACAGCTTAGCTATAGAAAACCTTTTCAGAACAGACTGGTAGCTAAGAACTGTGTATAGCTCAGGGGCGGCGTCATCAGCCCAGGCAAGTGAGGCACAGTTTAATCAAGATTTACCGGAAGCTGCAAAACACATTTTGCATATTCTTCTTTTTTAAAAAATTGATATGGATACACACACACAGAGATTTAAGGACAAATTACGATTTGATTTAAAATGTCACAACTCACTCTCTCCAGTAGCAAAATGCAATACCAGAATCTTGGTATAGCTAATAGTGCCTCAGGAAGCTGCTTTGTCATTATGGCAATTTACCACGCCCACGAGTCATTTTATAAGGGCGTTGCTATGATAACCACTGCTTGGTGAGGCCACGGCAGGATTGTAGGAGTTTGCAGGGGACAGGCCCTCTGGCTTCTCACACACACAGGGAGCTCACCCCTGGCCCTCTCCCCCACAGGGCGAGCTTTGTGTGCGCACAAGAAAGCACTGCGGAGCCTAGGGCCTGGTCATGTTCCGCCATCCCTGCCAAGCTGAGTAGCAGCGGCAGTTGTGGCAAGTCCTGCTCCCAAATCTGCCGGCTATTTCTTTAGTATAAATAAGGTAGGCTTTTAATAGCTATTAAATTATATATTGGGCAGGGTAGAAATAACTATTTTGTGATTTGTGCCTCACCAGTCAAAAAAAGTCATGAGCCGCCACTGAATAGCTCATAACAAACACATTTATTGAGTCTGAAAAGGTTCAAATGGTAACAAATAAAATGGAAAAATTAACATTGGACCTGAGCATACTTTGTGCTGTAACAGTAAAAGTTATTTTAGTCAGGCTGAGGATGTTAATTAGTCTTTTCTTTGGCACCCCCTTCTCTACTGACTGCACTGGGTGACTTATGTAAAATTTAGTGAAATTGGTCTTTTCCTTCACATTACCAAAAAGGGGTTAGTCTTTGTTACCATAAGCCATGAAATGAATATATACTTTTCATTTTCTTATAAAAATAATTGTAATTACAAATGCACAAGAACGTCTGTTAGAGCCATACATAATAATAATGGAACATTCCAACGTTAGAACTGGACTCTGTGTGTGTGCGCGTGCGTGCGCGCGCATACAACCAATGCCTTGCTGCATTTGGATACAAGAGAATGTTCTGCAAAATGTTTTCAGTATTACACACAATGTGTATGTGTATTATATTGTACATGATACACACACACACATACAGAAAAAAAAAACCTGTACAACCAAACCTTTCCAGTTAACTGGCTATGTTCCATTGCTTGCTGTTCTGCACAATTAAGAACTATCAATTATTAGCATGTGAACTGCAAGATGAATGGATCCTGTACTAAATTAACTCATCAAAAATGTATTCAGACTGATGTTAACAATAAGGTAGAAAAGATCAGAGTTGTAAGAAAGAACTAAATTTAGTAGTGGTAGGATGCGAGGAAGTGATCTTATCACTCTGTGAGAATGTGAGAGAAACAACCCCAGCTATTTGCTGGGTTATAGTCTTACTAAACCAATAGGGTCAAAAACTCATTCGGGGAATCATGGATCTTTAGACTCTTAGTATCTCCTTGTTGCCACTAAACTGACCAATTGCCACATGTCAGTGCAATTTGCACCCTCTCCCTGAGAACTGTTTAATCATCCTTACCAATGATTGTTTAGCCTTCCTGTTTAGCTCATAAAAATTCTTCTGAACAGCATTTTATTTGTGTCTTTAGAATGGATCTGATTACTAAATATGAGATATTCTTTTAAAAACACTCCAGGAAGGACAATTCAGCCCCCATGAGGTCTTAATGCCCAGCCCCAAGTTCAAATTACAAAAGTTTAACAGAGTGCTACACTCTCTTTATACTCAAGGTTTTCACAAACAAGTAATAAATATTTCCAGCAAAGTGCTAGTGTAAGTTTGTCCCCTTCCTCCTTGGTTATGATGTGATGGTGTTTCCGTCCAACTGGGAAAACAGCACCCCTGGGAAATGGGATTTATCACAAACCAAGGGAAACTTTTTGGGGAAGTCCTTTGTCAAAATATCTCTGGGCCTACACACTATAGCGGTGGAGGTAAGAAATTCAGCGCTATATGTGTTGCATAAACTTTATATCCTAGAAAGTCTTAAGTTTTACAAACCACCACTGAAAGGGAAAAAAGAGTTAGTGTGGCGCTTCATATAGAAGAAGTTGAGAAAAACCAGCCATTTAAAACACCCAGTAAATACTCTGGGTGATAATATTTTTACAGGTCTTTCATTCATCCATATTATTTGTTCTCTTTAATACAGGGACATACATAAATTATTCACACAAAAGAAAATGAAAAAAGAACAGATATTACGTGAGGTAAATTAAATGAAGCATGCACTGATATCTAGTAATAAAAACTGAAAAGTAAAGTAATTAAGAACAATGTCTATAGCAAATATTTACAGTAGGATGTTGTTATTCACATATAGTGGTACTTACATCCCTGTACAGCCAAATCTACAGCCCAAATCAAAGTCAGATGTGAGAGAAAGCACAACAATGTCAGTGAGTACTGGGACATAGAACAAGGAAAGTGTACATTTTGTTCTTAATAAAAAAAGCTTTCAATAAATTTGTAGGCAAACATGCAAAAAGTTTCAAACACAGAAGCTGGCAAGGTGAGAGAGAGAAAGCCATGCAACCACTTACATCTATATAGTTGGCATTAATGTAATCCGAAGAAGGATCATCCTCAACAGGTTGCAAAATCACTCTAGAGTGGTCATCTGTAAATGTAAGAAATAAAACCAAAAGTAGGTATCATAGAAGTTCCTTCAGACTTGGCTTGAATATAAATGTGAAATAAATGGCAGGCAACTGTGAAGTATAATGTGCTGTAGTGGACTGGAAAGGCTTTTGTGGAAACTACTAGTGCATGATCATTTAAAATCTCTAAATGTGAGGGATTACCTTGTAGCTACACAGAAGGGTCTTTTGTCTGAGGGGCTGGAAGTGCTTCACAACTGTTAATGCATTTCATTAACCCTGTGTATTTAGCAGGTATCTCAATACTACATAAGGTAAATTGAGACAAAGAATCTAAGAGATTTGACCGAAATCACAAAACAAGTCAGTGGCAGAGATATTAAATGAGAAACCCAAAAGGTGTTGACTACGAGGCCTTCACTCCTATTGCCATGTAACCTTGTATTTTATTCCATAAAAAGCTGCAATGTGCACGTCATTTCAATCATTTAAATGTGATGAGTGGCATTACTACTGCACACACAACACCCATTTAAAATGATAATCAAATATGTTTACCCTGTGTTTGAATCTAAGATCTGGTCTACATCCCTTAGCAGCATAGTTAAACCGACCTAACCCCCACTGTAGACAGCATGAGGTGGACAGCCACTTAGTGAGGTGGATTACCTACCCCAATGAGAGAATCCCTCCTATCAGAGTACGTAGTGTGTACACTGAAGCCCTACATTGGCGTAGCTGTGTCACTGTAGAATTTTAAGTATAGACATACTCTTTAAGCTATCAAAAACTTTATGCCTTAGGATTAGAGAGAGTTAAGATTCCCTTATCCTAATCATCAATGTAAAACACACCTATGTTAAACACTTGGGGTTCAGATAAACACAGTGGCTTCAAACAACCACCACCAAAAAAAAAGCATATAGACAGTATGGTATACTACTATAGTTCATAGCACTACAATTAATTTAACATCCAAAGGGATTTTTGCTACTCTGTTACTCTCATCATGTTTACCTCCACACACACACACGTATATACAAACATCAAATTAAACACACATTAGCCCTCCAGGGAAAGAATCTCAAATTACCATAACTACCCAAAGGAAAATGGCACAAAAGCTGGAGATAGCACTGTAATTCCACACTGATCAATGATGAGTATTTGATTTGATGTGCCACTGCAATTTTTTATTTTTACTTTACAAAGCTATACAATAAATACAGTAGTATATGAGTTAGCATCAGCACAGTCAAACACTGACTGCAAGCCACCTAGAAACTTACATGCTATAATGTTTCCATATCGGTTCTTTGTTCTGTTTTGATCCTTTTTAGCAACATCCCAAGATGCTGACTGTCCCTCAAAGAAACTCTATTAAAAATATGGATAGATAAAGAAATTAGTTTGAATGAAATTATTAATCTAACCATGGTAAAACCTATGTAAATTTTGAAAACAACATTTCTAAAGACATCTTTTTTAGGATGGAATGACGACATCCTAACCGTTCGCTAACATAAAAGAATTTCAGCGTTGAGTATCTCACCTGCCATCCACTAGCTTCCTTGATAACAATGGTAGAAATTTAGC
Organism: Mesoclemmys tuberculata; assembly: GCA_007922155.1. Classification (NCBI taxonomy): domain Eukaryota; kingdom Metazoa; phylum Chordata; order Testudines; family Chelidae; genus Mesoclemmys; species Mesoclemmys tuberculata. Next base: position 41,298,655 of record ML675604.1, on the reverse strand, counting down.
TATGGAAAGAGGGAGTCTCTCTCTCTCTCAGTGATCCCTACAGACTAATGAATGAGTTACTGATTTCCAAAGTGATTTCAAACCCAGTCCTCCTAACCCAAAATAGGTAGAGGTATGATGGAGGTTTGATGGAGGGCTGGAGATGGATGGACAAGTGCTCTGCGGTCTTCACAAGAAAGGAAAAATAGAGGAATCTCAGGTCAAATATACACAGACCAACCCTCCCCGTTATAACGTACCGTAACATATTCAGAAACCTACTACTTGTTCCATAATTTTTGTTAGAGTGGAACAGGCACAACTCTGGAACATAGCAATCACAAAGCCTCTTCCTAAAACTCCTGTTGTTCATGCTCTTATTTTAAAGCTACTAGCAAAACTTTAAAACTATCAGCAAAACATTTTCCAACCCCTCTCCATATTGTGGAAGGTGTAAAATAAAGGTGGCTATCTCAGGGATGGCAGATGAAACTCTTCTCTCTGTTCTTTTCCATTGCCCACAACTTGTATTCCATGCTTCTATCCAGTTGTTGCTGGCATGTACCACTATAGCTTCCTTTCCAGCTGTTGTGCTGCCCCAACCTGAGAGATCAGGCACAGAAATAGAATAGTAACTACAGAAGCAAACTGAAATACACACTCTCCTTCATAGGCCCACATTAGGGCAAGGAGGGATGAAGCAGGAGGCCACACATCTGAAGGAGAAATCAGGGACTAAACTAGTCACTATCTGCTCTTTGTGCACTATGGAAGTACAACCCCAAAATTAGGCACGATATAAGAAAACACTGACAAAGGGGAACATGTACCTTACGTACATGAAGAGGGAAAATGACAGGGGTATGATGAAAACAGCTATGCATCTGTATTAAGTCTAGCTCTCCTATTAAATCCATAAGTAGGTGGTGTGGGGAGGGCTTGAAATTTAGTCAGCACAGGTTACCAAGCAAGTGGAAACTGTTATATCATTTTAAATACAGTTGTAATTGTGTGCAAGCTAAGTTGCAACACTTTACTGCTTGTATTGTTTCTGACATTCTGATCTCATACAATCATCCCAGAGAATCCAAAGCCAGAGATGCAGGAGAGCTATTAGGGTATCCAGTCAATCTGTACCCACTCTTCACGACCAGTGCTGGATTTTTCACTGTTGGACATTTCTAATGCTTAGTCCAGTCTATTGTAATTTGGAAAGTCTCAAGTAATGGAACTCCTCTCATCAAGTCCCTTTGGGATTATGCCACTATCTACTATATCTCAGGCCTACTATATCTGCTATATATATAGGTCTACACTGCCACCAGCGGCCGACAGGAGCTTGTGTATCTCCTGTTGACTTACTTACACTGCCATACCGCAGCGTCTTCACTGAGCTGCATCAGCGGGAGATGCCCTCCAATTGACACAGTTTTACTCCTTTTGGGAGGGTGGGGGATTAAAGGTGTCGACCGGAGAGCACTTCTGAGATCAATTGAGTGGGTCTCCACACCTGCTCAATTGATGCCACTGCATCGATCCCTGCAGCCCCGACAGTGTAGACATACCCTCATTGTCCATATTTTCTTTCATCCCAATACAATTAGTTTAACCCTTCTGCAACTCAGAGCCCGCATTGCAAACAAAATATTGTACTCTCAAGGGATTTTTCTGGTAAAGTGATTAATGAATAAATCACTGAAGATCTACCTCATATTCCTCCTTAAACCCATAGCTATCAGATGTCTTCATGAGGTTAATATGTTGCAGCAAGTCAGCTACTCTGATGGCTGGGTGCAGCTGTCCAGTCTGGTAAGGGGACTCTGTTCCTTCACAAAGGTAGCGAGGGACATCCAGCAGGCGACTGGACTCTGCTGTTGCACTGTGATTCTCATCTGTGGTTACAAGAACCCAGAAAAGTAACATTTATTCTAACGCTAGTGCATACATTTAAAATGAATCAACTACAGTAAAATTTCCAACCCACTATTTAAACAGATAGGACAGTTTTAGAGGCTTACAATTTTTCATCACTTCACCTTCCGCCAAACTTTCTGAGTGTGCAAGCTAGCACCCAGAAAACTCTGGGCATTAAATAAATAAATGTATTCATTTGATTGCAAACATACTGAAAAGATTGTGATTCCCTTTCCTGCAGAAATGAAGGTCTACAGATACTTTATGAAAAAGCTACAAGGTTTTTAACAGTCACTTTTTAGGAAACGTCACTGAATATCCAAATATTCAAAATTGAAACTTTTGTGAAACAGGATGTGTAATAAAGACAACAAAACTATGAAATAAGCAACGTAATGAGGGTATGCTCTTCAGTGCTCCCAGCTCACAATGATTCTATATCCGGAATCAGTGAGTTCAGATCCCAGTTTAAAAAACAAACGAAAGAACCCACCAAACACAGTAGATTCCAGACATACCATTTGTTACTAAATTCTTCGTATTAGGGTGACTACATCACCCATTTGGGATGAAGAACCAACACATCCAGAAGTAGAGACTTTAACACTACTACTCTCCCACCTATCCCAACTTTCCTGATTTCAGCTGGACGCTTTCTATTTTAAGTAAAGAAAGAAATACTATTTATAAAATTAGTTTCTTACAATTCTATTAGTATGTAATAATCCTCATCTTGAAGGATTGCAAAGCACTACGCAAACCTAAATTGATGTAGAAATTCCATAAGGGATCACTTTTTTCACCACTGACGTGCAGTCAGTGTCGGGTGAAATGCAAGAGCTTTTTAATAGCACAAAGCAATTCTATTCACTGTTTAACATAGAAAGTAAAGGCAAATGCCCCTTTCCAATTCCAATTAAAATGACAGGTAGTATTTAGGAAGACAGAATGTAATTACAGAAACCTGAATTTGGATACTTAACCACGCAAAGTAAGTTGCTGCCGTTTTCATTTTTTCTTAGGCAACAGCTGATTTATCATTCCAAGTCATTCCCTAAATGATCCAACACCCAGACATGCTACTTTGCAATCAGTCCAGCCCAAACCCTCTCAAACAGGCTAAAGAATCAAGCAGAAAGCCCTCACAATGTAGCCAGAATTTCAAAGTTTGGTGAGGGAGCCTTGCACTTAAAAATTCTGTACAACTCTGCCAAAGTTGCATAAAACTCAAATGCTGTATCAAATGAAATCAAAGTAAGTATCCTCGCTCCTTAAGCTGTCACACAAGAGTTGCTAATTTCAACACATTTATGCCTCATTAAACCACCTAATAGCGTGAGTGACATGTACCAGTCACTTTTACTGTGGTACTGTACATATTAAACCATACACATTTCAAACATTTTCTTGATTTGCAGTTCTCTATAGTTTCTTGCAATATACTTACCAGTAATAGGCACTTTAACCCATTGAAGCAGCAAAAAACAAAGAGTGAACAAGAACATAAGACATTTATTTTTAAGACTGTATTAGCTTAGAAAATGACTTAAAGATAAATAGCATTAAAAAGTTATGAAGCTTTTTAACATTTCAAGTAGTTTCTAAAATATGAGGGCCATATCATGCCATCAATTTTTAAGCAGAACTCCCCACTGAATCAAATGGAATAGTATGGATCTAAGAAAAGCAAAATTATCAGAGTAACTTACTACTAGATAATGAATGGACAATGGAATGAGATATTAGCGTGCTAAAAATGAAGAACATGAAAAAAATCATTCAAACATCTAGTACCACTACAACCTAACACAAGCTTTGGATAAAATAAGAGTCATTTGCCATAATTTTGGTCATATGAAATACTGCTTAGCTGTGAAAAACAAAAGAAGAGTATGCTGAGATGTGAATACATACAGAAACTATTAAACTCTCCTCCTATTAACCCCTAGGGCTTGGTCTTCACAGTTGTCTGTCACAGTATAATTTCAACAGATTTACCTTTGGATATCAAGAAATGTGTTTCACCTAAATGAGTTAGTGGTTTCAGTAGTTCTAATGTCATTGTAAATATATTTGGACATTGCCTACATGAATAGCAAAAAGCCTGAGCTAATAGGTATTAGAAAAAAGCCTCCCAAGGAAACCCATTAGGGAAAGTTCCATTTTTAAATACCATCCAATCAGTAAGTCTAATTTCACTTACTTCCTAGTATTAAAGCAGACATGGCAATTGAGTGAACTCTAATACCATTCAGTAAATTATATCAAGCCAGGAAAGAGGATACAAACTTCATTCTCCCACTGCATTTTAAAAAACAATTTTCTAAAAACAAAAATTCTTCAATATTGTTTGCAAAGCCAAAAAAACCCCAAAACAGAAATCCAACCCCCCGCCCCCAAACAACAAAAAAGCCCACCCCGTTCAATTTTTAAAATAACTCCAAAACCTGCCTGTTACTTGGGCATTTAAAAACTGTAACTACGTTAAGGGTGGAAAACATAAATCAAGATTTTATTAATCTTCCTTCCATATTAGATATTTAAATCCGTCTCTCCTCCCGCCCCTTAATTATGCCTGTTCTTTTTGTTTAGGTAGAAAATATAGCTTGGGGTGCTAATTACAGCTTTTTATTTTGTTTTTTCCAGGTTCTAGCCTCATAGATCAATTCATCTGAATTAGTTCTAGTGCCATGGGGAGGTAAATATCTATAATGTTTTACAAGTGTTATCATTTAGCTCCTATTCACTTAGCACTATCACTAATTTTAAATGTAAGAATTAAGGATTTTTTTTGAGGTGGATTGACGCTTATTTCATCTTTAAACTGAGCTGATAAACGGAGTACAGAGATGAATATACCAGCATTGTCTCATAATAGTTTGGCTATCTATTATCTAAAATGAACAGCTTCAACACTGCATACAATGTATTTGTTTACAGAGCTATAAACCATGCAAGGAGATGAAATCCATGCAGGAACGGATGATGAAGGACTAGGTCCTCACCTAACACAGCAGTCGGCACAAGTGGATCATTGGGCACTGCAGGAAAACAAAGCTCATGAAGAAATACATTACCCTCAATTAGTGTATTTTTAAGAAGAAAAACAACAACAGGATAAAATGCACAGTGAAATGCCCATTAATTTTGTTACAGCAAACAGAGAATGTACACTTCCAGTTTACTGGACATCATGCATAATAGAGGGGAAAGGGTATCGCTTATATGCAGTATATTTTTACTTATAGCTAAGACAAACTAAATTTCAGTTGCATTGAACTAGGCAATGATGTTCCTAAGTAAAAGGATACAAAAGAGATTATTTGAAGTGAAGTCCAAAAGACATCACATACATTTAATTTAACAAACTTTTATTCTTGTAGGGGACACTGTCCATCATATTTCTTCTTTAGTTCACTTTTACAGAACTGCATCTTTCTTTTTTAAACCAACCCAACCCAACCCTCAATGTGCAACATTTACCCAAATACTGCAATCCTAATTAAAAGCCTGCCAATTATCATAGAAAACTAAATAAATATTTGCTGTTCTCAAGGTATTTCCTATAGTAAATACAGGGAAAAACAAGGAAACACTGCAGATACTGATGTAACCATTTTATGGACCATGATTAGAGCTGTTGGGAGAAATGTATTCCATTTCATGGAGGATTTTGAGATTCCAAAATTTGATTCTGTTCTGATTTGGAACGAAAAACAAAAAATTCAAAATTTTCTGCAAAAGGAAAGAAAGCCAGAGCCATGGAGAAATCCACCTGGTTGACTGCTCCAAAGTTACTGACCCCAGAAACCTCAGAATCAATATTTCCAGGGCTTCCAACTTGACTACAGAGGAACTGAGAGAGAACTGGCAGGAAACCAGGCAGGTTTCCAAACTTGCCTGACTCACAGGGTTCCAGAGCAGCTCAGCCTCAATTCGATTTAGATTCCGACGAATTAGCGGCTACTGGTGAAATTCTGACCAGTCCCAGCCACAATTGTCCATAGCCACTGCATACAGATGTGGCAAGCATTAGGTTGGTATTAAACTTAAATTGAATAGGAGATACTTAGAATGTGATCTCCATAGGATATTGAGCTTTATTGACCTGAACAGTGAGATCTAAGGTTACCCCAAATTTTGTTTCCTATGTGACAACGTTACAAGCCGCTGCCAACCACCAAGAGAGTTTCTATTCAGATTTCTAACTGGCTACAAGTGGAGAAAAGTCAAAAACTAATTTTTGACATTATCATCTACATTTTTAATTTTCTCCAACAATATTAAGGTGCAATAATGCAAAAGATCAAGGATCAGTGTTATAATTACGACTCACTACTGATTTGGACCTTGAGTCAAGAAAATACTTAATCACATGCTTAACAGTGACCTCAATGGGACTTAAATCCTTCCTGAGTCAGGACCTTATAAGTACTATAGTAAGGGAGTAGGGGGGCAGTCCTCAAAACTACACATTTCAGTAATAAACCTTTCTGTCTTCAAAGAAATATTAGTACATAGCAAATCTCCAAATATGCCAGCAAACATGCATTTTTCAAAAAGATGGGAAGTGGAATTGTTGTTGTTCCCCTCTGTTGCAACGTCCTCACCTCCAAAAGGGAGAAATATAATTGGGCTCATGTTAAAAAAAGCTAATTAATTATGGTTACACGCATTGTGCAAAATAGCAATGATTTTATATTTTGGTATACCCTTGCCTAGGAAAAGAATAGTTTGGAATACAATTTAGAAAGGTGCTTTAAAAACACAGAATTAGCTCTAGAAGGTGTACTAACCAGTATTGTTGAGGGAAAAGAAGATGGATTCTCTCTTTTCCAGGGGAACCACTATGACTAAATGGCTGACAAGCATGAGATGGAAAGTGCCTTTCTAGCAGATGTTTAATTTATTATGTGTAGCAATAATAAGATAGTTTTGAAGCCTAAGGCACCAGCAAGTACAGAATGAGGAGCAAGACTTTGCAACTTAGATAGGGGGAGTTGAAATTGGGAGACTACGGAAATCCTGAGATAAGGAGTTTTTAGTAAGTATCGCCATGAAAACTGTTTGTGTAAGACTATATAAGCTTTAAGAAATGTATATTTAGGGTCTCCCTGACCATCGGGCCACCTTCTTTACGTAGAGAATAAACTTTGACTTTGCTAACCTGCTATTTGGCTAATTTGGACCATCCCCTGGGCAACGGACGTGTAAGTAAGGACCCCTGAGTTTGGGTTCCTAGACAGTATTAACTATAAGTAAGTACAAGTATATCAAAATAACATGACAAGCTCCTGAGGAAAAAAACATACACAATCCATTATGTATAAGTATTCCTTTCTAAACATTTTTATTTCTCTTATATTCCACTGAAATCTACATTTGTAGGATAGCATGGTCCTACATGCAGTGATCCTGAAAAGCAAAATAATTTTCCTATTCCCTTATAACCAACTATAATCAATAGGATATATCACTGTTTGTACTTACATCTGGGGCTGAAATTATGAGAGTCCATAAATGTGATTGAGAGGGGATCCTCTGCATGAAGGGTGCTCTGATCAGCATAGCTCCTATCCATCGCATTCACCATGTGTGTCATTTCTTGTCTGGTGTTCCCCATGGCATCCTTGCGTTTCTTAGCAAGTTTGCTGCCCAGCCAAGAAAAAACAAACAAACAAAACACCTTAATATTTGATGAAACATTAACACCCACAATAGTAATTAATGATGGTGCATGTGACTGAGGCTTGGTAGCAACAAACACTGGCTGATGTTCCAAAACGCAGAGCCGCAATTATATTTCCTACTACATGAGAGAGAGAAAGAGAGAATATCTATATTTATGACACATAAATATGTTAATATGTAAATTCTTACTTCCCTACCTAGTGCTATTTTCCCCCAGAGGGTAATTATGCTAATATAAACAAATTAGAGATTGTAGTTACATTTTAACCAAAACAAGAAATAAGTAGCACCTGTCCATGCAATTTGATCAACCATCCCCATTTATCAGCCATTTTGATTTTATAACTGGATAATTCATTTTACTGTTTTTCCTATTAGGGAGAAATCATTTTACCACTTCAATTACTTTATTAGCCAAGAAATCCAACGACACAACTTAATTTAATTATTCAATACACATGAATATTACTTTTTATGTTAGGAGATGCTCCTTCAATTTATATACAAAATGCTAAATGGTATCATACTTCCTCATCTTTCCTGATGCTAACTTTCTTGTTCAGAAACATCTGTAATTCTATGAAACTTGAGAACACTACATTTTTTGAATTAGCAACCTCATAATGTGAAGGTATCAGTATGCATAGGACATAGCAACCTGAACTGTATAGCTAAATCCAAAATTGAACAGACACTATCCTGATTTGCACATTGAGGAAATAGTTCAAGAAAATCTCCTTATGAATGCCGCACTGCAAGTGACTCATTGCCCTTGGAAGCCAGAGCCAATTTTAAGACTACTGTATTTAAAATCTTAACTGTGCAAGTATTACATAAAGTGTCCTTTAGTTCTTTATGAATGATCTACATACATTTTATTACATTAATGATGATAATAAAATTCTCAAAATTGTTATTGTAGTAACAGCTACAACTCAAAGCAGTATGGCTAAAGGTAATTATCTGGCATGGTCTTCTTGGATGAACCACAACCACCATATAAAAATGGGTAATCAGAATAGCAAAAAATAGTTGTGAAAATCTCATTTTTAAAAAGCAGTTTAATTTCATGACCTTTTTTTTGTGGAAAAGCAACATTATTAACTTAGTGTTAAATGCTTTTATAGTTTGCATCTATCTCATATATCACTGGATAAAATGTCTGTGGAGCCTTTTAGTTTTGGTGGCAATATTTCAATCTTCTGCAGCTACACAGGAGAGGATGGTGAGAAGAACACTACTGTAGATTATGTATCCCATCAGCTTGGTATGTGCTAGGATTTATGACAGACCAGAATGGGGAAGTGATCTGTTCTGGTGTCCAGGAATAGGAAGTGGGGCTGCCCCTCCACTAGGCAGTAATTCCTTTGAGGTCTGTTTTTCAGGTTTCACACACTTGATTCAGCTTTTAAGACCCATCAAGAAATGTTGAAGATAGACAAGGCAGAGCAGACCTGAGAACTGATCTCCAAGTACATAATCAAGCAAGGAAAATTCTTTAAATTGATCTAAATCCTTCCTCTCCTTGACAGTTTCATCCTAACAACCATCAATTTGTTAAGGAAGTGTCGAAGTTCTTCTCAGGCTATTACTCTTTGACTAAAGTACCACGGGTCAAAAATGAGAATTCTGATGACCAAGAATAAATGTGTTCACATTATTCTATTAGTGAATAATACATTTTGGCATCTCTTTAAAACACTTTATGATGTATGTTTTTTCTTCAGACAGGTATGTTTAGAGTAATTAGCAGAGTTTGTTTATGCAGTTCTCCAGCTGAATATATCTTTAAATTTGTAAAGATACACAGCCCCAAACTAAAAATGCTCCAGATTTATTATTGCTCCCTAATTCTGTCAAAGCTTTCATGCAACAGGAATTTCTAGTTCAGACTCCATTTTTCTAGTAGTGAAGCCCTTTCGGATATTTTCCATACATTAAAGCTCTCATTTGGAAGACTCCTAGTTTGAAGACCACCTCTGGAAAGGGACAAAAAGATTATTAAATCTAATCACTCAGCTCCACTAAGCACCCTTTTGAAGCACCACCGTGTAACAAAATTTGCTACGCTACATAAACCTGCAGCCACTGAAAAGCTTTACAATTTATTAATGTCTAACAGTGGGTTACTACTAATTCTTCTGCTTTGTGTCAACTTCCTCAAAAAAGGCCCATTGTATTCTAGCACTGCAATCTGTAGATGGTCAAGAGGATGGCCACTTTTGCTGTTTAACCGCTATTGACTCCCTGTAGCTCTGACGTTTTCTAAAGGCATATATGCAATCTGTGGTTCAGGACAGTTAAGCAATTTATTATGTAAGTACTTGAGCTGAAATGATTTTCATTATCCACCAAAGGATCCGAGTGCATAAACCCAAGCAGATGGGTGTTTCAGTGGGTGCTAGAGAGAAAAAGTGCTCAGTCATAGTATGGAACTATGCAGTTTATTATCTTTGACTGAAGCAATTCTTATTCAACAAGGAGATTACAATTCATCACAATAATGTAGAGAATGGCAGTGTTAGTTTACAACAGCTTGTTTAGCTTTTTCACTTTATTTAAAGAAGTCAGGTATCTAACCTCTTCAAAACAAAAATGTGGAAGGGCATCCCATATCAGGCTGAGCAACTGAGCAACACACTGGAGCACATGCTTTTTAGTCCCTTTGAAATCAATGGGACTTATGCACATCCTTACGTTTAAGCACATGCTCAAGCACTTTGCTCAATCAATGCCTACATCACTACACATCTTACAAAAATTCATTTGGTTGACAGAAAAAAAAAATGTAATTGTACTCCAATGAAACAAAATTTCTTCTATATAGTATAAAATAATACTTGTACTTGAGGATGCAGATTACCCCATGAGCAGTAGAGAAAGACTTTGTATACAACAGACATTTTTGTAAAAATATCCCCGTTCTGCTCCCACCAGTGCAAACATCCTGCCCTTCAGACAGCATGCAAGAGCCTGTTTACAGATGTTTGATATCTACATCTGATTGGCATAATACAGGTGTTATGCAATATCAGCTGCAAATGTACTTTTTCTACATTGACTTATTTGTGTTAAACAAAAACAAAAAATAGCAATTCACAACCATGGTTCCCTATGGCATAGCTACTACACAAGACACTTTTTAGTATGATGTGTAAGTTTGATTTAGAATGCAAATGAAAATGTGACTATACCAACTGAAATGATAATTATGGAAAAAATAGTACGCAAAAAGTAAAATCTCAATATACAGTTATAAATACAATATCCCTTTAAAAAAAACAAACAAGATAAAATAGGAAAACCACAAGGAAACCTTTAGACCGCTAAGACCAAGGAAATGTAACAATAACTGAAATTTAGCAAAATTATAGACTGTATTTTTTCTTTTTTTTTTAAAAGGGATACTGCATCTTTAAAACATGTAAAGTAGTAAGTCACCCATTTTCTACTTACAGATAGTAGGAGTAAGAATAGTAGCTCCTCCTGGCAAGCAAATCACAAACAGTGGAAAAAGAGAAGCAATGGTGAATGAAAAGCGTGACTCTGTCACATTGAACAAAGCAGAGAAATGTGCGTTTAAAAAAAATTGAAAAATTAATGTTTCTTTGGTTAGCATTTCTACTTGCTCATGCACTGATTAGCTTTACTTTGCCATGCAATTAAAAAAATACACTAGCATATAAAAATGATTTGATATTTAGAAAGAGATCACTTGAGAAAAATTACATGCTGATACTTCATCTATTGCCAAAAAATGGAAAATTAAATGGAATATGTATTTTCAATATGAAGTTTAGCATAGTATGATGATCAATTACTATCTAAATGTCATGACAAATGGAATAGCTGAGTACAAAGCCTGTGCACTAAATACGCTCTTTACTTTTCAGTTACAAATACTAAAGATTGTATTAATACATTTGGTCAGAAAACCTCTAAATTCCATGAAGACATTTTGAAGTCTTTACTGGTACACAGGTGTACATATATGCTTGTAAACATACTGTATGTACATATATGTGTACACACATACCATTAACAATACACATTTTTACAGCAGATGTATGTATATCCTGATACCTATATATATATATATATATATACACACATACACACATTTGCTGAATCCAAATATATATTTTATATTTTTAAATCTTACAGCCAGAAATGTGGATGTATTCATGCTAAGCATTTAAAAATATGGAAGGTAAACAAATGGAAGGAAATGAAGTACATTTGGAAATAGTCCAACGATTAAAAAAATGGCATTGCTATTTGAAAGATGCAGTATCCCTTTTCTTAGTTAGCTTGATTACTTTGTAAAACTTTGTAAAAGCCAATAAAGTTTCATCCAGTTGAACTTGAACCAATTTGTACAAAATGATCAGGCAAAGCATAAAACATCTCTCAGACTTGTGAAATCATGAACCGAACTGCTTACCACACAAGTTTTTTTCTTCAATAGCTGATAAAGCCACATTTAATCAAATTTAGATATTATGTCAGCATGAGACTTCTTAAACCCATGGGAATGAATAAACTCAGTTTTGTTGATTTTTCTATGTAACATGTTATAATCAATCTTCAATATCAAAAGGGATACTACATTATGGAATCACTATATATGTATGCTGATATGTAACTTATCAAATTTTCAATCCCACCAAACCTAACTGGAGAGAGAGAGAGAGAGAGAGAGAGAGAGAGAGAGAGAGAGAGAGAGAGAGTGTGTGTGAGAGAGAGATGTTCTATCTGTTCATAGATGTATTATACAAATTGCCCTTAGTCAGTAGAGGTATTGAATTAATTTAGGTACGTTCTCTTAATGTTTCATATATTTGTTGTAAGTGACCTTGACTAAGGGTTGATCTAAAAAAATTGTCCACTTTTCCTGAGGGGGAAAAAACTGAAACCTATTATATATTCAGTAGATGACCAATTAAACTATCATGATGAAAAATGACCAAACATTAAAGGTTCATTAAATAGGTTAATTTCCACACCTATTTTGAATACAGAATGTCACAGGAGTTCAAATGTGTTATGCACTTTTAGACAGATGCTCAAATATAACTTCTGCTTTCAGGGTTTCATACAGGGAGAAAAGTTTTAAAATATTATTTTACTGACACTGTTAATTTATCTTCATCAAGCAGTTTAATACCTTAGGAGTTAAAGCTTCCTTTAAAAACTAGTGAAAGTAAGAGTTTGGAAAGCTCTGAATGTACGAATGAACACATCTGTTAATGAATGTATTCACACACTCCCTTAAGTTTTATGCAGTTCTTACCCACAAGATTAGCCAAACCCATCTGGATGTCACTGGCAATCTGCAATGGGGAGCCAGTCACATACAATCTTGTATCAAATATGAGGGGACCACAGTGGAAAGATATGTCCCAGCGACATATCTTGCAAAATAGATCAAGCAAAATTCCTTGCTGGAAGTTGAAAAATCTATATATTGCTCGTCACAATTTGTGTAAATATAGAAAATAATAAGATTTTATGTCTTTTTAAAATATTATTACGGTCTTTTGTATATGCATATAATTCTCAACCACAGAGTTAGACAACAGAGAGAAGGAAAAGCACTGTTGGGAAAATCACATATGTAGCTAACTAACACAGAACACTATAAGCATACCTAATGTTTCTAATGCAGATGTTTCTTCTCCAAGTTATATATCTCCAGGGGTAATTGTAAAGAGGCAATAAATTAAAAAAAATCTAATGGAAACCATTCATTATAACATAATAATATGATCTTAGGTACAATTTTAATATTTTTCTCCTTTTTAAAAAATAACAGAAAATTTCATTTCAGTTTAACATATGCAGCATTTATAAATATATCCTTTGTTAAGAACTCTAGCAAAAGAAAAAAAGATTACAACGCACAAACCACTGAAAGAAAAAGATCTCATTCTAGGCAGGACATGTTGGTTTGTGCATTCTGAAAAGGATCAAGGGTGAAGGAATAAGGTACAGGGAAAAATGAGGAAATGAAGGACTCTCTTTTTATTAATAAAGATGTTCTGACTATGAATTTATAGAACTAGATTATGAAATTTTATGCAAGGTTAAGATCTGAAAGTACTGAAAAATTAAGCATATTTTTAAAACTCACAAACAGTATACCGTACAGTACATTGTATATAGAATGATCATTTTATAATTCCAGAAGATGGCACTGTTGCTTATTTTCTGGCTACAAAAAGTACTAAAACCACCTGAATTTCATTCAGATTAGTACATTTTTAAAAATAAATTCATGCAATAAGAACTCACTAGAGTATAGTGTGATTTTTTAAATAAATATTACTTTCCAGATTTACAAGAATGGAGCCAAATATATTTAAAATATTTTGCAAGAAAAATCAGACAATTTATAACAACAAAGGATTCATAAGGACTGCATATGGAATCAAATGTCTATAAAGCTTACAATACGGAAATTAAAGTAAATAAATAAATCATATATATATTTTTAAATGCACACTCCTGTATACTTTTATAACTTTAAATTTAAAACTATTTGGAAATGAATAACAAAAAAAAAATGTATAGATTCTAGATCCCAAAACTACAGCAATCCTCATTTTATATACATATATATCAAGATTCAGTATAAAAACAGTGCACTAATAAGCAGAAATAAGAATGCACTCAAAAGCTGAACACGTATTTTATTCAGTTACTGGTCCTGACAACTGTCTTTCCCTGACATGCTCTGTGAAAGAATGTTCTTGGATTATTCAATATTGAAGGAACAGGAGGAGATGGAAAAATGTAAAATAATATTCTTACCTTTTTTTGACAATTAATATGACAACTAGGAGGAGGAGGATGAATACCAGAATTCCAGCACTTATTCCTGCTATTTTCACTACTCGATCTGTCTGCTTGGCTGGGTCTGGAATCACCTCTGGTTCTTCTGTTGCTGCTGCTAAAAGAATCCAAAAAGAAGTTACTTAAAGCATATAATTACACTGACAGGAAAATGATCATGAGCTAGAAGTCCTTTAAAGATAGTTTCTATGTTTTGTTAATACAGGACACAAAAACATGCACATGCATACGTGATGTATTTACTGTGAACATCTATACATACATCACTCATGTTGCATTGTGTGTGTGTGTACATATTATATATATAAATAATTCACAGTATATACCGGACATACAAATGCATATATATAATTTAAAACAAACACTACTATTAAAAGACAGCAAATGAGTTTTAACTGAATCAAGCCAACACCCCAAATCAACATTACTTTCTTTACAAGAATTTCCCCCTTATTAAAAACCCCAAATAATGCCTAAAAATGAACATTAGAGGGATACAGTATGACTGGCATTATCGTATCCTGCACTTCCACCACTTATCCAAACTTAACTTTGCCCTCCTAAATTTTGCAAAGGCAAAATCAGTTGACTAGTTTACTGAAAAGAGATCCCTCAAATAAAAAAATAGAAATTCAAAACCACCTACACCTTTTTTTTATTAACCCATTGCTATATTTTTTTTGCAATTTTAGGGTCTCCGTCATTCACATCCCCTGCCCTCATGCTGTTCTAGTTTCCTACCTATCAGATATGGCCCCCACTGATACATTATCTGAGTGCATAACAATCTTTTTAATGTATTTATTCTCAACGTACGCTCATGAAATAGTGATGGGGAACTGAGGCATAGAGAGATCACGTGCTTTATCCAAGATCACACAGGAAATCTGTGGTGGAGCAGAAAATTGAACCCTGGTCTTCTGAGTCCCAGGCGAGTGTTCTAATTGGACCATTTTTTCACTATTTTTCCTTATCTATCGCTCTTGCTTACAGAGAGCAGACATCCCAAAACCAGATTAGCACAGTGTCATGCCACACAGTGTTCCATGCTAGTGTCCTCTTCCTCACCATTTCATCATCTTGGACCCATATCCTCTGCAGACAGGCATAGAGAGAGATTTATAACACTGACTGGCTAATGGGCTTCATATACTCACATCAAGAAGAGCTCTCCGTAAGCTCGAAAGCATCTCTCTTTCACCGACATAAGTCGGTCTAATAAAAGGTATTATCGTACCCACCTTGCCTCTAATATACAAATATAGATAAACAAATAATATAGTTGGATGGACAGAAGAATACATTTATTGTCCACTGCTTGTATTCTATTCTAATTGCTGTTTTTGTTGTTTGCATGTTCAGAATCTAGAGGCCCCAATCAGAGATCAAGGTGCCTTGAAGAGTTGAACATATATACCAATTATTGACAGTATCAATGTCAAATTGCTTACATTCTTGGCATGCAGTTCTGATGAGACAATGGGTGGACAAAGCAAACGGGGATGTGTGATGGAGTTTACAAACCCCACACTGCTAAAGAGAGGTTTAAAAAGCAGCTCTGGGCTCAGAAAAGCCTGCCCAGCTGCCCCTGCTGGGCATGCTCACAGTGGACATGGAGCTCAAAAGGGCTCAGCCCAGCTCAAGCAGGAGAGACGGAGCAAGGGCTAAGTTGTGCGTTGCAGGTTCCTGCCAAGAAGCCGATGAAGCCCTATGTGGCTAGGTCCAGGCCTCACTGCTAAGCTGCCCCAGGCCTTTCAATCACAGAGGTTAACAATGACAAGAGGCAAACTTTTCGAGCACGGACAGACACACACCACTAGGGACCCAGAGGCAAACCAGTGATGCCCACAGAGGAACAGAAGCTGTGGTAGAATGAGGCCCAAGGAGCAGGCATAAGGATGCCTGCCCATCTAGGCTGCACATTCTGAACTACTATTTACTGGGCCCAGGGTTGGAACCTGGTAGAGTAGGGAAGACCCGGTTTCCCTACTCCCTGGCCAGTTATTCCCATAAGTGGGTGACATAACCCAGACTAATGCCACTAAGAGGTGCTGCCAGAACCAAACTCCACCTCCCCAAAAGGATGACAATATAACAATAAAATAATCTCATTTAGCATAAACAATATGGCACACTCACTGCCTAGCCATTGTTTTATAGGCACCATGAAAAGGATGAGTTTTAAGGATGGACCTGAAGGAGAATAATGTAGTGGTTTAATGGAGTTTAAGGGGGGCCACTCCTAGACATAGGAGTTGGCATTGGGAGAAAGCACAAAAGTGACTGAGGAAAAATTAGACCAGTGGGCACTGGTGTCTGGAACTGCTGGTAGCGTGGATGTGGAGGGTGTATTAGGGTCAAGCAGCAGGGCAGGGTTAAGCTCTGAATGGTCTTAAATGTAAAGAAAAGTGTCTTGTGACTGATGCAATGGAGACCAGAGAAGCAGGGGAGGTTATGTACTCAGAGCAATGAGCTAACCAGATTAACAACGGCTGTTTTTGTTAAATCAAGTGGACTGGGATAAGATAGCCTATGTCAGGGGCAGGCAGGAGGAAATTTTAGTAGTCAAGATGCAAGACGACAAGGGCCTGGACAAGAGTTTTAGCTGGGTGGACTGAGAGAAAAGGCCATCTTGTGTAGGAAGAAGCAGAAATATTTAGAAATGGCCTGAATGTGCACATCAAAAGAGATGGCTCATTCAAAGATGACATGGAGAATACGGGCCTGGCTCATTGACAGGATGGTGGTGATTTACAAAGGAGACAGAGGAGATAGCCTGGAGGGAAAAATTAAGAGCTCAGTTATATTAACCTCTACTATAGTAATCCTTATGCCAAGTTTGCTACTTTAGTCTCATTTACAGGTATCTCCTCATCAGCCATGCAGTTATCAGCTCATTTACAAAAGCCACTGCAAGAACTGAACAAATAAATGTTTCTGAAGCAATCTGAAGAAAAGATTGCTTCAGGAGTTTACCTATCTTCATGGCTTACTGTTTTATTAACTATATTCCATGAGAAATATCAGAGGTCGGGTTCAGTAACTGTTCAAAATATGGTGTTCTGTACAAGCCTTCAGAACAACTGTTAAGGTCCTAGACGGTAACCGTTGCATGTTTCTTTACTTTGTTTTTACATTAAGAATCTGAACTAATGGGAATAATGCTCATTGTATACTTTAATAATGCTAGGAAATAAGCCTACTGTCTAATGGGACCGTATATTAGATACAGTACTAGCCTTTCTTAAAACAGGGGAGAAAAATCACTTTGAGAAGTCACAGATCAAGTACCCATGTAGGATGAATCTTTTCTACCCAAAATGCTTAAAATCTATAGATGAAATCCTGGCCCACAGAAGTCAGTGCCAAAATTCCCATTGGCTTCTTTGGGGCCAGAATTTTATCCTATAGTCTTCCAGCAATACATAATAATGTACCTATTCTTTGGTGCAAATTATATAACTCTAGACTAATTCAGAGCAGTTATATTTTTATGTAAGAGGGTGTTGATATTTAAATAAAATCACTGCATATAAAGATAATGAAATTTTAGGAAAGTATGGGAAACTGCATGTGTTTAATGTTCTTGGAGTTCGGTTTCCATATTTATTTTATTCCATTGCCTGTCAATTTTTTCAGCTTTTAGTGGAATAAAATTCATATCCAGACAAATAATTACAAATAATATATAAAAAAGGAAATTCAGATACAAATCAATACTGATCATCATCCAATTGTCCAATTATTCATTTAACAGGCCATTTATGTGCATGTGTGGGGGTGCAATCTGTCATTACAATTATTGTAACTACTTGCACAAATTTTTCATGTATTGGCATGTATACGGAACTGAGACAATTTGGGTCTCAAACACATAGGGCAAGTTTCTGGGATTTGAATCAAGTATTGCATAGATTGTGGATTAGTGTGCACATGTGTGTGTGTATGCATGTGCAAAGGTGGCATAAAGATCACCATTGCACTTCAGCAATTCAGGGGCTGCTGTGTGCAAGCAAGGTCAATCCCCTAATGTCAATTAGAGCACCTGCTGGCCGTTAATGCTTCAAGGGACCAAAACTGCAACTGAGAATTGACACGTATATGGTGTCCTTTCCGAACCTTCTATATCACATATATAGGATCCCTCTTGCATAGGTATGGTTCCTCCCTGGGCTGGATCTGCTGGCTCTGGGGTCAGATTTTGCTCATTTGCACTGACACGTTTCTACAACTGAAAAAATGTCTATTTAAAACCTCTATTTTTTGCCTTTTGTAACTGTAAATTTTGAAATATTACAAGTCTTGGGATTCTTTTTTTCTTAAAATGGTTGAAATCTACCAGAATCACCGAATGTATAAAAACCTCCTTTTACCCAGCCCTTAAAATTGATTTTTAATAATCTATGCCTATAATCCGTTTTCCAATACTGATGACATCAGATGAAAAAGAAGTGAGATAATTTTAAACAGAAGTCTTTATTTTTATAGTGAATCTAGTAACAGGGTGATAGTTCTAGAAAACCAGACTGTATATTTGTCATCTAATCCTTTTGATCAGCTTTATTCCAGCATTCTTATAAAAGTCAGTGCTCATTTTTACAATTTCATTGAACATCTTATGTGTTACTATACATTTCAGACCTGATCCTGCAAAACTTTATTAATACAAAGTATTCCCATTGCTCACAATGGGGGTTATTTGCTTGGAAGATTTTTCACATGAAAACTGAAGAATGGGGACTCTTTTTCCTCCACTATTTCTGATCCACAAGGAGGGTGCTACTTTTTTTTTAGATGAGCTACCACACCCAGAAGAGCACTAGTGGGAGAATGAAGGATAAACTAGATCCAACACACCTACTGGATTTTTCCCATTGCTTTTCAATATGGTACCACCAATAACAGCAGTCACCTTTCACAGTCCCATCAGTTGATGTATATACCTCAAACTCTCTTGCAACCTCTCTATCAATAATTATTTTCCTTATATATTATCGGTAGTTATCACCTCTGCAATGCTGATTTTCTCTGTGTCTTGTAGCAACCAAAGGGTGAAATCCTATTCAGCTTACTATTGCAAGCAGTCCCATGAACCTAAATGGTGAACAGGACTTTATTTGACTAAGAGTGTTGCAAATGATGGTAAGATCCTGACTGGGATGAGAGTGGCAAGTTTGCCTTTTATAGACAATAGCAGAGGAAGGACATTTTCCCTCAAATTTCTGATAAATGTTGCCACTCTGAACTTCTTTTAAAAACTAATTTTATTACGTACTCAACAAAGTCACCTCAAAATTCAACACCTATTTACAAAATGGAACTGCATGTTAAATACTATAATAATTCAATGATATCCCTATGTATGAGATTCAGTTATAGCACATCTCTTTTCTGCATTCTTCTTCCTTCTGAAGCTCAGTATTTACATGCCAACTTGCACAATCGTCAGAAAATTTATGAGACTAGGCACAAAATCTACTCTCCTACCCTTACTAAGGAGATAGTGATGGAAAAAATAAAAATGTATTCTACTCTGTCATCCAAACAAAGTTATTCGAGTAGAAAAGGCAAGTAGGATTTGCAAAGCTGTTTATATGATACTATTAGTGAACAGACATCCTTCTCAAAGCCAGCTTTAAACCCACAGATTTTATACAAAGGTTTTATATATAACCTCTTAACCTGGTGTTTTACCCTCTTACACTCATGGCATTTTATGCAAGACTTTCGTCTTCTGTGTTGTGGAATATACTATGCCTTATATTTGATTGAAGCTGCTGTTTATGTTATACCTCGATTACATGTTAATTTTTGGTTTGTATTAGTTTGTGGAATAGTCACCAAGTTATGCAGTAATAGAGTAACTATGTAGCAGAAGTAAGTCCAGTGCACTTGATTAAGAAAAACCATTTTACACTATGATTTTATGCTTGTATTATAAAACTGTTAATTAAAAATAAAAGATGGCTGTACAGATTCAACAGCCAATATTAGGGTAACATCAAATAGAACTGGTATTCCATCCTACTCAGGCAATGAGTCAATCTGCCACGAAGGGGAGACTCTGTGAGAAATATAAATGAGATTTTCTTAGAAGCAGTTCTTTTTCAGAGTGGCCTGCTCTATGTTTTAA
Organism: Mesoclemmys tuberculata; assembly: GCA_007922155.1. Taxonomy (NCBI): domain Eukaryota; kingdom Metazoa; phylum Chordata; order Testudines; family Chelidae; genus Mesoclemmys; species Mesoclemmys tuberculata. The sequence goes on along the minus strand of ML675604.1, from coordinate 41,278,083 downwards.
TTGTTTTACCAGAAAGACAGTTCTGCCTTCTATCAACTTGAGTTTGATTCTCTGGTTACTGCCTTACCAGAGTGATATTAATGATACACTTAAGTTGACTTTAAAAAGCTTTAAAAATTCATTAATAAATGGAATTTTAAAGAAAGTCTCTTTTTACCTGAGTACTGTAAAAAGTTTCATGTAACTGTCTATTGAGTACACGTGAGCAACTCTATACTGAGATTGAAGGAGTCCAGTTGCACAATAGGTATCAGTAAACTGTTGTATGCACTTACAAGCTGTGTGCAAGACTCATGTATTCTTTAAGACTTTCCTGGAAGGTGAGAGGTATGGTTCACTTAATCCATATGGGCTTAATAACCTTCCCTATGGAAATACCAATGGGAGAGTGCAATGGGAAAGGAAAAACACATTGGTGGAGTTTGAATATTTAATTTTGGGGGGCAAGTGGTAGGGAGGTTAGGGCATCCCATGGGGGGAGCATGACCATCCCCTTATTGGCACCAGTGCCCCACGGGATGATCTGCAGGTCCGTTTCCTGCTCTCCCCTATTCCCCTGTGGGGCCAGCAGGAGCAGCGACAATGGCGTACCGAGGGGGCTATGCCCTTGGGGTGGGGGGGGGGAGAAGAGGGCAGCCAAGCCCTCCTCAGAGGAACCATCCCCCCCAACATATCAGTCGGGGGGCAGGGCGAAGGGGTTGTCCATGGACATGATTAGCCACCATCTCCATGAAAAAAGAACATCTGTATTCACAGAGAATGTGGAGAAACAGCTCCGTAACAGTATGTTTTTCTATATGATGTGCAAGCATCTAGCAAAGTTTGTGATTCATGCATTATTATATATTTAAAAACAAAGCAAACAAGATGGCATACCATACCAAGTGGGAGTTAGACAGCTACCCGGAAATTCCCTAGTATTGTACTCAAGTAGGCCTATTTGTTCTCAGTAGCGTTGGGTCACTGCCAGTGAAGGTGGATCTTGTTTTGAAATCTCATTTATAAATTAGCGCCTCTATGTTGGATTTCCACATCACCAAAACCCTGAATCACCTCCTCTTCCAAGGGGTCTGGGAGTGGGGAATTAAGTGTCTTTTTTGTTTGGGACTAAACTCAAAGGTTAAATGGAAATTACTCCTGCAATGCTCCAAAACAGTGGCAATTTACATTCAGAACAATAACTTCGAAAACAGGAATTTCAGCCAATTGCCAATCAGTTAGTCAAAGAGCGAGCCTTAAAGACTGAGAAATAATAAGTGACAAAATGCTTGGATTCTCAGGAATGTGTAGATGAAACAACAGTAGACTAGGAACCACATCATGGAAACAAGTTCCAGCAACTGTCTATGCACTGATGTTCGTAAATAGGTATTAAAAGAATAGATTGGCACCTTTTATTGCATCCTTCCACAGTTTGCAACCACAAGTTCCTACATGTATGTGAACTCCGTAGACATTTTTAGTATCCTTCATGATACTGAATGACAAGACTCAGGTGGAGTGAACATAAAGAGGATTCTTAATATTAGTCTGGGCACATAGATTCTGATGCTGAAGATCACAAATTGAGGAAGACAGTTTATGTAGCACAGTGTTATCAGACAGTTCGCCTAAGACTTGGCCTGGATTAAGCAGCACCATAATGGATGGCTGACTACAGTCTAACATTCAACTACAAATAATGATGTTTAAGTAATGCTAAACGCCTGACTTGAACACCAGCAACAAGGAAACTAAACTTGATGGCTGAAAATGAATGCTGACATTGGCAAACTTTTTCTTGCTAGGGGAAGGTACGGGGGGTACAAGTTAGGGGGCTCTGTCAGCTGCCAGGTCAGCTTCTCTAGTGTTTTTGAAAGAAAAAGCTGAATGTGGAATCAGGTTTCTGCAATTCTATCTCATAAAGCATACCACATGGGAGACTGTGAACACACTAACGCAAACTTTTTGGTATGTCACCCGGCAAGAGCAGCATGCTGTGAAAAGGCTGGGAGACCATTCGGGATACTAACATGGCACTGTCTGAGTTGCACTTTGCTTTGGAATTTTCATTTCCAGTAGGGCTTCAACAAGCAACATTTTACACTGCAGTAGGGCTTATCCAGTGAAAGTATATCCCGGGGATACTCTATAATATTGCCAACCCCAAGCAAGCAAAAAGCATGAATCGGGCCCCCAAAGATCATGAGAATGGCTTAAAAATCATGGGATTGAAAATATATTACACTTGGGGGTCTTTTTTATTTGCCCTCTAGTTATTGAGCATTTAGAGTACGCTCGGGTCACATTTTCAATCTTTTCTTCTCAAACAAAAGAGCTAGACACTTACACATTTAAAAAAAATGAAAGTGGAGATTCACATATCCACAGCACTCAGAAGCTGAGGTATTAAGTCACCAAATATCATGAGACTCATGATAAAATAATGAGAACTAGATAGAAACACTAGCTATCTGTTTCACAGTGTCCGGGCTCTTCTTGTGCAGAACTCCATGTGGAACTCCCATAGAAATCAAGGGAAATTCTGTGTTTGCAGAATCAGGCTCATTATAGCTTTTGTGGCTTTAAAATCACACATTCAGGATAACAGATTCTTGAGCGTCATTGTGTGGAGCTCATTCATTAGCCAATATTGGAAGTACAAACCTGAAGAGTGAAACAAATCCCACTTTTATAGATGTGCACTATAATAGCCAAATTCAGATTCTGCTTGTGAAAGCAGGGTTTGATAATTTAAAAAAAAAGTTATATTGAGATGAGCACCAACAATGTAAATGAACAGCTCTCAAAAAAGAATAATAAAGGTTTACTGTGTAAATATATAATTATGTACTTTTGTAGCATCAATATTATCATCTCTCAAGTCTAGCCGTGGACTCTCCTACAATGGTATAATCCTGGGCTTCTTAAAAAGCAAGTAACTAGACATAATTGTCCTTTGAAGCCATTATGAGCCATCAGATCATAACTTTACATCTCATCAATTTAGACATCAGCAACTCTACAGACTGTTACAGTCAGCCAGGTCATTGGTAATGTTGCCCTTAGATAGGAGGGCCACAAGCTCAAATTATTATGACATTTCTGATGAAAAGATGTACAATGGGTTCAGTAAATCCTTTTGAAATAAAGCCATTGTTTAACCTTTGAGAAAAGGAATCTGGGCAATTAGAGTGAAATAATCACCTGTCAGACTGTGAGTTGAAAAACAAAGCTGTTTAACTAAAGGAATAGTAATCTTAAAAATTCACTTATTAATAAAAAGAGAATGTTAGCGATTACAATGCAGCCACACAATATTTAAAAAAAAAATTGTGTAAAAAATATTCCCAGGCCTTAGCAATGCTTTATACATCACTTGTTAGCCCAAAATTAACACTGACAATTTGAATTCAACCCACTGAAAATAGGTGACGACACATACTTTATTATAAAAGCAACATTTTGTATATGGCCTACACAATAGAAACTGTTTAAGTTTCATTCCACCTCAGAGGAAAATGATGTATTATGCCATAACAAGATGTTTAATTGTTTTATTACAGAAATACAACATTTTAATCATCTCTATTGTTCATACAGAGGCACACACAGTACACAGAAAGTAATTGTTATTACTGTCAAAGGCATGCAGCTTCATTTTGCCATTTTTATGGAAAGTAATGTTCATTGAATAACTTCAACCAATTTAAATACCTATAAAAATTACAAGCAAGGATTTACTGGCAGCAAGGAATACCTTGAGCTCAGAGTTCCAAAGTTGTTATAGAGCTATGCAATTTAACTGAAGGAAGCAAAGATAGCTAACCTCTCCTCTGCCATAAAGGCTGCAAAGTTACAACCCAAAGAACTTTTCTGCAATGCAAATTGCTTTGTAAATCCAAACTATCTCCTCAACCCCAGAACACAGCAACAAACATGATGAGAAATTACTTTATTTCAAACAAAAGATTGCCTGCATTTGGGATGGACACAAAAGACACAAAAAATTAGCCAAGAGGAGGAGGAGAAATACAGTGCTCTCCTTTCCAAGAATTTAGAGTATTTGGACTAATAGTAGTCATGGAACCACTGAGAGTAATTCTGACTCTTGACCTACGTAGGTGGTTTAAGAGTAGAAAATACCTAGGACATCTCCCTATTGAGGGACATTGTCAGTCAACTCACCCTTTGAGGAAAGGAATCCTAAAACATGATGAATCCTAAAGGAAGCATTGCTTAGCGCTAGAGACCATGCAACTTACCACATACAAACATAAGAACAGAAAAACTACTCTACTGGGTCAGACCAGTGGTCCATCTAGCCCATTATCCTGTCTCCTACAGTAGCTAGTACCACAGCTTCCGAGGGAGTGTACAGAACAAAGCAATTTTGGAGAGATCCACCCATCTGCCATTCCTGGCTTCTGTTAGTCAGAAGTTTAGGGCTTCTGAGCGTAGGGTTACATCTCTGACCATCTTGGCTAATAGCCACTGATGGCCCTATCCTCCATGAAATTATCAAGTTATTTTTTTAACTCACACTTTTGGCCATCACAACACTCCATGGCAATGAGTTCCACAGGTTAGTTGTATGTTATGAGAAAAATATTTCCTCTTGTTTGTATTAAAGCTGCAGCCTATGAATTTCATCAGGGGACTCAGGTTTATGCATTGTGGGAAAGGTTAAGCAACATCTCTCTACTTATTTTTTTCCACACCATTTATGATTTTATAGACCTCTATCATGTCCCGCCATAATCATTTCTTTTCCAAGGTGAACAGTCCCAGTCTTTTTAGTCTTTCCTTGTATGGAAGCCATTCCATAACCTTCACTGTTGCCCTTCTCCAATTCCAATATATCCTTTTTGAAATGGGGTGTCCAGAACTGGATATAGCATTCAGGATGTGGGCACACCACAGATTTATATAGTGGCATTATAATATTTTCTGTCTTTTCTATCCTTTTCCTAATAGTTCCTAACAATCTGTTAGCCTTTCTGATTGCTGCTGCACATTGAGCAGAGTACTATCCATGATGACTCCAAAATCTCTTTCTTGAGTGGTAATAGCTAATTTAGAATACTTCTTTAGATATGTGTAGTTGGAATTATTTTTTTCCAACGTGCATTTATTTGCATTTATCAATACTGAATTTTATCTGCCATTCTGTTGCCCAGTAACCCAGTTTTGTAAGATCCCTTTGTAACGTTTCAGTTAGCTTTGGACTTAAGTATCTTAAACAATTTTGAACCATCTACAAACTTTGCCACTTCACTGTTCAATCCATTTCCAGGTCATTAATAGCACAGGTTCCAGTACAGATCCTTGGGAGACCCCGCTGTTTACTTCTATCCAATGTGAAAACTGACCATTTATTCCTACCCTGTATTCCCTAACTTTTAACCAGTTACTGACCCAACCAGTTACTGACAAACCTTCCCTATTATCCCTTGACTACTTAGTTTCTTTATCAGCGTTGGTGAGAGACCTTGTGTCAAAAGCTTTCTGAAAATCCAAGTACACTATATCACTGATTCACCCATGTGCACATGCTTGGCAACACCCTCAAAGAATTCTAACAGATTGGTGAGACATGATTTCCCTTTACAAAAGCTATGTTGACTCTTCCCCAACAAATCATGTACATCTGTGTGTCTGATAATTTTGACATTTACTGTAGTTTCTAACAATTTGCCCACTGCTGAACTTAGGCTCATGAGCCTGCAATTGCCACACAATGCCTACCCTCCTAAACAAGTTAAAAGAGAAGATAGCAGAAATCAGTCTTTGACACCAACTGCCAGTATCCTGGATCTTTCCCGGTCCATCTACAAGATAGGATATGGTACTGACAAAGCATTTGTTGCATAAATCTTGCAGCGAGATCCTGAACAATGTACTTGCTTATCAGGACAAACGATGAGATAAGGTCAGCCATCAAAGCACAATCAACTCAAAACATTAAAAAAATTAAAATAGTCCCCCTAAAATCATGAGATGCTTAAAAACATTAAATTGTGGCTTCTTTGGATCTCTGGGTTTTTGAGCCTATAGGTTTGCTGTTGTCAAGCTTTTGTCTACAGCCACAAGGGCTGGCAATTTCTGAGGTTTTTAATGAAAGCTGAGATTCTCTTGTAATCATATGAATCCTGGGCTTGGTCCTTTCAGAAAAACACCAAATATCCCAAGACGTGATAAAATCCCATGACTTGGCAACACTGATCTGATGCCCACATGCTTTTCTTCTGTCTCCAAGAAATTGCAGGGGTTAATGGAAACACCCTGAAATAGCTCAGGTCTTCTCTTCAAGAGGCAACTCAGAGCTCTGCTCTCAGTATATATTTTTCCATCTACAAATGTAAGCATTTTGCAGAGTCCTTCAAGGCTCTGTCCTCTCCCACTGCTGGTGAAATAATATAGGCAGGCTGTGACTTGACCACAGGAAACAGGTGACACTCAGCTGTATATCTCCTTTACATCAAACTCAAACAGCCTCACCAAAATAAGCACCTGGAATAAGAGAAGGTGGCTAACGGTGAATCTAGGGAAGTCTGACGAGATGTTAGGAGGAGGAGGAGGGAACAGCTTTGAAGAACTTTCCTCTTCTCTAACATCCCCTGAACTCCTGAGAGTATCTGTTGTCAGACTGTTCAACTGCTCCAGAACCTTGGGGTCTTTTTGCACTCCTCAGTGTTATTAGATGCCAAAATTAAAAACAAAAACAACAAAACACCCACTTCCATCTGTGACTGGCTGGAAAATTGAGCTGTTTCTAATCAAACACAAATTTGATCTTGGTGACCTTCAGACTTGTTTATTACCATTTATATCTAGGAATTAAAACATACGCCCTGAAAAGAACCTCCAGCTGGTGCAAAACACAATAGTCTGTTTACTTAGCAACAAAGATTGCCATTAGTCCTCCATTTTACATGGACTCCTTGTTGATTAAAGTCCAGTTCAAAATCCCTGTCTTGATATTCAAAGCATTCAAGAACATCTTAGAGACTGCTTCTCTCCATGCTCATGACTAAACCATGATAGTTAGGTTTCATTGAACAACAAAACTACCAACCAAAAGGAGAAGGCAGAACACAGGAGAGAGACCTAAACTATTGTACTCACTCTTGCAAGAAATAAGAATGTCCACAGACCTAGCCACTTTTTTTTAACTAATTCCAACACTCATTCTCTAACTTTACTTTCTCTTACATTTTCTCACACACAAACTCTTCCTCCAAGGGATATCTTAAATACCTAAATCCTAAAAACTAATTGAGCTATTTCATGTACAGATTGATGAAAGAAAGAATGATAAAAAGATAGAGTGACTGTTATTTCCATTATTTGGAAAGTCCTCCAGTACTACAGTGACGGAAAACCAAATTAGGTGGACAGCCTGAGGGGGCTTGTCTACACTTGAAATGCTACAGTGGCACAACTGCAATGCTGCAGTTACTTACCTACACCAGGAAGGATTCTCCAGTCATTGTAGGTAAACCACCTTCCCAAGAGGTGATGATTAGGTTGACGGAAGAATTCTTCCATTGATCTAGCACCATCTACCATCTACCATCTAAACCATCATACTGGGTTTAACAATGCTGCTCAAGGGTATGGATTTTTCACGTCTGAAAGATGTAGTTAAGCCAACTTAATTTTCTAGTGTAGACCAGGCCTCAGGGATATAATTAGTGGAACTTTGCGATATTATTGTTAATAGAAGGTAAAGATGACGTCGTTTTTACTGCACAAAGGTGTGCTGTAACACAAGACAATCAGACTGTATGATGAGTAGGCTTGTGTTGTGCAGGGTGCAGAAGTAACAGATATCAGTTTGTGAGTGGATCTGTGGTCCCTTGGGCTGCATGTGCTCAGAGTACTGGATCATTTACAGTTGTTTTTGTCTGTAGGAAGAAATTAGCTGCTCTGTTCTGGAAAGGGCTTGGGCTGGTACTTTCTCAACCAGCCTCCCAGAGGGGAAAAACAACCACATCAAAGGAGAAAAGTATATGTTTAACAAAAGCTTCAAACACATAGGGCAGTCAAAAGAAATGAAGCTAACTACAATATACAAATATTGTAGTATGATGTGTGATAGGTCTCTGACAAAGCAGATTAGTCACTTTTAAATCTGGGCTTAGGGTTTGCACCAGTTGTGATCTGATTAAAACATGAGTGATTTGGAGGAGAAAAGTCACTAAATTGAGGGAATGCCAAATGCCCTCACTGATCAGGCAGCAAAAAATATTTATATTGTAGTCAAACAAGAAACTGATCTCTGCACAAAAACTCAAAATACATTTTTAAAAGAGTTAAAAAATGAGAACAAGATGTACTCAATTCTTCACTGACACAGGTCTCAAGAAAACATGTATGTTGCCCCTCATTTACAATGTAATTTATTGTTGAAAACCCACAGGGACAATTCACAATGTGAGGCTTCACTATGAGCAGGCATCACAGACACCGCTCAGTGAAAAGAGCCAGATATAATGACTTTTTTTTTCTATCCCTTAAAGTGAAAGGAATGCATGCAGAAAACCTAACTGGGTGTCTTTAACCAACAAAGTAATATCATTGGCTTCAGCTTAGTCAATCAACTTATCTACCATACATAACACAATGAATCAGATTCCTTTTTCTTAAAAGACATGGACAAAAGTTTTCAAACTTGGATGCCTATAATTAGTCCCTTACATCCTTATTTAGCAACCAAAATATGTTTTGAGATATTCATGTTTTCAGATGTGATGTTCTGAGCTCTCATAGCACCTCTTGACTTCAGCATCTCTGAAAATCAGGTGCCAAATTTTATGCAACTAAATTTGGAAATTCTGCCTCAATTAACATCTACAGAAATGTCAATGTATTAACAACACAGTGCAATTTTATATCAGATAATTATGGATAAGTTATATGATACCCTCTTTTGTCTAACCACTAAATACTAAAGAGCCATAGTTCTTAAAAGAAAACGTGGTTTGATCCACTGAGACCACAGCTACAACTCTTGTGGCAGTAGAATGTTGTCACAAATATAGGATTAGAATTTCATTGCATCTATGAGGGATTTCGTGAATCTTCATGTATAGATCAAAGGCTAAGAAAATGAAGGGAAAAATGAATATGAATAATAGAAGTCTTTACCTAGCACTAATTTAAAATGTGGAATGACTGGGAAAAGAAGTCGGTTAGCATTTTTATTGAATCTACCTACAGTCATTTAACAAAGCTATCTGGTTCCTCCAGCCCAGATACAAACATATAAGGCAGATTTCAAATTAATTGCTTCAAAATTAGAAAAACAGGCAAATAGAAACAAACCTTCTTAGATGTAAGAAACATCTAATAATTTATCAAAAGAATGACGGTTAGAATGTGGGGGTGGGGGAATAAAAATGTAAATCTTGACCTTTCATGCTTAGGTTACTTATAACACTACTTTGTTTTTACAGTACAATGAATATAATATGTAAAGGGTAAAGTATCAAGTTTCACTGTCTTTATTAACTCATCAATCATTTAAGAAACAATAGTTCTGTTAGCTCAGACCTCTTTTGTAGACAGCACAAATGTTTAATTAAAAAAAAAAGAAAGGTAATATGAAGGCACAGGTGTTGGATGGAGGTTGATATATAAGCTTTTTATTTCTGGAAACCGAGATACAAATTGTACCTTGAGTCTCAAGTAAAAGTAAATTTGGAGTTATGTGGTGCCAAAATTATATAAAAAATTTCCATCAAAATGTGTCATCTCAGTCATTCATACAGGTGACATTCCCTGTTTAAAATAATTCCACCTATCACCATAACATATAAAACATACCCTAATTCAAATGCCATCAATCTTACTGCCCCAAAGCAAGGGTGAAGGTAACTTTAAGAGTCCCCGCCTCTCGTCTCCCATTGCAGAATGGAACACAGCTGCACATCCTTTCCAATTTTAGCAATCTGTTTACATTGTCAAGTCTCAGATCCTTCTTTAAGGGTGACACTGTTAAAAAGAGGCTTGTTGCAAGACTCCTTCATCAGTGCCTAAAGACCTAACTATTGTCTAGCATAATTATCATTTGTGTCTCTCACATATCATCACCTTCTTCCATGATCCAACTCAAATCTCACACATTAGTGGAGCTGTGGGAACTGAGGAACTGAAAATCAACGGGAGTTCAGCCCCCAGGCATTGTTGAAAATCCCACTATGCACCTGTCTGCATCTTTATGTGCCTAACTACCATTAAAAATCTGGCCCTGAGTGTTTGACTATATTCATCTTACTGGATTGCAAGAGGATGCTGTTGTGGCCATTGCTGGGCTAAAACGCATGCCTCTACTTCCACCTCCTGTCTGGTTTTCACAGGTTCCTCCCTGCTCTGCCCCCTGCTCTCGTTGAATGATAGAAAATGTAGGTCTGGAAAGGACCTCAGGAGATCCATCCCCCATGTGCTGAGGCAGCAAGGGGCAGATAGGAAGAGGCACAGAGAGCCATGAAAGAACAGGCAAAAAGAGATTCCTATGTACACATGCTAAGGCTTCAATAATTGGAGAATGGGATGAAAATGCACATCCTAGAAACCACAATGTGCACACACGTTTTGGGGAGATAGTCCCCTTTTCTAGCACCCAATTAAGTTTTCTTGCTTCTCCTATCCCGGAAATCCTCACCTCATTTTTTCTTTGGACGCCAAAGGGAGGAAGGGAGGGAAAGAGAAAGTACCTCAGCGTGTCAGACAGTGGTGATTTAGGGTCAGGGAGGCGAGAAAAGGTTTGCATTTAAAGAGGAGATGGGCTGGGACTTAAAGAAGCAAGAAAAACTATAGAAGGGCAAAACAGAAAAAGGGAAATTAGCAAGGCAAACCCAGAGAGAGAAGTGGAAAGAACAGCATGAGAGAAAGATAAGTATTGGACTAAAAGGAAAACTGCAGAAGAAACACACAGAAGGAAAAGTGAAGTGGAGGAAAGGAAAGAACAACAACAACAAAAAAACCCAGGCATAAATATTTCATTAAAAACCTCATATAGTGAAAATCAATAATATAATCATAGGTTCATTGTAAATGTCAGTTTGGGCAGATACTGTTTTGACAAATGTCATCATAAGATATGAATGATTTGGGAAGTTATAAACATGTGAAACAATGAGCTATAGTGGAAACTGTTTTGCAATCCTATCTTAACTAGATGCATTATAGAATCAGTTCACCTTTCAGTTTTCTAAAACCTGTAAGAGCTGCCTATTAAGGCAAGTAAGTATTCTTTAATTAATGCAAAGCTATATACACTGCTGTATTTGTTATATCTGGACCCAGCAGAGAAAGAGGCAGACAGAGAGAGGGAGCTGTTTCCTGTGGAGACATTTACTGTCCTGGCAGCAAAAGTGAAACCAACATGAAAGTGAGGCTTTGCACCGAGGAGGGGAGACTGCTCAAACATTTAAAAGGGACAGGACATCACATTCCTTCACCTGATTTTAAAAATCTCGCCAAATATATATACACATCATCATTTTTATGGCTAACATAAACCACTATATGACCTAATTAAAAGTTGTGAATGGACTACAGCAGACTCTAAAATTGCAAGGGATTATTCTGCCCTAGAATAGCAACTCACTAAGTAAACAATGTACACGTTCAGGAGCACAACTGGTTTTTACGCTATCTTGGAATAATGTAGTGATGGTGGTACGGCAGTGTCCTGGACAAAAGGAACAGTTGGTTGTGAGAAATCAATTGGACCTGGTACCAAAGTTTTTTCCACTAAGTCATGAACATAAGGAGTTGTAACAGAACAAAGTTTGATCAGAGGAACAAGACGACCCACTGTAACAACCCTGGACTCTGGTGCTTGTCGAGGCTGTAACTGGTTCATGTGTTGATTCCATAACGTGCCATAAGTTTTACCATAAACAAAACAGGTCCCATGAATTTTACAAATTCTCCAGGTTCACATTTCATTCCACAACTGCAGTTCTGAATCCACACTACAGGTATGTCTACACAGCAACTAGACACCCAGGGCTCGTCCGTGCTAGCTGATTTGGGCTGCGGGCTTCCAGGCTCAGGATGAAACCTGGGCTCTGGAACCTTCCCCCCCACAGGCCCCCAGAGCCCAGGCTCCAGCCCAAGCCCAGAAATCTACACAGCAATGAAAAAGCCCCACAGCCAGAGCCCCGCAAGACTGAGTTGGCTGGCGCTGGCCAGCTGCAGATTTTTCTTTGCTGTATAGACACATCTTAAGTCTCCTTCTGGAAAATAATGATGATAAGTCTCACATCATTGATCAATTTGCTTTGCTTGGGATTTGGATACACGTGAGGCAACATCAGGATGGGTCAGGTCCTAATAGGTACACAAAGACTGCTTCAAGAAAAAGAATTGCAGGTGTCTCCTGCATGTGGTGTGTGCCGGACAAGCAAGAAACTGGCCAATTTCTGCTGATGATTCAAACTAGACTTGTTAGCTCGTAAGGCATGCTTTAAGCGTTTGTACAAAGCCTTCCACTAGTCTGTTTGTAGCATGATGGTATAGAACAAAACTCCATTTGAGGCTAGGAACCTATGAAATCCTTCAGAATAGAGTCAAGGTTCTTTGTCCTTCACCAAGTGTCACGGTAAACCAAATTGGCTAAGCAAGGTATGAAGATGACCAATGGTCTTGATAGCTGTAGTAGAAATCATTCTAAAAACATGTGGCCATTTCAAATGGGCATCGACTACGACCAAACACATTTTACACTTTAATGGTCTGGCAACCACGTGAAAAAGTGTGTCTAAGGAACCTGAAGGTCACAACCTAGGGTGCAGATGAGCTGGGCCAAGATCATGTTGAATTTGCTCACACTGCAGTACAGCATTTTGCCTTCCTCTCAATGTCTTTGTCAATCCCTGGCCACTATACATGACTTCGGGCTATGGCTTTCATCTATACAATGCCAGAATGAGCTTTGTGACGAGCTTCCAAAACCTGAAATTGAAGAGATTTTGGAATGATCACACGCAAATCATAAGTCATGGATAATTCATGCTGTTATGACACAAACTGTGTAAATCAGGGATTCTTATGATCCAACACTGTACTACCATTCTTTTCACAAGAGAAAATACAACATCCATAATGGTTTCTTTGTTGATGTCTGTGATAGTAATGAGTAGCCTATCCATCAAATTGAGATAGAATACTTCATCTGAAGTTTCTTTGGGTTGATGAAAGCTTACACTATTCCATTCTCTAAAGGGACTCGGGCACAACAACCCAATCAGTGTTGCCATGCTGAGACCCTTCCGAGAATTGAAAAGTATAAGAATGAGCTGAAAGTAGCAATACCCATCATTGCAGATGAGCAGCATTTAATGATGAAATTACATGTTTCAGTCCAAAAATTAAAAACAACAGGCAAAGATCCACCAGCAAGATAAAACGTCTAGCATACAGAAAAGTAGGGAACTTCTGAATTCTGAAGGTAGAACGAGAAGTTCTCAGCATTATTTGTGCACAGTTCTTTTCGGGTGTAATGAGTGTTCATGAAGCAAAGGCAATTGGTTTCTCCATGCAATCAGGAAAAACGTGAGAAAGAACTGCAGCCTTCCATACGGTGAAGTATCAAAAGCCAAATGCAATCGTAGCGAGGCATCAAAGTGCACAGAACTTTGGCTGATGTCAACAGTTTCTTTGCTACCTTAAATGCACACACTCACTCGAGTCCATTTCCATTTTTCCTTTGCTTGTAACAGTTCATGTAAAGGTGCCAATACTGTTGCCAGATTAGGTAGAAATTTACCATAGTAGTTAAGTAGTCCTAAGAATGAACATAGCTGTGACGCATTCTCGAGTGGAGGCACTTGATGAATTGCCTTCCTTTTCTCCAGCGATTGCTTTAATTTTCATCAATTACATGTCCAAGGTATTCAAATGAAGGTTTGAAAAAGTCTCATTTGTCTTGACATACTCTCAGTCCATGGTCTTCCAAGCATTGCAAGACAGTATCCAAATTTTGAATATAAGCCTCTTGATCCTTACTTGTAACAGGGATGTCATCCAAATCAGAATCTCAACCATGGCTTTCTGGACAGGGCAGTTGCCAATGTGATACCAAAAGACCATCTGCTATAACAAAATAAGCCTTTTTTGCATGTTGACTGTGAGACATATGCAAGATGCTGGATCAGTCCCCATTTGTAGGTATGCATACACTGATCTCCACTAAGAGTAGCAAACAAAGCTTAAGTAAGAGGTAGCAGATACTCATCTCCACATAAAACTGGATTTGGCATCACTCTGAAAGCGCCACTGATTTGATGAAATCATTCTTCTTGATCACTGGTATGATGGGTATAACACACTTTTTGTGTGAAATGGGTGCTAAAACTATGATTGTCACTAAACAGGCCAAATCAACTTCCACCAAAGGCTTCAAGGCATAAACACAACTCTGTGGTTGCAATATTTTGGCTGGCTGTCACACTTAACAGTGAGCTTCACTGACACATTGCTCATCTCTCCAAATTCTTCAAAAACTTTTGAGCATCTGTCCAGTATTTCTTGAAGATTTCAAGGTGCTTTTGTGACTTCCTTGATCTTGGTCCAATTCACTGTAAGCACCTCAAGCCATGATCTTCCAAATAACGGTGGCTACTTTCCTTCAGTTGTTTTATCCTTGTGTGTGACTGATTGTCCATCATGTTGAATTTTCATCTGCAGTGTCCCTTTTGGGACTAACTTGTCTCCAGTATAAATCTTCAAACCAGAGGTTTTTTCCAGAGGAATTTGTGACAATATATGATGATAGGTAGATGCAGAAATCAGTGAAACAACAGATTCAGTATCAAGCTCCATTCTTGTTAGAACTCCCTGGATCAAGGGTGTGATCCAGATGACATCTCTTGACTGCAGCCTCCAAAGGATCAAGGGTGTGATCCAGATGACATCTCTTGACTGCAGCCTCCAAAAACAGTCTTGATTAGTATCACTAGAGCTCTTGTCTTTTTCCGTATTATGAATTCCCAATGTCCACCACTGCTTAGGTTCAGTCTTCATAGATATATTCTTGGATGGATGGTTACTCAGTTGCTGGTCATTGAACTGTGCAGCAGTATAGTGATATGTCCTTTCTTTTGGCACTTTCTGCAAAAAACCTGTCATGTCAGCAATTTCTCTCTCTCTCTAGTTTGTGCACAACACCCACAAGGAAATTCCTTACATTGCCATGGTTCTGTCCCGTGTGAGGTATAGTAATACAATACCCCCATTTAACAGATGAAGAAACTGAGGAACAAAAGTCATTAGGTGATCTACTCAAGGTCACACCAGAAGTTTGCAACAAAGCTGACTTATAACCAACGTGTCTTGATTCCCACAGTTGGGCCTCGAATACACCCAGTAAAAACATAGTTTTGTTGCTGATTGCTTTTGTTTACATTTTAGTTATCTTAATGCTTTGCTCTTCTCTCTCACAGTACATCTGCTGCTTTTATATGACAGGCCAATTGTTTTAAATAACTCTAGAGGTAAGGAGCAAGTCTCTCTTTCTGTCAGACTTATTTTTGCCACACCCGCTTTCTCTCTTTCCCTCTGGATTTGTATTCAGAAGCTCAGACAATTTAAAACTAACAATATGAATGACAGACATGAAAGGTAAAACAACCCAGCTTACCACTACTTTTTACTATAGCAACAGAGTTTGAATGGATGCCGAATAAATGACACAGTGGCCTTTTCACATCCCCTCTTCTTTCCAAGGCATTCTTTTTTCCCGTCTCCTTTTTAATTCAGCCCATTCACAGCGGATTAGCATAACATCTTTTTAGGCTTTGAAGGGTAACAACTGTAATCGCTTCACCTCATCATTTTATTTAGAAATTGTCGTCAGAGGAGTAATTTGATTAGTCATAACAATCCAAGTTTCATCTAACCAAATAGAAAATTCATTATAAAGTTGTGCTGGTGCATCAGCTTATTTTGAGTGAATGTGAAAAAAATACATACAATCAGAGATGTGAATGGCTGGTATGAAAGGAAGAAAACCATCCTTTCTTAACAAAAGGCTCCCAACAAAGGATAAAGTAGCTTGCAGAAATCCTTACTCCCATTGGCACCGTTGTCTCAAGACTAGTAATGACCTACACATTAAAAAGCTTAGTTTTAAACTGGAGAAGGAAGAAAACAGCCTGTCTTTGACTGGTATTGTAACAGTGAGTGTGCAAGGAAAGCATGTATGAAAAAACATGCGAAGTGTACGGTTTTCTTTGCATAGGCTGAGGAATCAGATGTCAGGATTTTTAATATAATGCCTAGTCTTAGTTGCCTATTATCACTTTCAGAAATAGTTTAAAGTAAACATAAAATGAACACATGCTAAAAAAGGGAAAAACTAGTATCATTCCTAGCTGAAGGCTGGATAAGAATAATAATAATATGAGAGAGAGAGAACACCTTCGCACTTCCAAAGACTTCTAGTTGTCCTTATGTCCAGAAGCATAAATCTAAGAAAAGCTCTCCTTTTTGTGAGACATAAGGATAGCACTTGGGGCAGTGGCACAGATGCCACAGTTAGCTTTCAATTTAGAAGTAAAGCACTCCCTCTTTTTTCTAGTAAAATGATTTAAGATGCTCAGATGTAATGGGATGGAGTTGTAGAAGGCAGCATTTGTTATTTTAGAGATTTAGGAGTATTAGGATCCAGCTGACAAATCTTTGAGCTGTTAGAATGGCTTAAGACTGTTTTGAGCATTCTGAGTCCATAACTATCTTCTTGATTTTCATTTTTACAGATTTCTGAGGATTTTTGCACAACATATGGATGGCATTAAGAGCATTAAGGATTTATACATTTGTATTATGATGAAAACACATGAAGGCTAAACTATACATGAGGTTGTGTGTAATCCAGCTTCTGCTCATGGTCGAGTTTCACTGTAGATGCAGTCTGGTCTGAGATCATTAAAAGGAGAAAGAAAGAAAAAGATTTACATTAATCATACTAACTTCAGGTTTTATTAAAGCAATTTTAAGGCTTTGTGGAGGTTGAGATTACTCATCCCCACCATTAAAATTAATTCACTAAGACGACCTTTGTCTGAATGTTTTTTAATTCAATATATAAATTGTTGTTTACTCGTCTCCTTTCTAGCCACAAACTGTTTGGAGTCCTTCTCCTGGCCACACACCTCAGGGTTTATTTTAACCTGTTCTCCCCACCACCCTTACAAACTTGTGCAGCTTTCTAGTTACAAAAGCATACAATCCTTAGCTCATTCAGCCAAGAACGGGAGGAGCAACGGGAAGCGTTGGAAGCTATCTGCCCCAGCAGGTCTCTTCTATTTCTGAAATGCTTGCTAGTCTCCCCCCCCAGTTTGCAATTCCTTTCTATGCCTTTTTCACCTCTTGAGTAATGGGCTAATTAGCCTTCTGGGCTCTCTTCAGCCTAGCCCAATCCACTAATTAGGCACAGCTCTCTCCAATAAGGACTATTCCAGGGCAACTACTTGTTGTAGTTGCAATTCCCAGAGTGCTACATCAGCTTCTGCTTCCCAGCATTCGGTCTCACTCTTTTTGTACACACTTCCTTTATCATAATTCTGACACTTGCACTTGTACCGCTCCTTTTGTCTTAAGTATCTATGAAGTCTCTATGATAGCATCTTTCAACCCTACATTGGAGGAAGCACCTCAAGAGGTTTTGTCCCAGCCTCATTTCGTCGTATGTCTATCTCTAACATAAGACGTGCTGCTTTCTACAACTCATCCCCAAGAATTTACTTTTCGCCACATTTTAAAAATGGGAAAACTGGACAGAAAGGTTAAGAAAGAAAAGTAGGCCTCAGACATTGCACAAATGTTGACAGCTAATTATTTTTGTAAGCAATGTTTGGTATGTACATGCAGCTGCAGTAATCGTACTCACAGTGTACGTGCAAATGCATGTGCATTTTCCCTGTATACTCTGGGATGCTTTGCAAGATTCCAGCCCTAACTGAATTGCCAGACACTGAGGGGGAAGTTCATTTCAGAGTCAGGAGAGAACTCAGGGATTTCTCACTTTCAGTCTTATGCTCAGCACAAGTCTCTTAGAATATAGAACTACATGTTGTACCTTCAAATCCCCACCGCTTTTTGATTTGTCAGCTGCTTGCTGAAAATAAAGCAAGACTATTAGCTTTATTGTGAGTACACCGTCAAGTAAACAAGCTATTTTGTTCACAGAAAAAATGGTGATCTACTGTGCAAGTAACTCTGAAATAATTAGAAGAAAGACTGATACAGACTACAATGAAAACAAGATCTATTTATTTAGTAAAGAACTCTCACCAGAAAACTTGAAAAAGATTATGTTTGAAGTGGACGATGTTAAAAAAAATCCACAAGGAACACAATGCTTTTGGGAAAGAAAGTGAGAGAAATGTCACAACAAAACATGAAAGTGTGCATTAATATTTTATATTTCCCATGGAAACGCAGCAACATGCCTTCAAAGATGTTTAACCAAGTTGAAAATAAGTTGCAGAAATGTTCACATCACAGGCTAAATTCTAGCTGACTTTTGTTTACCCAATGATTTGATGGCTGTATTTTTCAGTGTTGATTATGATGATCTCTCTTTTTTCTCACTTTGCTGTAAAACATCTAGTTAGGCATCCAGTCAGGAGATAAAGAACATAAGGTTTTTAAAATGAGCGCTGTGGTGAGATAAGTAAAACCTCTAACAGACAACACAGCTCTTAGTTTAAAAAATTATTTTACAAGAAAATGACCAAGTTCCAAGTTACTATGAAGAGAAAGTTCTGAACTATGTATGCACACTTTCTATTTTAGTGATTTGTCACTCTTGTTTCTATCTTAAAATTATTACATGTGATTTGATAGGTAATATCTTCTGCAAGTAGAATTCAAGATATTGTAAGTTGGTTCTAACTACTATAATGGCCAGTAAATATCACAGAAAATGACTAGGTGTTGAGAAGGAAAAAAGCAAGGAACTTTAACCTGTCACACAAGGAAGAATAGGTATAGCATGATTTAAATGGCGTAACACAGAAGAACATAATACTATATTATAGTTTCCTCCTAGCCCAGAGTACTGGTAATGACAAAAGTCTTTCACCTTCAGGATGTTAGTCTGAATCCAAACCAGCTCTGCAGAGACAAAGTTATTACCATCTCATGGCCATTCAATGGGTTATGTGAAAAAAATGTGCCTAATAAGAACTGGAGCTGGATCACTAAAACTTTTGAGGTACTTCCTTCTACACAGTGTTGAAGTATAAGGGTGGAGTGATAAATTTGCTCAGTAGCTGCTGGTTATGCTAGTAAAAAAAAAAATTAAAAAAAAATCAGGCGCCAGGATAACCATCTTTTGAATTCACTAAAATCACTAAATTGTATTTTTTATTTTTAACAAAAAAGGAACTTATGTAATAAACTGTCCATTAAGATACAGAAGCACTGATGAGTGAAGTTAAAGAATAAAGTTATTATTTAATTGCTTGTTACATTAACTACTCAAAATAAAACAGCCTGGATATTTCTTCATTACATTCTTCATCATTATGTGGCCCATGGAGTCAATGGTGCTAGATTTCCCCTTGATATAGTAGAAAGGGGGCAGCTGGCAGAGCATTCTCCACAAGGACCCCAGGACTCTGGAATGCACTCCTGATCATTGTCCAAAATAGCCCAGATTTACTGACTTGCACACTCCAGGGCCTATTTGTTTTGCTTTGATGAGCAATATGTGGGTTACTGGTATGAGGGTAATATATGTGCTGCTACTTGGTAGGAGGGGTGAGCTGATTGAGTTGCGTTTTGTTTTCATAATTTTAAATAACTGGCTGGATGTTTTGACTCTGTGTATGGACACTCCTTAATTATTCTAAATCCTGAGAAAAATCAACAAATAAATGAGATAGCACAGTTCTCTCTTTCAAATCTAGAGGATCCTAAGTATTCTCAAACTCTACCAAAAATGCAGTGCAGATATCTTTATCCTAACACTGGGTTGAAAGGGTAATGGCTCTATAATAGACTAACACAGTAAACTCATATACAAATCCTGGCTTTTGTTATGACCAACAGTGAACTATTACACGTTCAGTGAGCTACTAGGACCTTATGAAATCAAATGTCTGTGTCCTAGGCATGTGAAGAATTGTTTGTTTGTAACTTATGAGTAAGGTTACGATTCTGTCATGGATATTTTTTATAAAAATCAGGCACATGTCACAGGCAATAAACAAAAATTCATGGAAGTCCACAACCTGTTCCTGACTTTTATTCAAAATACCTGGAGGAGGGGGACAAACAGAGTGCCGCAGGGCTTACACTGATCCAGTCCTACCACTGAACCTGGTGCAGGGACTGACCTCTGCTGCTAACGCTGTAGTGGGGCCGACCCAACCCTGCCAGCTGCTCCAGCCTTGCCCCAAAAGAACTCTCAGAGGTCTTGGGAAATCATGGAATAGGTGACATCCATGGTTGTGTATTTGTTTGTTGTTTTTAAGGCAAATCAAATAATTCAATTTAATCAAATTCACATCTACAGCAGTTCTCTGCATTGGCTTCTTGAAATAAATTACAACGGGATTCGTACTTCTGGGGAAACACGAGATTTTCAGCTAGCTCCACTTCAGTGCTATGACAATACAACAAAACTACAATAGGGTCCAGAGCTTCTGAAAAGTTCTATTCGGATCCCTTGTCTAGATTCATCTCATCTTCAACAATGGAATTGTAACCAAGTTAAAAACCTGTATTACTATACAACTATCTATACAAATTCTTTTAGCTTTTTGAGCTTATAAGAAAACTTTAATTATCCACAACCACAATACATTTGAAATTTACTTATTTAAAACAACACCATTTGATCTAGCTAAAGAATGTCAGCCTCCAGAGATTATTCACAGCAAATAAGGAACCCTCCATCATGGCAACCAGCTTACCTGCTCTCTAGATCTGGACATGCACATTTCTTATTCTACTAGAATCAATTTGCCATTTCATCATCACCAAATTCCCAGCCGCTTTTATAAAGTGAATGTGGCAGCATTCATTTACAAGGCAATATGAGAACTCAGTACTTTACAACTACATGCTGCCTGCTGCAATAATGATCAACCATCTGTTCAAATCTGGGGTGAAGTCCCAGAGGACTGGAGAAGGGCACACACAGTACCTATCTTTAAAAAGAGGACCTAGGAAAATTACAGACCACTCAGCCTAATTTCAATCCCTGGAAAGATACTGGAACAAATTATCAAGCAATCCATTTGTAAGCACCTACAGGATAATAGGTTTATAAATAATGGCCAACATAAATTTGTGAAGAACGAATCACACAAACACAACTTCATTTCCTTCTTTGACAGGGTTACTGACCTAGTGGATAGCAGGAAGCAGCAGACACAATATATCTTGATTTTAGTAAGGTTTTCAATACAGTCACAGAAGACATTTTCATAAGCAAACTAGAGATAGGTAGTCTAAATTAAATTACTATACGGTGGGTGCACAACTAGTTGAAAATCAATTGTTTTCTGTCAAACTGGGAGGACATATCTAGTGGGGTTCCATAGGGGTCTGTCATGGGTCTAGTACTATTCAATATTTTCATTAGTGACTTGGATAATGGAGTGGAAAGTATGCTTATAAAATCTGTGAATGACGTCAAGCTGGGAGGGGATGCTACCATTTTGGGTTTAGAATTCAAAACAATCATGACAAACAGGAGAACTGATTTGAAATCAACAAGATGAAAATCAATAATGACAAATGCAAAGCACTACACTTAGGAAGGAAAAAATCAAATGAACAAACACAAAATGGGGACTCACTGAGCAAGCGAGGCAGTTGTACTGCAGAAAAGGATCAAGTGTTACAGTGGATCACAAACAGAATGAGAGTCAACAATGCAATGCAGTTGAGAAAAAGGCTAATATTATTCTGGGGTGTATTAACAGGGTTAGTATTAGGGTCATAAGTAAGTACCGGGAGGTAATTGTCCTACTGTACTTGGCATTGGTGAGGCCTCACCAGGAGTACTATGTCCATTTTAGGACACCACATTTTAAGAAAGATGTGGACAAATAGGAAAGAGTCTAGAGGAGTGCTACAAAAATGACAGAAGGTTTAGAAAACCTGACCTAAGAGGAAAGATTAAAAATATTCTGCATGTTTAGTTTTGAGAAAAGAAAACGGCGGAGAAAAGAAAACTGAGGGATGGGGGAGAGGGCGGGGGGGGGCGGGGGGGGGCAGAACCTGATGACAGTCTTCAGATATGTTAATGGGTGTTATAAAGAGTAATGTGATCAATTATTCTCTATGTCCACTGAAGGTAGGACAAGAAGTGAAAGCACTGGAATAATCTTCTAAGGGAGGCTGTGCAATCCCCGTCCTTGGAGGTTTTCAAGAATAGCTTAGACAAAAACCTTTATGGGATTGTCTAGATTTTCTTGGTCCTCCCTCAGTGTGGGAGGCTGTACTAGTTGACTTCTTGAGATCCCTTCCAGTTGTACATTTCGATGATCTTCAAGCACAGGATTGTAAGCAATTGGAAGTCCAAAGGCTGGCAACAGCAAATAAAGACTTTCACCTCTAGGTCTCTGTTTCACAACCAGTTCACGCTGTCAGACACAAATCTGATTCACCCCAGGTAGTTAATATCAGATAGGTGTTATATGGCCTTGTCAGATGCATTTCCTTATCAATTTGTCCCCTGGAACAATGAATCATCACAACTGGCACCCACAATGGGAGTTTCCACAAAGGTGCAAGGAAGAAAGTGGAGAATGAACTGAATTCTCAAATGCAGAGATTATCCTTCCTAGTGAGGGTTGAGGCCAGTAGGGTGGAGATGCCTAGACCACATTGCCACGCTGGAGTTGTTTTGTAGGTGGAAGACTCAAGTGTTCCGGGTTCTCAATCCAATACATTTCACAAGCAGTCCAGAATTTAGCAAATTTAATGGAATGCTCTCCAGTGACAGCAGGGAGGCAAAATTAGGGAGGATTAAGATGTGAAATTCAATCTCCTGGGTAGCATGGTGGATCAAGTAGCTGCAAACAGAATGGAAACTAGCCAACAGCCTTTCTAAATCTTGGAGAACTGTCAAATTCTAATCCACTCAGTATTAGATCTTTATCAAGGATAGAAAGTGAAAGACTCTAAAGAACTAAACAGAAAATCTGTTAATCTCTACAGAAAATAACGGTAACAACGTATTGAATTACCAGTGTTTCTAGGATTTGTTAGACTCCTATAGAATGTAATCTGTTCACTTTAAAACAGGCAGGATATCCAGATTTCACAGATTCTGAGGAACTAGGAAACAGAGGTTTAGTCTGAGGTTGCTTCAACACAGGCCTTGTCTCTACTACACAATTAAATTGACCTATGTTAGACCAATGTAGAGACATCACAGTAATTACTGTCCATACTACTCTCCTTCTGTTGGTGGTGCATGTCCTCACCAGGAGTGCTTGCGCTGAATTAAGTGGGGCAAGTGTGGGGGGACTGAGAGCCCTAGTGGTGAGCCCCACTGCTGGGTGCTGACAGCCCAAGCGGTCGGCTCTGTGTACCACACTGCCAGGCACTGATAGCAGCTCGAAGCTCTGCATGGAGCCCACAGCCCAGGCTGTTAGCAGCGGGGCTCTGAGTGGAGACCAGGTGGCCAGCAGGGCTCACAGCTGTGAGCTTCGTGGGTTGCTGAGATGTAAGTAACGCAGTGTCAACACAGACATCATGTCACCCTATCTGCATCAATCTAAGTGATCTGCCTCTTGTGGACATGGAGTTATTAGTTCGGTGTAGGGGGGACTTACATCGGCAGGAGTAGTAGGGTAGACACTTACAGAGTTAGGTCGACATAATCTTCTTCAGTCAACCTAACCATGTAGTGTATACCAGACCTAAGTGTTTCCTAATGTAATCAATCAGGCAGACAATTAAACATCCAAATATTGTTCACATACATAAAAGATATCCTTTTTTTATTTTAAATGCTGTGGTCAGCATATAATCTTATGATACAACTATCTAATATACCTTTATAATGCCACAGGAATTAATCAAGAGATTTTTTTCAAGATGGGACAAATGGCAGCCATTTCACAATCATGGACCTAACCAGTAGGAAATTCCCATGTCAAAGATTACTGGAAAATAGTCAGAGATAAAGTAGCTAAGATTGCAGTTTTTCTGTCACTGTTCAATGTTCTCAATGCCAAGGAATATAATTGAAAAATCTGTATCTTAGCCAGGTTTATGGCTCCCTTAACTGTCCCAGCATTTTGGAATACCCTATTTTGAAAATGAGATAGGTACAAAGATGCAAAGCGGGTACGGATGTAAGAAAAAAGAAAGGCAAGGAATGCTGAAAGAAAATGGGAGCAAGTAAGGGAAGGGCATTAAAAATAAAAGATGAGGGAACAGAAGATGGCAGACATTTTATTTTTACCACTTTTCACAAGTACTAGCAAACAGCAATACTGATGCAAAAGGTCACTTTAGTAATATATCTACATCAACAGAATCAAATGTTACCTATCATACCGAAAACTTTGAAGATAAGAAGTCTGGTACTTTTTGTAATGTCTAAATTCTTCTATTTATAGTGTCAATCAATAAAAAGTGGAATAGAGACAACCAGGGGAATTACAGACCAGTCAGCTTAACTTCAGGACCCGGAAAGACAATGGAGCAAAGAATTAAGCAATCAATTGCATACTCCTAGAAGATAATAAGGTGATAAGAACAGTCAGCATGGATTTATCAAGAACAAATCATGTCAAGCCAACCTACTAGCTTTCTTTCACAGGCCTTGCGGATGGAGGGAAGTAGTAGATATGGCATACCTTGACTTTAGTAAGGCTTTTTATATTGTCTTGCATGACCTTCTCATAAACAAACTAGGGAAATACTACCTAAATGGAGCTACTATAAGGAGGATGCATAAGTGGTTGGAAAATGTTTCCGGAGAGTAGTTATCAGTAATTCACAGTCAAGATGGAAGAGCACATTGAGTGGGGTCCTGTAGGGGAAGTCCTGGGGCCGGTTCTATTCAATATCTTCATCAATGATTGAGATAATGGCATAGAGAGTACACTTATAAAGTTTGAGCATGATATCAAGCTGGCAGCAGTTGTAAGTACTTTGGAGGATAGGATTAAAATTCAAAATGATATGGACAAACTGGAGAAATGGTCTGAAGTAAATAGGATGAAATTTAATAATGACAATTGCAAAGTACTCCAGGTCGGAGGGAACAATCACTTGCACACATACAAAATTGGAAATGAGGCCCTAGGAAAGGGTGTGGCAGAAAGGGATCTAGGGATCATAGTGAATCACAAGGTAAATATGAGTCAACAGTATAACACTATTTATTGCATAAAAAGGAAATATCATTCTGGGATGTATTAGCAGGAACGTTGTAAGCAAGACACAAGTAGCAATTCTTCCGCTCCACTCCGCACTAATTAGACTTCAGCTGGAGTATTATGTCCAGTTCTGGGTGCAATGTTTCAGGAAAGATGTAGACAAACTGAAGAAAGTCCAGAGAAGAGAAACAAAAGTGATTACAGGTCTAGCAAACATGACCTATGAGGGAAGATATAAAAAACTGGGTTTGTTTAGTTTGGAGAAGAGAAGACTGAGGCTGGGTCTACACAGACGGCGGCAAATTCACTGCCGTCAGTTTGATGTCTCTGGATCAACTGAGCGGTCTGTGTAGATCTGCTCAGTTGATCCAGAAATCGACGTAGGAAAACCACCTCGGTAAGTGGCATAGCGCTGTGTCGACAGGAACGTTGTTCCCTTCGGTGCAGCACAGTGTGGATGGTGCGCGGAGCAGACGCAGAAAAGTCAATGGGAGATATGCAAGTGATTTACGTTACTAACGTATCTCCCGCTGACTGCCGCTGAATCCGGAAGGTAAGTGTAGACTGGGCCTGAGGGGGGACATGATTAACAGTTGTCAAGTATATAAAAAGAAGAGGAAGAAAAAATGTTCTCTTTAACCTCTGAGGATAGGATGAAATGCAACGGGCTTAAATTGCAGCAAGAGCGATTTAGGTTGGACATTAAGAAAAACTTCCTAACTGTCAGGGTAGTTAAGCACTGGAATAAATTGTGGTTAAGCACTGAAAAAAATTGCCTAGGGAGGTTGTGAAAAATGAAGATTTTTAAGAGCAGGTTAGACAAACACCTGTCAGGAATGGTCTAGATAATACTTAGACCTGCCTTGAATGTAGGGGACTGGACTAGAAGACCTCTCGAGGTCCCTTCTAGTCCTACACTTCTATAATTGTATAATTTATGACTCTGTATCCACTTCTGTTGACCACAGTGGATGTGGCACATTCAGTGTCCACCATCTGATCTATGCTAGGAAATCCTCATTTCTGCTGTTACAGGTATAATATTTTAAACAACATAATATTAGTGCATTTCTGAGGCTTGCAAATGTGGCTTCTTTCCTTTCATGGTGGGTCCAGATCCAGAACTAAAGTAGAGCCATCATTTCCTTCCTACAACCCCCAAAACCTCCATTGACCCCACCTCCATACTGCTTATACTGTCACCATTGCAAGTAGTTTCTCTTGGAGCAACAGAGAAATAAGTCACTCAGTTAAAGTCATGTGTGTTACAATCACCAAGTCCTGCAGAATCCAGGCATAACACACTACCACGATGTTGCTACAAAAAAACAGCAAAAAAAAAAAAAAAAAAAAAAAAACCCCAAAAATTCATTTTTTATCTTCAGAGCTCCTATGTAGATCTTTGTCAATGTACAGGACAATATAACATGGAGCCCAAGTATTATTTTTATTCTCTGGTTTTTATAAATCACCTAAGAATGTGCAAATGCTTATAAGCAGATAGAAAATGTGAAACACTGCATATTTGTTTTAAAACACTTGAAAATCAAGGAAAGCTAATATTGAGTAATATTTGGACTCAAAATCTGGTCATTCCTAATTTATAGGGGTTGATTTTTTTAATACATTGAAGTCAAGCAAAGTTACAGACTATGTGCTTCAAAAATGTAATATGTATAAAAATAAATTAAGCTTAATATTGGAATTAACTGAAAGATGCAGTCGACTATTCAACTGTTTTAAAATGGTTTCAAAATAAAATTTCCCTGAGAAAGTTATTGGATTCACACAAAATGCAATCCGATTTTATCCAAAAGCAGTAAATCAGGGCTTCTGATTAAAAATGCAGTACTAAAACCCACAGTCTCTGAACACTGGGAGAAAGAGAAAAAGACCTGGAATTACTTGTGCTTATACCCGTTCTAGAACATAATGCACTCAGTGCTCTCCAGCAACATTAAACACCTGAGCTTCAGCTGATGGACAGTTTTATAAAGGGGATTAGAGATAGGAAGAAGTCTAATGTAGAGTGTTACCTTCACCTCAGTACCATGCAAGGTGATTTCTGGCTCTTGCTCTTCATTGCTTGTGATTGTGTGTGTAAATCAGAGTAATTTGATTTCACATTACTCCCCTCAGGGAATACCTCAAGTATCAAAAGGTACTAGGTAATTTAGAGTTTACTGTTGACATTCCTAAAAGGAATCCCTGAATTGTGGAGACCAGCATGTAAAGAACAAGTGGCAAACGCAGCTCTCCCATCAGCATTCCTGAAATTAAAAGTGCGGCAAATATTCCCTCTGAAATAAGTTTGAATAAAGTAGTCTTATTTATGCATATCAGATGGCTTCAAATGCCCAGCTTATGTAATTAATTCCACAGCTACTGGTATCAATGAAATAAAAAATCCCTTACTCAGATCAGTATTTGGAAAGCTGGTGATATTCATACCAATTTCATTTACGTGAACATGGCTGGACTATAGGTCTTGTATCTAGAACTCATAAAATGCTTCTGAGCAGTGTCCATTGTTTTAATTACAATTACTGCTATTTCATACTGGTTCACGCACAAATTGGTGGATCATGTATCTCTTGTCATTAAAATAATTCTAGCTATGGTTGATTCATGGTTTACTATTATGATCTTAAACGGGAACAGGGAAAATCCAAGCTGGTGGCATGCTGAAATTCCATTTCCACCTCTGGATGGCCCAACAGCTCAATAAAACTTTCTCCTGCATGAGATTAAGGATGTCATGCAAACGTGCTTAAAGTGATCTCCTTTTGTTCTAAAACCTTTTGAATAAAATTAGGGAATGCTTTCTACATTTTGACCACCACATAAACCTCAAACACGTGTAGTAATGGTGTCCCTCCCCCAAAAAATCATTAGAGGAGCACTAAAAAAAATAATTACTTCAGTGTGAGAAACTAGATGTTTAAATAGGGGGATCTCAAGTAGAAGTAGGGAGATTATATTACTTCTGTGTTTGACATTGATGCCCCCACTACTGGAATATTGTATCCATACTTCAAGAAGAACGTTGACAAACTGAAGAGGGTTCAGAGAAGATATACAAGAATGATTAAAAGACTGGAAAACCAGCCCTACAGTGAGAGACTAAAGAAGCTTGATCTGTTTAATTTAACCAAGGAGAAGATTAAAGGGTAACTTGATCACAGTCTGTAAATACCTACAGGGAGAACAATAATGTGATAATTTAGAAGAGAATCAAACTAGCAGTCAAAAGTATAAAAAGATCCAACCACTGGAAGTTGAAACAAGACAAATTCAGACTTCAAATAAACAAACTTGTAACACTGATGGTAACTGACCATTGGAACAACTTACAAAGAGTTGTGGTGGATTTTCCATCACTAGCAATTTTTAAATCAAGATTGATTTTTTTTTTAAAGAAATGCTCTAATTCAAACAGGAATTAGTTCAGGAAAATTCTATGGCTTATTTTATAGAAGAGGTCAGACAACATTAAACCCAATGGTCTCTTCTTGATTTGGAATCTATTAATCTATTTTATATGCATTTAGGTAAATATCAGAAAGCTTCACGTATTTGAGGATCAATCAGTAACTTGGAAAAATCTTTCCATTTTCTAATTTAAAAAAAATCTCTACCCTCTCCCTTTTGGCGGAAAGCATCCTTTTGTACTTGTATTTACTGCTACAGGAAGAGTTTTGAGTCCTGCAAATTTTCGTTTAAGATCAGAAATGCCATCAGTCACAATTTTAAGGATACAACTGCAGTGTATTTGCATTTATAGCCTCTCAGGATCCAAAACAGACTGATACCAGTCAATGGACTCCCACTGTCTTCAGTGGCCTTTAGCTTGAGATCCAACTGCCATGGGAATGAATTCAGCATAACTACCTTTGAATAGAGTGGACCAAGTGCACACTTACAGCTCAAACTTTTTTATTTACAGCCAGACTTTTTTATTTCTAAAAAAAGTTTAAAAAGTCATTTTCGAATTATTTCCAGATGTATGTTATTTCAAAAGGCATTTTCTTCTACCTGTATGAACTAAACATGCCTATAGATGGACGGATAAAATAATGTTGCCTGAAGTAGCAACATAAACTGAAAGTGCAAGGAAACTTTTTTTTGGGTTAGAGTTCATATTTAAAAAAATAAAATGAACACTGAACTTTATTTGTTATTTTAAACGTCTTGGGACTGGACTACCAATCCCACCACTTACACAGTAGTTATTTCTTGCCATGGTTGCTTCATCCTAATTTAATTTTATGATTTTTACCTAGTTTTATAATACTTATAAGCTAGACAAAATACCAGTATCAGTATTAGTGTCAAACTTGGCATCCTGATAACTGACGATCAGTCTGTAATATATTGCCTCATCTAGTTTCTGGCTATTAACAGTTAGTTGTCCCATTTGTGCTCTTAAATGTCTATTTACATGCTAAATTATTTGAAGTATCATTCTTCTCTGGCTCTTTTAATTTAGTTTCCTTTTCTTTGCGGCTGACACAATCTAAAATGGTAAAATGAAATGCCATCACACAGCACAACGGTGAAAGCTCACTTCAAATTTTTGCACATTCATACTTCAAAAGATATGGAAATCCAAAATGTGACAAATCAGTAATAACATACTCCATAGTTCTGAATGGCCTTGGCCGATTCTGCAGCTGAGGTCAGTGTATTCAATCATCCTATATTCAGTCATCTGTCAATACTTCGGTTAAGCAGGTTCAAGTATAATTTATTCCTTATAATTTATATTGTGGTAAGTATGTTCTGTGCTGTCTGTGTAACAGTTGAACTTTGCCCTCAAAATTAATTTTGTTAACTTGCGCACGCTCTTTTAAAAATTACATGAAGAACTTTTGCTGATGTTAAATGTACATTGTAACACATTCTTTTCTCTTCGGCTTTCTTAATCAAGAGAATTATCCCCTTATTTTTCATACCGTGAAAAATTGACATTGCAGCTAAGGAAGTTACAAGACTGCCTTTGTTTCTGGTTAGCATCTAGATAGAGAGTTTTAAGACTGAAATTGGAGACTGTGTATATTACTACCCAGATCTGAAAACTGCTGTGACGGAGAACTCTTTTACTTTGGGTGGGGGGAAGGAGGAAGAGCAGTGAGGTCATGGGGAGAACGCATGCTGAGAGTATGAGTGTAATGGGTTTAAAGGGGGGCGGGGAGGGCACTCAGGTTCACAATGTAAAAGTTTCTATGCAATTCAAGAAGTTCATCTTACATATTTTAATACTGCAAACACTAAATAACCCTCTCATCTTACCCTACAATATTTTTTTTCAAGATATACCAAAGGTAGTGTGGTGCTTTAGAGGTGACAAGGCAACATCTTGTAGAGGAATTCATGCTCCAATCAGCTCATTTTGTTATTTAGGAAACTTAAGATGCCCATTGTGTCCAAAATGAGGACGCTCCGATTTAATTTCAATGACCCTCATTAGTTGGTTATCAATAAAGAAAACTAGTTAATCAACGGTTATAGCAAAAGTGCATCACTGGAAACCCTTTGAACTAAATTCATGGCAAGCAACATATTAGCATGAATCACATTATGAGCAAGTGAAAA
This sequence comes from Mesoclemmys tuberculata, assembly GCA_007922155.1. Lineage (NCBI taxonomy): Eukaryota > Metazoa > Chordata > Testudines > Chelidae > Mesoclemmys > Mesoclemmys tuberculata. The sequence continues at coordinate 41,247,136 of ML675604.1, read as the reverse complement.
AAAAAGTCACTAGAATCATTTCACTAAGAAAGTTAAATTAAAGATTAAATTTTTCAGGGATATTCACTTCTTCATATAACAGAGCAAGACATAGCTAGCATTATGAAGTTATATTTCTACCATCCCTATATCCTAAAACAACAGTGTGTAAAGGAACAGCTGTAAACTGACAGACCACATATCCATAAGGCAAAACAGAAAGATTAGTTTCAAACAGTCCTTTGAATTAGGTAAAAAAGAACTACACTCTCTGCATTTCAGAAACATTGCTTTGAACCCTAAACTTTAAGTAGGGTGCAAGTCCATTTCACAGGTTAAATGTTCCTTGATTTTATATGATTTTTTTTTAAGTAATTTAAAAAAACCAACAACGCTTTTTACAAAGTTCAATAGTAAGGCTCAATTTGATTGACTAACTGCAGGTTGCGTAACATCACAAGATGTGGCACTGACAGCTGCACAAAACTTTGTAATAAAATCTAGTTCAAATTTATTGGGTTCACAGTGGATACACTGATTCTATTGGCAACATACTGGGCACAGGGAAACACTTCTGATTTCCCTGTGAATGTATTCATTTCGGTGAAATAAAATACTGTAGCTGGAAAAGTTGAACAAGAATTAGCTGGGCATTTCTGTGGACTATGATCTAAAACAAACTAAAGAGTTTAACCAAGTTATTCACTCAGATATTTAAGACAGTCTGATATACTAACAATTTAAAAATATAAATACATTTTATGACATTTTAAGTATGAAAGTATTTATTCTCTTAGGGGCCACAAACTATAGCATTAATTTTACCACAGAAAACATGGCAAAAGTTTAAACTGATTCAAAATATATTGCTTTTAATTGCACTTTCAGTGGGCATAGTTCTGACATCTGCTCCAAGATGACTTGGTTTAGCCATGGTTATGCAGCCAAAAATCATACTCATGAGCCACATTCACAGAATTCTTACTACAGGAGAGGAGTTCACATAAGCAGCCACCTGATGGGAATCCTACTGTTGTGCATGTTGCTGTGAGATCAACTGACAGGGGATGGTAAAGTAGAAAGCAATCATGCCACTTCTCCTACCCCATCACCCAACTGAGTCAATTTTGCATTGTGTTAGAACAGTCTTAGTGATATATTATGAAACTGTTTACCCCCTTTACCACTTCCTGAAATTTTCTAGGATATTTCAGAACCTTTAGAAGCTCTCCCCATGTCTAAATCATAGCAATATATACATATTGGTACATAAATATGTGTTCATGCTAATAATTTATTACAGTTCAAACATTTAATTTTGTCTGGTAAACAAAAGAAAGCTAACTGATTTATTTTTTGCAGAAGACTTAGCTCATCATTTAACTCCCTTACTTTTATTATCTTAATTCATTTGAAGAAAATATTATACTAATTTGTCTTGAGAAGTACCTGTTCCTTTCCAGGTTCTGGAGAAAATATTTTGTGGCTATCACATAATACGAGGTAAACACACCACAAGCTTTTAATTGAATCAGCTACTAGATCATCTGAAGTGATGGGAAATAAGGGTGACAATATGCTACTGTAAACTGAACCTCCCTGTTTGTTCAAACCCAAAGTTGATTTAATGTTGTACATCACTGTGTGATGCAAATAGATACAGCAAAAGTAGCACTAGTCTTCCGAGGAGGTCTGTTCCAGCATTAACAGATTCCTTCATTGTTTACACTGCTGCAATCTATCAGACAACTCTCCCTGCTGTTGACACAATCAAGTAACTCTGAAATGAGTGGTTATAAATGCAGTCAGAGCAGGAGATACTAATAACATGAGCTCTAAGTTCTCATTTGAAGATGAAGTAATTTCTTGAATGGGCACCATGTGATTATGTTACTATATGTGGGGTCAATATGATTTACTCTGGCAGCTCTCAACTCAATCTCATATTTGGCTATCATTTGATATTAAAAAAAGCACGCCTTCTTCCAATCAACTCTCCCCTATGACTATCCACAAGTCACTGAGCTCTTTTTTGTGTCTATTTACTAGCATCTCTCAATTTGAATAAAGAACTACCCCCAGCTCTCCAGTACATGTCAGCATGACAGACAGATTTAAACAAGTGTACTTTCTACTCTTGAGTCCATGCTGACTAGCTTCTTCTAATTCTCTAGCTGTCCACAAGCACAAGACCCTGGAGAATACAAACTATTGAGCTTTACTTATTTTGTCTAAATCCTGCTTACTTGGAGAACAGTAATCTCCCAGCCAAACACCAAAACATAGGAATAACAGGAATAATAGCAAGTGGCAACCCATTACATGTTAAGACATCCAGGTGAGTCTAAGTATTTTGCTGGCACTATAATGGGGCATAAGTACAGATATTCTCTAACAGAAATGCCGTATTTAATTAGGTCTGAAGCAAGCAACATAGTGGAGGGGGAAAAACCTCTTACCTTTTGTAGCTATTCGAACACACTGAGTTTTCGTTTCCTGTTGAGGGGGGGAAATTAAAAAAAATACGGTCAAGTGCGTATTCTCCCACTTTACAAACGGTATTTGTGCTATAGATTAGCACTGCACAGGGTAGTGAAGTGCTCTAGGAATATTAGTGGAGACTGAGGAATAAAAGAATTTTTGCCTCTATAGATTTGACAAGCTCAGTAAAATTGTTAACCAATACATAAACACTCTCTAGATGCATAGGTATTTTACCACAAAAAGGCTTGCACATATTTTATTTATATAGACACCCAAATTATATTTATTTTTTCCCCATCAGCGGTTCATGCAATACATGAGATCACTCAATAGCCAGAGAAATGATTGGTTACACATACTGGGTAAGAGGCAGTCTCAACCTTAACTGAATTTCTTGGCCTTCTTGGGTGATCTCTCTCTTTATGTGTAATTAGATTTTTTAAAGCTAGTATTAAAAAAACAAGAAAAAGTTGTTTGATGGGATGTAACTGGCACTTTAAAGCCATTTAGGTCTGTTTTAATAAGAAATCAGAAAATTATTAAACCCAACAAGATCTGTGGTCGTCCCCCTTCCCTCCTCCAAGCAGCATTGCTTTCCTGGGATCTGTCATTGTCTTCAGAATTCCTTCATTCTTTTCCTGACTTAATTCTCCCCTCCCACAAGCCCCCCCAAAATATCTTAACTATATGCAAGAATTGTGTAACTCAAAAGGCCTGAGCCAACTGCTTTGAAAATCTGTGATGTAAAAATTAATAAAGTGAATTCAGAGCTGAATATTTATATGACATGGTTCAATCAAGAGGAATTTTTCAGCTCAGATAAAAGCCTCAGAGTTTACACTGGAAATGTCAATATAACCTTAACTAATGGGCATCTTCCTTAGGTATTGCTACATGTATGCATCTGCATTTAAACACTCTGAAGCAACCACTGTGTAATTTAGGCCTCAACCCATCAGAACACTTTCACATACACCTAATTTTAAGCACATGGCCATCCCACTGATTTAAAGTTAAGCATGTGCTTAAATATTGTGCATGGTTTGAGCCACAGTGAACAACTTCATTACATGTATGTTGTGGTAAAACAGAGAGATATCAGCAACTGAAAACAAAACTAATGAAAACTGAACAGAAATTTACCCCAATCTTTTATATCATACCAGAGAAGAACATTTCACACACACACAGCCTCTCTCAAACTAAAGATCAAATTTAAAAATTTTTTTACACACACACACACACACACACACACACACACACACACGTTTCTTTCTCACCTTCTGGTCATTACCTGTCAAAAAGTAGAAACTACATGGATCTGATTTTGCTTCTTACTGTTTATATTTTTCAATCATTACATAATGCATGAAATATCAGTTTCCCCAGAACCTAGTTCAGTTGTTGGAAGCCAACAAATCCGTTAGGAGGATTGATGCAGAAAGTGAGGACAATGCCTATAGGTGCATGACAGGTATCTTTTCTTCCCTCAATTAAGTCTAGAAAGAAAAAAGTCTCTCTCATGAAAAAAATCCTCCAGCTCCATAGCAGCTCCAGTGTGCAATTTCATTAGATATTGCATTTTTTCCTACCCTGACAATGATAAAGGAACAATTTTCATAATTATAGGTATAGGTGAGACTTCATTCAAAAGACTCAATGGCAGACCTATTCAATAGTTGAGATTTCTTTATTATTAGCCACAGCAGAAATCCAAATTGAAGAGTACAAATGGTTTCTATTTCTTTCGGAAGGACCTGGTGAAGATCATTTGCCTTCAGTCTAGCTGCATATCACCGCAATTTCCCTTAATCCCCCTTCACACCTGCTATAGGTGCTCTATACCCAGAATGTAGCAATTTCCTATAGGACTGTACTTATCTAAGCATAATTCATAAATTGAATTCTTAAATATCTCAAGTTACTATGCTGAATACAGTTCCCCAGCACCACTCAGATTTCAGTTTACAAAAGAAAATCATTTACTGATAACAGCATGAAGTGTACAAAGTCATATTGTTTTCACATCTGGAGCTCTCTGCAGAGTTTAACTTCCTGTCATTTTGTTCTTTTCAATATACACAGAGAATCAGCAGCAGTGCTCAACAACTGAGTCAAAAATGAAAAAGTAAGGAGGAAATGAAGGTGACCCAAAGCCTTACCCTTTACTAGTGCACAGCATTCAAACAATCTTAAAGCAGACCTAGCATGGGCATGGGGTTACCTCACAATCAGTGGATTTTTATATTTTGTTTGATGTTTGGTGTAAGAACCCTGAAAAGTTTACCTCATTTTATTAGCCTGCTGAGCAACATAGGTTCTCTTTATCCTTCAGTAATTTAATCTTTTGAGGTGTGCAAGTATTGAGAGTTAGGGGAAGAATAAAGGATGTTATTTACTGGGGAGGCACAATCACACATCTGAAATTATTTCACTCAAACTATTACTCAGATTTATCAAATTTTCACCTAGCATTTACTAAGAAGCAGGTGTACTGTGAAATATGAATGGCTCAGAGCCATGCTACTGCAGTACAGAAGCCAGTGCAAGGTTAGAACAGTACCATCACCAACACAAACTACATCTAACAATGAGATTCATCATCAAGGATACCTTCTCAGCTATTTCCAAAAGGAAAATATAGTTGGTACTTACCTTCTCAACACTGCTCATGGCCTGGAAATAGATATTGTAGCCTTTCCGAGGAGCCAGGGGTGGGTTCCAAAACCCCTGGTATGTTCTATTATCACCGACAGTGAATGGGGCTGGTTCAGGAAGATTACCAGGGGGCAATTCAGCAGCAAAATAATATGGTGAGCCTCCGCTTACAGCATTTTGGTATGTGACTGGAACTTGGTAGCACTCCATTGTGCCTGTTTCTCGCTTTGTTCGGTGTGGATGCAGCTCCTCCACAACAATCTGGTAAGCACTTTATAAAGAGAGAAAAAATGTTGGAGGTAATCTGTGGTTCTCAAATCTCACACTGCACAAAAACATGATGCCAAATGACATTGTGTTCAGTTCAAAAAGACAGCAGAGGGGGAAAAACAAACAAAAACTTGCAAAAGTTTTGCTAAAGCTATGCAACTCAGCCATCTAAAAGCTACACTTCTGTGTTATGAATTTTTTTTCAAAAAGAAATCACTTTCAGCCCTAGCCTAGAGCAGAAAAACTATGTTAACTGATTTTATTTTACACATACAATTTTTTTTTTTTTTTACTTTTTCAGTACTGTCTGTTTCTTTCAACATATTTTCTAAAGACATAGAGGAACAAAGCAAAACAAAAAATCCCTCTCAACTTTGAAATTTTTGTTATTAAGCATCCCATGGAGGAATCTGACATTAACCATAGACGTTATAATAGATTGCACTCTGTGTCTGATATTCTGAAGCATCTGAAGTTAGCATTTCCCTTTGAAATAATATCATAGAAAGCTCAGCTTCAAGGCCCAACATAATGGTGCTTCAAGCACAACCTGGAGGCAGTCAATTTGCAGTTGTCATATCATTAGAGACAGAATGTGCTGACAGGCTTCTCCACCTCTTGACCTTGCTATGGCATCTATCTTGGCTCAGAGCTATGCAGATCTAAAATACAAGTGACATGCTGTAATACAAGCACAGATGGACAGAAATCTGTCCACTCCACCAAAATAGACTGCCTCATTTCTCTGCAGTTGTCAACGATAAAATGCTACAAATTGCTGAAGCAGATGGCATTCAGCCTATTAAAACTCCAACCCAAACCTGCCAATACCTTTCTTGAACAAGTCCAAAGCTTGGTCACTTTTCAAAATCACCTTCTCTATAAAGAACAGGGTAATTATAATTCTTCTTTCCCTGGTGGGGTACTACATAACTACCATATGTTACCAACTCATTACCAGCATTCATCATTCTGCAGAAGCACAATCTTGGGTTGTGAGTTGTTTTCTTTTTTTTTTAATGATGGGGGGGAAGAGGAGGAAGACATTGTTTGTACCTGAGAACTTGAAAAATGCACCCATCCAGTTGTCTCTGGCAAGTAGGCAAGAGCAGAAACAGTTGAATTAACCTGACAAGATTGTTAGTTGCATTTCTGCTTAAAAGCCTTCACAATAGGAGTGAAACTGACCAGAGGTTTGGGAGTGTCACTCTATTGCTTCACATTTTCTGCAGCTCTTTTCCTGTGAGCAGACTGGAATTGACAAGAATTCTGCTCTCTGAAGTGCCAGGATAGGAGGAAACTTGTCAATTACAATATTCTGCCAGTTTACAAGAATAAAGCTAGCAGGGAGAGTGGAAGAAAATCTCATTGTGCACACATGTGACCGCAAAAAACCATCTTCTGGAATATGCTGTTGTGTCATTTAGCTCAGAAGTGCAGGTTTTAACACAGTTGCATATCAGTCCTTCTAGAGTAAGGGTGTCAATAGTTTATTCACTTTCAGGCCAATATTTTCTTTTTATCAATCAGAAATCTGAGGGAATAGGGTAGAAGAGTTACATATTAACCAATTCAATTTTAACTGTGTCCATTTAATTTACTGCAATCTTTTTGGTATTTTGCAATAAAATATACTGCAAAGTATCCAGTATGTTTCAAATTCTAATCAATTAAAAATCCCCTCCTCCCTCCAAAAAGATAAATATTCTGAAACTCGTTTTTTGTGGTCCCTGTAGCTTAAAAACTACACACTGTAAAAGGAATGTCAGAACACGTACATAATCAGAGTTTGGTAGAATGCCTAGGGTTATGTAATTAATTTTTACACTTAAGAAGAAAAAAATTAGTATTATTTCTCTTAAGTGAATTTTATGTGCTATAATTAGCAGACAAAGAATATTTTTTACATTGGTTATTTCCATTCTCCAACTCCAGATATTTTTATCCCTCTCATAAATCATTTTAAAATGCTTGTGCATACTGTCTTTTGAAATGTTCCCTGAATGCAAAATTAGAGGCTAAGAAATCATATGGAGATTTATATACTCCTCTCTGGACCCTTCAGGATGCCATTCTTACATCACCCCCTTTACCAAAACTCTCCCCTCCCAGAACATGCATATTACACCAAACATCCACAACTAAGAGTGTTAGGAGAGGGCAGTTTGGTAAAGGGGTACATGGAGAAGATCCATAGATTGCAGAGTCTGGTCTGGGGTGTACAGATGTTGTAATAATGATATGATGTGGGTGGAAGAGTAGAGGAAATGTATGGTTAGGAGACTTAACTTTTAATTTTCTTGCTTTTGAGTCAAGCATGTGTTTGTGTAGCAGCCCTACCTGCTTCACAACTAAGGGTTTTTTTTTTTTTTTTGTATATTCATTAATATGTAGGTGAGGCACCATGCCCTAGGAGGGCACTTACATGGGCCAGTGTCTGGAGCTAAAGAAATCTGTAGGATGCAAATCACATTCCTTTCATCTTGCTGGCAGTCAGCACACAAAAGAAGAAGAAAATGAGAGAAAGAGATAAATAAGAGAAAAATCAAGTTTGGAAGTAATGAGGGACAAGGATTTAACATGTACTACCTAACCCATTTTTAAATGCCTCGTGTAGACAAGGCACATTGTTCCCTTAACAGGTGCTAAACAGGCCAAGTTACAGCTGAGGCCCTTACTAGGTTCCACTGGAAGTCTGCCTCATTACTAACCTAAGTTTTAATTGCTGCCTCTGTGGTCCGTATTTTTGGACTCATGGCTTAATGAAAGCAGCCGGAAGGATACAGACACATTTCCAATTAAAAAAAACACACCCCTAAAATATATCTAAAATGTGTATGAAATAGATTCTTTATAATACATGTGGCATAAAATGTGAAGGTGCGTGATAATATTATGGTTTTACTGGCTGTGTTTAGGATGCCCTGCAGAAACAGACTGCAAATCCCGTCTTCATGGACCACTGAAAGGTAACCACTTTTAATCACGATTCACTGTTCACTAGTCTGGTGATGAAAAACTACACGTCTTGTAACAAATTCGGAATCATCCAATCCCCTCCTTTTTTGTGTTTCTCATCTGCAGTTTGGTTTAAAACTTCAGGAGGCCATAAAGAAAACTAGAGATTAGGAGAACACTTGACAGGCAAGACATGATTACAGTCATGATTACAACTGCGACTACCACAGCCTGTATTGTTTTAAGAAATGACTGAGCCACCTGTAGATATGAGTTGGATTAAGCAACATCTGTTTCCCGAGGGCTATGCTGATGGCAGAGGCAGAAGTACAGTAAAACTTAATCTTAGTGAAGTTTTGTTTGTATTTTTAAAGGCAAAATAATGATAGTGTTAGTAGAATTATATTATAAACAAAGGGCATCTATTAGTTGGAAGTAATGAGGACATTAAAGAGGTGATTAAATACATTTATCTTGTGACCACTTGTGGCTGCCCAGTTTGGAAGAAAAATATACAGCAGACTCCTCAATAAGATAGTTGGTACTGTTTTCCTTGAGGCTGAGAACTTAGAGTTTAGCTCTTTCCCTGTTCAGTCAGAGCAGCTAGGAAGGGTGCAGCAGCGGATTTTTTTAACATCTACCTGGTAATGCTCTTTTTGACAGTGAAACATGGTTATGATGGAAACAGAATGTCAATATCAATGTAAGCAGAGTGGAGTTTCACTAAGACTGGTAGTAATGTTCACTGCAATGCACTGAAGCAATTCAGTATTTCAGTGTATTACATTTATCTTCTGTATTAAGATGTTGGTGATATATAGCTGATTGCAATATGCATATTTCAGGGACAGATAGCCAGGTAACATGCTGAGCATTTCTTGGAGGGATATTCCTCATCTGGAATAAGGAATAAAAATCCCAGTCTGCAAAGCCTGGTTTTCAAGGTCTGAAAATATTTTCATTGTATTACAGTCATGCTTAACTTTAGTGAAGAGAAACACTCATGGTGGTAACAGCAAGGATAAAATTGATGGATTTTGTATTCTTTCAGACAGATTGAAGGTTCAGTGTGGAGACCATATGTCTGAATTTCTTTGTTTTGCAAATACCATGAAGTTTGGGGATGTAAGGGAGGCTGACAGTACCTTCACGGCAGAAGAAAAGGCCTTAATGGACTCTGATAAATTACTGTGTCTCTTTCTAGACTGAAAACTAATTCATTCTCTTTTAGGATTTGCCTAAGATGCTGCCATATTTTTAGTTTATATTTAGTGGTTCTATTCTGTCTTACAAATAGGATTACTTTGTGTTGTAATGTATAGCTGTGTACATTAACCCATCTGGGAAAACGTTGGTTCTTTATGAATGCAGTTTACCAAGTGCTCTAATTAAGAGGGAAAGATTTAAGAGCTTTTCAGATGATGTACAATGGTCCAGGTTCTTAGACATGCCCATCACCATAGTATCTGAGTACTTCAGCCAAAACTTTGCTCAAAATGTTCATTATACAACTCAGATGTGTCTCTTCACTATCTGGATTTGGCTTGATGCAATTATTAGAGTCTATGGCTCACAATGCACCTCCCTGCAAACACTGTGCTGAATCCAAAGAGGACAGAGTGAGAACAGATTTGTATTATTTATTATTGGGCAAGGCAAAGCAGTGTTTTTGTTTTTAATGTTAACAATAACCTTCATAAAGGATTTAACATTCTTTCCCTTTTCTCATTTTTAATCAAATGTTCAGCTGCATCTGATGTTTAAGTTTATATATTTTTTTATATATATAAATAAGAGACCAACATATGCAAGTTAGTTATTCTGTAGTTCATCACAGAAAAAGCTTTCCTGAGCAGGGTATATAGAACACTGTACTACATCATTAGATGTACCAGTAAGAGGGGACTTAGTGGTGAGTCTCTGGATATCACTTTACCATAGGCTGTACTCTAGAATACTGTTTATGATCCATGCATAGTGTTATGTTTTACTGCATGTACCCAAAATCTTTATATTTAAAACAAACAGGAAATCGAGGCAAACGAAGAAGAATACAGAAAACAGGAAGTTGAGATGGTCTGAATTTAACCACAGCTATTTCTCTGACTCCCTCTGTTGCCTTGGGCAAGGAACAAACTCCTCAATTCCCACTCTGGCAAAATGAGATGACACACACTTGTTTCTCTCGCCCCCTTCTCCCAGTCTTGCAAGAATTAATATATGTACAGTAATTTGAACACGTCAAGCATTGAATCTCATGGTCACTATGACTTTCAATGGCTTGTCCCAAGTGCTTCCACTTACACAGTTAACTGGCCACTCTTTGATCTTGTTATAGTGCTAGGTATGGAAGTAGAGGTAATAACTTTGTCATGGATGGTCTTTTACATCAACTAATTTGAGGAAAAGACATCTTCCTTGCTAGGGTGAAGGATCTATTTTATTGGCCTGCCCTTAGAAGCTAATAAAACCAGTAGTTTCAAAACTCCCTGATGAAAAAATACTGTTCTGACAACATACCACAACCATACAATACCCTACCAGGCTAATAGTGATCTTCAACTATCAATATTCTGCATCCTTTTCATGGATCACCGTGGTATAAAGATGGTTTGTGACTGATGAAGCTGGAAGGAAAAAATTCCTGAAGCACTAGTGGTGGATGTCACAGCCTGACCAATTAAGAGTTTGTGAATTTGATTTAACCTCAATATTTGTTTCTGGATTTCTGTGCTACACTATACACTCTTTTCTTTAAAGCTACCACAGATGAAAAATTACAGCATATACATAAAAAGTGGTAAGTTTTTTTACTGCCAAATACAGTCCTACTGTTTATCACATAACTCCACTGTTCATCTCTTTGTTGATTTTTCAATTAGAATGGGTAGCGATGTGTTCTAAAAACTTCTTAATTTAGTTCTTGAGTTTGCAAAATTACTAGCAAGCTATTTTTCCTGTAATATGAGCAAACAATTTTTTCAAATGTAATTCTTTTATGATTTACATGTAATTCTATGTGAGGTGTGTACACACACACACACACACACTCTCTCTCTTTCTCCCCTTTCCCCCAACATCTCCACTTTCACACTTCTTGTTTCACTGTCTCTGTTTTCCACTCTCTGTTCTCTACTCCATTTTTCACTTTAAAATTTCACTGGTTCCATTCTTCTCCTTCCCTCCAAGCTGCTGCAGGGATGTAGTTGATGCACAGGTTTTTAAGTAGGCCTGCCAGCGAGAAGTCAGTCATCTAAATACGGGAAGATGGAGAAGCCAGTCTGTGCTGCTACTACAAGAACACTTTTGTGAAGACTAGAGGTCCAGTTGCCTGACCGAATGGAAACACCCTATATTGATAGTGGTCAGGACCCACCATAAACCTGAGGAATTTTCTGAGGGCAGGGGGAAATCGCCACATGAAAGTACACCTCTATCATATACGGAGCTATGAACCATGTGTTCTTTTCCAGGGATAGTATTAATGATGCCAGTGTAACCATATGGAAGTTTAGTTTTTGAATACAAGTGTTGAGTAGTTACAGGTTTAGAATGGGTCTCCACTCTCCCTTCTTTTTGGAAACTAGGAAATATTTTTAGTAGAACCCTTTTCCTTGATGTTAATGAGGTGCCTGCAGGAGAGAGTCTATCTCGTGGAATAGGATATCCTCATGAGATTGCTCCCTGAAGAGGAGTGGGAAAATGGGTAGGGAGAAAAACTTGATGGTGTAGCTGGAAGGTATGATGTCCACCACCCACTTGTTCATTGTTATTGCACTCCAGTTATGGTAAAAGAATGCTAGATGGTGACGAGAGGATATATGAGGCTTTGGAAAAAATGTCATCAATAGCAGTTCACCACTTCTGAGCATCTTATCAAAAGTATAGATTAGCCAAGTGGAGAGGTTGGGTTGATGTAGTTGACATAGCAAGTCCAAGGTATTGTGACTTTTCCATTAGGTACTTTTTAAGCTGGAATTTCAACACACGCTGGGTATGGCTAGGGAAGAGGTGACCAATACCTGGTGAAGATATGCACTTCCTCAAGGCAGCACAGGCAGTGCCAGAGGTCATCACTGATCAAGAGTTAGCTGGGTCAGGAGATGCAATTTTTAAAGCCCAGTGTTCTGGTCATAATCTATTTCCTTCACTTGGAGTCAGTAGGGCGTTTCCAAGGTTGGGGAATCTAACTAGTCACTAGCTAAATTTAAAAAAAAACCATAACACTAAAGATAAAACCAACGAGTTTTGAAATAAGAGCAGGTTTGAAGAAAGGAAGCTGAAGAGAAAGGAGCAGCTCTGGCCACTGGAGGTTCTGACTCAGACCATGCAGTGGTTGGTCCATGCCACCCTTTATACTTTCAGTGCAGAGCAAGAAGAGAGCAGGGTTGCAGATGTGGAACAACGGACACTTCTTGAATGAATTCTCCAGTGTCAGGCTTATGAAGTGCATGCATACCTACAGGGGACTACACATAGAGACCACCACTTGAAGAACATTATACGTTGCTATCCCGGTGTTTCAATGGTTTATAGCAGGAGCAGTCAATACGCAGACTGGGGGCCAAATCCGAACCGCAAGACAGTTTTCAACAGGCCCTGACATTTATTTATTTACTTATTATCATTATTGTTATTTTTTTCATTATTATTACTTTCTCTGGAGTCTGGACCTTGAATACACTTTAACCAAGAAATTTGGACCCTAAGAAAAAAAATAATTTACTATCCCTGGTTTATAGTTTTATTTATGGATATAATTCCTAAAAAGGAAATTAATCAGGGTAGTTACCTTCTGTACCAATAATCAAATGGACAACACCAACAGCAAGGCTCTAGAATTACAAACTCTCCATATCTGTGATGAGATGGACTGAAATCTGGTTAGTCCATATTTGGTTTATCTGTAGAACTAGGCACCTGAAAGACTGAAATGGTGACGAATTCTACAGATGAAAACATCTAAACACAAATACATTCTAAGTGAGCTACCCATCTGACAGTACCAAACTACACGTAAGATTGTTTTACTCTGAATAAAAATGGTGTTTATAAACAGCTCATTTGCCATACCCTAATGTGGATAAAGTGCTTTCCTAAATAGAAGCCAAACAACATAATCTGGATTCCCCACCAACAATGAGAAATTAAAACAGGATGTAAGTTAATTTTTGCAAAGAGAATTAAATTATCTTTTTACTGGGAGCAGATAGGAAAAGCCCCTCAAAGTTAATATAACATGCAATATTTTAATATAATTCAGGGACACCCCAAATAAAATTTAATTGCTACAACATGATTTCTAATAGGCACTTCTGGGAGAAAAAAAGGTCAAATAATTTATATTCACCAATACTATTCTCCTATTTCCTCCAAGCTTCCAATTTTCCAATCATATCTATGAAAGACATTATATAATAGCTGATTTAAAATTCTAGAGGGGTAGTGTTATCTTCAAATCTGCTTTCTGACAAATACTTTCAAACCTCGTATTTCATAGATACCAAGAGAGTAAGTGAAATGAAATGGTACTGAATTGGGGGGTGGGCTAATTCAAACAGAACAGATAGATCGATCATTCAGATAATGAATATCTTAAACCCACAGAAGAATTTACTTTTATTAACTACAGGTCTATTTGTAGACTTTGTCTAACCAAGAAAAACAAACCTCCTGACAGTAATGTCAAATGAATATCACTTAGGAATGAATTGCTTTATTAGCTGCTAGGCAACCTGCAATTTACTACAGAAACTATTCTTGCTTTTTTTATTTTTTTTAAATAAATACCTGATAGGAGCACCTTTGGCTTGCGCTGGTCTCAACAGTACAGTTATGGTAGTGGCAGTTTCATTGAGAGATGCATCAACTCCTTCATAGTCCGGTAAAGTGGGAGCTGATTAATGTTAAGGAAAAAAGGAAGCAAGAATCAAATCAGCAAAAGCATTCTGAATTTTCATTAGATTCTGAATCTGCACAATAATTGCACATAGTCACATTTTCACAGGCTACTAGAGTCTTTCTGATGATTTTGCAGCCATGCACCCCACTGCTGCGTACTTGGAAACTCCATCAGTAGTAATAAAAAACCCATAAAATCCTACATCCATTAGGTTAACTAGGTTCATACAGGACAAGGGGTGGAAATGACAGGAGAAGGTAACAATATATTTATTCTTCCTCCATTTTTAAATGACATTTGTACTTTTGTGTTGTTGTTTATAGGTTTTTTATGGAAAAGTAACAAAAAGCCTGTAAATCTTTCTTTAGCCTCCTCTTTCCACCTTTTTAATTGTCTGTCTTCACATCCTCATGCTCAGCAGCTTCCATCATCTCTTTCCTTGGCCCCCAATATTTTAGGCTCCTTTCAAGGTTCATGTTTACTTTCAAGGAAGAATAGACATAACACTACGAGCTTGGGGAGAGTGATACAAAACAGCTTTTAAATCAGCCTAGGAAAGCTAAAAGCTGTTCTCCCACTTCTCTAGCACAGCTGAGGACCACAGCTAGGCACAGGGGAGGCAGTAGTTTCCCTTTGAAGTATCATCTGTGACTACTCCTTGGGGAAGGAGTTTAAAGGGAAATTGCTGCCTGACTTTTTCAGCCAGGCATTCAGCAGCACTAGAAAAGTGGCTGGTGACTTAACTTCATTGAATTGAATTGGGATGTTTTAAGGCTTGCAATTCAAACTTTTACATGAAAATAAAACTTAGAGGCCCACCATTTGGGAGGCTGGTGCGCATAGGAAGAAAAAAACCAAGGGATAGGTGGGAAAATAGAGTGCAAGGGAAAGAGGAATGAGCTATATGAGAATTGGGGACAGCAAACGAATTACTCCACTTTAAAAAGATATAAAAATGTATTCATTATTTAATCATCAGACCTTATAGTGCATTAGCAGAAGTTGGAGAATAATGATGGTCATTCCTAAGGTAATTATATTTCACTAGAGAATAAAAAGATAATGGCCTTTTAGAGGGCTCAAAATATTAATAACGCTATATGTAAAATATGGTACTGCTATGAGCCAAATTTGATTCAAAGCGTAACTTATGTCTTGTCTACATCAACATCTATTTTGAAGCAAGTTCAGGTGTGTATCAAACCCACATTATCCTGCTGTTGCCTATCTGTGGATACTGCTGACATACATTAACAGTTTGTTTGCACTCTTTGAACCGAAAGGAGACTAGATCAAAGCACATTAATGAACTTGTAATGCAAGTCAGCAAGGTTCACACACAGATCGTCTACAGCAGGCTAGTTAGGGATAGATTCATACCCCAAGCTTGCTGTGAACTAATTGTGTAAATAAGCCCTTAGTCAGGTCTGAAATGCTTCTACACAAAAAAGATTCACAATCCTAGGGATATATTTAATATAAATTGTATATATAAAATACACTTCCTAATTATGAGGACGACAAGGAGAGGTTTGTAACGCCATTTAAAAGTACTCTGCTTTTTGGAACAGATCTCTGTAAAAGCAGGGTAAATATTTACTACAGTATCCCTGCTTTATGAAAATTAACATACCCCACGTCTATAGGCTCTCTTTATTTGCTCACAAGACTTTTTAACTTTGACCTTGAAATCTACCATACTCCCACATTTTTAGTTAATAATGGAGATGGAACCAAGTCACGTAGTTCTCATCCAAACTTCCCAAAAGTTCAGAGATCCTGTGATCCAGGGTTTTGATTCAATTTCATCTCCAGCTAAAAAGTATAAAAACAAAATTCTAATGAATTTCCTTGCATCAGAATAATATAAAAGGACTTGTCTCTGATAACACATCTCGGAATGTTGGTGAATGGATGGGAACTAAATTGTTCCAATGGCTCATTACTCACACCATTAAAAATGTACGCCTTATTTCCAGTATGAATTTGTCTAGTTTCAACTTCCAGCCATTGGATCATGTTATATCCTCTTTGCACCAGTGACAAATATAGAGGTAAAATAACTTCTCTCCTCCTACTCTATGTTCTCCTGTTTATCCATCGCAGGATCACACTGACTCTTTCAGCCACAGCATCACACAGCTTATGTTCCTCTGATGATCCACCACAACTCTAAAAATCTTTTTCAGAGTCACTGTTTGCCAGGGTAAATTCCCTCATCCTGTAAGTATGGCCTACATTCTTTGTTTCCATATGTATATATTTACATTGAGCCATATTAACACTCAAGCACAGTTTACCATATCATCTGGATCGCAACTGTCTTTTTCATTATTTACCAATCCCCTAACTTTTGTGTTATCTGCAAACTTTATCTGGGATTTTTTTTTCTTCCCATTCCAATTATTCATTAATAAAAATTTTAAGTAGCGTTAAGCCATGAACCAATCCCCAACTGGAAACAAACCCGATTGATGACAGTTCCCTGGTTATAGTTCATTTTGAGATCTCTTAGTCAGTTTTTATCCATTTAATGTGTGCAATGTTAATTTTACATTGTTCTAGTTTTTTTAATCAAAATGTCATGTGGTACCAACTCATATGCTTTACAGAAAATCCAAGTATATTACATCAATACTATTATGTTTATCAAACACACTTGTAATCTTATCAAAGATATCAAGTTAGTCTGACAGGATCTCTTTACCAGAAATCTATGTTCATTTGCAGTGACATTGCCCTCTTTTATTTCATTGTTAATTGAGTCCCATATCAGCTGCTCTGGCTGATTTGGCTCATACATGTTTTCAGTTTTGTGAAATGGGCCCTATATATATATATATATCACTTGTCTGGACTTCATTCTGTTTACACATTATAAATGTGATCAAGTCATGATCACTGGTATCTAAGCTACCATTAACTTGTAATTTTGTGATCAGTTCCTCTTTTGGCTGAAACACTTTTTGAGTTACAAAATTGTCATCTATAATGTTTAGAAATTCCAAGGATATTTTAGTATTGGCAACATGAGACTTCCAGCATATGTCACTCAAATTGAAGTCACCCATGAGCACAGAATTTCCCCCTCCCCCACCCACATATTATAGATAGATGCATAAGGAGGTGGTGATCCTGTTCCCAAGTGTGATTTGGTGGTCTATAGTGGTCTGACTAGTGCCCCCATCTTCTGCTTATCTGTTAGAACATTAATCCATAAGCATTCAAGGTCATTTTCTTCTGAATTATCAGTGACTCAGAATCTGGCAATGCCATTTTTGACATAGAGTGCCATTCCCCTTCCTGTTTTGCCCATTTGAT
>ML675604.1:40998464-41229554 GCA_007922155.1 Mesoclemmys tuberculata | reverse complement strand
CAGGGAGGGACAATGGGGGGCTGGGACACATGCACACACAGTGGGGGGCAAATGGGATCATGGATGGGCAGGGAGCAGAGGTGCCTTATTGCCCCCTCCTGTGGGCTGGGAGGCGGGGGGCCCCCCAGCTCTGGAGGGTTTGCTCTGGGGCAATTGGTAGGCTCTGGGGCAGCGACACCCTGGCTCTGGAGCCCAGCTCTGGAGCAATCAGCGGGCTCTGGAGGCGGCAGCACCCCAGCTCTGGAGGGCCAGCTCCAGGGCAATAGGCAGGCTCCAGAGGTGGCGGATCTGCTCAGGGGGTGGAAGTGCCTTATTGTCCCCTGCTGCAAGCTGCAGGGGTGGCAGGCTCCGGGGAGGGTGGGGGGGGGGAGCACTCCGGCTCTAGACGGCCCATTCTGGGGCGATTGGGGGGGCCAGGACCCCAAGTAGTGGTGGGGTAGAAGCTCATTGGACTGTCTCCATCCAGCTCCCAGGCATTTCCTGCAACCCTCCCAGGGATATAAAATATCATATCAGTTAACAGTTGTTCTGCTAAATGATATTTTACATCCCTGGTTATAACCATTGATTTTAACATTCCAGTTGTGCAAATCATCCCACCAGATTTCAGTAATACCAACTAGACCAAATTTATGCTCAGAAATGATTCATTCCAATTCTTCTTGTTTGTTACCCAGGTTCCTATCATTAGTGTATAGATAATTCAAGAATTTCTTTTCTTCATGTCTTTTGGTTTCTTAATTCATTTTATTCTCAACATTTTTGCTATTAATTTAGCCCCCTCCTGACCACTCTAGTTTGTAAACAATCACATGTTCATAATTGAAAGAGCTGTGCTTTCAATGTCCTCTATGCACGCTGACTTGTGTTTGTTTGGAAACAAGGTGATGAGAGCAGTGGGCAAGAAGGGCTTCAAGCAGAGACTTTTGTAAAATTTGGAACCCCCTGCTTTAGAAATGCTTCAGTACCTCAATATAGCATAATGGACTGTTCACCCCACACTTGCCCTGAAAGGGTTAATGAAGACTAAGCAGGGGGCTAATTAACCCAACAGTCCACAGCTAAAAGGAATCAGATGATTAAGTAATTCCCGGACTGAGTGAGGGAGCCCATCTGGGAAGGAACAAGCTATGCTGGGACAATAAAGACATGACATTGGAAGCAGAAAGGGGCTGCTGGGAAATCTCACTGGGAGAAGGGAGGTGCATTTGGGTTGGCACAGAGAACAGGGAAGCCAGGAAGGTCAGACAAGGCTCAGGGAAAGGCAGTCAGATCTAGAAGGGAACAGGCCTTGGCTGTGGCTAGAGGGTTCCTGAAAGAGAACCCAGAGTAGAGGGTGGGCACATGTTCCCCTGTCAGTCACTGAGGGAGTGGCATTACAAGGAAGTGAATGAGAAGACTTCCTTGGATGGCTGAAGGAAGACTTTGGTACCCAACAAGGAGAAAACACGTAAAGTGACCTGGCCAGAGGGCCAAGTCATGAAGAAGAAGCAACAGCTTGTGGAACGAGAGAGGAGCTGTAGACCCAGAAAGAGAGGTGGAGGATGGCATGAAAAGACAGGAAGAGGCATTGACCTGGTGAGCTATTCTATAGAGTGTCCAGGAGGATGCACCATACTAGCAATGAGTTGAGCATTCCATCACAGAGGGAAATAACCTGCTTAGCATTGTTTTAGGTTTTAAATTGACTTATCTTTCTATCGTCTGTCAAGTCTAAAGATACCATGTCATATAATTAACTAAATCTACACGGTTGGCTTGAGACTAATTTTAATACAGTTGCCAGCTCTATGAGCTGCAGCCTTATTCTTTGAGAACAATACTGAAGGGTAACACAATTACATCTACCCATATCAAATTGTTTATCATCTAATTCTGTAGATCTATAGTTAACCATTAAATTGAGATTTTTAAGGTGAAGATTCTGCTTTCCAGTTCTGCCATTAAATTACATTGTCACCTGTGGGTAAATCAGCTAATTTCTCTGCACCTCACTTTTTTGATCTGTAAAACTACTGTAATACTTAATTTCTAAGACATTGTGAGGCTTAATTAAATAAGGTTTGCAAAGCACTTTGAAATCCCTGGATGAAAGGAACATTAAAAATTAAAAAATTGAAAACATACTGAAAACTAGACATATTGAAAACTAGACATACTGTGGAAAACAATTCAATAAGTGAATGCCTTTTGTTTTTTCAGGTACCTGAGATGTTGGTTGTTACATTGATTGCTGTTGCTGGTCCAAACCCTTTGACTGTGCTGGCACGTATGAAGAATTGGTAGGTAGTACCAGGGTGCAGATGTGAAAACACATGATGCGTACTGTTCCAGACCTTTGACACAGTCTGTGGGGGTCCTGCCACTAGGACTGCAGGATCAAATGACCTTATGCTGCTATAGCTGACCTGTTAAAATGATTGTTTTAAAGTTATGTTAGAGCTTTTGGCAGACATGGGCTAAATTTAATCTATTTGCTTACTTGTAAAGGATAGAGATGTTATGCAGATACCTGGCATTAGACATCTTGAGAATATGGCATTTGCTTAATGTTATTTTATTGATAGGTATTAAAGTACAATCTGTTTCTCTCTTCTTTACCACTATACATACCCTTCTCTCTTCTATCTCCCTACATTCTTAATACATATAAGCTAGCACGGAGCATACCTTCTGTACTCTACCTCTTCCAACAGTCATATTTAAACATGGTCTAAAATCATGCTAGGATATTCAAACCCAGCAATGATACACTCAACAACTCCATTAGCATAGTGCAGAACCTGCACACACTAGAAATGCAAGTATTTTTATGTTTTAATGAACTAACAAGTTAGTGCACTTTAAGATATGGATTCATTAGTACTGCTGAATTCCTCACTCCTATATTTAAAAAAAAGTCAGAAAAACAGACTGCTGTCAGAGTCTGCACATTTTGAAGGTGCCTGCATTCAAGTTCCCTGTGGGCTCTGTTTTTTCCAAGGGTTCACATAACAAGTCACAGAAAGGAATCACTCTAAAATTGGCGTGCTGGCTTCCTTGAAGGGGAGGGGTTGGGGGCAGAGGCTGCCAAAGTTACCAAAAAGGCTCGGTAAGGCAATTTCACCATTAATAACCCTCTTCACATTTGTATGTAACCGTCTCTTTTCACAAATGAGATTCTACAAGTCTCCATTAAATCATGGCTTTGGAAGGCTGTATATTAATATTACAAGATTTAAAATTAGCCTTTCACTTACTCACGGATTCCATCACTTGTTATAGCCACATAGCAACACTTTCTGACACGGCCAACCAAGACTATTATGCGTTATGACTGAAATTCTAGTCACCACAGTAATTCTATTACTCTATAAAACAGAACAGCTAAGTGAACAGAAGGTTTCTGCAAGCCATAAGCACATAGAACCACTCTCCAGCCTCCTTAGGGTGACCAGATAGCAAGTGTGAAAATCAAGCCTTTTTTTTTTTGGAGGGGGGACGGGGTTAAAAGGAAGAGGGATAATTGCATATATAAGGCAAAGCCCCCTAATATCGGGATGGCTCCAGTAATATTGGGAAGTCTGGTCACGCTAATCCTCTTAGCTGTTCTTTCTATTACCTCATACTGAGTAATAATGCCATTTGGATCCAAAGGTTCTTTCCAGTTCAGGAAGATCTTGTCTTCAAATGGTGTCCCTTTCAATGATTTTGCAGGTACAGGACCAGGCACTGTAAATAAATTAGAATTTTTGAAAATAGGAATTCTAGTGAGAGAGATAAGTAACGTGAACACCACATGACAATGTACCCCATCAATGACTTCAATTAATGCAATCCCTAAATATTAGTATTTCTTTTACTGGGGGGTGGGGGGAAGGAGGGGGAGGCAGACACACCAAAGGCTGTGTTCTTCTTATCCAGCTATGCAGGGAATGCACCCAGTGGAGACCACACCCCAAATATGGTTTCATACACATCAAGCAAGGTAAATTAATTTTGTCTTGTAAAGCAAACAGGGAAAAAGACCAAACCACATCACAGTTTCGGTCTTTCGTGTATTTAACAGTGTGCTTAATAAGACCAGGACTACACTTCAGCAGAAGGCAGTGGTGTACCAAGGGGAAGGTGGGGGGGCAGGGCCCCGGGTGCCAGGCTGCCCCTTCACAATGCACAGGAGGCTTGGAGGAGTGCACCTCAATACTGTTGGTGGTCCTGGAGGACCCCGAGTGAGGCCCCAACAGTTTGGGTTCGAGCCCGGTGCGCAATTAGCCCAATTAGACACCGAGACGGAGAAATCCTTGCAAAAGCTGTTTATTTCAGGATCCGAAATGGTGCAGGGAGACTCTGTCTCAAATCCTGCACCCCAAGCAGCAAGCATTAACTTTATTTATACCTTCTTTATTTCAACGAGGAGTTCTTTCCCACCCCTCCCTGTTCCCTCCTTCAAGCAGTTTCAGCGTTAAATCCCTGGGATGGCCATGAGAAAACAATGGGCGCTTTAAGCATACGGTTAATGTTGCAAGCAGCCTCCTGTAGCATGCACAGTATATCATACTGATAAGCAAGCTAGACGGTTCCAGTCTATTCAGCTTACAGCAGCAAGAAAATATCCCAAAGTAACCCAAACGGAGAGGAGAACAAGAGGGGGGGCTAACTGGGGGCATGAGCCTAGCACAGGAAAACTTCATCGACACACAGGCCTTCCATTTACCCGAATTACCTAGGGTACATGCTCCAACCCCACAGTGCCCCAAACCACAACAATACCTCCTATCCTGTGTGCATCATGAAGGGCCAGGCCCGGCGGCCTGCCCTGAGGCCGGGGGGGAGATGAGGTCACCCCGTCTAAGCTGGTGCTGGGCTGCGGGGCTGGAGCAGTGGGTAAGTGCGAGGGGCAAGGGGGGAGCGGGGGGGCAGTGTCGGGCCAGCTCTTCGCAACAGGCAGGTGGCGCAGGAGGCTCTGAGGGGCACAGAGTCTCCTGCGCCCCCTGCACATCATGAAGGACCGGACTGGCGCCCCACCGAGTTGGTGCCAGGCTGAGGGGCTGGAGTGGGAGAGGGGGATGCTGTGCAGTAGGTAAGTGCGGGGGGGTGGAGTGGGGGGGCAGGAAGGCAGGAAGGCCTGCTTTTGCACCCTCCCAAGTGTCACGTCCCCTTCCTCCTGCAGGTTCAAACCCCATCTCCCTCTCTCCCCGGGCAGCACAGGGCCCCCTCCTGCCCTGCGCACGGGGGGACATGAGGCCTGCGGGGAGGGCTACGCAACTGTAGGCTTGGTGCTGGAGATCCTTTGTATGCCCCTGGCAGAAGGATTTTGAAGGCTGGCTCAAAACCAGCCTTCCAAAACTAAGGCCCATAACCGTGTAATTAAAGACATGTCATATTGCTCCTCCTGGCATCTTCTGAAAGATAGAAATGCTGTGAAACTTTGGTGTCAGTCACTCTTCTTCTAGCGGGGTTGTTTTGAAAACTAAAAATCCTAATTAAAAAACAGCAGTTCAGCCATCCCAGTTTTCTAGGGCTACAATGTTAAGGCAGAGGTAGAGTCAAAACTGCCTGCTTCAATCTTTCCAATAAAAGACATTTTTGAAAGCTTTCAGCAGAACTAAGAGAGAATGACCCTAGTTTCTTATATCAATGTAATCAGTGAAGGAATGTCCCCCAGGTATAATAAGGTTTTAAGTGCCACCTTAGGCCCCATTACATGAACTATGATTCGTAATCACATCAGTGCTAAATCTGATTGCTTAGTTATCTCGCATTTTCAGTTTACAAGATCCCTTCCCCCCGCATATGGTTCTTTTTAGCCATCTGCAGCTCGCCTGGAGTTGAAGATGAATGTTTTGAAAGATTGGAGGGAGAATGGACACAGAATGAATGTAAGGAAGATTTTATTTTTTAAAAGTCTCTCAACTTAACAAGTTGTTTTCATTTAAATATCCAAGCATATATTTGTCTTCCCTTTTTAATTAGTTCCCTTCTCCTCCCTCCCCGCTTAATCCAACATGCAATGAGCCTCACACATGACATTTCGTGGAGATTTATTTTCAAAGTATCCTGCAATTTTGTGAGGGGCAAAAATAAATTAAAAATCACTGGATCAAAGGAAGTGCTGTGCACCGTGTTAGCGGCATCAAGGAACCGAGAGTGGCCTGTCACAACAGTAAGATTTATTTCAGTCTACATGGAAGACGTAAATGATGAGCCGACCTCTGGGATAGGCAACATAATTTGATACATTAATAATAAATTCATGGAGTCAGAGAAGCCCACAAGTAAACAGCTGAGACTCCAACACAACTTCAGAGGAACCGTTCATCCATCTGTCAGCTGAAGACTTGGGAGAAGTTAACTAAAAGCATACATTGCTGTTTTGCTTCACTGTACTGACACAGACTGCGTACTGGATAAAGGCTGATGCACCATGACAGCCCCTCTGTGCTGTTTGTGGCATTCACCGATGCTGCCATAGGCATCATTCTGTTTTTCATGGGAATGCTCGGCTGCTTCTCTTCGCCACAGCTCAAATGAAGCATAGTGTTGCATGTAGCCTGGCCCAGGTGATACCTTTCATTCCACAGCTGAATGTGTGTATAAGAATGTATGGGAGTGTAGCTAGACAATGCCAAATGCATTTGCTTACATTTTGCTAAAACAATTTTTAAAATAGCATAAGAGGTGCAGGGGGTCAAGCAAATGCTTAGACATAATTTGCAAAGAAACCTGAAAAATTATTTCTGTGTCCCATTTCTGAAGAGATTGTGCTGCATAAAGGGTGAAACTGGACACAAGACTATGGGAATCTTGTGTTTTCATGCACTCTCCCACAATTCTTTTTAAACACACAAGTGTGAGAAACCCACAGACTGATGGCACTGCATGCTCCCAATTTGTGCTTCTGCACTGTAATATTCTTTACTGGTGGCAGCAGCAATGTTAAACTGACTGGCACTACATAAGCCTAGTTAGTTACAGGATTCTTTTTTCCATGGGAACCAGAAAAGCATTGGAACAAAAGTCTGAACTGCGATTATCAACCTCTGCCTCTGAGAATGCTAGAAACAAACTGGGGGAAGGGAAGGAGAGGGGAAAAAAAAAAGGCGTCTAGAAACAAAGGTTGGCAAGTGAGGAGAAAGACACAGGAAAGCAGAGATTCTGAAGAAAAGTGCATCTCTAAGGCAGTAGGCAGATTCACCAACCAGGTTAGTCAAAATAAAGCCTGATTTCTCAAGTTCAGTCCCTGTGTCTCTTTCCTCGAGGCTAGTTTTATAAACAAAACGATAATGTTAAAAAAAGAAGTCAAAGTAGGACATAACCCCATGGTTTCTGACTTTTTCCAAATTGGGAAGAGAGAGAACACATCCTTACTCCTAGGTAGCTATTCTTGGCTGTTTCCAAGGCCTCTTGACAGGTCCCCATTCAGGTACTTCCTTCACGGTCTTACCTCTACCCTCATCTTCCAAAGGCTGAGTCAGGCCATCACTTTATTTTGTCTTCAGCAGATAGTCACATAACAATTGTTCAGGTAACCCCGTGCCTGTTTGGTGACTCTATTTCCCAGTAACCTGTCCGAAAGGACCCAAAAGCCAAAACAGGCCAACTGGGATGCATGTGTGTATCCCAAAGCCCAGTGCACCTTGTTATGCTATTTCTTAGCTATCTTGTCAATTCCCATATGCTTCCTTTCAGTTATTTTAATAATTAATACTATATTAAAGCACAAAAGATAAAGAGGAGTATATATTAAAATTACATAAATCACTTAAGAGTCCAAATGAGTGGTCAAATATTTGATTTAAAGATTACAAATAGCTTTTAGAGGTGGCAGAAAAATAGGAACTGACATCTAATCCTGGACACTGTGTGTTCACCCAGCCCAAGTCAAAAAAAAGAGTTTGTGGTCCCATTAGACTTCCCTTTTCTCCTCTGACTCCCTCTAAGCAATGGCCCTTCAACCCTTTTGGATCCCAGCATTTTATAAACACACATATCCCTTAGACCACAGCATCAGCCTTAATTCTGAATGTCCTTGTTTTTATGTGCATATATCAATTTGATTTTAGACTGGGTTTGTCAATTTTTAATGAAATAGCAATATTTTTATACAATACAGATAGTGCTCCCAAATTGTTTGCACAAAAAGGTCTAAACTAATATTTAAAAATATAAAAGATAATAAATGTCAAACTAAAAGAGAATTTCATCATGGATTTATAGTGGCAATCTCACCAGCTCTTTTCCTGATTTATGGGTATCACCAGAAGACATTTCATGAAATGACATACTTGTAAAGCACATAGCTGATAATCTATTCTTTTATGTATTTATAAGATGGCAGACTTTACAAAATACTATACTTAAAAATAAACACAATCAACTGATCTGACATCAGAATAACTCTATTTTAGAGCATTACATTTTTATTAAATTATGTCACAGTGAAAAAGAAATTGTACTTCACACCTTACCACCTGTTAGGTTTTTAACAACACAGTCTAGTTTTTGGCTGCTGTGTCCGGGTGCCATTTAGGGTTGCCAGGTGCCCGGTTTCTGGTGACCCGGCAACCCTAAATAGCACCCAAACCAAAAGTCCAGTTACCATGGGGCAGGAGAAGGTAGCTGGTCATTAACCCATATCAGCCCCTGCTCAGATGGGGCTCTCTCTTACCTGTAAACAGGCTCCTTTAGAGAATCCAGCAAGTAACAGGGGAAGGAGGGAAGAGGAATCAACAACAGGGCAGGTCCATGGGGGAGGAGACAGGTCGAGGGTGTGATCTCATGGGGAAGGGGCAGGGGCAGGGCAAGGCCTCAGGCTCTAGCTGTCAGCAATTAGAAAGGTGGCAACCCTACCACAAATAACGCCAGTTGAATATTGTCCTGAACTAACTTTAGAGGAAAGGCATTTAATATGTCATTTTTAGTAGAACAACGTTTTAACTGACACCAACTACTATAAAATGATTCTCTGTTGCTTCAGTTTTCCTTTCACGTAATAATGGAAGTGTGAACAGTATATTTGCACTATTATTATGGATATCCTCCACAGTGAAGGCTGCATGGAGATATACACGCACTGTATGGAGATGTACGTCCATTTGTTATACCCTAAAGGTAGTATGTATGAGCCAGAAACTGATAACATTTACTCTGGGGGTAAATATCAACTTACAACACTTGCAGTGAAGCACTTTGTGGTTGTGAATATGGCATCCAAACCCTAGCTACCCACATACTACCTAACTTTTCACTCAGGTATCTGTGATCATTTTGTTTTTGTACATGGGTTCTTGACCTGGAGGTACTGTACTCCGTGGGATTTGTGAACAGATGTCAGAAGATCATAATAACCTGCCTTTCTCATACTGCTCAATGGGATAAGAGTCCACAACTTCAGGAGACAGGTGCTAAGATTTTCATGGGACAGAAAAGATTGAGAACCTCTGTTCTGCTGTACGTAGACTATGGCTGCAGGCCTATAGAAGAGTATAATGCCATAAGATAGGGGTGGATAAAAGAATGTGGAGAAAGGAAAAGAAACTTAGTAGGTAAGACGAAAGAACGGAAAGAAAAAAGGAGTGGAGAAGGGAGAAAAGAGGCATAGTGAAACAGGTAATGTATGAGGTTAGAGAAAAGAAGAAGGGGAATCAAGATACATGAATGACTTTATGGGTACTTGCTGATTAAATATGTAAAAATTGAAAAGTGTAAAATTTAAAAAAACCTCTGTTACCCAACATCAGTATTTGCAATTTTCACAGTATTTATTATAGTAAATACACAGATTAGGATTTCATAACTCTCTCTTTCTGGTATAGGAGACTACAAGATACAATATGATTTGGAAATTAATCCAGCTGCACAGAGAAATTCCACCTAATTTTCCAATTCAAATGCTAAACATTGAAAAATGAAGAAATTTATTAAAATAAAAAATATTTGAGAGAAAATACTTAAAATGGTCACTCAGATAATCACAGAACAAACTCCCACTGCACAATTACTACTAGTACTTGGTTCCAAGGTACTTCCTGAGGTAAACAATGGAAGAACAGACATGGCAAGTATGTCACTGTAGAAGTATCCTTTTCAATTTGACCATTGATGCAAATAACATCCTTGTGACTTTAAAAGTCAATTCCTAAACCTGACACAAAGAACAGTCAACACTAGCCTCAAGGTACTGGAACAGACTGGGAGGAAGAGAAATAGGAAAAACTGTGTTGCTATAGTTTCTGAATTCATTAACAAAGACTGAATGACTTTACAATTGGTTTAAATGAATATACATTACACCCAGTAAATGAAAGGGGAACTCATGTTAACACTAACTCCAAGTATAAACAACATCACTGATGGCAAGCGCTAGTGGATCATTTGATCAGAGTGATGAGATTCAATATCCTCTTTGACCTAAAGGCTTTCATACGCCATATCCCCTCAAGTAATCCAAAAGGTAAATGCAAGGTGAGGTTTGTACACGCCGTGTTTCTTTCAGCCAAATTCTGCATATCTAACTGGATAAAGCAGTGGTCCCCAACCTTTTTTGCACCAGGGACCGGCTTAAAGCAAAACTATTTTTCCAGGGACCGGCATGGCGGGGCGGGGGTGGGGCAGGCACCCCAGCAGGCAGCACTTCACACCATTCTCCGCCGTGAAATTTACTCGCCCGTGTCAATTTCGGCGGCAGAGCTAGAATCGTGGGGTACTGTCTCCGCCGTTAAATTGACTCACCCTTCTCAATTTTGGAGGGTGGGGCCCACAGCGGAGAAATTTACCATTTTAAGAGCCGGTTCGCTCTTAAAGTCGTAAACCACTGCGAAACAGACTGCCTAGCGGCTAAATTAAGAGCCGCGGCGCCACAGACCGGCAAAGAACCCCCAACGGCCCGGTACCAGTCCGCGGACCGGTGGTTGGGGACCCCTGGGATAAAGGATATGAGAAAAGGATAAAGAATATCTTGAAAAGGTACTACTCAGCAGTGGAGAATGAAGCGCAATTCACAAAGGCATAGCAGCATCGGTACTTTGTTGATACTCATGGAATACAGCAACCATAAATCCCTATACTAAAACCTAGATATATCAATAGTTTGCTCTGGTTTCTTTCTGTAACTCACCTACAAAAAACCTTAACACTCCACCTGAGCTACATAAAATATTCAAATTCTGTATGTCCCCAAAAATTCCTGTACGATATATCTGAATCTCTGTGGCTCTCCACACCTCCTTATATCCTCTAGCTCTGCTGTGGAATACCACTACCCTCTCTTCTTTATTACACTCTGAAACATCATTTTTCCTGTTTATTGTAAAATTGAAAAAGTGATCAAAAAATAAGTGTTCCACCACATCTCCAGTTCTGACTGCAGTCAGCATTTACACATCTCACTTCACTGCTTGTACACATACACAAACACACTGCACTTGTTTCAGTTTTCTCTTTTATGTCTCTCCCACCTTACATGTAAGTTCACACAACAGATAACTGTTTCTTTCTATTATATGTCCAGAACTATATTCAAACTTTTTACGTCTTCCCTAGTGTTTTAAATTGGCAGTCAGCAAAAACTAAGCCAGCTCTATATCCATACTATAGTTTTCATCTAATTAAGGGGTTATAATTAATACTGTTTTAGTTCCATATTAAGATTCGTAACAGACAATCACTGACTAGCTTGGTAAACATGTCCTTTATTTCTCCTCATCTAAGGCCGTCTTGCTAGTGGACTTAAACCAGGGATATTCAGAAGGGGGGTCTCAAAAGATTACTTTTTCTCTTTTTAAAAAAAAAACAGCTAATAGCTAATGTATGTGCTATATAAAATGTAACATTCTTAACTTATTTTGTTGAAGCTATCCTAAATTTCAGGTAGACTCTTGCAATGCTGAACTGAATTTTTAAATATAAATGTACAGAATAAAGTTCCTCCATCTAATATTCTTAAAAAAAAAAAGTCCTTAACTAACACCACAAACAGTTGTGTCCTGTATGAATATAATTAATAGTCATGAAAACATTTTTATCTTATATAAAAGTTATTCACAGTGACGTGAGCTAAATGTTGGTTTGTTTCAGCACGTTTTTCCAAATGATTACTAAAATATTTGAAAAGCCACAATTTTGCGGGCCATTTAACCTTATGACTAACAGTCTGGGACTTTTGTTCATCAGAAGACATTTTAACTCACTAAACCATTCCCTCTGGCTCCTTTAGATTAGATATAATTTCTATAAAAAGCATTTGTGCATACCATCTTCATCTGTTTGAATAATTGTCTCCTCACTCTCCTTTCTCCCTTCAGGATTAGTTAGGATCATTTTGAGGCTGACATTTGTGTAAGGAGGCAGGTGATCCACAACATGCCGGGGTGCTTTGGGGTCCATATCCAAGCAGTCTGCTTTGCTCTCATTGTGACCATAGAAATAATGGTAGCAAATAGTGACATTGAAAGTGTGACATCGAGTGATATTGTAACCCAGAGACTCCCAATCCACTGCAATGTGTCTGGCCTGGATCTCAGCAATCTTCAGAGTTTTTGGTGTTCTCATGGGCTCTAGAAAACACAGAATATAATGGAGAGAACACTGTTAACATTTCTCACATTGACATTGACTTGTTAAGTGATACACTTAGAAATGCCAAGCACAAGAGATACCCAGCAAGTACAAACCCATCACTGGAAGAAGTGACATCCCTTGCAAGAAGTACCCTGAGGGGAAATGCCACTGCCTTCACATTTTCATTTCTTTCTGCTCCGTCTCTTCTCTGTAGGTTTCAAACAGTCATTAAGATTAAAAATTAAAAATTAAAAATAAAATGTTAATTAACAGTGCTAACAATTCAAAGCATTGAAGAATACAGAAGGCAAATGCAGGAAGAGTGACCAAAAGACCACCAGAGCTGCCGTTGCTAACGTCCCCCTCTATTTCTTTTTAAACGAGTAAATTAGATAATATATCAGTGGTGCAGAAACAACATGCTCCGCAGTATGATTTATCATGCCACCAAGCTATGCTGTATACTAATTACACTAATTGCTGTACTAAACTAGCAGTTACAAAAATGATGCAGATATTCATTAACATTTATTATTTCAGTAATGATGCTATTCATCCAAGCAAGAAAGCCAAGAAATATTACAAAAACACTTTTGGATGTTTACATCGTATTCTACCATCTTTCACTACCCAATGCATTCTGTCTGTCCATAGCTGTTAGCTAGTAATCAGCACATCATCACGCAAGCTCAGGAGCCTGCCCCCAGGGGGGGGGGGGGGGGGAAGAGCAGAAACACAGCCCTCCCCCCCATCATCACTGGGGGCATAGAACTCCTCCAGCCCTGGGGCCACGATGGCAGGGGAGAATGAACTCTTCCCAGCTGCAGGGGTGGGGAAAGCCAGGGCAGGGGGGAGAGAAGAGTGAGTTCTTCCAGGGATGGGGACGAACGGGAGGGGGGGGGGTAATAGACTATGTCCCTCCAAAAGGAGTCAAATTTAAATTCCTGCACATGCCCCTGCCCAAACTCAACTGCACATGAACTTCCACTCACATAGAAAGCAACATTCCTGAGTTGCCATCAATTTATCATGGTCTTTTCAGCATATTCGTTCCTCATGCAAGGATAACTTTTAGAGTCAAACTTAATTAAAATGATTACACAATGAAAGTCATGACCATGACTATATATACTAGAGCTGCACCAGAAATATACCAAGGGAATGTTTCTACACTCTTAATATATATTTGCTTTCCAAAGAAAATAAAGCAAGCTCTAGAGTACATTTTAGCCATGTCTCTTTGCTGATTCAAGGTGAAAACAATACACATATGTGAAACGCATTTTTCTTTTTGGAGGCTGACTGTCCTGTGTAACTTTCATTTATGAATCAAGAATTTAAACTAGGCAAACAATCAGAAGAAAGCACAGATGGCATTTCCAAATGGGAAGTCTGAATGAATATATACTATTTGGTATGCAGTTTACAAGACAACTGCAACCACACATCAAAACTACTTAATTCCAAATATATATTACACACAAACAGAGTTATGGATTAAAGTACATGTTAGTTTTCTTAATATTCACATTATTCCAACACCTCCCTCTCAAATCCACTATGAGCCTGAATTTACAGATTCTTTTGTGACATAAGTGTGTTCTCTTCCACTTTTGAGTACTGAGTTACTATAAAATTCATGGTAAAAAAAAAAATAGACTTCCTGTGTAGTGGCTTTCTGAACAGATACACAATCTGACAAAACTACCAGGGTTGAGAGAAATCATTTAATGGGTATATGAAGATCAGATGGATGATGGAGGGAAATAAGCTTCCTTGGGAAAGTGAGCAATGAGCGCTCCTTGTCTCCTCACTTATCTGCAAAAATAGATAGTGGTTATAAAGAAAGGCAGTAATTGATTGGAAACCAGGTGGCAGCCGCCTGCATCCCACCCGGCCCCAGCTTCCACCTGGGAGGTGGGCAGCAGCTGCCCACGTTTGGGGAATCTGGGCAGCAGCTGCGCCCCGGCTCGCAGCCAGGAGCCAGGGAGCCACCTCCCACACCCTGGCAAAAAGCCTCCATGCCCCTGGCTTGCAGGTGGCAGCTTCCCACAACCCAGCTGGGGCAGCCCGCTTGGTCCCTGCTTGCAGTTGGGAGCCGGACTCCAACCCCCGCTTACCTGTCAATTTCACTGCTCTAACAGAAATTGACAAGTATGACAGCCCCTCCACCTTTAAGGTCTCCCATAGAAATGGTTTTATTTTGTTGAAAAAACAGGGCAGTTTTGTCGGTGAAGGGATGACTGTACTGTGTACACCATCACTGTTTTGTCAACAAAATCTGAATTTTGTCAACAAAACTCTCTAGTATAGACCAGGCCCTAGACTTTTTAAGATGGACCTTTTAGATTTAGAGAGAGAAGGTGGGTGAGGTAATATCTTGTATTAGATCAACTTCTGTTGGTGAGAGAAACAAGCTTTTGAGCTTACAGGGGACCTGAAGAAGAGCTCTATGTAAGCTCAAAAGCTTGTCTCTCTCACCAAAAGAAGTTTGTCCAATAAAAAATATTACCTCACCCACCTTATTTCTCTGATTTCCTGGCACCAACATGGCTACAATAACATTGCATACAATGTTTAGACTTAGATTTTTAAGACAGATCATAACAGGAATAAACAGCTCTATGCACTCTGATTTAGAATTTGAAGTCTAAAGAAATAAGCTGAATTCTGTGTCAACTTTTGTTTTATATATTATATATAATACATATTATTATTTCATTATAATAAGAAGGGTTTCTACAGGTATGTTACAAACAAGAGGAAGATTAGGGAAAGTATGGGCCTCTTACAGAATGGGGGAGGCAACCTACTGACAGAGGATGTGGAGAAAGCTGAGATACTCAATATCTTTTTTGCCTCTGTCTTCACAGACAAAGTCAGCTCCCAGACTACTGCACTGGGCAGCACAGAATGGGGAGGAGGTGAACATCCCTAAGTGCTGAAGGAAGAGATTCAGGACTATTTAGAAAGATTGGATATACACAAGGCCATGGGGACAGACGCAATGCATCCGAGGGTGCTGAGGGAGTTGGATGATGTAATTTCAGAGCCACTGGATATTATCTTTGAAAGCTCATGGCAACTGGGGGAGGTCCCTGATGACTGGAAAAAGGCAAACAGTGCCCATCTTCAAGAAAGGGAGGACAGAGGATCCAGGGAACGACAGACCAGTCAACGTCATCTCAATCCCTGGAAAAATCATGGAGCAGGTCCTCAAGGAATCCATTTTAAGCTACTTAAAAGAGAGGAAGGTGATCAGGAGCAGTCAACATGGATTCACCAAGGGCAAGTCATGCCTGACCAACCTGATTGCTTTCTATGATGAGATGACTGGCTCTGTGGATGTGGGGAAAGCAGTGTACATGATATACCTTGATTTTAGCAAACCTTTTAATAGAGCCTCCCACAGTACTCTTATCAGCAAGTTAAAGAAATATGGGTTGGATGAATGGACTACAAAATGGACAGAGAGCTGGCTAGATCATTGGGCTCAATGGCTCCCTGTCTAGCTGGCAGCCGGTCACAAGCGGAGGGCCCCAGGGATCGGTCCTGGGGCCAGTTTTGTTCAACATCTTCATTAATGATGTGGCGGTTGAGGTAGATTACACCCTCAGTAAGTTTATGGATGACACTAAGCTAGGGGAAGTGGTAGATACCCTGTAAGGTAGGGATAGGATACAGAGTGATCTAGACAAATTGGAGGATTGGGCCAAAAGAAATCTGATGAGGTTCAACAAGGACAAGTGCAGAGTCCTGCACTTAGGATGGAAGAATCCCATGCAAAGCTACAGACTGGGGACTGACGGGCTAGGCAGCAGTTCTGCAGAAAAGGACCTGGGGGTTACGTTAGATAAGAAGCTGGAGATGAGTCAGCACTGTGCCCTGGTTGCTAAGAAGGCTAATGGGATATTGGGCTGCATTAGTAGGAACATTGCCAGCAGATCATGGGAAGTGATTATTCCCCTCTATTCGGCATTGGTGAAGCTGCATTCAGAGTAGTGTGTCCAGTTTTGGGCCCCCCACTACAAAAAGGATGTGGAAAAGTTGGAGAGCTTGATAAGTATATGGAGGGGATGTTATGATGGGATAGTTTAAGCAATTGATTTTGGATTATCGGCAGATAAGTCTGCTCAATGGTCTGTGGGAATGCTGGATGGGATGGGAACTGAGTTACTGCAGAGGAATATTTTTTGGGTGCTGGCTGGTGAGTCTTGCACACATGCTCAGGGTTTAGCTGATCGCCATATTTGGGGTCGGGAAGGAATTTTCCTCCGGGGCGGATTGGCAGGGGCCACGGAGGTTTTTCGCCTTCCTCTGCAGCATGGGGCATGAGTCGCTTGCTGGTGGATTCCCTGCAGCTTGAGGTCTTCAAATCTCACTTTTGAGGATTTCAATAACTCAGTCATGGGTTCAGGGTTGTTATAAATGTGTATGGGTAGGGTTTTGTGGCCTGCCTTGTGCGGGAGGTCAGACTAGATGATCATATTGGTCCCTTCTGACCTATGAGTCTATGAGTCTATGAGTCCAACGGAGGGCAACAAAATTGATAAGGGGGCTGGAGCACAAGACTTACAAGGAGAGGCTGAGCGAACTAGGCTTGTTTAGTCTATAAAAAAGAGGAATGAGGGGGGATTTGATAGCAGCCTTTAACTACCTGAAAGGGGGTTCCAAGGAGGATGGAGCTAGGCTGTTCTCAATGGTAGTAGATGACAAAACAAGGAACAATGGTCTCAAGTAGCAGTAGGGGAGGTCTAGGATGAACATTAGAAAAACGTTTTTCACTAGGAGGGTGGTGAAGCACTGGAATGGGTTACTTAGGGAAATGCTAAAATCTCCATCTCCAGAGGTTTTTAAGCTGCAACTTGACAAAGTCCTGGCTGGGATGATTTAGCTGAGGTTAGTCCTGCTTTGAGCAGGGGGTTGGACTAGATGATCTCCTGAGGTCCCTTCCAACACTAATATTCTATGATTCTATGGTTCTATTTTCTCTTCTAAAATGATCCCACTGTTGTTCTCAAGTTTCTTTTTATTTTTCCTATTCCAAGTTATCCTGCTCTACAGAACGTTTCTAAACTGTGCCGCATATTAAATTAATTTTTAAAAAACATCTGCATATAAAATAATATAGGATAGATAGTTGTGAAGATTCAAGCCTTGCATGTCTGAGAATCAAGCAAAGGCTTAGACCAACGAGTGATGGGAAACGCATTTAATTTTGATCTGGTTTCCTCCAAATCAGAACCTTAATATGCATTCAGGCTGCATCACAAAGGATTTTTTAAACAGGAAAAAAAAAAACTTTGTTAATTTTGGAAAAAATATTTTACATTTCTATGCAAATTTTACAAATATGTCATAGTATCAGAGGAGATATTAGAAAGTACTTTTATTCACCTAGCAAAAATGGAAGAATAAAATAGCAAGCACGATCTATCTTTCTCACAGGCACTCATCTTTTGCAGAGATCAACCAATTCTGCAAGACTGAGATGGTAATTAAAGTCTACAGAGTCTCTCAACAACTTTGGTAAACTCTGCCAATGGTCCCACGGCTGCTGAAATAATGCTTTGTAATACGGTTTACTCTTGCCTCTGAAAAACATTCACAACAGGGATCTCTAGAGGTGAAGTCCAATTGTTTTAAACTGCTGTACCACAAATTCTCCATCTGTAAGACTCCGGTAGAAAGCAATCTTCTAATACTCCTTTTTCTCAGATAAAAAGCTATTGAATTGTGTAGTAAGCTTCGGGAAACTCATTGCATCTCATTAAGAAAAAAATTATTCTAGATAAGAAAAGGAAGACCTGCCCCCCAACTCCAATGTGGTACTTCAAAGCTTTACTTTCCCCTAAAACATTGTCTTAATCCCTCTGTAATTTCATTCCAACTGATGGGTCTCTCCTTATATTAAAGTATTCTTTCAGGAACAGTAATCCTAGACAGTGTATGGTGGGGTGTGTAGCAATTAATCTCACCCCTTCACACATGGTCATAATTCCCCGCCCCGCATGAACTTTCTAATCACACCTGGAACTGCTTTGTCTAAAGCAGTTGTCCCCAAACATTTTTGGTCTGCACCCTCCCTTACCCAGTCTGTGCCTCCCCAGGAGGCTGGGGGCCAAGGTCAGAGGTACAGCAGGTGCCAGGAGTGGGGCTGGGAGCTGGGAGCCGGGAGCCAAGGCTGGGGCTGGGGCCGGGGCCAGGGTCGTGGCCGGAACGGAGTTGGGAGCAGAGTGCCACTGAGTTGTGCTCCCCGTGAGGGCTAGCTCAGACCCTGCCACGCCCCCCAAACCTTCCTCTGCACCCCCCGAAGAGGGTCCGCCCCACAGTTTGGGGACCACTGGTTTAAAGGGCATGAATGTCACTTCAGAACATGCTCCTCTGTTATATTGGCCTATACCAAAATGGCATCCTCTGCTCAACAGGAAAGGAATAAGACTTCCTCCAGAACACTCCTGATTTCTTAATCAATGCACTGAAGCTAAAACAATTATAACAATTCATAGCTTTTGCCATTTTCAAAGCACTGTACAAACTTCACAACACCTGGCCTTGCGAGATAGGTAAGTATGACTATTCCCATTTTACTAATGAAGAAACAGACACACAGAGGTTAAGTGACTTGCTCAAGGCCACAAGGCAGTTTACTGTCAGAGCCAGAAAAAGAATTCAGGTTTACCTGGGTCCCATCTCTGTGCTCTAACCACTAGACAACACTGGCTAACAACGGCAATAGCTCATGGACCAAGCTTAGATTTCTAATACTAATTCCTAATAAAAAAGATAAATAAAACTCCACCACTGCTCCTCAATTCCAGTTCTTTAAAGGGGCTTAGAAAAGATTTTTCTAAAAGAAAAAAAGGTTAAAATGGATTAAAGATACCAAATTATTAACTAAATGTCTGTGCAGAATTAAGGAGAAGTAATTTGAAAAACAATCTCTTTATGTATTCATCCCCCTGATTCACATGCTGCATCTATCCTTAAGTTCTCCGCACAGGAACAGTTCAAAATTTTGAAAGAAAACATGATGCAAAACAATTCAAGTTCACCCAGTGTCAATACTCATCTCCTCCCTTATCTCCAACCCAACCTCTCCCTTCAGAAAAAGTCTGAGTGAATATACAGATCTTGCAGCATGCTCTGAAGAACAAACGTGGAGTCTGTTATACCCAGGGAGAAGAAAGTTTCATTGTTCAATAGGCTTCCCTCCACAGAAAACACTCGTCCTCCAGTCTGAGTTGAATACATCGAGGGACCATGAACTCAGGTTGATTGTAACTTTCAGATTTAAAACGAGAAAGAGAGAGATGTTTTTTAAGCCCGGATTTAGCAAGGAAATTAAAGAATGTGCCAAAGTACCTTGATTGAAACAAGGCCTACAATACTTATGTCAAGTAATGAGTTTCGCATCTAAGGTTTCCCTGACAAGGATCTGAGCAAATCACAAATGCTGTTAAAAGAGCCCATTTTAGGTGACTTGTGAACTGTCAAGAATCAAATTGGGATTCTGAGATATAGTGAAGGAGAAACTGTTTCTCAAGTGTTTTGAGAAATTGTTATTTTTAAGTTTGTACAAATGTGGTGTTCATTACTGCTTTGCAATCTCAAGCTGACAAGTATGCCACTGTTTGTTGGGCCACTGGTGTATAAACATTCAAAAGGGTTAAATGTTAAGTATGGATTACATGAGGCATAGAATCTTTCGCTTAAGTGTTTTCAAAATATCTTTCTTTTCTTCTTTGCGAATTGCATGATTGCACAGCATTTTTTAAGAACTCAATGGCTTCAGAAATCTGTTGGTACTGTACCCACACGAATCCTCACAGAACAGCTATATCGTTTGATATTGAAATTTTGTGTACTATTGGTCAGTTTGCTGAGTAGTGGTTTTTGGTTTTCTGGAAATCATTTAGGAAAGTGATATTTAATTTAATTTAATTTAATACTTTTCAATAACTGCTTAAACAATCATGGATTGATAGCGTTTAAGGCCAAAAGGGGCCATTAGGTCATCTAGTCTGACCACCTGTATTAAATTTTGCCCAGTTACCTACTCTCCCGTATTAAGTCCAATAACTTGTGTTTGGCTAAAGGAACTCTTCCAGAAAGGCATCCAGATTTGATTGGAAGACATCAAAAAATAGAGAATCTGCCACTTCCCTTGAGAGTTTTGTTCCAGTGGTTAATAACCCACTCTGTTAAAAATTTGTGCCTTATTTCTAATTAGAATTTGGCTGGCTTCAGCTTCCAGACACTGGTTCGTGTTACATCCTTTTTGCTAGATTAAACAGCGCTTTAGTAACTATGAAAGTACTTACACGCCACAATCAAGTCACCTCTCAAGCTTCTTTTTGATAAGCTAAACAGATTGATCTCTTTAAGTCTCTCACTGTAAGACATTTTCTCTAGCCCTCAAATCTTCTCTGTGTGTGTGTGGGGGGGAGGGGTGTGTGTGTGTGTGGGGGGGGGGGCTCTTTTCTGAATCCTCTTTAGTTTTTCAAATTAAAAAAAAAATGAAATCACCTCCATACTCCTTCTCCCCAATGTTTACATTAAAAAAAAAATCATATTGGCCTTTTTTGCCACAGTATCACACTCATGTTCAGTTGCTTGACTCCTAAGTCCTTTCCAGAGACACTCATTTCCAAGATATAGTCTCCATTTTTGTAGATATGGCCTATATTTCTTGTTCTTAGATGTGTGAACACAGCAGACCACTGTACCAGCCATTACTTATTCAAAATCCCTACTATATTTCCAACTACAAGAGGAAAAAAGAAAAAAAAGAACCACCACAAAAGATGCCAGTAAGCAACAAAAGTTCTGACAAACTGACCAACTCAAGCAAATTAATAAGTAATATGCCCCTCCCATTGGTTCCTACTGAATCCAAATATTAGAATTTTCTCACACCAGAGCATAATCAAAGTACTAGATCCTTTTAATATTGAAATCAAACAGGGCAGATTCCTTGATGGACAGCTAACCTTATCTTCAAATGTCCTGGCATGCCTGCTTCCCAATCTTAACACTATTTAAACATAGATTTATGTCCAATAATTAAAAAATGTCTGAATTATAGTGTATCATCAGATCAATGAAAAAGTGGATCATGTATTGCCAATTGAGGGAGGAACTGGGTTGTGCTGTCTACCCATATAAACACACACACATGCTGGAGTGCAAAGACCAATCGTGCACTTTTTTTTTATTTTGAAGACTTGTGTCTTGCTGAAAGATACACAAAATTCCTCAAGGACAGCTTGAATTAGTGTCACAGGCCAAACATAAAAACACCTCTATGAAAGCTAATCCCCTTGCCCATTTCACGTGCTTCTGCAGTTTCTGATCAGAAAAACCAAGACTGAGATTTCACTAGAAGTTTTGTTTGTTTTTCTTCTTTGTTTTCAAAGCTGAGCAATACAAATATCTGAGCAAGCATCAACATGGAATTAAAATACTGGGAATACAAGTTAATTCTCTTCCTTCAGCTACTTTATGGCAGCCCCACTCACCTCATTCTCCCCTTTCCACCAATGCTAGTCATCTCTAAGTGCTTAGGAAACAAAATTGTGGAAAAAGGTTTGAATGAGACTATAATGAGACTAGCATTTGAGAAAAGCAATCAATAAAAGTAATAATGCATTCCAAGCTCTCCACCAATACTTGGCTACACAACAAGTGTATTTTAGGTTTGGATAGTCTTAGACCTAAACTGCAGATACAAATGGGTTGCCATCTCATAATCCTCTTTCCTGTTACAAATGAATAATCAAAATCAAACTGTTAAATGGATGCTTTTTTTTATTCATAATGTTAGTTAACTAAGTGTTAACCAAAAACAAACAAAAAACCCCTGCATTTTAAATTGCACGGGTGGAATAGTCAAAAGAGATTTAGAAGCACAAAAATCCCTTCCCAACTAAACTGGGTGGGTTGGCGCCATGCTGTGAATGCTCAAGCATGGAGTCTTCACCCCATTTCATAACATGCCTTTACCTAATTAATCAAACTAATATTTTGGACATGGCTTTTTTGCTTTTAACAACTTTTTTTCAACCTAAGATTTGTCTTAGAAGATAAAAAGTGTTCTTGCTCTGTATGCAAATAGAAAGGAGCTGGTAAGCAAGTAGTTACAAAACACATAATTGGTACTGGAACACTGGAAACATTCCACAAATCGTAGCAAGAACCCAACGTGTCTGCAAAACAAATATTTTCACCTTCACAATTGAACAAAAAGAAATGAAGTTGGTGGGTGGCCAAAGCAATATTCCTTCATAAATTCCCATTTACTTCTTGTAAAAATGAATCCTAAAATCTCTAGCAAGAAATTTAACACTGATATTAGAACAGTCTGGAATCAGGACTCAAAGATGATTATTTTTTTGCCAAGACTAGGTATCCTCAATAACATACAAAAATCTTCACTGTTTTGCTGATCAAGTCAACACACCACAAAGTTATACTGGATTTCATATAGGCTAAACAAAATCAATATTCTTAGTTCTAACATCTTCTAGAAAAGTCTAGACAAAAAGGCACTAATGTCTGCGCTAAGAGAGTATCCAAAAGTCCATCTCTCCATTAAGTTTCCGTTTATTCTCCTGTTATGACAAAAGGTAAATACGAATGCCAAGAGACTTTTACTATACTGTTCATTTTTTAAAACTTGTTAAAAATGTAATATAGACCAGTTATAAACCATTACCCTAAACCGACTCTCCCACCACAGACATTCTCTATCCTACTCTCTTTAGATTGGCCACATTTTGACTATGGCCCATATTCCATTTTGCAGTATGGTCAATTCTCACAATTAATCAAGGGTCTCCCAATAACTGGTGTTTTTCCTAGGTCCCCAGGAGTATGTGACTCCAATGTATCCTAAAGGCTCAATAAACTAAAAGATAAGTAAAAGAAACCCCAAAATGATTAGTAGTTTTTTTTTTTTAAATCATGATTTTTTTTTACCCAAATCAAGATTTTTAAATGCTCTAGATTGGCAACAATGGCAAGCCTAATGTTTTCATTTGCATTTCTGACTGCATTAGAGCACTGCATCCATCATAATTCCATAGCTCTTTATCCTGAAGGTATGTCTACACAGCAAATGAAGGAGTAGTTGTAGCGCATACCCATGCTAGCTTTAATCTAGCTAGCCTGGATAACAACGGTGCTGAAAAGGTGGCAGCATGGACTTCTGTGTCCATTAGCATCTGGTACCAGGATCCCCAGCACTAAAATCACATTTTTATTTGCTGCATAAGTATACCCTGATAGGTTACAGTTAATTCATAAGCCAGTGTACAAGTAGTTAAAATTACTCTTTTGTGCTTTACTTTTCCTATTTCTAACTTCTTTTGTCAATATATAGATCAATCACTTGACCTTCATTAGAGGCTTCTAAAATTCCTCAAAACTTCCTTAGTTTTTACTAACAAAATAATTATTTCAGCATCAAATTTAGACAACTGCTTATTTACCTCCTCCTCTAGATAATTAGTATATTGAACACCTATAATGATTCCTCCTAGAATTAATCTCTTGCTATACCACGAATCAGCTATTTATTTCCACCTTTACCTCCCAAGTGCTAACCAGTTTCTAACCAATGATAGAGCTTTCTCTCTCATCAGATAGTTACCAAATTTCCTGAAAAGCATTTTCTGAAGGAATTTTATATAAACTATTAACTATATAAAACACAGGTTTTATATACAATCACTACATACACTGTTCCTTCCAGAAGTGTGTTATCCCCATGGCAGCTCACACTGAAATTGTTTTTCCAGCACACAGTCAGAACAAATTAATACTTTGCAAAACAATGGGGGTGAGAGGTAGAGAATTTTTTGATGGAGATATAAAAGGATTTTTTTCATAAATAAAAGTAGGTTAAAAGCTTTTTTAAAAAAACAGTATAATATAGTTGTTGCTAATATAAATTAAATAATCTGCCTGCAAAATTCATTCAGTCACAGGGCTAATGCAGCAATTAATCAATCAATCATTACTAATGCCCTAGTGTTTTGCTTCTGAATGGACTAAAAACAAGCTGTATATCCTCATCTGTGCTGCCACGAGTGGTAGCCTAGTTTTAATTCTGGCATACCAGCCCAATAAAACAAGCAGGCAGATGTCAGGTTGCTATTATGTACCAGGAATGGTCTTATGTGTGTGCTCGTTCTTATGTAGTTCCAAAGATAAAAGCTGAATCTCTTTCCTTTGACTTACTTTCTGCTTCATACATAGCACCGCATCCCATACTAAGAGCTTTAGAAATAGCACAGTTGTGGGAAAGAAGGGAGAATCCAAGACCTTTCATTCATTCACTAATAAAATAGTTCGGTATCTTCTACCTAAAATGTGCAAGGTCAAGAAAACCATAAATAAAATCCATTTTCCTGCTATGTCTAATAACTGGAATAGGATGGGAGGTGTCAGCTGTGATTGCTAAAAGTATAAAACCATTAAAGTTATCAGAGTAACCAGAGTCCATATAACAAGCAAGAAATTCCAGTACAGTAGAACCTCAGAGATACGAACACCTCGGAAACGGAAGTTGTTCGTAACTGACACGTCCGTTACTCTGAAACAAACATTATGGCACAGTGCCCTGCATTCAGTGCCTTCCAGCTGTGGCTGGGAGAGAAAAAATCTGCAAAGGTGGCACCCTGGCAGCACAGCCTGGTTTGCAAGCAGCTCCCTGCCCTATTCCTGTTTCTTGCCTTTGGGCTGAACTGAACTGAGAGGGCCTGCCCCGCGCTCTTGGCACTACAAGCCCCTGTCCTCAGCCGCCCTCTCCCCAGGGCTCACCCTACTCGTTGCGCTGCTCACCAGGCTCCAGAGACAGCAGGTGGCAGGGGGTTTGGTGCCAGCCTGCTGCCAGCGCCCTTCCCTCCCCTGCCCCTTGCACTCCTAGAAGTGCGGGCAGGATGCAGGCAGGAGTGCAGCCACGGGCAAAGCACAGGCCACATTGGTGCACAGGCCGTAGCCCCTTAAAACTCTTCCAGAGCACAGCTCCTCCACTTTCGCTCCAGGCCAGATTTTGGCTGCAACAGCAGCAGCTCAGTAGCTCCCTGTGGCAGCTTCTTTTTCCAGCTCAGGACTGACCCTTCTGACTAGGGTGGTGGTGAAAACAGCTTCCCCATCCCATCTCCTGCAGGGGGGATGAAACAGCATCTTGGCTTACAGGAAACAGCACAGACCCAAGGCTGCTTTTGTTCTGCATGTCGACATTTAAGATGCAACATAGGCACAGGATAGTTCAGGTATTTGCCTTTTTTTTTTCTTCTCCCCCACTCCACTGCTGCCTAATTGCTTACTTCTGGTTTTAGTAGTGTTTCGTTGACCAGTCATTTCGTAACTCTGGTGTTCGTATCTTTGAGGTTCTACCGTACTGTATTTACAAGTACCTGCCACTAACATCAGTGAATATAAGTGCTTGGTAACTTTGACTGAGGGTCAAATAGACCCCTTCGTTGTTGAATCATTAGGAACATTATTTGCTACGAAGAGTCACTAAAGGCAAGTCACACAATAACTCCAATTGCCTAAATATATTTTAATTATTGTCTGGCTATTGCATACTATTTGGTTTTGGGTGGATGATGAAACTAATTTGTTAGCAGTCTATGAACCCATCTGAGGATGTTAAACTTTGTATTATATACAAATCACTACC
Source organism: Mesoclemmys tuberculata (assembly GCA_007922155.1). Classification (NCBI taxonomy): domain Eukaryota; kingdom Metazoa; phylum Chordata; order Testudines; family Chelidae; genus Mesoclemmys; species Mesoclemmys tuberculata. The sequence goes on along the minus strand of ML675604.1, from coordinate 41,203,324 downwards.
CTCAGGCCAGTGACATGTGACTAATGAGAAGAGAAGAGAAAAAAGGAGCAAGTATAGTTCAACTACAGGTGATTTTTAATTTTTTAATTTGATACTCTTTTGAGGTAAAACAGTCCTTTTAAAAAAAGGGGGAAATTTTCAGTATTTTCAAAATTTTTCAGATGTTTTTACACTGCAGAATTTCAAAATTTTTAATGTTTGGTTTTTCCCCGTGCCCCATTTCCTTTATTCCTTTTTGCCACTAAAGGGAATAGAATGAATGGCAAAACTAGAAGCTCCCTTACCCCAATTTTTCGTTTTTCTTCTTTTTCTTTTTGCCAATCTGTAATTTTTTACAACTTCCTCATCTTTAGAAAAGTTGTGACATGACAAAAGGAAAAAGTTAAATTCTGTAAAAATCTGCCAATCTGCAATATTTCAAAACTTGGAGAAGTTTCTAAAAGTTACAGAATATCAAAAGGAAAAACTATGAAGATAAAAAACAACCCTGGACTTCACTCATTTTATTACATTCAGTGGAAAACAGGAGAAGGGGGGATAAAGAGAAAACCACAAAAATACAAAGTCTGAAGAAGTGAAATGTCAAAAATTGTTCCATTTCAAACCATGATAAATGGAAACAACTTCAAATTTTTTCACAAAATTGTCATTTTTCAACCTGCTACTGTAATTACTCAATTGTTTGAGGAATGAAGGACCAAGTAGAATGACCTAATAAAATCACTGATGCAAGTCTTAAAACACAGACACTTCCTGAAACTGAAAATATACTGTATATTGCCTCAGTTCTACTGTAGTACATTGTGTGTTCCTGACACCCACTCAGTACTTTTGTAAGAAAAAAACTTGTGTTGTCAACAATTCTGTTTATTTTGAATACAAAGTTAATATCTAAAATAGCATTTGACAAAGCTGTTAAAAAGAAGTCTGATTTTGCATGCGCGAGACAGTCTTTCATTTGTAGAATATACTGCATAATTAAACCATTTCTGAATACGTCTATTTGCTGATATGATGGATTTCTGTGCTCTTCCGAAATACATTGGAACAAAAAAATAATCAGCTAAAATAGTACCAACTAAAGTTAAAATAGTACCAACCAACTTATAAAGACATGAAATTTAGATATACTTGAAACTGTGAACTCAACTAACCCACTTATATTTAGATATTTAAAATCTCTCAAAAATACATATTCACAGATTAAGGGAGTGAGATAAACACCTGTTACTACAATATGTGAACATAAAGAGACTGAATTAGACAGATTAACAAACACACAAAGGCAAGAAAATTAAACCAGATCCTATCATTACTTCAGATATGGGGTTTGTCCTGTCTGAGTTTCACTTCCTAGTGCTGCTCACAAAATAGTATTAAATAAAAGCCTTCATATCTGTCATATAAAGGGGCCGTTACAATTATTCTCATATAATCTTGACAGCTTCTTTAGACATTGTTAACCTTTTGCCCTTTCCTGGGATTTTGCATGTCAAGAATAATGTAAATGACATTTTCACTCCAAGGAAAATCATGAAACAGGTAAACATTTGAATGATTATGAAGGATCCATTATAATACATGTTGCAATATTCAAGCATCTACTGAGATGAACAGGGTTATCTACTGTATCCATGTAATCCATACAATTCGTAGCATGGCGTGTGAACCATTATAGAAAACCTTCTGAACGCTACACAGGCTTTTCAGATTTACATAAGCTTGGTAGGCTTTTATGATTTTATGCTACACAAATATTTATCATCTATGTATTGCAACAGTGATGAGATAGTGCTTATAACCATAAAGACTATAAAAAAACAGTTTCACCCATTTCAATTTTATTACACCAGTCCAAGAATTCACATGCTCCTCTTCAGGCCCCAGACCCACCTACACCTTGACTGCTAACCAAACGGTTGATATGGCAAATCTGGCATGTGGATAATCCGAATTTTGTTCCCAAACAAGTTTGAATAAAGCTGGCTAAAAATAATAGTTAAGAAGTGGAGGTGTGCACAAGGGGGGAGGCAAGCAGGGACACTTCCCCTTTACCCCCTCCCCAATAATTGGCAGTGGCACAGAGGTCCTCCAGCACCAGGGCCAGAGAGGCTCTCTCTCTTTCCCCACCGGGACCTGAGCAGCTCACTCTCCCCACTGCCGCCCCAGAGCCAGAGGCACTCTGTGACCCCGCCGCAGCCAAGTACTTGTGGATACATTTATTCAGGTGGCTCCATGGGACATGAATTTTAGTTGAAAATGGTGAGTGTGCTGCTGTTTACTTCTATGCATATGATTTATGGGCATGTGTTGATATGGTTTAACGTGTGTGTTTAACATGCTCCTCCAAAAGTGGTCAAATTCCTGCGCACAGGCCTGTTAAGAACTGAAAATTGGCTGTTAGCCACACACAACCAAAAATTGTGAAATTAGCATTTGCACTGGCTGATGATGCCGTGTGCAAGTGCATGTACCTCAAGTGTAAGCTTGCAAATGTATTTTAATAGACACTAGACAGCCTTGATGATGTAAAATGACATTTATTAAATTCACATTTTTCAATGTATATTAATAGTGATATAAATGCTATTGCAAATATTTAAGGCCATTTACAAATACTGTCCTTAAACTTTTAATGTGGCTTCAATGAATAATTTTCTATAAACACTTTATGTAAAAGAAAATTAAATGTAACCCCCCACCACCATTAATGTGATGCTTATGTACTGTAAGCCATGAAAAACAAAAGATCAAATGGTCTAATGGCAATGTTAACTCATGTAGTAAATACCCTTTTATCTATTGTAGTTTTATGATACTACTGTGGTATTTAAGTGCCAACAATACATGCAATATATAGTACTTTCTATTTCAGTTTTTCTGGTCAGATGTGCAGCTGAATACTGATTAGTCTGTCAAATGCATACCATAACACAAAGAATGTGCAACACAGCCAAGCTGTTGCTGCTGTAAGAACCTTTACTTTTGCTTCTGACTTTTGGTGGTTTTAAATTATGTAATTTTAATACTGAGTTTACTCTTTTTTTTTTTTTTTTTTAATAAACAGTTGAATGCAGGATTATGTCTGTGCTTTTAAACCTTTTGTTGTCATGTTTTCTGCTATTTCCACAAGCTTGTGAATGAAAAGCCCTTGAAAACCATTCTTTTCATTCCTAGATCACCATCACTGAATACATCAAGAGGGAAACAGGGTGGTCATAAAACCAGGAACACCTACTTATTCATTCTCCTTTCTAACATCCTTCCTTTTCTTCCTGCCACAGCAAAAGTTCATGTTCTGCACTAATATGCAAAGCCTAACAACATGCAATTTAGTCTTTTACACAGAAAAAAAATACTTTTGACAAAACCAGAGAAATTTTTTACGCCAGCTGTCTTTTCCTCCCTAAATGACTGTCTATTTGGACTTGGTACCTTTCAAACATCAAATGAATTTTGAACACCTTGTTCAGTGTTTTTCCCCCCCCAGCAATCAGTGTGGAGATTATACAACACCTGCTCTTCTGTTTAGTTTCACTTTCTCAGAACTTGGTATCAGACCCCAAGAGCCGAATTTAGCTTTCTATATTTACATGTAAAGGAGAGCCGTTAACCTCCTTGCAAGTTTACAAGCACCAGTCTCTTTGCTGAGCAACTCTGGTGCTTAGAGATGTCTCATTTCATGATAAAAGGGCAGTTAACACCTGTACAGTAATTATATCTACCAAATGTTGTTGGCCAGAAATATGAATAGATAATTTTTCCTGCCATCTGTTAATTATGCTATTTGAATCACTTATTTAATCATATACATTTACTTGACATCTACAAACTTTTTAATAGCATCTGCAAATGCTATGCTTGCATGCTGGCAGAAATAAGTCACTGTTTATGTATCCCAGAAGGAAACATCATGGCTTTACATAAGGCCAGACTTTTCAGTAGCTCCACAAAATAAAAAGGCAGTTAGTAGTAAGTAACCTGCTTCTCATCCTGTACAGTTGATAACAGCAATACAGATAAATAGGTAGTTACCATATGGGCAACTGCATCATTTCTTAGAGACAAGAACAGCAGAGGTGAAAATATGGGAAGAAAAGAAAGTAGGTTGCCAGATTGCTCGATTCAGAAAGAGTGTACTTAGGAAAATCTGACTTATGGAGAAAACAGCCCAAACAGCTGGATGGTAAAATGGTCCTCACTTCTGCAGTTTAGTGATTAAGGAAACTATGCAAAAAGTTGAGTTGGTAGAACATACACAAATGCACTTTCTAAGCCAAATTATAGCTACTGCATGGAGCTTTCTCCCAACTTTAGTACACACAATAAATATCTAGCTGCTGAATGGGTTGGGGGATGGTTTCTGAATGGGATCAAAGGCTTTCCCCCAAAAGCATACTGAAATAAAACCTTTAAACACTGCCACACCATCATGTGTGGCTTTTTTAAAAACTTGTTTATTTTAAATAAATAAGTATACTGCAGTTAGGGTTACCACCTGACTGGTATTTTACCAGGGTTTTTTAATGGATTTGCCAGTTTCCAGAAAAATAATTTAATCTGCAGGGGTTTTTTTTACAGGGGTCTAAAGATTTGCATTATCATCACAATACACTGGGATACCTAGTGTTAAAAGGTTGTGTGTCCAGCTACACATGAGGCAGCGTTCCCACTTCTGCAGTTTCAATGATAACAGAGAGAAAGAGAGAGTCACCAGAGAGTGAGGAGATATGTGATGTTATCTCTGTAATTGGCTTTTGAAGGGGGCAAGGGTTGTGGAGTTGCCTTGTGGTTGGGGTTGTGCTGGACATGCCTTGTGGGCAGGGGATGCCAGATTTTTTTGTATTTTAAAGGTGGCAATCCTAACTGTATATTAACAATTGCTACATTCGTTGTGAATGATTAGCTTAACAAATATAACATGCATATTTCAGCAGGTAAGGGCCAGAGGTCAAAATGGAGTAAAGACAAGAATTTAATTTAAATACACAGACTGCTTTTTGTTCTAAAACAAACAGGTGCTAAAATGAATAGGGTTGAGCACATTATATAATATCATACATATCACAAACATTATACATTCCGTATATGAACACAGAGAGAGTTAAATTTCCCCCATTCTCTAATTTTCTATATTTACAAATTATATTGCCATGTATACAAATAGCAATTTATATTGTGAGCAGTTTTCTAAATTAGGATCTCCCTCATTCTTCAATGACTTATTTGTAATTTTAGTCTCACTTAAGGCAATGTGACCACTCTATGCACAAAGTTAAGAATGGACATAAGGATTTGCACAATCAGGGATCTAGTGTCCAAAAATATCTATCACAAATTGTGTGTGTGTGTTTTGCATGCACGCATGTGCACGCGTGAGAGAGACAGCTGTTGAATTTTCAATAGAACAGTTTTCTGTCAGAAAATGCAGTTTCAGTGAAATCAAAATATTTGGCGGGAACATGCAGTTTTCAATGAAATTTTCAAAGGGAAAGTTCTGAAGCATTTTATTTTGACTTGTTTATTATAGTTAATATTAATGCATTATATTATATTTATATAGAATAGTTAATATTACATATTGGTTTTAATATAATATTTCAGCACAATATGAACAAAATTATTTGATGTTTTCAAATAATAAAAATTCAGATATTTCAGACATTTCAGAAATGTCAACTTTTCATTCAGATTTAGAATGAAAACAAATATCAAAATTTGGTGTCACACTGGTTAGATGGGGGGGAAGGTATTTGTCACATTGGTTAACATTAATATGTCAAAATAATAATGATCCATGTCAGGTACTGTTAGAAAGGCTATAATGTGCTGAGTAAGAAGATAATATTTGTATTTATGTGTTATATGTGTGAGGGAAGTTATAGACATCTTTGATATACCTGTATTTCAAACTATGCTGTATAAGACACACCCCGGAAAGAGGTGGCAAGACAAAAGCCCGCTTAATGGCCCATCAACATGTTTACAGAACCAAAAGGCCCAGGAAAGAACTAAAGGCATACCTGAAGAGTTACCAGGTTTGGCCCATGTTATGCTGGACTCCATTTTAGTTCCTGTAAGTGCCCATAGGCTGCATGGCCAGGAACAGAGGGTATATAAGATCAAGCCACAGAAACCATTTTGTCTTTGTTCCTGTCCAGCTGCAGACACATGCCTATCCACCTCTGGGTCAATTCATTTTGCAGCTGAACTGAAGGACTTAGACCAGGTACTGGATGTATACCAGAGCAACTATATAAGCCTGCAAACTCCACAATTCTTCTAGAAGCCTGATGTATATGGACTTTCAAATCATTTAACATTTCTCTTATTGTTTATTTTTGTTTTTATAATAAGCCTTTAGTTTTAGTTATTAAAGAATTGGCAGGCAGTGTGGTATTTTGGGTAAGATCCAATCTTATTTTGATCTGGTACTGTGGCTGATCCTTTGGGATCAGAGGGAATCCTTTTAGTAAAGAGCACAGAGTTTAAATAACTGTTCTCTTTACTGGACCTAGTGTCAGTTTGGGAGCCAGAGACTGAAATGCAGTAAAGGGAGCTGTGTGTATTTGCACAGTGGCTTCTTGACAACCAGTGTGAGGGAATCAGAAGCACTGTTTGTGGCTGGATGGGAAATCTGACTTCCATGTCACCCACCAGTGCTGGGAGAATCTGCTCTCCTTTTACAGCCTGCCCTGACAATGGCATTATCAGGTGGCTACCCTGGGCACGGATGGATCACAATTGGTATTTCCCACATACTGAAAATTCCTACACACATGAAATTCCTAAATATATGAAATTAAAAATGTATGCATGTGTATATATGCATTTCATAGAAAGACATATTTACACGTTTATATGTGCAAAAATTGCTGGAGTTTGAAATGTGATACAAATGCTGCTTAATGATTAGTAATCTCTCTAGTACTTTGGAGGGAAAATGTAAAAATGAAGTTTGAAATGAATGAGGTTGGGTCAGTGGGCATGTCTACTACGACCTGTCTATCATGACAGAATTCAGGGAATTTATGAGGAAATTTAGCATGAAGAATACAAAATGTATTCCTGAGATTCAGCAAAATTCTTCTAAAACTGCTTTTAGAAGCAGGGGACAGCAGAAAACCATGGGAAGAGGAAGAAAGAAGTATCCTTCAGTTTTTACTGTGTTCTGCAGATTTTAAACAAGTTAAAATTTCTTGTTTTTCTTTATATACCACCAGCACATTGGTTTGCGCTGTAACCTTGCCTTAAAACTGTCTCCAGTCAAGTAACAATAGCAGCATGTAAGCTTTATCTCATCCCTTTCACTTCAATGAGATGTGAACTTTAAATCATAACCAGCAATATCTCTGAGTGTTAAAATTAAACGAAGGCACTCATGTCTCTTTCTAAAGGGCAAAATGCAACAACAAAATTAAAGGAAATTTCACTTAAAATAGTCTTTTATCATTAAAATGAATTTTAACACTGAAATGTAAAATACTAGCTAAGGAATACATGTCGAAGTTTCATATTTCATATAACTATACAGCAGCCGATAGCACTTTCTTATATCCTGGTAGCTGTCAGCTCGTAAGATGGGACGGTAAAGTGTCTGTGTCTGATCCCTCCCTCCCCCACACCACCTTCCCAGCTTGTTATACTTCACACAATTCATATTTGCTGACCTTCCCCCCAAAGCAAGTTAAAAAATCTATCTCCTGCAGTTTAAATATTAATCCAGAACCCAGGGGTGAAGTCAGTTGGTGTTCAAGTTCAAACTGCTGTACCAATGCTTTCAACTTGGTGAAAGGGGACAGCAGCTGAAAAGTGTGTGGAATGTAACCTGACAGCGATATGGACCCAGAAGTACAAGGGACATGGGGACACATAACACACATTAATCTCTGTTCTGCAAGCTGCCATACATTAAATAAATTGTAGCGTTTCTTAATGACAAATACAAAATAAGTTTAAAGAAATCCAACACCATTTTCTTTGATACTAGCCACGATGCCTCTGAAATTTAAAAGTGAAGTTTTCTGCTAAATAATGCAATTTCTATATTAACATAGTACCTGATCCAAAACCTACTGAAGTACACGAAAGGCATTCAATTTACTGCAGTGGGATTTGGAGCAGGTCCACGCTGCATTTATCCTGATAGAAAGCAAAGTAAGCTGACATCAATTGAATTTGCTCTACAGTTGTACTGAGTTTCATATTAGCTATAAACACGAGGCTAACAAATCAGTCAGAACACACATCTATTCATCCTCAGATGTCATTAACATGTTAACCTTCCACCGAAGGATGATGTGTATCCAGACTTGAAACATGAGGGATACCCTTTGAAAGTACAAAGCTGACAATGGCAAATACTATGGACTCTTATTAGTATGCTTCAGGTTTTGTATTCATATTAAGAGATTAACCCCTTAAACAGGCCCTCAGATACCATACAGATGGGCATAGATAAATTCAATACATTCAGAGAGTTCTTTAAAATAGGCAAATAATGCTTCCCTGCAAATCAGGAGGAAATTAAATGTTTTATTTGGATTAATGAAATTATGCACAAATATGTCACTGAATGTTAAATTTTATTTACAGAACTGTAAATTGTGCAATTAGGACTGAATTAGAGGATAAAGTAATTTATAGCATGCCAAGGAAGAGTTGATGCCTGAGCTCACAAAATCCCCAAGAAATATATATGGAAGGTCTTCACCTCACACAGACTTCCCGGGGAGAGAGACCTTGCAAAGACATGAAACTGTCTCTGAAGAAGGTAGAGACAAGGCTGGTGAGGCAATACCTTTTAGTAGACCAACTTCTGTTGGAGAGAGAGAGAGACAAGCTTTCAAATTTACACAGAGCTCTTCTTCAGGTCTGAAAAAGGTAAGCTTTCATTGACAGATTGGGACTCAGCCCTCACCTTGGAACGAAGACTCAAGGAGTTTTTGTAAAGGTTTTTCATCTGGCATTTCAATATTTAGTAGTTAAGAATTCAGAATAGCTATATGTTCTGGAGTGTTTCACTCTAGCAATGTTTATATTTTGCTTAACTTTTTAAATATATATATTGATTTTCTTTTTCTCTCTAGTAAATGCCACTTTAAGACCATCTGAATTGGATTTGGTGAGAACAAGCTCTGATGGGTGTTCTGCTGAGACGGAAATTGAATGCTCAGACACAGCTGAGCAAAAGAAAAAGTAACAATCTGGGAACTGAATCAAAGGGAATAGAAAAGCAAGTCCTAAAAAAAGAGTCAGTGAAGAAGCTGGTGATTGTCAGTGTGGGCATGGGGAAACTCAGAAACCTGGTTAAATATGAACACAAGTACATAAATCTCGCTAAGCTGAGAGCAGACAAATTGTCCTCACAAAAGACTACAGGAATTTTCTATCTTATTGGGGTCAGTAAAACCTAAAGGTTACTTACAGAAGTTATGTAGTTACATTTTCCTCTTGGATACCAATGAAACTGAGAAGAGAATTAGATCCCCAACTTTTTATTTTCATAGAAAAAAGTAATGATGCCTGCTTTAATAAGCCAAAATAACATCTGTGTATTGTTTTCATCTTTATAACATATGCCAGCACATCACTATGGCAACCTGTAAAGTATTATATATACAAAAACTACATTAATAGAACACTAAGGTTCCAAAGTCAAACACTGAAAAGTTAGGAAATGCCAGGAAGGTTGCCTTTGCAAATTTAATTAGGCTCCCTTGTGCATATACAGTCCTTATTTATATGCTTGCAAACTGCTTTTTTCCATAAGACCCCTGCCTCATTTGTTTTCTGCTCCTTATTCAGCATGTGACCCCCTTGCATAGGAACTCTGTGGCAAAGGCAGGGATTAAAATCCAGTTCTCCAGAATCACCTTAACCATGAGACTATTTGCTCCTGGCAATCACTTGCCTCATTCACTTCCAACTTCTGCAACAAATGAGGCAGGGGTTTTATAGACAACGGCCTCCTTTATTATACAACCCTGATTCATGCTCATGCACTCATATTGTGCAATGAGTGAAACAGGGGTCCTGTAGAAAAATGTGATCATGTAATTAAAAACTGTATTACAATGCATATGCACAAGGGCACAGAATTAAGGTTGTACAATCAACATTAATTCTCACTTTTCCTAACTTTTCAGTACTTGACTTTGCATCCTCAACAATTTTCTTTTAATGGGGGAGGGTGGGTGTGAGTAATTTACTAAATTTTTTAAAAAGTACATTAAAAACACAAATTCCATCAAGTGACATCATATTAATACCCAGGTTATCAAGACTGGAAGTTTTAGAATCACTTCACCTCTGCCACTTGAGTTAATGGAGTAACTGATAGCAGTAGTAGGTTGTTAACCTCTATGAGTACATCTGCACTGCAGCTGGGAGCAAGCTTCCCAGCTTGGGTAGACTGACACGCTGGCTCGAGCTAGCAAGCTAAAAATAGCAGAGTAGCACTGGATAGTATAGGCAACAGCTCAGTGTCAAGTAGGTCTGTATTTCGCACATCTAAACTGCTGCTGTCTGTGCTGCCATGGCTATATTTTGCTATACTGTGCTAGCTCGGTATGAGTCAGCACGACTATCTGTAAACGAGAAATGAATCACACCCTAGGTCAGGGATGTCAAACTCAAATACACAAAATTAAAAACTTGGACAAAGTCGCGGGCCAACCTTGATATTTATTGAAAACATGTCTACAATTGAGGAAGTTTTTCCTTCTCATCAAATATAACGATGAACCTTTTCACATGGAAACAAACTTAAGTTTTGCTTAAACACTGAATCTGGAACAAGCAAAGCTTAATACTATAAACACATGTGAAATCGGTGCATGCACTGTCTACCAGCGGGCCAGCTCTAGTAGACATTTGGTATTTTCTCGCGGGCCAAATATAATTACACTGCGGGCCAGATTTGGCTCGCAGGCCTGAGTTTGACTTATATGCCCTAGGTTATAGTGTATGTGTGACCTCAGGCAAGTGTTTTACCAATTCTTAATATGCAGCTCCACTACTACTGGACTGCAGGGGGTTTTAACAATGGTGTTTTAATTTTGATCCACCACTTCCTTTCCAACTTCATGTAGTTTTTCAAATATCAAATTGCTACTTAGGTCAAATATTCAAAATCAAACTGCTACTTAGGTGAAAAGCTTCAGATATTTTCATGATGGAATATAATATACTCCATTAATTCCACTATATGTAATTTATCCATACTTTATTCTCTCTGTTTTTGAGCTGTAGCTATGAAATCATATTTTGAGAAAAGATGTCGATATTGTTTTAATTAATTGCTCTAACTGAATGAAGGCGCTGATAAATAGACAAAACTTCCAGCATAAGTTAGAAGTACTTCAATTTCAAATAAGTATTTCATCACTTGATACTTTTAATCAGGTCTTCCTTATCCAGCTTAAAGAACATAGTATCTATCCCATTTTGGGGCCATCAGTCCATACCCAGCTGTGCTGACCATCAAGGAAAGGAAAAAAATTCCTCAATCTTTTAAATTAAATCAATTATCTAAAATTATACAAGTATTTTCAATAAATGAGGATAGAATAGTGGGAATTTTTTTAACATCACAAAAGATCTGATTCTGGCCCGGCCTACACTTACCTTCCAGATTTGGCGGCAGTCGATGGGAGATACGCAAGTGACGTAAATCACTTGTGGATCTCCCGTTGACTTCGCTGTGTCTCCTCCGCGCGCTGTCTACACTGCGCTGTGCCTGTTCCCTTCGATGCAGCGCTATGCCACTTACTGGGGTGGCTTTCCTGCGTTGATTGCTGGATCGACTAAGTGGGTCTACAGACCGCTCAGTCGATCCAGAGCACTCGATCTGATAGCGGCAAATTTGCCGCTGTCAATGTAGACACAGCGTCTGTCTTAGTCTCCTGCTGGATGAGTTAGAAAGGACATTTAAAAATAGGCTTGGGCCAGGGAAAAAGTATTTTGCAATTTACAGCAGCCATCCCTCTCACTAATTAAGGGGTAGAACTGTCCCAACGTAATCCCACCAAGTCTTTTCTGCCCGTAAATGCATAAATTAAGGGAAAGTGGGGAACTCCTAAGGGTACATACCTTTGTGCGTGTGTGTGTATAAACAAAGTTACAGAGTATGGATGGCTTGTCATCAGGCTTCAGAAAACAATGACATTTGTTAATTTACTCTCGAGCGTCACAGTTCTGACATTGTTTCTACTCTGAATGACAAGTGCATGCAGTAATTTAAGTGTGTATGCAATACTGACATTATGTTTTTGACTTCTTCCACATCTACATACAGAAATCCATTACACTTTTTGTTGAAACTGGCTTCGGTACTAATTTGTGCTAATGATTGGAGACCCAGTGCTTATTAGTGAAGTCTATGAATTAGTAAGTGAACAAAGACGATAAAACATTAGGGGGATAATGCATCAGAAAATGTACTTTCTTTATTGGACCAATGTAGTTTAGTTTTAATTATTTATATTTCACAGACTACCAAGAAACATTCTGCAGTATATTCTGTGGAAATCTTAAAGTAATGACAGATTTCACTATAGTAATCTAATATTAAATCTTTGCTTAAAAGAGGGGAGAGGACTGCTATTTTGCATGTGTAAATTATGAAGAATTGTGATTAGTAAGATCTCTCCACCCCACCCCTTTGGGGAAAAGCTATTCTCCATAAAAGCAGAAATCCACAACCGATATAACTATGCAAAAGATTGTGTAATCACACAAGCCTTTGTACAGCTAAATTCAGTTCAAACTCTGGCATTCTTTCAAGCACTGGAAGACAAGCTAGCATTTGTAATTATGGCAACTTTCCAAATCTGAGATGTGCCAGACACAAAAACTGCTTTCTGCGGTGTCTAAACATGAACTACTGGGGGTGGAGGTTGGAAGGGAAACCTGACCTAATGAAGATCAATAGGGAACCTTGGCAGATTATGGAGTGTCATTATGAATGTTCCAGCCAGCGTCTTGCTGAGGTGGTGGTGGGGCAATCTAGATGTTCATAGTCAATTAACTAGCCTTCAGTGCTGAAATTATCTGCTTTCCTTTTGAAAGCTTCTCTTAGTATTGTTGTCTATAGCAGATGGAGTATCCCTATCTTATTGCATTTTGAGCTGAAGATCTTACAGCCACATCTCTCAAAAATGGGGAAATGTGATGTCCAGAGTATAATGTTGTCCTTTATACTTTGTTCATAATTTAAAAGGAAAATTCTAGTTCTGAGCTTTTAAAAGGGTCTGTTTTTCCGCAATTTAAAAACAAAGTGTAATTAACCATTTAAATATGAAAAGAATTCTCACCACATCTAGTTAATAATGTCACATTAGAGGCAACTAATGCCGTGATAACGTTTCATAATGTGATTCAGAAGCTGCAAACTGTGTCATTAGCAGTTCTTTTTTTACTCTGATCTTTTCCCTAAAGTAAAATATTATCCTGCCTAATAATTTGTATATAAAATATTTAAATAAATTATACCCATTAATGCACATGCATTCTTTCTTTAAAGGTCAAAACAGTTTTTCAGCCAAATAATTACCATTTCACTGTGGAATCCTACCTTGGTAATTTAAGATAAAGCAATAAAAAGCATACCACAAACCAAAGAAACTGTATAATTAAGGGCAAGGCTAAAGGTATTTTCAAGCTATGCAGTTTCGAAAATTAGTAATTTCCCAAATTCAAGTTGTCCATCCCTCTGTCAACCATTTATAATGAACTTTTCATTGTACTTTTGAAGATTATGCCAGAAAAATCTCACACAACTACACTGCTGCCTGGTGGACAAAATATTGTATTGATTGCCCACGAGCACAACTGCTGTACAGTAGCTTTGCCTGTCAGCATTTCTTTTCTGAATGCATTAATCACACTTGATAACGTTCCCTAAAAGGTACCAGCAAACCACACACATTTCTTCCATCTCTAGACATTTTGTTAGCATCCCTTATTTCATTATTTAGACCATTTGAAATGTATTAGTAGAAGACTCCACTGCTTAGCACTTGAAAAAAACCACACTTGCCTTTAGAAAGAGCAACTCCAGATCTGAGTCTTAGATATTGTAAAATGCATACTGTGATTTCTGTAAAAGTTAGTGTTTGAAACTGGAGAGCTGTAAATTGTAACACTGATTTACTTTCAGTGTTGCTGCAACTGCCAATAAAGTAAAATCAGATGAAGCTGGTCCACAGCCAGTTACAAGTCAATAGGTCAAGAACCTAGGGGGAAATAACTGAAAAGTTTAGCTCCTTGTTGGTATTTACAGTAGAAGTTTAATTCTGCTCAATACCGGGCCTCACAGATATATACAAACAACATCTGCAGCTATTCAGTCTGTAACAACCAATTTCCTTTTTCTTATCTCTATGTTTCCAGAGCCAAAGATATCACAGGAGTTTTGGAAATGGCCATTTTGTTTTTCACACAGGAGTTGTAATGATCCACCAGAAAACTGTTACATTAATTTTGAAATAATTCTGTGGTGAGAAACTGCAAAAGTGACACAATGGCCTAAGGGATGGAAGGAGGTGAAGTCTGACCACCCTCCCTCTTGCTTCTTTAAAAGTAACAGTTTACATTCTGTATTTTAACCTGGGCTACATATAAATTACATTATAATCACCATTGTTTTTCCATTCCTTTAACATATGGTAAAACACATTTACAAGAAAGCATTGACTCAAGCTATCTTACCCCACTACATCATGAGCTTGTGAAATCCTGCCCTCATTGTTGGAAAATGAAGGGCTTTTTCAAAAAGCTACATACATAATTAACCCACTACAGAAAAGTTCTTTTCTTTCTAATGAAAAAAAAAGCTGATCAGCAGAAAAGAAGTCCTGAGGGATTTGGGGTTTTGTTTTTATTAAATGCCCTCCACAAGATGAATTGACAATCACGTGATTAAGCCCTTCTCCCCCAGTGAGAAGCATATGCCAATATAATATCCAATCACCACAAAGTAAACCCCCAAATCTAGATAATTACCAATCTCTCTCAGGGAGCACAACAACTAAAGTAATCACTTGAAAGTAAAGTCCACTGGAACTTCAGAGTCCTCCACATTAACACATATGGCAGAACAGATCTTTAAGAGCAGGTACAATGGGATGCTTCAATGATCCCATAGTATCCAAATGTTTACCATGTAAGAGATACATATTTTCACTTCCTCTTTAAAAAAAAAAAAGGGGGGGGGGGAGGGTACTGGATGGTTTGTGGTACTAAATGAAAGATTAATTAATTAAATAAAAACTACTGCATCAGACCTAACTTGCAACTCAACCTTGATGGCAATGAGACTTTTTGTTGTGTGTTTTAACAAATATTACCGTATACTGGGTTAATTAATTCTATGTTTTAATCTAATTTAATTAAACCAGTGCAATGGACACTTGTATTTTGGGCAAAAAGCAGTTAAAATTGATTTACCTTAAACTGATTCCTTATCCTCTCAAACTAAGATGAAATAAATTACTAAAACCAAAACATAGGATTTTAGTACCATTTTAACTGATTTAAGTTTAAACCAGTGCAACTTTCTCATGCAGGCGAGACTTCTTATTCCTTTGAAAATCTCAGCCTAAAATCTTAAGTGCCACAATTTACAGGATAGTAAAAGAACTGAGAAATGAAGAGACACTAATTTTTACGAAACTGTTCCCACCCAGAAAATCAAATCTATGAAAATTACCTATCCATAACATCTTCATAAAAACCCTGTGGGGGGGAAAATAAAAGGTTTCTGATTCTTCCATTTCCTCATTTGGAAGGAACACAACCTTGTTGCTTTGTGTTTGTACAATACCTACCACAACGACATCTTGGTCCATGGCTGGGACTCTTGAGCATGATGATGATATGAAGAATGAACAAATATTAGCAGAAGCAGCAACCACCTGAAGTTGGCCAATCAAACCATGAAATACTAACTTCAGTTCATTTTTTCTATATTTAGTGTTATCAATTAAAAGGTTCAGTATTTACCTGAAGGACACTAATGAGTCATATTCTTTCCTGATGCAATTGACTTCAGTGGAGCCATGCCAAGTTACACCAGAAAAGAATTTGGCCTTGTATGTGAGTAGTTTCTTTTCCCTTGCAATCTTAAAGTAAAACTTTCAGACTTCTTGTCTCACCTAATCACTCCCAGCCTTTTACTACTAAGCATAGAGGTCAGGTCTTTAACTTGAAAGGATGGGAAACCTAAGGCAGGTAAGGCTACCACATAGGGATTGCTCAGGAACAAATACTAGATTTTCCCTTATTCTTATTAATGGATATTATAAACTAAGAACTGAAAAAAGAATGCCAGTAAGAATGTGTTCTACCCACCTTGGCCACTTCCACCACCTCCCATTTCCTTCTCTCAAATCTTAATGGAATTTTATTTTTTTAACACTTTGTCAATATGAAGTTCTACATATTAGTTCCACAAATGCAAACACCATGTGACAGTTTCTCCTTTTCATACACACAGGCAACAGTTTAACTACCACTATAAACAATATCAGTGTGATGCAAATTAAATGCTTCTATGACAGTTAAACACACAGTTTCATAGTGCTCAGCAAGAAAGGTCTTTAGCATCTCCTCCGTATAAAACTCACTAATTCTGTCTGCACCGAACACATACAAAATTATTATAATCATTAGCTAACAGAGGCAGAACATGACAAAATGTACCATAAGGCTTTTCCCCACCCAACAAAATTATGTGGTAGTGAAGAGGAGGAATTGTTATTTAAAGTAGCAATACAAAACAGAGAAATAGCTTTCTTCACTTTGTTGAATCCATCTGCAAATCCTTAGGCACTGAAGATGAAATTGGTGCCAACCACAGTGTTCTATCAGAAATAACGTCAGCATAATCTGACTGATTTCTGCATCAACACCTCTTAATTATGAAGTACCTATTTCATCCCAACAATCCAAAATAAGATGGCTACAAATTCCATGTTGAAATGGTACTGTACCCAATTAAGTACAGGCAACCAACCCACTTCCCTGCAAAGCCGAACACAGTAGTAAAAGACACCCATTGTACCATGCAGTGAGTGAGGTATATATACAGCTACATTGTACTCTTATTTTAATTTCTGATCTAAAGATCAAGAAGCCAAGTGCAAGGTGACACTGTTGCTTTAAAACTTGACAAATCTGCTTTGTTCTTTTTCACTTTGTCACATCGCTGCCTGCTGTGTTCTTCACACCACAAAGGGAGGAAAAGACATTTTTGATCATTATATATACATACACATTTGTGTCTGCAAACCAAGTGGAATCACCCAGCGAAGAAGTTATTTGAACAATGTTTTGGGAAAGTACGATGATCATTCATATTCACACAAATTTTTAAAACAATAACAACAAAATAATTCTACAGTAGATTGAATTTGAGATCTGTCAACCTTAGCAGTGTGTTAGCTTAAAGGACACAACTGACATTTTTCAAGAAAACTGCTTCCTCTCATGTTTCCCCAGGTGACTGGGAGGATGGGAAGAGCTAGCATATCGTATCAGTCCATTATGATGACTAGCTTCAGCCTCACACAAGTCTGTATGCATTTAAAGGTATTTAGAAATCAGTATTTATTGTGAAGAACTAAAAACAGAGAATGAAAAATGTGCATTTTTTAAAAAATGATGCATAGAAACTTTAGCTGTCAAAACTGAAAAAAAATCAAGCGGGTTTTCAGATGGTCAAACAAACCTATATGCTGCATAGATACAATTTTAAAAAGATAAAAAGGCCATTTTTCATTGAACAGTCAACCAGCTCTACTTGCATATTACATAAAGGAATCAATTTTCAAAGAAAAGGGTTGGATATGACTCAAAGAATCTGACATATAACGGCTCTTTCCCATCTTCCTCCTCCCCCTCCATCCCTGACTGTCATTTGATAGAGTATTTCTGACAAAAATTGTCAGAAAAAACAAATTCAGGGGTAAGGGAAAAAGAAAAAACAGAAGGTGTTACTATGTTAATTTTGAATACCAAATCCCTTTCCTCTGTTGTGCTTCTTGCCCTCAGAAAAATATACTAGCCATGAAAAAGATAAAAATAAAGAGAATAATAATAGTTAGCTCCTATCAATCATTTTCCATCAGTAGTCTTCAAAGCATGTCAGAATTGTAAGGTATGTATCTTCATAACACCCCTGTGATTATGAGAAGTGCTGTTACTCTAATTTTACAGACAAGGAGTTGAGGCATAGAAAGACTAAGTGATTTACTAAGGCCCGGTCTACACTTACCTTTGCGATTTGGCGGCAATCGATGGGAGATACGCAAGTGACATAAATCACTTGCGTATCTCCCATCGACTTACCGGCGTCTCCTCCGCGCGTCGTCCACGCTGCGCCAGCAGGAACAGCACTCCCTTCGACGCAGTGCTACGCCACTTACCGAGGTGGTTTTCCTGCATTGCTTCCTGGATCGACTGAGCGGGTCTACACAGACCGCTCAGTCGATCCAGAGCAATCGATGTGATGGCGGCAAATTTGCCGCCGTCAGTGCAGACCCAGCCTAAGTCACACAGAGAGTCTGTAGTAGAGCAGGGCGTTGAGCCAGGGTCTCCCACATTCTGAGCTTGAGCCCTAACGGCTGGACAATCCTTATTCCTCTCAATCTCTAGCGATCATCATTGATTATCCATACAGCTATATCATTCTTATTTATTCTTGCTTAGCAGTCCTTCAAGAAAGATGGCACATTCTTTACCCATTTCCCCCTTTCAAAAATTTTGTTTTCAAATTACAAATTTCTCCCCCAAATCCCACTTCTTCTGGGAGTGGAAGAAGACACTTCATTCCTGTGGGAGCCATTTGCTGCCATTAAAGGCCCTAGTCAAGACTGATACCAGAAGCAATACACCAAAGCGCCATAGGCCTGTCTAGCTCTGCCACAAAAGAACCCTTCCTAGCAGGTTAAATGTTTAAATGGTAATCAGCTGTTTAAATGTTTTCAACAGCTGATTACCATTTAAAATGGGGGGAGGGGAGTGGCAGCTGAGCTGGCTCCCCGCCAGCCAGAACAGCTGGGCAGCTCTTGCTGCAGGGAAGTTTGGAGCCCAGTGCTTGGATGGGAGGGGCTGTGAGCCGCAGCTGTGCTCAGCTTAGCTCTTCATGGGTGAGAGCTGCCCAGCTAGCTAGGCAGCTCTCACTTGGCAGTCAGGAGTGAGCCCAGCATGGCTCCCCCCTCGACCCCCCCCCCTCAATGTTTAACCATTTAAGCGGATTTTTAATTAAACTCATTTTTAAATCCCTACTTCCTATTCCAAAGGGGAGCTGCCTCACTCAGCCTTATAAAACTTATCAAGCCTTCCCCATTCCCACCAGCAGAGTTTGTGACTCTGCCCAGCTTGGCTGTCAATGACTGTAGTCAAGGCCTTGGGAATGACAACAGAAATGCAATAAAAATTGTAAATACTTCCTTTTATACGGGAACAGATGATCGAGATGGAGTTCTTTGACTGACAATCATTTAGATGAGGAACTGTTATGTGACAGAAGCAGCCAAGGATAGAGGAAACTCTTTTGGGGACAGATTTCACTCTCTTTCACTTCACATACGTTTAATGGAAGTGGGAGAAAGAATAAGATCCTTAGCCACTGGTGAGCCCATAATAGTTATCAGGTGGGCATAGAGGTCACCATCAGTACCGTGAGCCATCAGGAACACAAGCACCTATTTTATGTAGCTATCAGGGCAGGAACCCACTCTCTCACAACTTATAGGTTGTTTTAAGTTTTGTTTTTTAAGAAGAACTAGGAAACACCTATGTCCCCTCTGCTGGGGCTGAACAGCATGGTCTCTGCGTACCTTCACCAGGCAGCAGAGTGATAGATTGAGTATGGAAACACTAGTAGCACCCCCAGGAGGCAAGACAGCTTATTTATATTTAAAATTTATAAAAGCTTCCTGCTTCCTAAGCAGCTCCATAACTGTTAGCAGTGTAGACTATGTGCTATGGTCTGACCAATGCACAAGTGGCTTATGTGACCCAGTTGTGTAGTTTCTGTTCCAAACATGTATCTTACAGCTAGTGATCTACAAACTTTACTCAGTTGATCTTTTCATAAATAGTTTTGAAAAAGGGGAAAAAAAGATTATTAACCTTTCCATATCTCTTGTTCTTTGAGATATGTTGCATATGTTCATTCCAATGTAAGTATCTGTTCATCCCGAACACCGCCGCCACAAAATTTTCCCTCAGTAGTATCTGTCAGGTCGGCTCTGGAGTCATGCACTCAGAGTAACGCTGTAAAGGATCCTGCTGACCTGCAGTTCCCTCTTGCCAGCCAACTCCGACAGATGGGTAGGAGGGAGGGTCTTGGAATGGACATGTGCAACACATCTCAAAGAACAAAAGTTATGGAAGGCTAGTAACCATCTTTTCTTCTTCAAGTGCTTGCATATGTCCATTCTAGTGTACGTGACTCACAAGCAAGCTGTTCATGTGGAGAGTTCAGAGTTTATTGACAAGCTCATTGAAATACCACTCAGTCAAATCCAGTGTCATCTCTAGCCTGTTGGGTGATGGTGTAATGAGATGTGAAAGTGTGGACTGATGACCACGTTGCTGCTCTACAAATGTCCTGGATTGGGACTTGTTCCATGTATGATGCTGAAAATGTTTGGGCCCTTGTGGAATATGCCATCAAGGTAGCTGGGGCAGGAACCTTTGCCAGGTCGTGGCATGTCCATATGGAGGCTGTGATCCATGATGAAATTCTCTGAGCTGAAATAGGAAGACGTTTCATCCTGTCTACAATGGCTATGAATATCAGAGTAGTTTTCTGAAATAACTTAGCCCTTTCTCTGTAGAAGGCCAATGCACATCTGACATCTAGTGAATGGAGCCTCTGCTCTTCTCTGTTGGTATGTAATTTCAGATAGAAGACCAGCAGGAAGATATCCAGGTTACCATGGAATTGTGAAAGCACCTTTGGAAGGAAAGCTGGATGAGGACAGGGGACTAAATGGAAACTAGATGACCTCCTGAGGTCCCTTCCAACTCTAATATTCTATGATTCTATGCTATGAAGACGCAATTGGACCATGTCCTTGAAGCATACCATGTATGGTAGTTCTGAAGTGAGGGCCCCGACCTCTGATACCCTTTTAAGCAGAAGAATGACTACTAGGAAGGTAGTCAGGTACCCAAGACAGGTAGAAAAGAGAGCACGTTGTCAACAGCTCAAACGGCGGTCCTGTCAGTTTTGATAATACCAGGTTAAGGGCCCATGGAGGAATTGGTTAATGCACCTTGGGGTACAACCTCTTCAGGCCCTTAAGCTGCCGATTAGAGATGCTATTTGAAAACATGTAACAGTCATTCACCCATGGGTGAAAAGCTGAGATTGTATCCAAATGGTCCCTAATAGATGTCACAGTTAGATCTTGTTGTTTCAAATGTATTAAGTAGTCCAGAATGAATGGTATTAATGATTGCATAGGCAAGACACCTTTCTGTGTAGACCAAATCGATAACCTCTTTCACTTTGCCAGATAAGTAGCTCTAGTGGATGGCTTCCTGCTCCTAACAGCACTTTGTGGACTTGCCCCGGGCATGCTAGTTCTGCAGAGTTCAGCCATGGAGCTTCCAGGATGTCAGATGAAGGCTCTCGAGGTTCAGGTGAAGCAGGTAGCTGTGGTCCAGAGAGATCAGGTCTGGATACAGAAATAGAAGGATTGGCATCTTCACCAAGAGGTGTAGGAGTGTGACAAACCAATGTTGGTTGGGCCAGGCAGGGCTATCAGGATCACTAGCACTCTGCCCCTTCTGATCCTCAGCAAGAGGATGTGTATGGGGTAAATGGGAGGAAACTTATAGAAGAGATGACCTGTCCCAGGGAGGAGGAAAGTGTCCGCGAGAGATCTGGGGTTGAGTGCCAAGAGAGAGCAGAATTGAAGACACTTCCTGTTGTGCTTTGTCACGAACATACATACCTGGAGAATCCCCACCTCTGGACAATAGCATTCAAAACATCTGGATGAATGGACCACGCATAGTGGTTGGAGAAAGCTCTGCTGAGGTGACCCACTATCTCATTCTGCAGTCCCAGCAGATAGGAGGCCCCCAGGCAGATCAAGAGGGCTATGCAAAACTCCCAGAAGCAAAGTGCTTTATGGCACAGGTGAGAAGAGTGCATGCCTCCCTGCCTGTTAATATAAAACATTGCCATTGTGCTGTCTGTGAGAACTGACACATTCTTGCCCACCACATGGGTCTGGAATGCCTACCAAGCCAAGAGAACTGCCCTGAGCTCACTGACACTGATGTGCAGTGAGAGCTCTTCCAGAGACCAGATACCCTCTGTTCTGAGGGAACCCAAGTGCGCACCCCAGCCCATCGCTGAAGCATCTGCAATGAGTGACTCTGATTGCTGGGGACTTGAGATGGGGACTCTCATGCATACTGCCAGAAGGTCTAGCCACGAGTTGAGGAAAGAGATCGCCAACGGTGGAACTGTGATAACTGTCCAAATGGTGTCAGTTTGGTGAGTATACAGATGATGACAACACCTGGAGAGGTCTGAAATGAAGTCCTGCATGTGGCATCACATAGGTGCATGAGGCCATGTGGCCCAGGAGCTTCAAGCAGTTCTGCACTGTCATGATGGGGTGATCTCTGAGGCTCTCTCTAAGTATAATTATTGCTTGGAACCCTGTTTCTGGGAGGAAGCCTCTGGCTTGGACAGATTTGAAGATCGCCCTGATAAACCCTATCCTTTGGACCAAGAAAAGGTTAAATTCTATGTATTTATCAAAAATATCTAAGTCCTGGAACGTTGACTGGATTAACTTTATATCAGACTCCACCTGGACCTTGATCCGACTTCTGACCAGCCAGTCATCAAGGTAAGAGTAGATGCCTTGTCTCCTCAAGAAAGCTGCAATGAACGTTTTGTGAACACTTGAGGGGCTGCCGACAGGCCGAATGGGAGAACTGCAAATTGATAGTGCGCACAGTTCACAATGAACCTGAGGAACCTTCTGTGTCCCTGAAAAATTGAGATATGGAATTAAGCATCCTTCAAATAGAGGGTGGCATACCAGTCCTCTGGATACAGGAAGGGGATGATGGATGCCAAGGAGACCATGCAGAATTTTCGTTTCCTCATGCATCCGTTGAGCATTCGCAGGTCCAGAATTGGTCTGAGACTGCCATTCAATTTTTGGGATTAGGAAATGTCAGGAGCAGAATCCTCAGCCCCTTATTCTAAGGGATCCTCTTCCACGGCTCCCACCCTTTGGAGAAACTGCATCTCTTGGGATAGAAGTTGCTCATGAGAAGGGTCCCTGATAAGGGACAAGGCAGGTGGGGGAGAACTGAATTGGAGGGTATACCCCACTGCTATCATGCTTACCACCCAGAGGTCTGTTGCAATATGAGCTCTCACCTGATAGAAATGAGAAACGGTCCACACATATTAGGGATGTAGGCTCCATGCTCCATCCTGATAGGTCTCATGGTCTTTAAGGTCAGAAGGGACCATTATGATCATCTAGTCTGACCTCCTGTACAATGCAGGCCATAAAACCTCACCCACTTACTCCTGCAATAGACCCCTAACCTATGACTGAGTTATTGAAGTCCTCAATGTACAGATAATCCACCAGCAATTGACCCATGCCCCATGCTGCAGAGGAAAGCAAAAAAACCCCAGAGTCTTTGCCAATCTGCCCTGGGGGAAAATTCCTTCCCGACTCCAAATATGGTGATCAGCTAAACCCTGAGCATGTGGGCAAGACTCACCAGCCGGACACCCAGAAAGAATTCTCTGTAATAACTCAGAACTCACCCCCATCCAACATCCCTTCATAGGCCACTAGGAATATTTGCCACTAGTAGTCAAAGATCAGTTTATTGCCAAATTAATCTGTCCCATCAGACCATCCCCTCCATAAACTTATCAAGCTCACTTTTGAAGCCAGCTAAGTTTTATGCCCCTGCTGTTCCCCTTGGAAGGCTGTTCCAGAACTTCACTCCTCTGATGGTTAGAAACCTTTGTCTAATTTCACATCATTTCATGAAAAGGCCTGCTTGGACCCACTAGTTTCCAGGGGAGGGGGCAGACATGGGCACAGCAAGGATTGGGGAGGAAGTCTTCACCTAAAGCACCGGCTCATGTTCCTGTGAGAGTTCTGCCAGGCAGGTGGTGGGAAGAATCACGGGGTCGGTTGAGGCTTAAAATGTTTCTTTGTAGGTGCCGGTGTGTAAATTCCTACGGATTTCAAGGTAGCCCTGAAGTCCTGTAGGCTGTGCATTTGGAGTCCATCTGCTCAGAAAAGAGCGATATGCCCTCAAAAGGAAGGTTCTGCAAAGTCTGCTGGATCTTCGTGCGGCAGGCCTAAGGACTGAAGCCATGAACGTCTGCACATGCCACTGCTGAGGGCATAGATCAGGCTGCAAGGCTGCTTGAAGAGGTGCCTTCGCCACAAATTTGCCTTCTTCCATGAGAGATGCTGCAAGTCAGGAGGACTCTTTACACTGCTGCTATGAGTGTGCAGCTCCAGGAAGCACCAGAGCCAACCCACTGGATACCACTGAGGGAAAATTTTCTGGTGAGCACACACCTACATTGGAACGGACACATGCAAGCACTTAAGAACTATTGCACTGAGAAAATGTATGTTGTGCGTAATGAACAAAATAAAATTGTTCTTCTCCCTAAACGGTTAATGCATCACCACAAGAACTTCTCCCCTGCATACTTTAACGGTCCGGAACAGACAGCTTTCTTGAAGTCCTTTATTACTGATTAATTTGAGTGGGTTATGTTTCATTAATGCCATTTCAGGTTACCTAGACATTTTATCTTTACTTGACTTTATCCTCAAATTGTCATTTCTTATCATGGCCTTAGGCCCATGTTAGACTGTCCCTATTTATAAAAAAATTCTGTTAACCAAAAGACATTTCAATAATGTTTAACAGCCTGTTTTACAGCTACTTGAAATGGAAGCACAGTTCTAACTGTTTAACTTATTCTTTGATGTTATACAAGATGTTCTACACCAAGACACAGGATTTGGCCTGGCCAATCTCTGTATCTAATATTAAAACAGAAGTATTAACTTGCCTCTCTCTCACTGCACTCTTTCAAGTCTATGGGATTGTGCCACTGCCAATGTTCCCCAACCTTCCTCAGAAAAGGAAAATACAAAACAAAAAACAAACACATTAGTAGTAGCAACTGGTGATAGGAATGGAATCAGAAACCCTTCATCCATTGTAAACACCAACCCACAGGCTTGCTCTCCATTCTCCAGTAATCACACCAACTGTAGAGTGCAGGAGTTGCTCTGTATACGAGCTCAACAAGCAACACAAATTCATTCATTTTCAGTTTTAAAATTCAAATTCAGCAGCCTGCAGAGAAGCTGATAAGCTCTCTAGTGGAGTATAAAGTCTACATAGGCCTTAAGATTTAGCATAGGTGGATTATGTGTAATGAAGTAAAAGGAATAAATATCATCTAGGGTGAACAAATCCATCACAACTTTCACTCATGCAAGCAAAACAAAGCAAAAAATACAGTCAAAGTTATGAATATAAATATCTCCAAGAGTATATAACTATTATATTTCCAAGAAATGTGCCTTCTAGTTCCAATACGTGTTTTATGACATACATATTTTAATTTTTTAAGAGAACAGAAAGCAAAAAAACCAAAACTTTTTTACTTGCCAGGATAAGAAAATGTAGCTGTAGAATTGAGGGAATCTTAAATATAAGAAGGCAATAAACTGCAAGATGTAAATTGTAAGAATTCTCCGAGTCTTCAGCAAAAGAAATCAAACATAAAAAAGATGCAGTCACCCAGCCCACCTTTATGAGGGGTATGTTTTCCAACCACAGTAATATCAGACATTTGAATAATTTTTTCACAGCATTTATCTTCAGGGCCATCAGTTATAAATAAATAAATAAATTAGTTATTCTTTTTTGTATCAAAAGAGCAGCTTTCTTCAGAACTGGTGTTTTACACATTCACACTTCATATATGATTTTGCTTCAAAATGTAGGAAAAATGTGTGTTCTTTAAACACAGATAATAGGGTTGCTCACAGCAGTCAACAAAGAAAAAATATAAGTTATCATTCTATACACTTTCCAGGTGGCACATATGATAGCCTGTCAATTTTATTTAATTTTTTTGCACCACAAAAATCTGCCAGATTAATCAGACCTTATATTCAGCAAAGGCCATATGTACTCCAGTCTAAGTCTCTGCAAAATATTCAACTAAGGACTGATTAAGCATCGTAACCGTATACATCTGAGATATTCAGTTTCAAATCTGAGCAAAGAACTGTATTAGTGTCTCAATGTATTTATTTTTGGTTGTAGGAGGTATTTGCTGTTTGATAATGGATACACTGATGCAGAGTAAGAAATACAAACATATCATGATTCATTAAATTACTTCTGCAGCATGTTACAGGTTGTTAACAGTACAGTGAAAGCCAAGTGTATTTTACTACATATGTTCACAGCAGCCGTTCCCCAAAACAATAATAGTATTTATCAATGAAGAAATAAACTGATATATGTTGTCAGATATACTCAAATACTGATGCTTTTTTTCTATATTTGGCAAAATTGCAGATGATACAAAACTATTCAAGATAGTTAAGTCCAAAGCAGACCGCAAAGAATTACACAGGGAACTCACAAAACTGGGTGACTGGGCATCAAAATGGCAGATGAAATTCAACGTTGGTAAATGCCAAGTAATTTATATTAGAAAATGTAATCCCAAGCATATATGTAAAATGATAGGGTCTAAATTAGCTGTTACCACTCAAGAAAGAGATATTGGAGTCATTGTGGCTAGTTCTCTGAAAACATTTACTCGATGTGCAGCGGCAGTCAAAAATGCTAACAATGTTGGGAATCGTTAGGAAAGGAATAGCTAATAGGACAAAATATTGCATTTTCTCTATAAATCTGTGATATGCCCACATTTTGGATACTGTGTGCAGATCCAGTTGCATCATCTCAAAAAAGATAAATTGGAATTAGAAAAGGTACAGAAAAGGGCAACTAAAATGATTAAGGGTATGAAAAAGCTTCCATATGAGGAGAGATTAATAAGATTGTGACTTTTTAGCTAGGAAAAGAGATTACTAAATGATGGACATGATAGAGGTGTATAAAATCATGACCGCTGTGGAGAAAGTAAACGAGTAAGTGTTGTTTACTCCTCTTAACACAAAAACTAGGGGTGACCAATTGTAATTAATAGGCAGCAGGTTTAAAATAAAAAAAGGAAGTATTTCTGCACACAACTCACAGTCAATCTGCAGAACTCTTTGCCAGAAGATGTTGTGAAGGCCAAGACTATGTCAGGATTCAAAAAAGAACTAGATAAATTCATGGAGAATAGGTTCATCAATGGCTAACAAAGAGGATAGACAGGGATTGTTGTTTGCCAGAGGCTAGGAATGGGCAACGGGATGGATACTTGATGATTATATGTTCTATTCATTCCCTCTAAAGCACATGGCATTAGCCACTGCTAGAAGACAGGATGCTGAGGCATATGGACCATTGGTCTGACCCAGTATGGCCGTTCTTATTTACAATGGTTTGAGGGGGGAGAGGAAATACTAAATTTTAATTAACCCAAATACCTAAAATACATTATTGAACAAAATGTACAATATTACACAACATTGACATTCAATGTCTTGAATCATATCACCATCTTCTGGGTGAAATGGACTAGAATAAGCTGTTAACAGAATGAAGCCCTAATGGAATCATGGCATGAACAAGTACATCCAACTGCTTTTCATGAAAACTGAATGTAAATTCAAAAAAACACTGCTTGATGATGTTGGGTTCTGGTTTTACATTCTGTCAGCTGAAAACTCATTACATTGAAGACATATTGCAAAATTGTTGGTAGCTAAAACCAAACCAAATAAAATTATTGTAACCTAGGAAGAGAAGTGATGGATCATGCCTTGTACACTTCAAAAACAAAAAAAAAGGAATGTGAGGAAAAACCCGATGTTTCCACATGATCCTCACTCTAATATGGGAGGGGCATAAAAATCTATATTTTAAATCCATAGAATATACCTTTTGGGGAAAAGAACTTTATGAGAAAAGCATAATTGTAAAGGAGTCTATATTTTCTTGCTCTCAAAACTGGGTTCAAACACCCAGGGAAGGATGTCATTACACCAGGAGTAAGAAGAAACCCAAAACCCCTTTAGCCCTTTCCTCTTTGATTTTTTAGATTAGACATTTATTGATCTTTCATTCACTGCTCAACTGACCATTGTGACCCTATGAGCACTCCAGTGCCCTTCCATACTGACTGTGAACCACTGATAATTACTCTGAGTACCGTTTTCCAACCAGTTATGTATCCACTTTTAGTAGTTCCATCTAGATTGTATTTCCCCTACTTTTTACATGAGGTCATGCGAGACAGTATGAAAAGCCTTACTAAAGTCAAGATATACCATATCTACCACTTTCCTCATCCACAAGGCTTGCTACCCCAGCAAAGAACACTATTAGGTTGGTTTGACATGATTTGTTTTTTACAAATCCATGTTGACTGTTACTTGTCACCTTATTATCTTCTAGATGTTTGCTCCATTACCTTTCCAGGTGCTAAAGTTAAGATGACTGGTCTGTAATTCCCTCCGTTTTCCTTATTCCTCTTTGTATTGGGAAACTAATAACTCATCTGACATTAATATTCTTGCATGGTATTTGTATGTAGACCCACAAAGATCTTTATAGATGTGTGCTGGAAATATGTTCTTAAAATCTAATTGGCAAGCAGTGCCTAAACCATATCTGGTTCCAGACAAAGGAATCTGGTTCTGCCCACTCAAATGTGTCTCTAATGTAACTCGAACAAGTTATGACCAAAGACAAAGAAAAGCACATTTACATGCAAGATTTAAAAAACCCATAAGGAAAGCAAATGGAGAAAGATGACCCCTTAATCTCAAGGGGGAACAGAGACTGCACCCCCAGAAAGCCTTCCCGCTTTCCTGAAGGAAGGTCAATGAACTTTGGGATGATACAAAGAGAGAGAAAAAGCCATTTTAGCATACTTCACCTGGGGAGACAAAGGATCTGAGTACTTTGAGCTCTATGAAGGATCCTGGCCAGAAAGCCTGGTTAGCCAGGCCAGAAAAGAGACAGTGAGAAACGCTTTTTTGAGCAAGATACCTTATTTAGTTAAACTAGATTTTAGCCGTAGAAACATATTTTACTTTTGTTTGCTTGTAGCCCTTTCTATCTTTATTCCTTATATGTTGCATCACTTAATCCTATGACCTTTTGTTAATAAACTTGTTTTATTTTACCATAAAACTAACTAAATGCTTTGATTAAAGTGGAGGATTTGTCAACCCCAGTTAATAAACTGCTGTGTTCTGTCTCTTTAAAGGAGCAGCAAACTTGATAAGGTTTTGTATGTCCTATAGTAAGAGGGACTAAGAGAAGAGAGAAGAGAACTCAGGGCTGGAAGAGTCTCCCTGCAAAGAGTAACCGGGTGGTGGAAACTAGGGTGAAACTATTGTGCTGTGAGCGTGCTGTTTATATTAGGACTCTGAACCAAAGCTCCCCAGGCACAGTGGCACCCAGGGTTACAGGGCAGAAGGTGACAACCCCTTATGGGCCAGGAACATCTCAACCATTCTGTCACAGGCTATAGCCTTTACATTTAAGATGATCAACTGTGAATTTCTGAATTTTTGGAACTGAACAAGTTAAAAAATGAACAAAGAAAAAAAAACAAGGATAATGCAACATAATTGACTTTATTTTGACAAGTGTCATTGAAATTTTGTTTCATCGAAGGATATTACCAAATATTCTAAAGTATATTTCATTTAAAAGTTAATTGTCTTATACAAGACTTTACTACAGCACGATACTCTTACATCTTTGCTGAGAAACAATGAAAAATTGTTTCCTGTGGAAATTATAGAATGAGTGGATTAACAGAGTCAAATTAGCCCTGTATTGTGTTTAATTTGTTATTTGAGATTACAACATACGGACAAATTCTTCAAAAACTAGTGCCTCAACTTCATCATTTACATATATGAGCTGCAAGGCAATGACAAGATGTAGAATTAATACATTAATATTCTACTGTGGAGCAATGTACAATAGTAAATAGTTTCATATTTTGTTTGAAAAATTTACAAGCATCATGTAATTGCCTCAAACAGAAACATTTTTCAATACAAATGAGCAGCCTGAAAAACAGGCACTGGAAGGCTGAAGTGGAAACATTCTCCCTGTGCTGTTATAATTAGCAAGTGATTTTACTTTAGCTCAGTCCAATGTTATCTTTTGAGGCATAGCTTCTGCATTTCCTCAGTCTAAGGGGAATATTAAATCCATTTATAACTCTATATACAAAATCATCAAGTATGCTTTTAGATGCATTTTGAATGATCCTGAAAATTTGCTTGGTGTTGAAATTTGCTTTGCAAGTTCTCAACACAAAGTTAATTTTGTTCTAACACATTCTTCACCCCCAGTTCTTCACATCACTTCAACTTTCACCCTCCAAATAAGACACACATTTTTCTTTTCAGACACTGGTAATACTCTAAATTCAATGTTTCTTCATAACAACATTTTGCATTTATAATGTGAATGGTATTTTGAATTCCAGTAACTTGATGATGCAGAATAACCAGTCATTTGAACACTTGGTTAAAAAAGTAAACACAAAGTAAGCAACTGAGGAAGACTGAAATATCGAGTCAGCAGCTGAAAACTAGAAATTTTCAGAATTTTGGAGATGTGTCTGAGGGCAAGAAGTGAAGATTTTTAATGTCATGGGCAAGGTTCTTTGTTATGTTCTAAAGAGGTTAAGTAATAGCTAATTTTCAGTTAAAGAATTAATAGGGTGTTTATGAAAAGTCCTGATAGAAATGACAATAATACCTGCTATTTTCTTAGCACTGAACTGACATTTACTACAGCATAAAGAAATCCTAGTCTGGTTGTCCTCAAGCCCATTAACAATATAAATACTGGAGTAATACAAACAAAAACTACATTTAGTGACATTTAAGGTTGCAGCAGGACACAACCCATCTACACAAGTATGGAAATCAGAAGTTATAGGAGACATCTCCTGCGTTCCTTTCCACCTTCATATTGCCTAAAATGTTGTTGAAGATCCATTTCAATTGCTGGAGCCTCTTTTAATTCCATCCCAGATGGATACCACCAAAAAGCAACATGCATCTCAGCTTCAAACATGAGTCTCATGGAAAACCTTAATGTCCGCCTTATATGATCTTGTATCAACTGGTCTGCATATTTGACTATCACACATTCCAAGTATTTGGGAACTTAAGGTGTTCTAACATTGCTATGGTCACGATTAAGGCCCCCTTTCAGGAACAGAGTCAATGTGGCAGAGGGTTCTCACCAGCAGGGATCTTCTATCATCATTACTAAATGTTGAGGGGTAATCTTGGTGCATATATTTTCATTTATATCTAAACAGTGGCATGTTGTATACACAAATACTATCTATTGTGGCAAGGTGGGGGGCGGGGGGAGGGAGAAGTACTCCGCCCTCGTGGGTCCTGCGCTCTTCCGGCTTGGCCGGCGGGCAGCTGGGGGAAGGCCTAGGGAGGGGACGGGGCCCGCTCTGCCCCCGGCTATCACTACCTTCCCTGGGAGTAGTCTGTGGTCCACTCTCAGCTTCTGTAGAATTGCAGGCCGCCGGCTGCAGGCCGCAGCCTGCCAGCTCCAAGCTGCCAACTCCAAACTGCAGGCTTTGGAACTGAAAACCTCCAACCGTAACTATGAACTGTAACTGTAAACTCTACCCTCCACTCCTCACTCCAAACTCCACCACCCCCACTGCCTGCTTGCACTGGAGGCTTTCAAGTGTTTGGGGCGGGGCTCCTTGATTGGCCCCAGGTGGCCTAATTGCCTGATCAGCCCCAGCTGAATCACCCAGGGAATAAGGCTTTGCTGAGCCTGGGGCTAATATACCTGCCTTCCAGCACCCTTACGTAGCCATCTGGCCTGACCCTGTCACACAATGTAATATTAATATTGCTGGAACTAGCATATATGGGAGCAAGTTGTGGAACAAAAAACAGATCCCAGCATGTTTCAGATTTCTTGCAAAAGAGGTCTGAAAATAAGTGAGACACACTGGGAAAAATTGCCAGGTTTTGGTAGATGATTTTGAAGTACATTTTCTTCTCTGTATCAACCCATTTTTAATAAAAAATTCCAATGGTACACTCATTTTACATTCTATATGTTTCCCCCCCATTCTTTTCAGATTTTTACAAAATAAAGATTTGCAACTTCTATAAAATGGAAATCTGTAATCCACCCTTAACTATGTTGTTGCAAGCAACTCAAACATAATAAAAAAATTAACTAATTCATGTATGTTACGCCCGTTTCATGGAAAGGGAAGTAGAAAAAAGTTTAATGCCCATAGCCACTTAGGAGTTTCCATCTGCTGGCCAGTATTCTATCCTATAGACATGGTGCCTCCCAAAATTCAAGAGGAATCTTAAAGCCAGCAGTGAGCTATGCAATGTCTTTCAGACACTGACCAACTGGTTTTCAGAAGGAAAGAAGCTACAGGTGAATGTACAATCATGGCAAGCTACATTTATTTCTGATTTTTAGTTTCATTGTCGGTTCTTCATGGGTAACCACAGTTCATTCTTTTAGGGCTTGCAGACAAGTACACTGTACGAATATACAAGGAGTCCCACTCCCTTACCTCTTGCTACTAAATCTTTTTCTGCATTCCCATTTCATAGTTGATAGAGCAGAAACTGAGAGATTAAGAGGAAACCTCAATGGAATCCTGAACAGTAACTACATTCACCTGGCTCTCCACTAGCGTTCAGGCCCCATAGTCAAACGTTTTCAGCTGTTATTAAAGAACCTTAAATAAATTATTAGAATATTCTGCAAAGAAGGGAACTTTCCAAAGTACTGATCACTTTCTTATGGAAGAAGTTACTGCTTAATCATCACTTTAGATATCTTTTGCTTTCTGCATAAGACTGTTGCTGGACTAACTACCATGAGGTCATTTATTACTCATGATTGGACAGGAATGTCAGCATTGCCAAGGAGAGTAACCCAAAGTCAGTGTTGCTTTTCGGACTGAAAAACAAGGAGATTATAGTAATTAATAATCTTGCCTGTTAAACTTTTTTCCCCTTCCTCCTCAGTATTGCATTTAGTGCTCTTTTTAAAGGGTTTCATCTTCTGCAGGATGGCAGATAAGGGCTAAAGAAACTGTTGCCAGTGTAAAATACTTCACTTTCAATTTGTAATGGTGTTGTTAAAAATCGCCTAAATTATTAAGACTTTAATAAAAAACAGCTAATTTTATTTTTCCCAATTTGAAAATGAAATAAGACAAAAATTATCCACATCACTATTTACCTCTCTTCCAGGTCATTTAATATTGAACAATACCAATTCTAGTTCTGATCCCTGGGGCACTCATCTATTAACCTCTTGCCATGCTAAGAATTGGCCATTTATTTCTACTCTTTTCTGCCTTTCACCCTGGGGCCTTTAATAGCATCTTGTAAGGACTTGTCAAGAACCTTTTGAAAATATAAATAAATTATGTCTACTTTTTTTTTTTAACACAATTTTTCTTAACTCAAACAATTCTGAGAGAATAGAAAGACACGTATTTATCCTTTTAAAGAAATAATTTGTAGGTCCCTATTATATTCTTCTCAACATGGATTATAGCATGTTCAGGCTGTAAACACTTACATGTATGCTTAACTTTATTTGTTTGAGTAGCAGTGAGTACAATGACACTACTCAAACGAGTAAAGTTGTGCACATGCATGTTTGCAGAACTGGGATCTTAATGATAACACCATTTCAATTTTTGGAATAACCAATCAACGGTGGAGAAAGGTAAAATTTTCAAAAGCATTTATGCCCTATTAAAATCCCAATTAAAATCCCCAAAATCTTAACCTATGGCTTTTGTCACATAAAACAAAAGCATGGAGTTTAACACCAAGATCACATCGAAGTCATCAGTGTTATGTAAAAGAGGATCAGTTAGGGAACAGTAAGATATTAAAAAATAAATAGTACAAAAGAGATACCACATCCTTCTGATATGTACCATATTCAAATGGGATTTTTATGATGACTAATTGTAATTCAAAAGTGAAGCCCATGCAAGTCTTTCATAACTCAGAGGCACCAGTGAAAACAGCCTGTTGGATGTGCCATTTTGTCTGTTTAGAGAACAGTTCAATACGTTAATACTGAAAATATCACAGGCCTTTTTACAAAAGAGGATGGACGTTTTCCCCACTATGCCATAATCCAGGGCAGCACCCTTCAATATTTCAAAATGCAATTAAGAGGCCTTTAACCACTTCATTGTTACTAAATATACACTTGATGCAAATGCACCCTGGTGCTATTAATCATGCCTGGGACCATCCAAATATTCCACTGAATACAACTGTGCCTTCCTTTCAGCTGCCATAATGAAATTCCCAAAAAGGTCCGGGAGTGAGGCGGTAAGAAGTTTCCACATCCCCAAACTTCCAACAAATATGAGGGGAAAAAGATCACCCCAAAAAAGTTAAAGAAAGGAAGATAATTAACACATCTTGGAAACCAATAGAGTCCCGGACAGATTTACAATTACAGTTGTATTTTAAAAGGTGCTGTGCTTGTTGAAAGGGGGAGGGAATTGTTATATTTTAAGAAGTATCATACAAGAAGATGACCTGACATGAAAAGATCTTCCACATAAGCAAAGATCCTTCACCTGCTGCTCACAAACAGGGAAGAATTGGTAAGGGAAGTAGAAGTGGATGGCAACCTGGGCAGCAGTGACCATGAGATGGTCAGGTTCAGGATCCTGACAAAAGGAGAGCAGCAGAATATGGACCCTGGACTTCAGAAAAGACTTTGACTCCCTCTCTGGGTACTATTGAGCAGGATCCCCTGAGAGGCGAATATGACGGGGAAAGGACTACAGGGGAGCTGGCTGTGTTTTAAAGAAACCTTATTGACAGCGCAGGAACAAACCATCATGATGTGCAGAAAGAATAGCAAATATGGCAGGCGACCAGCTTGGTTTAACATACATTTCTGGTGAGCTTAAACACAAAAAGGAAGCTTACAAGAAGTGGAAGCTTGGACAGATGACTAAGGAGGATTATAAAAATAACGCTCGAGCATGCAGAGGTGAAATCAGTAAGGCCAAAGCACAACTCAAGTTGCAGATAGCAAGGGACATGAAAGGTAATAAGAGTTTCTATAGATATGATAGCAACAAGGTGGTGGTGAGGAAAAGTGTGGACCCCTTACTGAATGGAGGAGGCAACCTATTGACAGATGATGTGGAAAAAAGCTGAAGTACTCAATGCTTTTTTTTGCCTGTGTCTTCACAGACAAGTTCAGCTCCCAGACTACTGCACCGAGCAGCACAGAATGGGAAGGAGGTGAGCTGTCCTCAGTGGTGGAAGAACAGGGTTCAGTATTATTTAGAAAAGCTGATCATGCACAAGTCCATGGGACCAGATGGAATGTATCTGAGGGTGCTGAGGGAATTACCTGATGTGATTGCACAGCCATTATCTTTGAAAACTTGTGGCAATCAAGGGAGGTCCTGGATAATTGGAAAAAGGCAAATATAGTGCCCATCTTTAAAAAAGGGAAGGAGGATCTGTAGAACTACAGACTAATCAGCCTTACCTCAGTCCCCAGAAAAATCATACAGGAGGTCCTCAAGGAATCCATTTTGAAGCACTTGCAAGAAAGGGAGGTGATCAGGAACAGTCAGCATGGATTCACCAAGGGCAAGTCAAGTCTGGCCAACCTGATTGCTTTCTCTGATGAGATGGCTGGCTCTATGGATGTGGATAAAGTGGTGGATGTGATATTTAGCAAAGCTTTTGATATGGTCTTCCACTCATGCAAGCAAGCTAAAGTAGTATGGGTTGGATGAATGGATTATAGAGTGGACAGAAAGCTGGCTAGATCATCAGGCTCAACAGATAGTGATCAGTGGCTCAACGTCTTGTTGAAGTGGCTCAACAAGCAGAGTGCCCCAGGGGTCAGTGCTGGGGCTGATTTTGTTCAACATCCTCATTAACATGATGGGGTGGACTGCACCCTCAGCAAGTCCATGAATGACACTAACCTAGGGGAAGAGGTTCAGCAAGGACAAATGCAGAATTTTGCACTTAGGGATGGAACAATCCCATGCCCAGCTACAGAATGGGAACTGACTGGCTAAGCAGCAGTTCTGCAGAAAAAGACCTGGGGATTACAGTGGACAAGAAGCTGGATATGAGTCAACAGTGTGCTCTTGTCGCCAAGAAGGCTAACAGCATATTGGACTGCATTAGTAGGAGCACTGCTAGCAGATCAAGGGAAGTGATTATTCCCCTCTATTTGGCACTTTGAGGCCACTTATGGAGTAGTGTGTCTACTTTTGGGCCCCCACTACAGAAAGGATGCGGACAAATCCAGCAGAGGGCAGCAAAAATGATTAGGCTGAAGCACATGACTTCTGAGGAGATGCTGAGGGAACTGGTTTATTTAGTCTGCAGAAGAGAAGAATGAGGGGAGATCTGATAGCAGGCCTCAACTACCTGAAAGGGAGTTCCAGAGAGGATGGAGCTAGACTGTTCTCAGTGGTGGCAGGTGACAGAACAAGGAGCAAAGGTCTCAAGTTGCAGTGGGGAAGGTCTTGGTTGGATATTAGGAAAAACTTTTTCATAAGGAGGGTGGGGAAGCACTGGAATGGGTTACCTAGGGAGGTGGTGGAATTGCCATCCTTTGAGGTTTGTAAGGCCCAGCTTGACAAAGCTCTGGCTGGGATGATTTAGTTGGGGCTGGTCCTGTTTTGCAGAAGGGGTTGGACAAGATAACCTCCTGAGGTCCCTACCAACCCTAGTTTTCTATGATTCTAAAGCTGCAAAAACTCTTATAATGGTACAAAGTTAAATTAAAGAGAGTGAAAACAGCCCACACTACCATTCTGAGATTCAGGGATTTAACTACCAATTCAGGGTGTTATGACTAAATTCAGGGACTTAACTACCACAGAGAGCCCGCTATGTTTTGAAGCTCTTTGCCTTCTAGAATTTTGTGTGCACTATAAATCACCCAACAGGATATAATTAAGGAATAACACATGGCAGACATTAGTTTTCAGCATTAAAATACACTGACTATTTTAAGAAAAACATGGTTACTTGTTACTGAACACAAAATCTGAGTAGTTTTTCCCCACCTCCCCCAGGCATGCACAATATCTGTTCTCTCTGCTTTTTTACACAAATCCATGTCCAATCACATCCCAGAAATCCTACTCAAGTTTTACTGCTTTTTTTGCATAAATCATGACCAGTTTTGAAGACTATCCAAAAGACAAGATGTGTTGGTTGAGATCCCTGTAAACCTGATATTAGATGAAGCATTACTGGCAATGAAAGTAAACATCAAAGTTCACAGAACATGTATTTGAAATATTTCTGTGACTGGGAATTTATTTGGCCTCTCTTGTAAGAGTTTTATTGTCCTTCTAACAACAGATGGATGATCTACCATGATCTGAGCAAGAAGAGAACACAATGTTCCCTCCAATGATAGAGCTGAATAAATGCAAGCACTGGTTAGAAATTTACTTTAAAAATTCACGTTGTGGGTTGTCTCAGAGTTTGATTTGCTGCAGGCGGGAAAGTGGTAGTAGTGATGACTCAACTGTTCAGAAGACAATTTACATTGCGCTGCTATCCTATTACTTAAAAAGTCATAAGTGATAGTATCCATAGCTGCATAGCTTTCCTCAGCAATCAGAGAGTAATTTACAAACACATCAGGAAGAAGCAGTTGTAATGTTGATATGCCACACTTGGTAAATGTCTGGTCTGCTAATATGCACATTGCTAAATAGGAGCATGTTCCTAGATGAATTGGGAATAACCAGATAATCAAACAGTGAAGTCCTCTATTCCAGGGAACATATTTTCAGTGAGCATTTCTCTGTATACAAAAATAAGACAATAGAGCATGCAGTAGTAGTGGTTTAACAGGGCATGGCTTGGGGTCAGTATGAGGTCTTCAAACATCTCAGAATGCACCAGCAAGTGAATAATAATATAATAAGTGTATAATACACTTATTCAGACTTTTGTCTGAATTACTACTATTGGAATATGATTTCATTTTAACTTGTACTTTGTTAAAAACATAAAAACAATTTTTGTGTTTAGTATTTTGCAACAAATTCTTCCAACAAGAACAACAGTTACTAATAGCAAGATGAGAATCACAGGGAAAGGATTATAAAATTTTTCCTACTCTTTTGATTATATTTATTGCACTGTTTCTTTGTATGCTCCTCCAGCCCCTCAGAAGAGTTGCTACTCTTCCAGTTGCAGTTTGTGGCCCAATAGTCACTTGGAACCCATATCTATCATAAAATAATACAGAATTGGAAATAATGAACAGTTCCCAATCTCATTTTTACAACAGGAAATAGATTAAGATTAGCTCCTACTCCTCTTCACCCATGCACAGCTGTTTCTCTCCATTCTTTTCTCAGGCTGCCTCTTATATTTTTGCCTTCCAATTAACTTCTGATCACCTGTCCATGATTAGTGGACAGGGGGACTTTGTTTATGTATTTCCAAGTGATAAATTCCCAACCTGAAAACCACTGGGATCTGGTGCACATAAAAAATGATCAACCAGTCCATCAGAACACAATTTTCCAAACAATGTGCATAGCTAGATACCAATAAAAAATGAAAGACAGAATACAATATTTTCTGTTCCCAATAGTTCGAAAATAGTTCCTAGAGAGTCAGCACATAGATCCCAAGAAGATAGGTACCTAGAAATACAGTACCTGCTACAGGCAGACCAATCTTTATTTGTGCAACATTGGTAGCACTAGCTCACAAGAATTTTTCTTTAAAAAAAATCATTTTACTTGAGTTAGTGAGGGATCTTCTACAATGAAAATGGGAGCTCAAGCAAAAGCATCTGGTTGTGGTGGAGGGAGGAAGGGTTCAACTCTGAGATTCTGATTAGAATAAGAATTCGGCTGTTTTGCACTGCAGAGTGGGTCCCAAGTTTCATTTACCATCTGGCTGTCCTTTCCCTTAAGTAATTCCATTCCTTCTCTCGCTTAAAGACAGCCACAGTCACTCCACTCAACTTGCAGATGGAAAGGCAGACTGGCTCCAAGACTAAAAAATTGCTTTATCATCATCAGTAGTTCAGGGGATTAAGAATAATGAGTTACCTGCTAATTACTTATATTTATGTAATACCTTCTTGAAGGAAGTTACGATATGAAAACTCTTCACAAACTGCATGTGCAGGAATTACATAAGTGATCAATGAAGTGCAGCCAACTTTGAAGTGAAACATAACTGCTAAGGTGCAACACTGCTGTGACTTCTCTGAAACTAAGCAATACTTATACAAGTTGAAGACTACAGATGGTGTTTGAGTCACAGGTTTGTCTTTAAGCGTTTTTCCCCTTCATGAATGAACATAATCCAGTTACACCAAATATTCTAGTGTGATCACTAAAGTTCCTGTTTGAATCACTGTGCTCGACAACAATCATTTAAAATGCATCCTTAACATATGATAAGGAAAGCAATTTTCTTTTGATGATTTCTTCAGCAATTTATACAAACATAAAGTATCTATTGGTTGTTTCGATGCCTTACCTCCACAGGGAAAAGCAGCATTCCAATAATATACACTGATTAATGTGGAGAAATCTACCATGTCTACAATCCTAAAATATTAATTCTCACTGCTGCTAAAACTAGTTTTGATAAATGCTAATAAGAACAATGCAGTTTCACAAAACACAGCCTAAATGCCAACTAAAACAAAAATCCCACAGTCCTTTCCCTCCCACCAAATAAACGACCTTTGGCAGAACTCAAAAACAAGCATGTTCTACTTGGAAGATTGTGCATGTCTGTTTAAGTGACCTGCCTTTGATCAAAGCTTATGTATGAGTCAAACTGGTTTTCTTCCTCCTCCCTGCTTAAAGTCAAAGAATTCTGGATCCATCATTACAAGCTTAAAAATCCCAAAAGAACATTTAAATAATGATTTGAACAGTGAGTACTTAAAAAAAAATCAAGTAATATGGCGAGCCAGACAAACCCCCAAATGTGGCACTTTTAAAATCAACTAAAAAAAAAACCAGAAAAAACCTTCAAATTGATAATGGAATGTCTATGCAGATTTCAAAATTAGAAACAATTAACAACAAAATATTTGAAAATCAATTCCTTCTTTCATTACCTGTGAAATCCCACATTTCTCTTGCCCAGTTTGAGGAGCTCACTAACTGAAGCAGAAGAAGTAGCTGTAGTCACAGTGCTACATTATGTGCTAGTAATCTCATCAACTGATAGACAAAAAAGAACCAAAATGCAGGGCTTGACAGCAAAATGATGTTCAGTTTCATTCATTTATTACACTACAAACAAGTTCGGGTGCCTACTAGTTATAGTATTTGTTGTATGCTCTTTATAACACATATGATAGCATATCTTCAAAGCACAATAAATTAGGTTCTCTCTTTTATACCCTTTATTTACAAGAATACTCCTGCTGAAGTATAAAAAAGATATATTTACACACAACAACCAAAAGAATAAGGAGGATGGGGGGAAAAAAATCTAAAAAACAATACCAAATAGCCATTTCTTAGGAATGAAGATGCAACCCTGAAAAAACATTGACCATTTCAAAATGCAGCAGCCTGCTGCTGGCTCAGTAACAGAGGTTGCGTGCATCACTTAAATAATTCTCTTACTGCACTGGTTCCCCATTCCACTGAATAAAAAGTCAAGATCAACATTTCAGTTCTGATATTCAAAAACTTGCATGGGGACAGCCCATGGTATTTGAGAGACCACTTCATCAGCAAAAACAGCCTTCAACACTACATATGTTCCACTGGAAACATGGAACTGTTGAGCTCTGGAGGTAGAGACTTGTGAACACAGATGACAGCTCCCCAGACAGCTAGTCTAAGAGACTAGAATTCATCTCAACAGTCCATTAAAATGTAAAGACTAAAAGGCATAGCCAATTGTTTGACTACACATGGTTCAGTCTTAAAAACATTCAAGATATCAAATTTACAAACTTTGCCAATTTTACTGTTTAAAGACAAAGCAGTATAAGAAATGGAGACGTACATATTCTCCTTTGGGAAACCATTCTTAACTCGCAACATGTTCACCTTCTACAAAAGGTATGCTTCCAAGATATGTATTTTATATACTGGAGTCATAATTTTAGTATGATTTTACAAGTTACATATAACTCCTTACATGTCACTAAGCTCCAACCCACAGTTCGTAACAATTCCTTAACTTCTTGTTTTGTCCTGTATTTTTCTTAGCTCTGTTTTGGATACTACATTCAAACCAGTTGGGCATAGAGGTACATTCCAACTTAATGTATCATGGCTTGGACAGGCTTCCTATTTTCTAATGTCAAAAGCTGACTTCAGCTTTGTAAAGTGGGACATTTGACATGGGTGAATAGAACTGTGTGGAGAGCATAATACATTAGATGATAACTTCCCAACACTTTTTATACATAAAATGTATATTATATTAATGTTGTGCACATAATGACCATGTGGTATATACTATGGCTAATGTATAAATATTGACTAACACTATCTGAGCAAACTTGTAATACTAATTACACAAAGGAAACAGTTTTCAAGACTCTCAACACTTATATATAGATGCTTGTCCTTTTGATAACTTAAACCTTCTGTCACATAACAGGCCTTTAAACTAGGCCATTTCCAAAACACTCACTACTAAAGGCCCTATGTAATATGCACACATCAATAATTCTTCTTTGGGGTTTAGTTTCCTACCTGAAGAGAAAACCCAATGTACTTCAGATGTTACCAAACTTCAACTGAACTATAACTACATATGTCTGTTACGAGTTTGCTTCCACATCCAAAACTAGAGAGAGAGGCATCATAAGGCATTACTACAACAATCTTGGTTTCACTGCTAAGACTGTGAAAACCAGCTTTATTACAGTGATCTGCTTTAATGTTTGTTAAATGACCAAATCCACAACAGTGACATCAAGCACACCAGTTCTATCATCTATCATCTTCTACTTAGCTATGTAGGAGGAAACTGGTGAAAAATATTCTTGCCCTATCTATGAGAAAATTCAAATTTTCAGCAGAATGCAAGATTAAGATGCATGTGTGTAAATCACTCACTCCTTTTACATGATTTTTATGCAAAATGTTTTATTTCACCAAAACCTGTAAAACCTATTTCATTCATCTTTCTAATAGGCTATTTATGTTTAAAGAAATACAACAACTGTGATAACATCTGTGAAAATATCACCTTTCAAAGTAACTGGAAACTTTGTCCCCCAAATCAGCTGGAGTTTTGCCTTCTGAGCATACTTCAAAAGAAGATCTAACACAGCACATTTGTTGGTCATTGTAATCTAAGGCAAACTACTCTAAATCCATTTCTGATTCAGGTTCAACTATCTACAAAGACCAGTGAAAAGTACTGATACTGGGTTACGTAGAACTATATTCAAATAGGATTTCAAACATTATTCAATATCTAGTTTTAATGGGGCTCTTGAAGTTTTATTAATATCTTAAAATAGTTAATATCTTTGCTGAATTCCAGACCTCTCAGTTTGCTTGTTATAACAAGCATATTAACTTTCAGCAAAGCAGTTATTTAAAAATTAATTTACAAAGACAAGTTAATGCTGAAATCCCCCCCTTCAGGTCCTTGTGACATGGAAACAGAAACGTTATCTTTGAAGATTTGTTAGTGGTTTGTATGAAAAGTACAAGGTAAGTATAATTTGGAAAATACTATATATATTTTAATGGCTGCCCATCCATCACACTGAGGAAATCGGTATATAATATTGTATTTAAACTTAAAACCATAAAACATTCACTTTTGCATAACTTATCTAAGTGTCTTGTTTAAATGTAGATATCTTATCACGACTGACGGTTTCCTATTTCATTCAAGTCTCCTTCTTGAACCTTCAGCGAAATCAGAATGGGAAATTTGTGATGTATCAATCATTTCCATGGCAATGGATCATGGAGTCAAATGAAGGATTATTATTCCATTGCAAGGTCACAAAACAAGGAGAGGCCAGGATACATGTGCGAAAACTCTTATTCCAACAACCATTTGAAATAACAGCACAGGGAATGCAGATTAAGATCAGTGAGAGCAATTTGTTTTAATACAGGTTTTCTTTTTCAGCAGTCTGTCTCACTACGTAAGTCCCTCTTTAAAGACTGACAACTTAATTGGTATTAAGGATGTGAGAAATCCCTAGGCTGTACACAAATCCAACTAAATCTTAAGTATTTGACTTTGATTCCTGCTTGCATTAGTTCCCCAGAAATGAATCCTGTATAATAAATAAACCTTTTTATTATTGCAGCAGGAAGCAGACCTCATATAAATGTAATACGCTACATTACTTAATGTAGTATGGTGACCTCACTGCCTACTAGGATCTATAGGAGGAAAAAGTGGCTACAATATAGTATGTACAAATTTTAAAAAAATCAGATTTGCCATAAATTTAAGTGGCATAAAGACCATCTCTAGTCACAACACCTCATTTAAAGTTTCCTTTGCTCATCTTTCCCCCTTTTCTTGTTTGCTCTGTTGCTTGGTATTATATTGCTCTTAAATATCAATATACTTATCTAATTATAAATAATAGAGGATGTTATATTTGAGCCTAGCATTAATCTCATTGCACTAGAATATGCCTTCTTATATAATATGTGGACACTATTTTACCAAACTATCACAAAGCGTATAATAAATATTATTTAAATAGGAATAGTCTCAAAACTCCTCTACATCTAGCTAGATGGTGACTTGTGCTATGGAAAAAACGTTTGCTGATATATTGGTATATAGGTTTTAATGCAAATAGAATTTTTCTGCACAAACACACAAGATTTCTTTCCTGCATAATAGAATGATGAAATGTGAAGAATTCATTGGTTAGGCAAACCAAGAGTTTTGGTCAAAGCCTGTAAATTTGCTTTCTGAAAAGAAAGTTTATAACTAGGCTGTTGCTCCTCTTGGTTCCAGTTTAAATAGCTGTTCACCAAGGCCACTGCGAGGCAACTTACTCCAACTAACTGCCTCTTCCCCACTGCAGCCAGCGGGCTCTCTCAAACAAGTCGATGCTTCTATAACTTCAAACCCTAATAAATCAACCAAGTAAACTGCAAAACTTGAAATATAACCGTTGCCGGGCTGGGCCTCTAGACTGGAAATCAGCTCAGCAGAAAGCAAATTTACACGGTAAAACCAAACTCCTCCTCTTTAGGAGAAGAACCCTTGTCTCAAACTGGGCTATGCATATTGAAACATCAAAACAAATACAAATGGAACTGAGAAGAGAAGTTAAGAATGAAGGAGGAAGAGGAAATTGTCATGAAACTATGGCTGCTAGGACAATACATTTAAAAGGCTGAGTCTGCTGAAGTACTGGTATCAACTGTGTAACATCTGGGTCAACCACCAGACTGATCTTATCCAATAAAGAAGTCTGTGTGGAATTTCCTCTGATGCAGTGAGCTTTAACTTAAGACAGGATGCCTTTCTACAGTGTATGCTTCTTTAATTAAAGCATATAGGATCTCTCTCCCTCATAGCAAGTAGTTACCTGACACTCTTGAAGAAAGCAGGCAACTTCTGAAACTCTCGGGTTCAATGCA
This sequence comes from Mesoclemmys tuberculata, assembly GCA_007922155.1. NCBI lineage: Eukaryota > Metazoa > Chordata > Testudines > Chelidae > Mesoclemmys > Mesoclemmys tuberculata. The sequence continues at coordinate 41,158,467 of ML675604.1, read as the reverse complement.
GGTAGAATTTTAGGGCCTTAGTAACACTGCAAGAATGACACAGGCACTCCTTAGAGGAGGACAAAGGAAAGAAGATACATACACACACACACACATCCCCTTCTCCCCCACCCATTTGAATGATATCTAAGAAAACTGCACTTCAATGAAGCAGAGCCTGTGAAGCAATAATTAAGGACCAATGGCCACAGATTAGTTGTTGTCCACTTACAGAAATACAGTAAAAACTAGTTTTTTATTCTTTATCCCTACACCAGCCGTGGAAAATTCTGAGGTTCGGTAGGTCAGAGTCATTCAAGAATTTAGGATACTGGAAATTATCCTAACTGACCAACCCTGACTAGTTACAGCTTTCTTTCTTTTTTTAAATTTTTTTTATTTAATGAGACAAGCCTCAGACTCCATGTCTGGGAGACAGATGGATAATATTTTGGAACAGACAGCCATTGTAGAACGAGCTGAAATGGTTTGGGAGACAAGTTCATGGTTCCTCCAGAAATGGAAATTCTGGTTTTCTGTCATAGGGAGCTTTCTGGAGGAGTTTCTCCTGTACTGGGAGAGTGGACTTCTTTTCTGACGAGGTATCTGTTGAGTCTACCACATGGCAGGGATCCCCAGGTCTCAACAACAGTATTTGGGAGCCAAATTAAGTGGAGCATTCCCTTGGAAATGGTGGGACAGGCAGCAGGTAACTCTTGTGGCTCAGTCATAATTTCTTTCATGTCTTTGTGGAACAGGAAACAGAACAGGAAATTCTTCCAACAGGATCATCCTAGGCGGTCTCTGCTTGCAGGCCTTCTCTTTGAATATATCTAGTACTCTCGCCACCTCTTCAGTGAAGGATTGAAATCTTCACACGCACACCCTGGCTTACTCTTAAATTAGGGGAGAGGGTTTGTCTCTCAGCAAAGCAGTGGTAAGACGTGTAGAACAAAACACCTCAAGAGGATGTCAGCCTACCTAAGGACTCACAAGTGTACCTGAGGAAGAGGGAAATTAGTCTTGATCTGCCTACAGGATACTTTGCAGTGGAACAAAGGCTATAGTCTACTGCCTGACCCCAAGGTCTTGTGGTGCGCTATAGCTTAGAGGACAGAGGGATTATTCTCCTATTAAAGATTCCTTGGTACAGAGTTAAACAGTGAGATGAGAAGAGGGTGAAGCTAGGCTTTCTGAGCAGCCACTAAGGAGGAAGCACAGACTGCAGAGAGAAGCAGAACAAGCTGTGAATTAGCTGAAACAGCAAGGGGGTGGAAACACATGAACCTGAGACAAAAGGAGCAGCAGCTAGTTACAGTCATAAAATCATAGAAGATTAGGGTTGGAAGAGACCTCAGGAGGTCAAAGCAGGACCAACCCCTACCAAATCATCCCAGCCAGGGCTTTGTCAAGCCACACCTTAAAACCCTCTAAGGATGGAGATTCCACCACCTCCCTACGTAACCAGTCCAGTGCTTCACCACCCTCCTAGTGAAAAAGTTTTTCCTAATATCCAAACTAAACCTCCCCCACTGTAACTTGAGATCATTGCTCCTAGTTCTGCCATGTACTACAACTGAGAACAGCCTAACTCCATCCTCTCTGGAACCTCCTTTCAGGTAGTTGAAGCCTGCTGTGAAACTCCCCCCTCACTTTTCTCTTTTGCAGACTAAAGAAGCCTAGTTCCCTCAGCATCTCCTCAGAAGTCATGCGCTCCAGCCTATTGATCATTTTTGTTGCCCTTTGCTGGACTCTCTCCAATTTGTCCACATCCTTTCTGTAGCGGGGAGCCCAAATCTGGACACAATACTCCAACTTTGGCCTCACAAGTGTCAATTAGAGGGGAATAATCATTTTCCTCGATCTGCTAGCAATGCTCCTACTAATGAAGCCCACTAATTAGCCTTCTTGGCAATAATGGCACACTGTTGATTCATATTCAACTTCTTGCCCACTGTAACCCCCAGGTTCTTTTCTGCAGAACTGCTACCTAGCCAGTCAGTCCCCAGTCTGTAGCAGTGCATGGGATTCTTCCATCCTAAGTGCAGGACTTTGCATGTGTCCTTGTTGAACCTCATCAGATTGAGAATCCTCCTCATAGAAATGACAAACTGACATTCTGTGTCATTAAGACAAATGAGTGAGTCAAAACCAAACAACTGCACAGATAGAATAAAAGGACAGAATAGTACTTCTGTGCTGATGTTCTGAAGACAAGAATTCATAGTTTGAAACAGTTGGTTTAGTACACAAAATATCTTCAAAATAACAAATGGCAGCTGGCTTCATAATTAACAGTTCCAGGGTCCTTCTATAATATGAATCAGAAGGAGACAATTACAATAATGCACTGGTTGGACTTCACATTCTAGTAGACCTATGTGGATTGTCAGTGTGTATTCCAGTAGCTCATTATGATTTATCTTCATCAGCCAGGGGCAGAAATTACCAGACTCCAATTACTTTGCTTCCCATGTTCAAGAGAAAAAAAATAATGTCAGGCATACAGCAGAAGATGGTTTCAAATGCCTGAGGTACCGAAAGTAATCTACAGTTATCTGCCTGAAAGTCATTCACATTAACAACCATCCATACTTGTTTAGTGCAAATCAATTGCTTCTACTTCCCTCGTCAGTAACATTAGCTTCAATTCAAATTTAACACAAAAAATTAAAAAATAAAATAAAACAAAGTAAAATTCAGTGAGATTTGACAAGTGCATATATGAGTCCTGACAGAAAATAATGCTCTTGAATTTATCTGCTTTAATGTGCTAATTTTGAAATTTAAATTTCCAAAAGAAAAATCTGACAATTTGCAGTTATTTCCTATCTCCGTGGAAGTCAAGGATGTATGTAGATGTTTACCAGATTCAAGTTACAATACTACCCCTTATATGAGGACTGCATGGACAGAAAAATAAATGTACTTAATTTAAACTAAGAAATTGTGTGGTTATTTATGACTATAAGTTGAAATCTAATTACACAGCAAACTGCATTATATACTCTAATATCCCTTCACTATGAACAGTTAGACTTGTATAACAGGCCATTAACTTCCAGTTAGTTTAGGGCTTACAAGGTTAACATTAATAATGAGAAGGGGAAGTAGATTAGGTAGTTAAACAGCAGTAAGTGTCTGTGTGCCACAATAAACACTAAGGAGGACATTAGTTTTCATCTTTAGGCTTTATGTCATACCCAACCAAAAAATGTAAATTATCATTGCTTTCTTTCACAGGTAAATTAAATTAAAAAGTCCCCACTTTTCCCCACTATGCAGAAGATTATCATGTGCATCTTGAATTACAACATTAAACCAGAGTGTTGTTTCATAAGGTGTGTTTTCATCTGGTTTGCTTTTGTAGAGGAATAGATATAGATGGATATATAGATAGTTATAGACTGTGGTGGCTATGATGTATCCAACTACATTTAAAACAAATTAGTACTGTAGACCTCTCTGGCGTACAATGTTCAGTCCAAGGATAAACCAAATTAACTCTGAATGTGCTACATTAATGAAAGTAATAAAGACTGGACATACACAGTTAATTCTGAGTACTGTGCATTTTCAGTTTACAAATCAGCAGTAAAAAAATTAGAGGCAGCAATTAATGTTGACAAGCATTGGGAAATAGTGAGTTTACAGATTAAATCCCTACCAACAGACTTGATAAAAGACTGATATCCAAAAGTTTAGAAAAATGCACCCCTTTGAATAATTCTTATATCTTGAATTTTCCAAAGCCTTTTTTAAATACAGTATCAATGCAATACTTTTCTACATTTCTCAAGATATGGCTAAACACTATCTAGAGAACAACTCAAATGAACTTCTATTGAAGTTTGAAAAGATCATATTGTAACTCGAAGAACAGGCACAGGACTTTAGAACTACCATACAAGTTAGAACACAGATAATCCTGGGAGAATTCTACTCTAAAAATTTTAAATTCTGTGCCAAAACCTTAAAAATTCTGTGCATAATATTTTAAAATTCTGCACATTTTGTGTGTCAAAATAACAATATAATTACACCAGTTTCAATTTTTTTGGTACAATAATTTATTTCAAAATACCAGACAACAACAAACAATTTTAACAATACAGACCACAAAAACGATTCAGGAAACATTTTTTAATAAACTTAGTAAAAATATTAATACCGAACTTTGAGTAATAATTAATTTAAACTACAATACAGAAATGTATTGCCCGCATCCCTCAGAAGCTGTCCAAAGGCTTGGAGGAGTTGGGGTAACGAAGAAGCTGAGGGAGAGGAAACTAATCGCTGAGAAGAAGCCTGGGAGTCAACTTGGAGGGTTGTGGAGTGTGGGTTGGAGAAGTATAGAACACAGGGGTGGTTTGAGAGGTTGAAGGGGACTTTTAGGAAGTTGGAGAATTCCCGCATGCAGACCCTAGCTGACTCCTAGACACTCCCATTCAGTCAGACATATCTGCCACTCCCCCTGTCCTCATGTACCCTTGCACCCCCACTCAGCCATCCATCTTACCCCATCCCATTGTGTCCCTGCATCTCCATTCCGCTTTGTCCCCATGTGGTCCTACACCCCTACTCCTATTTAGTCCCTGACTCAATGTCACCCCACTAGCTCCTGGGCCCCCACTCCAGTCTGTCCCCCCAATAGCCCTTCTGAAGCCCAGTCTGTGTGACGACCAGCAGCCTCATGTGCCGCACTCTGTCTCCCCATATCCATTGCTCCTCACGTGGGCCCACAAGAACAGCATTGTGAGGAAAGCAGCCACTGCCCCCTCCCTCTCTACAGCTGGCTGCTCTGGCCCTGAGCCAGCTGCCCTCTCTTCTGGCACCACAGCAATCTCTAGTGGGTAAAAGGTTAATTGCAGCACTTCCCCAGCAGAATTTATTTTCTACGGGGGAACATCTGTGGGGGACATGAATTCTGCGTGTGCACAGTGATGCAGAATTGCCACAGGAGTAAACATAGTTTAAAAGAAAAGCAGCAGTAATAGCTGGAGACGTTATCAACAGATTTCAACTGCTGGGTTACACTTGAGATATTATCACTATTTCTATTTACAATTTAGGAACTCGAGTTCTAATTCTGGCTTTGTTGCTCATGCCCATTTATAACCTCTCTATGCCTCAGTTTCCTCACAGATAATTTTTTTATTTTGCAATTATTGCAATTCATAAATATAAAAGATGCATATCCCAGCATTTAGATACCCTTGTCATCTCTCAATAATGTAACCCTAAGACAAATGCAGCAGTCAAACATCCCCATGCAGCAACAGACTCATAGAAATGTATGTCTGGAAGTGACCTTGAGAATAATCTTGTCCAGCCCCCTAAGCAAGCTAAAATGGGACTAAGACATGACAAGTCTGTTCATGACTTGCTCAGCAGCCTCAGCTGCATCCTCAGATTCCCCAGAGACTGTGTGTGTATATATTTTTGCCTGTGCATAATCTCATCCTTCCCTGCTGATCTTCAAGCCACAAACTCTGGGTATCAAGCAAGTCAGTGCTAACTAGCTAGCTGCAAAGTTACTAGTTAATTTGACTCTCTCTACTAATAATATTTTTCTGGCAACTGATGATAATTGTTCTGTTTTTGACAAAGACAAATATGACTCTGAAATGGTGTTTGAGTTTTGGCTCTTTCATGTTCTGGGAAAATAAACATAAACCTCATCTTTCAAAGGCCAGGTATGTTTAACAGGAAATTACTGGGATTGATTATTTACCTATACCACATTTACAGTTATTTAAGCAGTTCTTTCTTTCAATCAACCCACATCAACTTCTTGAACTAAATGAGATTTAATGGTATTCTATACCTTTGTCTCAGTTCATGTTTTCTATGGAAATTACACTACGCTGTACCAGAAACTTTTGGAAAAACAAACTGGTTATGGATCATTTATTCATTTGTGATTTTCCTTGAACTGTTTAATTTGTACAGGCAATGTGGATTTTCAGTACTTTTTTCTGTTTTTGCTATCAGACTGACCTAGGTTGCAACTAGTATAGCCAACCACTGTTCATAAATGAATTGTAACAAAAAAAAATCCTTTGAAGTATAAAGAAAAAGACACTTTACAAGTTCTGAATTATTCTTTTTCTACCAAGCAAACAAAGTATAAACATTTTTAAGTAACAATAATAGTAGTCTATTTTGACAGTTTACTTAAAGTATGTAATTTCCTGTACATTCATTACAAATAATGAGGTTGGCAGCGAGATTGAATTGGCGATGCATGCATTTCTGGGTGATTATTAGCCAATATTCTGTGGCATAAAGCCAAAGGCTGCATAACTCACCACCGAGGAAATGCAATAACCTCGAAAAAATATGCTGCATGAAGTATCCTAATGTTATGAAATAGAACTTCCAAATACAGTGTCCAAAACAATATCCAAACAGTCATGCCCATGGGCATAATGGAAATGGGCTTGACATGACACTACTCACACCCCAACTGTAAAGTCTATTTATGTCCAGAATTCTGTAACCATTTCACATCATGAACAGCGTGACCCATTTCTACCAGATTTCAAGGAATTATTCATTTTCAAAACGAAGTGGACATGCATGCTACTTCTGCTTAAAGGGACACAGTTAACTTGAAAGTCACACTTTTGTCAGAAAAATAGGCTAAATAGTATTTTGGATGCCCATCTTGAATTTCCTTAAAGGGACTGAGTAACCCCTCCTCTGAAAATCCGGCTCCTTTAAGGGATCTCGGGTGGATACTTATGCTATTGAGACATCCAAAATCACCAGTCATGTTGAATTATTTTGTTTCCTCTGAATATTCAAGTTTATCAGTTCCTGTTTGTGTCTGTTTCTCACACAGCTGAAGAAGAGAGAAAAATATTTTTCTTAAAAAAACAAAAACCTGATTGTAAATCATATATACTGGCAGGGAGACTCAGTGAAGATGTAGCAGAGGAGAGCAACTGAACAAATGAAGCCGGGGGAAGTAAGTATTGCTGCTGATGCTGACATGAAATACAGAACGGTATGAAGAAGTAGAGGGAGCTGCAGACTCCTCTTGATTCACTGTCTCTCACAACTGTAGATTTATTTCAATTTCCAGCTTCAGTATTAGGTAGTTAACTGGAAACTGAAATTCTGGTACAACATGAAAGTAAGTAGACAATGAAACCCAGGATACTGAATAGCTGATAAGAAAAACATGTGACGTGGTGAAGGACTTCCACAACATTTCCTTTCATACGAGGAAAATGGCCATAAAACAAGAAAATTAGCATGGCACACCGCCACATCTCCTGCCTCTTTCTTTGCCAAATATTGCTTTTTGAAAAGTATGGCCACACCCTCCATAAATAAGGGACATGACTGGTAGTTGAGGAGAAAATCTTCTAAATAATCCATTTATGGTCACCCTCTTCCTTCCTAATCTAACTATGAGATAGCTTCACAGTCTTCCTGAACTAATTAATAAAGCCAGCAGAAATGATATGAAAGACAGCAGAACTGAGAAGACAAGAGCTATTCTGTAGATTAGAGGTAAAACTGGAAACTGAGATGAAACTGAATGAAGCAGTTTTGTTTTGAATACATTTACCCTGGAGCAGATCAGGTAAAGCAATGTAATGTTTTAAAATAATTTTCACATTTCTGACACTGTACCGAAGACTCGGTGACTTACTTTGCAAATGCAAAGTAGAGAGGTGGAGTTACTGTGGATACACTTGTTACGATTAAAGGTACATCAACAACAAAATTAGCACAGAATTATGTATAGTCAACATCTTAATATATAAAAACTAAATTATTTTAGTACCAATTAACATATTTGCTGGCAAATCCTTTTCTAAACCCCCTAAATTTTACAATTTAAATGTATATACCAACTCCAGAGGTACAAAAACAAATAAACAAAGCAAAAACCCCAAAGTATTACAACATGGCTTTTCATAAGAAATCACTAGAGTTAGCACATTTCATAATTATACAAAAGTGTAATACACATTTGTTTCTTATATGCCATATTCAAGCCTTTGTTATTATGGGACACTTCTGTATTGCCTTTGTAAACATAAATTAGACTTCACAGAAGTTTTTCCAAGGAAAAGTTAAAGTAGCATTAAAATGGTATCCTGCTTATGTGTTTTGCCAGTATAATACAAAACAGAATAAATAAACTTGCAAACTTCATCAGATCATTGTATTTCATTATGCCAGAGATTTACAAATCAAGATAGGTTTGGACACTCTCAGTACAGATTATTGGAGATAGTCCAAAAAACTGTGTGACTATTAATGCATTTGCGAACAATTAAAAAAGAACAACTTTGCATCCCGTCTATTGAAAGATTAAGCTTTTCACAGAGAGAATCCGACCAGGAATCAAACTGCAGCACTGCTTGCATCGTCACTTCAAGGTCAGGTTTCCCTACAGGTGCCTGCATGGGGCCTACAGAAAGAATTTGGTTTAGAAGGTATCACTAAACACCACTGAGTAGGAGGGGGAAAGTAGTAATAAAACAGGTATCTGGAAAAGTAAGATTATGTGTAGTATCAATACCTACAGTTAATCCACTGTACTGCCTCTAAGCATGTACACTTTGTACTCTAAGCAAGTACTCATGGTGTAACAGTTCAGGACCTTCCAGAAAGCAATGATCTATGGTGATGCATAAGCACCCTCTTACAACTAAATATTAAGACTGGATAATATAAAAAAGGACGATGGTTCCCACTTCTCACAGGTCCTTTCCATTTGTTCAAAAAATTCCTCACAGGACTCCAACAAAACAGAAGGTGAATAGCAATCTGAAAAGACGACTCCACATTTACATAAGCTCTCTGTCTCTGCAGATTCCTTCTTTGGGAAATTAGCTGGCACTATGATCCCTAAGGGCTATGGTAGTGAAGGGAGAGAGGCAGAGGATAAAGAGTTTTAATGACTAAGAGTCTCTAATGAAATATTGTTATATAGAAGATCATCCAGCCAAGATAGCTAGCTCTCACTCTTCTGGCTGTGTTATAACTACCACAAACATGGTCTTCCTGGACAGGTAGTGAAGGCCAAAATTTTCAAAAGTGACTAGTGATTTTGGGTGCCTAACTTGAAAGTCCTGAAAAGGTCTGATATTCAGAAAGCACAGAGCAACCATCCTCTCAAAATCATGTCTCCAACACCATTTACCCACTTTTGAAAGCCATGAAAAACCATGAACAATCTTTTAAGAAAGTATTTCACATGAATGAGAGTATAAAAAGAGAACCTACATGGGCATGTGATATCAGAGAGAGCTATTCAAGTAAATTGTGAATGAGACTAGAGATGGGCCTGCCTTCTTTAGGTAGAGAAAACTGTCCAAGATACAAAGAAGTGAAGTAGGAAGAAAAGCCAAAATTTGACTGAAGCACATATTGCAAACTTATATGTTTTGATCAAGGCTTCTTCAGGGTTAACTAGATATACTTCTACATACTTCTACAGGTGTCCATTGCTTAGAGGGGCTGATGATCCAAACTGGCAAATGGAGCAATCCTGTGCCAGGATGCAAGATCTGCTCACGGGTCTCAGACATGGTGTCTTAAGTGCTCCCAGTGTTCAAGGCACTCTCCTTGGAGGAGGATGTGTTACAAAAGCAGCAATCACCAGGGAGCCTGACTATAATTAGTCTGCTACCACACCTCCCACTCGCCAGTTCAGCAGTGGACTTTAGCTGTAAGGCAGTAAGTGGATTGTGTTCTTACAGACATCCAGTGTCCCAGGTATACGAGGTGATTTATGGGACCACAGTTGTATCAACTGCTCAAGACCCACACGGGGAACTGAGGAGTGAACTGTAGCTATGGCTGGTTGGGACCTGCAAAGGGAGATGAAGTTGGAGGAGACGTTTGGGGAGCAGTGGGTGAAGGTTTGTGGCAAAGAAGAGATATAGAGGAAGGAAACAGGATGTATACGTAATGAGAGTGACTTTGGAATTCAATCCCAGACACATTGTGAAGCCTCATCCTGGACAGACTGGACTTAACAGTGTACTTCCAACATGGAAGATTCTGCCTTTTTGTCTAGATTGTAAAATGTTGGCCACAGGGACACTGCAGCATTTCTGTCTCTCTAATACCAGCTGGGACTTCTGGGTGTGAGTGCAATGTAAATATTCAAGAAGATCTGGTCAAATATTGTTGTCCAAATTTTTTTAAAACCAAAAAAAGACCTTTTTCTTGAAATGAAATTTATTCTCATTTTCCAACAAAACAGCTGAAAACTAAAATACTGAATCAAGTTTTCAATCAGAAGGTGGAAAAATTTTAGTTTCTTTCCAAATGTTTTGCAAAAAAGCACTTACCATTTCACAGCAAGTGATGTAAACGATAAACACCAAATCGTAAGAAAGAGGAGAAACGAGAAGGAGAGGCACACAGCACCCCATGACTCTAATCTAACAGGAAGTTCCCTGGGAGAAGCTGGACCTCTTCCCATCCTTGAACATAAAAGAGCACAACGTGCTGCTTATTCTGACAAACTACTATGTGAAGGTGATTAATTTCTGAACACAGGCTTCACTAGTGATTCCTTCAGAAACAGCTCATACCGGTCCTGTAGTCTTTCAGAAGAAAGACAAAGGACAGCTGGGAAAATCTGATGCACATCATTCCCATAGGTTCACTACTTCCTAACAATTTTCCTGATCTTGTCTATTGATAGAGGGCACTGTTGCAATAGTGTTTGTCAGAACATGTACTGCACAACTTTTGAGCTTAAGCGGCAAAGATTCCCAAGGGACCAATTGATTCTATCTGTCTCAGACCGCCACCCAGTCTCTACTCTGGAAGTCTGTTTCCCCACTGTCTCAGCCCCTTCCCAGGCTTCCATCCCCTTGTCCCCTAAGCACTGCAAATTACATCTCAGATGCCCACTCTGAGGCCCATCCCTATGAGTTTCTCAACAACTCTCCTATTTCCTAGGAGTCTTTCCCTCTTCCCCCCCCGTCTGGTACTGGGGAACCAGCATAGGCAGCAACCTGGCTGCCTCTCCATCACAGTGCCCTCATGAAAGGAAGAAGGAAGTGCAGCAATCACTTCCTCCTGCCCTGCAGTCCGACCTGTGACTGGAATGCTCTGGGATGTGGCCTGGCAGCTAACTAGTCCATGAGGGAGAAGAGGAGCTGAAAAAGAGAACAAGCAGGGTGAAGCAGTTCCAAGAGGTAGATCTTACATCAAAGGACTGCTGTGTTCCACTTCTTCCAGCCCCATCTTTGAATAATGTGTGTGGGAGACAGACTTGACAGCAAATGCTGACCTTGCTGCTATTAGATTTGCTCCATCTGTGTGTAATGGCCAACAAATAAACGTTCCATGGAAGAATGACAATCTATCAAATAAGCCAGGGGCCTGAGGGTCACCAGCCACTGGAGGATAAGGTGTGTATTCTGGTAAATTTTAATACTAGTGGTTTAGTTAATTCATCTCAATTATCCTTGTAAGGAAGTTACATATTATAATCCCTTTACAAAAAATAAATTATTGGAGAGAGGATAGGGCACAGAGGTAGGGTGGAGAGGCAGAAAGATAAAAATCTGCCTTTGCCATGTTACTTCAACAATATCAAAATCAGGATTACAATTTATTTCCCTGTTCAGGCTGGAGGCTATCAATTACTGCAGGCTACCTGTACCCCTTTTGGTCAGAAACTATAGTGGTTGCTGAACAGAAGACTCTGACAAACAACTAGAAAGGAGCTTTCAATTGTCCTAATTCCAGCAGCAGAAGCCCATTGAGCACTGGTCTCCACAAGCATAAACTGCTTTCAAGATGCCCACAAAATTCTAGGGAGATCCACAGGTACGGGTTTTATGTAGTAAAGAATGTGTCTAATGTGAACTTCAGGGAAAACTTACAGTGACACACTTTCAACACTAGCGACTGCTTTAATATTTTGAAGCCTTCAAGGCTTTAGTCACAAGAAAAGCGCTAAATGATGACTTTCTTTTTCTTTTAAAGAGCAGTTTAGGTTATGCTTTACATTTACCAGTACCTTCCCTCTATGTCCTGATGTGGAAGTGGGAGGTGTGGACACTGTATTTGTGGACCCAAAAGGTCAGTTCTATTCTCTTATGACCTCTTTAGCAACTAACTTTGGAGGGAATTGCATCCAGCCTTCGTGAGCCAGAAGGAATACTACCAGAAGCAAGTCTTGGAAAGAGAGAAAGGAAGGTATCTCAGAAGGTTTCCCCACAGAAAACTACAACTCATGCACTCCAATAAAGCATAATAGTCTTATTTGGAATGGCTACTACTTTTCAAGTGACTGCTTATTAAATAAATAAAATAGATGTGAAGCCTGCTGTAACTAACGCTTTTTAAGTCAGCTAAAAACTGTCAGCCACAGAATACGGATCTAAATTGTGCACACACAAGCAATCACATATTTTTGCATGTTTTATGCATTTTTAAGTGAAAATTCTCTTTCAAATGTCACAGAACATTTTGGGTGCCTTTACCTCTTTCCTAGTCACCAGCAGAAACTTTCAGATTTAAAAAGTGCAAAATTATTGCTCTTAAGCTAAAAAAAAACAAAAACCGTATTCATCTACAGTAATGAAAGAAAATTACTCAAGGCATAAAATAGCTTCAAATTGAGATAGACCTCCAACCTCTGACTCTTAAGTAGTATATAAACCCATTATACACACAGTCTATAGTTTTACTGAATTTTTCTTATTTTAGGTTACTTTGTTTTTTAATGGATACACTATTTAAAAAATAGTTTATATTGCTTTTGTGTAGAACAAGGCCTAAAAATACACAAATTAAGAACAAAACTTTCAAAAGACTTAAATATTAGTGTAATTTGTCTACCTGTATATGTCTATGTACTTTAGTCCCTGGATGTACGATACACCTTTCTAGTAGTAAATTGAGAGAAGGCGGTCTTTAGTACTGTTTTAATCTATGCATTAATTTCAGGCTTTCCACCATGACCTATCTTTGTTGCAAAAAAAAAAAAAAAAAAAAAAAAAAGAAGTGAGTATCATTCTGGGATTAATTAGCAGGAGTGTTGTAAGCAAGACACAAGTAGTAATTCTTTCACTCTACTCAGCACTGATAAGGTCTCAACTTGAATGTTGTGTCAAGTTCTGGCACCACACTTCAGGAAAGATGAGGACAGGAGATTGTCCAGAGGACAGAGCAACAAAACCAACTGAAGGTCTAGAACACATGTCCTCTGAGGAAAGATTGAAAAAATTGGGTTTGCTTAGTCTGGAGAAGGAAAGACTTGTGTGGGAGGGAATATGATAGTCATCAAATACAAAAAAGGTGGTTATAAAGAAAAGAGTGATAAATTGTGGTCCTTAACCACTGAGGACAGGACAAGAATCACTGGGCTTAAATTGCAGCAATGGAGGCTTAGGTTGGACATTAGGAAAAACTTCCTTACTGTCAGGTAGTGAAGCACTGGAATAAATTGCCTAGGGAGGTTGTGGAATCTCCAGCACTGGAGGTTTTTAAGATCAGGTTAGACAAACAGCTTTCAGCGATGGTCTAGATAGTTCTTAGCCCTGCTTCAGTGCAGGGCACTGAATTAGATGACCTACTGAGATCCCTTCCAGTCCTACATTTCTGCAGAAATTCTTAGCCTGTTAAAGCTTGTCTTATACCATGCTCATCACAATAGGAACAGAATCTCTCCCTTCTCAGCCTTTTTCTGTTGTGTTGCCTGCAGCTCTCCTTCTCCTTTCTTTCATGTCCAAGTTTATCCCATACATGCATTTTCAGGGAAGTAGAATAATTCCAAACAGCTGTTCAAGTATCAGCCTTAGATTTAGCACCCACATGTCTCTGCTGTAACTGCTGCCATGGGGTTCTTTGAAGCAGCCAGCCAACTTCAAAGACTAAGCAGACATAGTTTAAAAGAAGCCCAACTTACCTGCAAGGAATGCAGCTGGGTTAGAGAAAGAACGATGGGGAAAGAGGATGGAGAAGAGGAGAAGAAAAAAAGATGTATGGTGATGGCCATGTGACAAAATGCATAGGCATGCAATATACGTAATTCTCCACAGTACTCTCTATGCTCTCTTTTTTTTTCTTATAAAGCATCTTAGGAAAATACATGTGTAAAAGCTGAGCTAAGATAATGTTACAACTGCACAGCTAAACACTCAAAGGTCAAGAAATGCCAGAGTTATAATTGTATGTGCCACTTTAACTCTACCCCACATGGGTATGCTTTGCAATGATCAAAATAGGTCATACACTATTTATCAAATTTTATTTTATATATGGCTGTAGAAAAATTTTTCATGTGTAACATGTAATACTGTCTACTACTGTGTGCCAGACCCCACCAAAGTAATTTACAGGAGAGATAGTTAGTCAAGTGTACTTATACAATGCATTGTATTAAGCACGCAACAGAGAGTAACCATGAAAATTTGCTGACGTACATAGGTCTCTGAGGTTTGTAGCTATGTTACTGTCACAGCTTACTCCCTCAGCCACCGACTTACCTGTGAAGAAGGCTGTGGCTGTCCATGCATGGACAGCTAACAGCCAGATTCACCTAACTTGCTTTAGGTTTCTGTGGTGTGACCACACTAGTACAGGTGATGGGTATGTTCACAATGTCTATCAATCCAAATCATCAGCTAAATTAGCGTTGCACTTAACTACATCTCCTCCCAAATATTGCCTAAGGAAAGCAGTACTATCAGATGAAAAAAATGTATACTAAATGGATGATGATGATTAGAGAGGTATAGAGAAAAGTAATTCCATTTTGAAGATTTCGATATTTCAGAAACATAGTTAAGGCTGGGGTTTGCAATGAAAACCTACAATTTCAAAATTCGCCATGTAAGGGAATGAAGTCCTAGCTTTGGGGCAGTGTTTGTGACAGGCTGACCCAGAGTTATGGACCCTGGAAGCCCTGTAGTCCTTAACTCTGAGGCAGTTCGCCTGGTAGGCTTGCCTTGGAGCTGCAGACCATGGAAGCCAGGATTGCCAGAAGTCCACCAGGTGGGCTACTGAAGAGCAAGGAATATTTCTAACAAACCCTGCCTGGGTTCAGTCAGACCTCTGCTGAAAGCAAATGCCCACTGCATTTCATTTCAATATTGACAAATCGACAACTTCTGATTAAGAAATGTTTTACTGGAATTTTTGCTACTTACTCTAATATTGATCAAAATATTCAAATACACACTTCGGGGAGAACAGAAGTGGTTAGGATCTCGTATTCTGTCTTTAATCAGTGGGTTAGGATTGCACCAATGAATTACCACTTTTATAATTAAGTGCATCGCACCAGATAGTAACAAGAATATTGGGTTTTTGTAGATGAGCACTACCGTATTTCGGTTTTATATCTCCTTGTTCCTCAAGAAAATATAACCATTCAGCTGTGACAGTAATATCTGGTAAAACACGCTCAGAAGTAAAGCGAATTTACTACAAACTGCATTTTATCAGTATGTAAAATACCATAACAGTAAAAGAACTTCAATTTTTTTTCCCAGAAAGGAAGATTTTGAACGCTGCAGCTGTGTGCTGAGCCTCTCTGCCATTTGCAGATATATTCTTCCACTGTGGCAAATTAAAAAAAAAAAAGAAAAGAAAAATTCTGAGGGCAAAAACAAACACACACACACAGAGGCTGCTGGAGCCAAGGAGAAAAAAAAAAGACAGTATCTCTTTACCCTAAAACAGGGATTACTACACAAACAGCAGATTTCATTACTTTCAGTACCAACTGGAGTACAGGCTCCAGAACTGTAGGTTACTTGAAGGGGCTGAAGATTTAGTGTGTTTCTAATAAATAATATAATAAAGGCCATCAAAAATGAAGTCTCTTCATCCAGCCTATTTAAGACACCACTGCAGCTTACTTCACAGAACGGGGCAACTACTTCCCCATTTCAGCCACTGTACCAGAACCCATTCACTATATATTAGCTGAGTTCCAGCACAGAAACAATTTGACAAGCCAAAATCTGAAGCAATATGTGTCAAAGAGATTGAATTCCACTTTCATATAAGTACAGAAGACGACAGTGCATGATTATTGCTTGGAGCATGTGGTTATTTAGGGGATAATGCTAGTACCTTAACACTGGGCAGTAATGGAAAATGTCAGTCTCGTTCTCATTCCTTTTGTGACAGTCACTTGTGATGTGTCTTGTTACTCTGCCAGGTCATTTCTCTCTTCAGACTCCTGAAATATCACCTGTCTAGTTTCAGAATACCTTTTTAAAATAAGGACATTATGCTTTGTCCCCTGCTAAATAGCTAGATATTGGCCTTAACAATACCTGAGAAGTTGAATTTTACTCTACTAAAATGAAAACATTAAAATTGTGTCACAGGAATTTTGTTTTGTAACATTCAGTGATTGCTGTTGATGAATGTTTTAGATATGATGTTTTATTTCCTTTAAAGAAAAATATTTCAGTGATTAGGTAGTTAAGATTCAAAGTGCTAAATTAACTCCTATTCAGTATTTAAACCGAAGACCTTCAGTGACATCTCCTTCACGCGTATTCTGGAGGCACTATCTTTTTCCAGCCACATGGACTGGAGCAGCGCCTCCCAGGGAAAGGGCCACAGACTATCTGGCAGGAGGAATGCAGGCCAGCCACTCTCACGCTGAGGTCACTTGACCCCTAGCAGATCCACTCCAGTGTCCAAGTACAAGAATATATTTGTTACAGGGCTTGAAACCTCTTCTACTTTCCAATGCTCCCCAGTATCAAATAATCTACAAATAGAGGGCTGAGGAGGAGTGAGGGGAGGAAAAATTCAAAGAACTTTTGCCCCCAAAAATTCATCTGTACCACCTAAATTAAAGGAGAATTTCTTCCATTAGCTATCACTCAGTAATATGTGTGATTGTATCCTATTTACAAACCAGGCCCTAGAGGTAAATATCAAACATATGAGCTGGTTTGATTCTATCCAACAGAGTGAAGGTACAAAGCACTGTGCATAGATCACAGTTCAGGACCGTGGCCTTATGTAGTACTGCTGGCGCACGACTGCCTTTCAGTGGTAGGAAAAGTTTATTTGTATGCATGCACGTGCGCACGCACAAATACAAGTGTGTAAGGCCTCTTCGAGTCCAATTCTTCAGGATGACTTTCTATATTCATGAAACATATGAGAGAGTAGGAAAAGATAGGAATGATGGCAATCCTGCCTTAACCAGGAAATCTGCAATTGCCTGAAACTCAAAAAAGAGTCCTCCAAAAAGTGGAAACTAGGCCAAATTAGAAAGGATGAATATAAACAAATAATGCAAGTATGTACGGACAAAATTAGAAAGGCCAAGGACCAATCGAGATTAAATTAGCTGGAGACATAAAGGTAACAAGAAAAGATTCTACCATTCTACAAGTACATTAAGCCAGAGGAAAACCAAGGACAGGGCAGGCCCATTACTCAATGAGGGGGAAAAACAATAACAGAAAATGTGGAAATGGCTGAAGTGCTAAATGACTTTTTTGTTTCAGTTTTCACCAAACAGGTTAGTAGTGATTGAATGTCTAACATAATGAATGCCAGTGAAAACAGGGTAGGCTTTGAGGCTAAATTAGAGAAAGAACAAGTTAAAAAATTACTTAGACAATGTAGATGTCTTCAAGTCACCTGGGCCTAACGAAATATATCCTAGAATACTCAAGGACCTGACTTAGAGAATATCTGAGCCATTAGCGATTATCTTTGAAAAGTCATGGAAGATGAGAGAGATTCCAGAGGCCTGGAAAAGGGCAAATATCGTTCCAACCTATAAAAAGGGGGATAAAGACAACCTGGGGAATTACAGACCAGTCAGTTTAATTTCAGTACTTGGAAAGATAATGGAGCAAATAATTAAGTAATCAATTTGCAAACACCTTGAAGATAATAAGGTGATAAGTAAAGAGTCAGCATGGATTTGTCAAGAGCAAATCACTTCAAACTAACCCAATAGCTTTCTTTGACAGGGTAACAAGTCATGTGGGTGGGAGGAAGTGTTATATGTTGCATTACTTGACTGAAGTACAAAGATAAGTCTTACAGCTACTGCATTAATTCCTGCAGTGATTGTGTCCACATTACCGTACTTGGGTTGGTGGTTTGTGTCCCCACCAGGAGCACTTCCACTGACCTAAGAGGGTCAGTGTGGGGAGCTGAGAGACTGGTGGGCTGCCCCTCACTCCCTGTTCCCCACTGGGAGCCGGGGGAAGCCGCCAGCTGGAACCAGAGTCCAACCACTCAGCTCTACAGGGGAGGAGGCGGCTGGATTCCAGCTGCTCCCCGCTGCTCCAGCAGAGCAGTGAAATTGACAAGAATGACCATCAAAAGCTATGTAAGGAATGCAGCATCTACAGTGACACTGTGTCACCCTAACTACACTGACATAAGCCCTCAGCCTCTCGTTGAGGTGGTTTTATTATGTTGGCTTAGTAGAGGAGTTACATCGGTGGAAGGAGCATTTCAGTACGTGCACCTTCTCTTATGTCAACCAAAATTAGCTTTTGTTGACAAAAACTCTGTAATGTAGACTAGCCCTAAGGTTTTCAATACTGTCTCACGTGACTGTCTCATAAACAAACTAGGGAAATACAACCTAAATTGAGTTACTATAAGGTGGGTGCATAACTGGTTGGAAAACCATTCCCAGACAGTAGGTATCAGTGGTTCACAGGAAGCAGGAAGGGTCCCCACAAGGATTGGTTCTGGGTCCATTTCTGTTCAATATCTTCATCAATGATTTAGATAATGGCACAGAGAGTACACACAAAGTGTGCAGATGACAGCAAGCCGGGAGGGGTTGCAAGTGCTTTGGAGGATAGGATTAAAATTCATAATGATTTGTACAAACTGGAGAAATGATCTAAAGTAAACAGAATGAAATTCAATATGGACAAATGCAACGTACTCCACTTAGGAAGGAACAATCAGTTGCACACGTAAAAAATGGGAAATGACGGCCTAGGAAAGAGTACTGCAGAGAGGGATCTGGGGGTCATAGTGGTTCACAAGATAAATGAGTCAACAGTGTAACACTGTTGCAAAAAAGTAAACATCATTCTGGGATGTATTAGCAGGAGATCTGTAAGCAAGATATGAAAAGTAATTCTTCTGCTCTACTCTGCACTGGTTAGGTCTCAACTGGAGTATTATGTCCACTTCTGGGTGCCACATTTCAGGAAAGATTTGGACAAATTGGATAAAGTCCAGAGAACAGCAACAAAAATTATCAGAGGTCTAGAAAATGACTTATGAGGGAAGATTGAAAAAGTGGTTTAAGTCTGGAAAAGAGAAGACTGAGGGGCGACATGACAGCAGTTTTCAAGTACATAAAAGGTTGTTGCAAGGATAAGGGAGAAAAAAAATGTTCTCCTTAACCTCTGAGGATAGGGCTTAAATTGCAGCATGGGAGAGGTTTAGATTGGACATTAGGAAACATTTTGTAACTGTCAGGGTAGTTAAGCACCGGAATAAATTGCCTAGGGAGGTTGTGGAATCTCTGTCACTGGAGGTTGTTAAGAGCAGATTAGACAAACACCTGTCAGGGATGGTCCAGCTAATGCTTGGCTCTGCCATAAATGCAGAAGACTGGACTAGATTACCTCTTGAAGTCCCTTCCACTCCTACGATTCTATGACATTCTCTCACTTTCTTAACCAGACTGCTATAATACAGCACCTGTCTGTCCAAGAGGCAAGTTCTCAGACTGAAATGATTTACATGCAAGGATAATGATCTACAGAGTTAAGAAGCCTTTAATATCAAGCCTTTAGTGTAGGTGAAGTGTATGAACTGTGCAAGTGTATCTTCAACAACATATCTTTGAAACTAAAATTTTTCTTTTACTTATTTGCAAAAGTTCTTTACATTGGCTGGAGCCAAAACAGCAAACACTAGTCACAACTCAAGCTTTTCCAGTTCTAAGCAGGAATTCTGCTTGTCTTAAGCCATCCCAGAGACAAACTGATTTCAGAGCCTACAGTGAATTACCTTATAGCAGCAGAACTTTTGCTTCCAAGCTGATGATTTAGAGATCTAATCACTGAATCACCAACACACAGTCAATCCACGAATTATCATTTATTTTAAAAGTTAATAAAATTCAGAGTGAAATTATTTAGTCTGGGAGTTATCCCGTAAGACCAATAGCATTATTTCACAGGAAAAGGCTTTTAACCTCATTAAAAAAAAAAAAAGTGGGAGGGAACTCAGAAAATATAATTAAATATAATTTAAAAAGTCAAAAAAGTCAATGTTTTAACATTATATTATGTTTATATTATTATTGAAGAGACCACTGTTATACAGATTTGGTTGCTATACAATATTATTTATTGCATTTGTTTTCTTTTTCTTGTTGCATAGGGTAAATGTTCTGAATATGCACACCAGTAGAACAGCACTAAAAAATTTAATGTCTAACCCCTTGAAAATGTTTCTTTCAGGTCTCCCCCTTGACACCATTTCCAAACATTGCCAATGAAAACAATTCCTTTCTATATGCGTTTTTCTTGGTTCCAAATTACAGAAATACACAGACTTATTGCTGACAATTCAATGTGTTATCCTCCAGTAGTTCTTTTGACTTTTATTGCACTAATTCTTATTAATAATTTATTATTTTTATTGTGGTAGCACCTCACAGTCTCAGCCAAGATCAGGTCCCACTGCAATAGGCACCATACAAGTACATAGTAAGAGCCATTGCCTGCCGTAAAGAGCCTATAACCTAAATGGACAGGACAGACAAAAGGTAGGAGAAAGGATGTATTATCCCCATTTTACAGATGTTAACTGAGGCACAGAGAGAGAAGTGATTTGCCATGGGCACACAAGAAGTCTGTGGCAGAGTCAGGAATTAAACGCAGATCATCTGAGTCCTGGTCCAGTGCCTTATCCACAAGACCATTTTTCTGACAATAGCTTTTTCTTTTCTTCCCCCCCTCCGAGAATAGCTTTTTCTGGAATAGCTTTTTTATTTCTTTGTAATCCTGTAAACTAGAATGAGTTATAATCTGCAGCAAGTGAACACATGGGAAGCTACTGTACCTTTGGAGAGCCATCATTCTCCATGATATTTCAGTCTGATTTGGCAGTAAGTCCTTTGACACCATCTGCCATTGTAATATTACCCTTCCCTTGCTGTTATATACAACTCCATAAAATTTAACCAACTACAAAATTTGCGTTTATGGTATTGTTAGATTCAGTATCTGAAGTAGTAAGGATAATTGAACGTGATTTCCAACAGTAATAAAATACCTTTCAGCAATTAATAACACGGGATGGAAAACATATACAATTAAACTGCTTTCAAAAGTCAATACTGGATGAAATAAGTTATACAAACAATGATATCAAAGAAAAAAATCAATACAAGTAATATGCTTTTTAGCTGTAGGTTGGGCTAGAGGACAGAACTAGGGACATTGAACGAGGAACAACTGAGTGTCAATCCCATCTCTACCACTGAATCAATATGTCCCTTTGGGGAAGTCACTTGACTAGAACCAGGGTCTAAAAAGGGGACTAAGACTCATTTATATCACAGATTGAGGTGAAGATTATTTTATATTTTCAATATTTTAAAATTTCTCCAAAATCTCCATCATTCCATGTTAATCAACCTAAGAACGGTCTCGTCTATGAAAAGTCAAGTTTGATTCTAAAAGATGGACAACTAAAATACAGGACAGTTTTATTTTTAAGAACCAATCTGACAGGCTTTTACAAAATTTAATTAAATATTAATGAGAGGCTAAGGAATCTTGCTTTCTTCCCTAATAGACACCATTAGCTAGTGGGCTGAATTTGTCAAAAACAAAACAAAACAAAACACAAAGAATTCAGGCCTCAATCCTACAAAGACTTCCATACATGCTTTACCCTCTGCACTTTGAGTAATCCCATTGGTATCACAACGTGTAAAGTTAAGAACATGCATAAATCTGCAGGATTGAAGCTCGAAGTAATTTGTTTGTGAACTCTCTGGATAATCACATCTTCAAGGATCACATATCCTAAGAATAGGAGTTCAATGGTACAATAATTCATTGATTTTTCAGGTCAGAAGGGACTACTACAATCATCTAGTTTAACATCCTGCATAGCACAGGCCACAATACATACCTGAATTAATTACTGTTTCAATTCCAATTGCTGTGGTTGAACTAGGGTATATGTTTTAGAAAAAATCTTGCTTTTAAAATGTCCAGAGATGAAGAATCCATTGCAAACCTTTGTAAGTTTTCTAATGGCTAGTTACCCTTGCTGTTAAAAATCTGCACCTCATTTTCAGTCTGAATTTATCTAGCTCCAATTTCCAGCCACTGGATCCAATTATACCTTTGTCTGCCAGACTGTTCTTCAATTTCTTTTCCCCGTATAAGTACTTATAGACTGATCAAACCGCCCCAACCTCTCATTATTAAGGTAAATAGACTCAAGGAACTCAATGTCTCATGATGAGGCATGTTTTCCAATGCTGAACCTTCTCCGATTTTTCAAAATTCTTCTTGAATGTGGGACACCTGAACTGGACAGAGTATTCCAGCAGCAGTCCCACCAATGCCACATATAGAGGTAACAAACTCCTTACTCCTACTCAAGATTCCCTTTTTTATACATCCAAGGATTGCATTCGCCCTTTTGATCACAGCATCGCACTGGGAGCTCATGTTCAGCTGTTATACTCCAAGGACCTTAAGGTTTTTTGGGGTTTTTTTTCCCCCCGAGTCCCTGCTTCCCAGGCTAGAGTCTCCAATTCTGTAATTATGAGTAGCATTCTTTGTTCCTAGATGCATGATCTTCCATTTGGCAGTATTGAAACATACATTGTTTACTTGTGCCGAGCTTTAACAGTGATCCATATCATTCTGTATCAGTGACCTGTCTTCATTATTTACCACTCCCCCAGTCTGTGTGTTGTCTGCAAACTTTATTAGTGATTATTTTATGTCTTCTTCCAGATTATTAAAAAAATATTAAACCGCGCATGCCCAAGAACTGACCCTGCTAGAAACACGTCCTTTCAATGATGATTTCCCCTTTATAATGATCTTTTGAGACCAATTAGTTACTTAGTTTTAATACATTAAATATGTGTCATGTTGATTTTGTATCATTCTAGTTTCTTAATCAAATTTCATGTGGCACCAAGTCAAATGTCTTAGAGAAATCTAAGGATATTATATCAACAATACTACCTTTATCAATCAAACTTGTAATCTTATATAATCTAGAATTTTTTATCAAGTTTGTTTGACAAGTTCCATTTTTATAAGTAACCATTGAAACAACTTATCAAAAGTTGCACTGGAGTCTTCATCACTGACAATCTTTTAGAAAAACATCCAGTCTTGATTTAAAGCTATTTTATCATTCAAAACGGAATTAATAGAGGGAAGTCCTATTTCCTGTGTTACACAGGAGGTTCAGTTAGAGGATCACAATAATCTCTCCTGTCTTTATAAATGTATGAATTAATCCCTGTTGACTGGTATTATTTATATTACTCTCTTTATAAATTGAGTTCTGTATTAGCCATTCCATTATATAGCCCAGGATCAAATACAGGCTGACTTTATCTGGGTTATCCCATTTACCCTTTTAAATACTGACATAATATTAGCCTTCTTTCAGGCTTTTAAAACTTCCCCAGAGCCCCAAGAGTAATTAAAAATCAACATTAATGGGCCAGCTCTTTTATAACTCTTGGATGCAAGTTAGCTGAACCTTCTTATTTAATAGATATTTAATATTAGCAGCTGTGCTTTAACATCTTTCTTAGTTACTGTTGGAATGGAAAGAATTTCATCATCAATATGATGAGAACATTAGTTTTTTCTCTAAATACAAAACAAATTTATTGAGAAATAAAAATATTGAGAAAGTGACATTTATTTTATTCTGCCCAAAGAAGGACAAGTTTGAATTGGGGAGAAGAGCAATTTTAGACTAAAAAAGGTGCAAAAACCAGAAATACCCCTCTTCAGTGGAAATGAGCCACAAGAAACAGTGTAGGCCTGGTCTACACTGCCACCAGCAGTTGATGGGAGACATGCAAGCTATGAGGAGGTGGTTTAATCGTGGCAACTGGAGAGCACTTCTGGGATCGATCCCTCCTGCTGCAGCAGTGAAGACATACCCTTAATGTCAGTAGGAATAGGAGTTGAGAGCTTTTCAGATGCACCTCCCTCACATTTTAAATCTGGTGATGCGAGGCAGGGTTAACTCATGTCTCATCCAGAGGCACCCTGCCATTTGGGTTGTAGGAACAAGAGGTATTACTCTAGTATTTCTTACAGAAATAATGAAGGGAGAGTGGCTGAATGGAAACTCTGATCCAGCTAAGAAACTTCCCTTCCCTCTGTATTTCTTGCTTTTCCACTCTTATATAGAAACTTATATTGTTTTTCCTTCCCCCGATGCTCTGCACTGCTTTGCTAACCATTGCAGAGTAAGAGTGAGAAATCAAAATGCTGGATCTCTGAAATACAATGTGTTTAAGCACTGCAGTGAAAGAAGTCACTGATAAACATTTGATTAAATATTTTTATACAATGATAAACAAAACAAACAAGCTAAACAAAAGGTAGTTTTATAAAACTGCATGTTTCAAAAACTAGTTCTATTTTATGCAAGTACTTACACCTAATCCATCATCATGGTACTCACTATTTAAAATGTTCAGTGACCCTAATTATGAAAGCAAATTGAATGGAAGTATCAAGCAAAGTAATGGATGATTGTCATAAAAGATTTAACAGTAAACTGGCAGTCTATTTAAGAGAGCCACATTTTTCCAATAAGACGTCATCACTTTATCCTGCAGTTATTTTCTCTGGAAATGGACACACATCAAAACTGTGAATCTGAAACACGAAACTTTGGAGGAATTATAATCAGGATCTGAGCTACGTGACTTGGGCATATCTCTGGTAGCTCTCTCAAGTGGTACAATATGAATTATTGTCCTGCGCCCATTCTTTTACAGCTGCGGTGGAGGCTTTGGATTAATATACCACAATACATTTTTCTGCCGCAAACAGTGTTCCTCTTGAAATCGTTCTTACATCACTTCTGATAAATCACTGAAGTCTAATGCTGCTGACATACACTGCTTTGGCAAAGGCCGCCGAAAAGGTGTGTGGGGGGGGGGGGGAATCAGGGGGAGTCAATCCATAGCTTACCTGTGTTGCTAGTTTGCAATAGCTGCTTCTCCTTCCCAGCTGAGTACACAGCTCTCTGCTCCTCTTTTACATGGCTGAGTGTAAAGGGGCTAAGGCTGGCACAGCCACTTCCATACCCTTCCTCTACCTTGCTTTGTTGCTCTTTTGCAGTAATAGAGCTCTGCCACAAATTTAGGCTTGATGCAAAGCCCACTGATGTTAATGGAAATATTTCCACTGACTTCAATCAGCTTTGGATCAGATCGTTAATGCACAAGTCGTTGTCAGCCTCCCTTTAATTAAGCGCCCCTCTTCACCCTGTTACCTTATTTAATGCAGGATCAGGCTGTTTCTGGTCCCAGGATTTCCTCTCAACACCAAGGGGTGCAGTGCTCAAGGTGCAGATTACAAAACCACACCACAAATCCAAACTTCAGCCTCCCGCCCCGGCACACTCACAGCAAGCTGCGGCCCTAGACTAGCAACCAGAGCAGAGCTCACTGTGCAGTGACTCTCTCACCTAGGGAGCTGGAAGCTAACAGCCTACTGGGGGCACATTTCCCAACAATGCTCTACAAAATGGGACACACCTTGGAGTGGGGGAAGGGCTCAAGATGAGGGATTATGCTTTCCAGTCCCCAGGGGCCAGTTCTCAGGTGGAACCCTGCACGCAGGTCTGGCCTCACCAACTCCCACACAGCCTGTCCTGCTCCTTTCTCTCCGAGCTCCAGACTGCCCCAAAATGACCTCTCCCCTCTCCTGAGCTCCCTGGGAGGGGCATCTCCATCCCTGCTGGTTGCCGGGCAGACTCTGAGTCTGCCTTGACACCCCCTCCCTGAGCGACCAGCACACAGAGCCCCAAGAATCTAGGTAATCCCCTTGGGGATTATATAAGGGAACGACCAGCAACATATACCTGGCATAGCTCCATGGCTGAAGAAGAGCAGCACACTGAGCTGGAAATATTAGATGCTGTAGATAAACTCACCTTCCCCATCCTGTTCCTCCCCACTCAAACACCCACTTCAAGCAGCACTGAAGCAGGATCCGCTCCAACCTTTCCAGATGATTATCTTTTCTTCATTCCCCAGCTTCTCATCTTCCTGGTCAACCTCTCAAAATCCTAGCAAGGCCTGGAGGGGATGCTATTGGCTACTGGTTCCCAGTCTGCTCCCACTTGGGAGCTCAGCACCTCAGGGCTAATCCTCTCCCCCAATCTTTCTCCAGCAGGTGTCAGCAAAGCTTTGCCGTTCTATGGCAGGGCTGTCAAGATTCACACCATTTCCAATGGGCAGAAGAAGTTAGACATAGAAAAAGGAAAAAATAGATGCTGCAGAAGCTTAAGTTATTTATCTATCTTAGTCACGGCTAAGTGACTGGGAGGGTTTCTACCGAGCATCTAGGGACTTCATGCACACAGGGTCAGAAGAAAACAACAGGGGTCGGGAAGGCCGAGCCTGTCTAAAGAAGGTGTGGATGTGTAAGAGAGATTCCTGGGCCTGCTAGCAGACACACCTCGGCATGCATGAGCATCCTAGCTTTTAAAGTGTTAACCAAATGGATCAAGAAGTCATCTTTTTAATTTATTTTTTGCAGCGCTGATGCTTTGTCCCTTAATAAGTCTTTCCTGTCCCTCTTGGTCCAGCTCCACCGGCAATGGTACCCAGCACTACTTCAGAGTCATACACCAATGTAAGAAATTAAGCAGATAGTGCATAGTGTTAATACAGCTAGAGAGAGTTTGGCATTGTGTGACCGATAAAAGCAGCTGATAGCTTACATGGGTGGGTTCTATGTAGGCCTCCCTTCCCAGCCCCTTTTCAAATGGAGAGGGAGGAAGACAGGCCACAGTACAACGTATCTTCCTAGGGGAACCCAGAAATTCCAGAACCAACCATTAAATGAACAGAAAGTTAATCTAATTTAAATAAAGCTGCAGGGGAAATTCAGGCAAGCAGCATGCAATTGCCTACACTGAAATTTGTAGTGTCACACATTCTACTGAGAAAGTTTTCTATCGGTGAAGAGACAGCCCACTTCCCCAAAGACCATGAAATAGGAACAGTCAACAAAGAACACAGAAAGCGAAGACAAGGTGAAAACTATGCTTGGATCTTCAGTTTAATACTGATTCCAAATAGTAAAGCTACCTGCTGAGTCAACACTATGCCCCTATGACCACCGGAATTTTCCTTGAAGAGCTTTCAGCCAGTTACTTCCCAGAACATACCATTGTTCTGTTTGGATGATCTGACATCTAAATAGGTGGGATGGTTGCGCTACTACTCTCCAATGCGATATGCCTTCCTTATGGGTATCCCAGTGGTGTGCGTAGGCCAATTACGACTTCATATATGGGATGTATATGTAAATGAATAGAATTTTACCTGCCAACCTACTGGCAACCAGTGCCATGCGGAGTACTGTTTTAATATGCCAACTGATCATTGGAATGCTAGAGCCTGACATCCCACAGATCAAGCTTGTAGATGTTGGTGATAAGAGATTTCTCAATAGTAAGTATGCATCTCTGTCTCAAAGGAAACATGATTAAGCACAAACCCAACCATACTTAGAAAGAGCTGCAAGATGCATGCATTGCCCAATCCTTCTGAATTGATTAAATCATGAATTCATAACACAGCCAACTTGTAAATTTGCAGGAGCGCATGGTTTGACATCGGATAGTGAGATCTTAAATGACATTCACTCTGGCAAAAAGCCCAGAAACAACAACAGTTACAGGTGCTAAATAAGTTTGTAAAAACCAACAGAAACTTATAAATATTAGTGTAACTGGGCACTCTGAAATGACAAATGTAAAAATTCAATATTCAATGACAGAATTTCAAGTGAGTCTATCATTTTATTCTAATAAACTGTCTAAGCTGTAAATAGCAATAGAAATGTGAAAATGGTAAATCAAGCTTACACTAAAATGCTCAAAATGATTACAGCTCCTCCTTCATATACTATAAGCCTTCTAATTTATTGGCATCTGATTTCTTCAGTATACCAAAAAAAGGTAAAGATTTTGCTTGAAACCTTAAGATTGCTTTTAAGGTAAAACAGTAAATATTCTTTCTGGTCACTTAGAGAATTTTAAAACATTTTATCAGATTTAAAAAATACTGAGAATTATCCTTTTGCTTGTAATGTATTAGCTTTTTGGAAAAATGGGTAAACAACCCTTAAAGGAAAAGCACAAGCTCTTGAATTATACAAATATAAAGAAGGAATAGCCTCAACTTGACCCTTCAAATTGCCAAATTTTCCTTGGTCTTCTGACAAATACCCAATTTTGCCTTCAGTTCCTTTTCAGAATGTCGGGAGCCTACCACCCTGAACTACCAAGCTACCAAATTCTCCTGCACCCTACAAGACAGATTCACTAGCCCCAGCTACTAAAAATCTGCAGTCCCAAGACATAGCTTTCAAGAGGACAATCAGGACAGCCAGTCAGCCTCCAGCACAAATGATTTTTAAACATTTCTAGTGGTCCTATTGTTCTATTTGAAAACCACATAAAATTACTTATAAAAATAAGCAGCATGACATATTAATTCTCCAGCTGGCCATGAAGAGCTAGGCGCCCCAGTGATCTCTGGAACCTAATTTTAAAAATAAAGCAAAGGGGAAAAAAACCTAAAAACCAGCTTTAAGAGTATTTCCTTTTTCTACTTGTTCTCATTGTGTGCTATTTTGCTGCTGGGAACTTCAGCAATGTCCTGGTATTCTTTATGTTCTGTTTTCAAAATGAATAATTTGCAAATCAAAAATAAATACTCCACATTCAGAAAAAGAGTGGAAAACAGCTGTGATCCTGAACCTTTAACTGATGCCAAGCCATAAGTCAACATTGCGCTTGTGACCAAACATCTAAAACAGTTTTTGTGACTCAAGGCTGATTGTCACTGACAACCAGTCTTCGTGATTCATAATTATCCTGGACAACAGTAAAATATCAATACATATGCTTCCATTTTCAGCTCTGAGAAAGCTGTAAGCAGAAGGGAAAGCTTCATCTCTTTCCTTCCTTTATAAAAAATCCAAAGACTTAGGTTTACTTAAAGTGTTTAGAATGAAAATTGGATAATTTTCCCTTTGATCCACAGAGCTACACTTATTACTGAAAATCACAAACTGCACTGAACTTCAGTGAAGTAGGAGCTCTACGGAATGCATAGTTACATTATGTTCTGGAGAGACTGAACTGTTGACCTCCTTTGTCACTAAAATATCAGTTAATTATACAGCTCAGCCATTAACAGTTACTCAGAAGCAGCAGCCAATTTAAAATAACAACTTCTAGCGTACAATTAATTGCTAAAGCATGCTAACTGGACAATTTTAAAATACAACATATTTTATTTCAACCTAACAGAAGAATTGATAACACGGAGAAGGACCGGGATGCTATTCAGGAAGATCTGGACCACCTTGTACGCTGGAGCAATAGTAATCGGATGAAATATAATAGTGAAAAGTGCAAGGTCATGCACTTAGGGATTAATAATAAGAATTTTACATATACGTTGGGGATGCATCAGTTGGAAACGACGGAGGAGGAGAAGGACCTTGGGGTATTGGTTGATAACAGGATGACTATGAGCCGCCAATGTGATATGGCTGTTAAAAAAGCAAATGCGGTTTTAGGATGCATCAGGCGAGGTATTTCCAGCAAGGAGAAGGAGGTGTTAGTGCCGTTATATACGGCGCTGGTGAGACCCCACCTGGAATATTGTGTGCAGTTCTTGTGTCCCATGTTTAAGAAGGATGAATTCAAACTGGAACAGGTTCAGAGACGGGCTACTAGGATGATCCGAGGAATGGAAAATCTGCCTTATGAAAGGAGACTCAAAGAGCTTGGCTTGTTTAGCCTGGCCAAAAGAAGGCTCCGGGGGGATATGCTTGCTCTATATAAATATATCAGGGGGATTAACGTTAGGGAGGGAGAGGAATTGTTTAAGTTTAGTACTAATATAGGCACGAGGACGAATGGGTACAAACTGGATATTAGGAAATTTAGACTAGAAATTAGATGAAGGTTTCTAACCATAAGGGGAATGAAGTTCTGGAATAGCCTTCCGAGGGAAGTAGTGGGGGCAAATGACTTATCTGGCTTTAAGACTAAGCTTGATAAGTATATGGAGGGGATGTTATGATGGGATAGTTTAATTTGAGCAACTGATTTTGGATTATCGGCAGATAAGTCTGCTCAATGGTCTGTGGGAATGCTGGATGGGATGGGAACTGAGTTACTGCAGAGAAATCTTTTTTGGGTGCTGGCTGGTGAGTCTTGCCCACATGCTCAGGGTTTAGCTGATCGCCATATTTGGGGTCGGGAAGGAATTTTCCTCCGGGGCGGATTGGCAGGGGCCACGGAGGTTTTTCGCCTTCCTCTGCAGCATGGGGCATGGGTCGCTTGCTGGTGTATTCCCTGCAGCTTGAGGTCTTCAAATCTCATTTTTGAGGATTTCAATAACTCAGTCATGGGTTCGGGGTTGTTATAAATGTGTATGGGTAGGGTTTTGTGGCCTGCCTTGTGCGGGAGGTCAGACTAGATGATCATATTGGTCCCTTCTGACCTATGAGTCTATGAGTCTATGAGTCTATAAGAAAGACAGATTGCACACACCCTGCTCTGATACCAGATGATATCCTCAAAAGGAAAATCTCACAGGAAGACATTCTTTCCTTATTGCTTCCTATTAAAACATCATTTCACTTCCTTTTATTTTTATTTTAAAATGCTTATGTGAGCATTATGAGGGCAGGCTGTGTAGTTATACTGCAGTAATCACACACTTCAGGTGCATTGTGAGGAATTATATGAGGGCAATTGCCTTCAGCCACCAGAGGCAAGTAATTAGGACTCTCTCTACCCAAATACACCTTAGAACAAAATGCTGTTCTTAGGAAATAAACTACAGCCCACTTAAAAATGAAAACAAGACTAAACGCACACTTTAACGGAGGATAAGTTAAAAAAGAAAATAAAGTTCTGGTTAGTGTGTTTCATAGTCTCAGTTATTTACAAATACTCAGTCATAGCATATGTGTGTGTTTGTTGGGTATTACCTTTAACTGCCCACACGCGGATGCAATCCAGTAAAATATCTATATCTTCAGTATAATGACATCACTACATTTAAGCTCCAGAAAAATCAGTTACACAAACAACTTTTTTCAAAACTCTTACTAAAAACATTTTTTTCCTGTATTAAAAATTAATTTTGTTGGCATCTTATAAAAGCCCTCCAGAAATCATTGGTCACTGTTCTAACTCCCTGTTAAGAAGACAAGAAAACTCATTTACCCACCCTTGCCACCTGATAACTACAACATAATCTTGATGTTCAAACTCGAGCAATCGTACCTCAAATTGCATAAAAC
Source organism: Mesoclemmys tuberculata (assembly GCA_007922155.1). Lineage (NCBI taxonomy): Eukaryota > Metazoa > Chordata > Testudines > Chelidae > Mesoclemmys > Mesoclemmys tuberculata. Next base: position 41,126,935 of record ML675604.1, on the reverse strand, counting down.
GCAAGATTTTCTGAAGTGAAACAGACGAATAGATCAATAACATATTATTCTGAAATGCCATGGCATTTGTAAATTCTGAACCAACAACATGTAAAAATCATTTTCAATCTCCTCCCAAATAAAGCAGTTGTTTATTCTTGAGGTAAGAGAGTCAATAACACTTCAATAACATATTCTTACTGATAATTCAATGTTAGTTATCACTGGTACTTAGATCATAAACATTTAAAACCCATCCAATGAATGTTCAGTAATGAGTGTTTCTTAGCCACATAGTAAAGCAAGCTCGTTTCACACTGACATTTCATTTATTTCCAGTCACAGTATTTGATACTACATAGTAATCAATTATAATTTGTTTCAAAATTGAACCTGAAGCTAACAAAACATATAAAAAGACAGAACTGAAAAAAGGGGAATAAGGATAGTTTTTTGAAAAATAAGTAGTCTTGTCGGAAACAAAAACTAGAATTCTCCCAAAACAAGACACTGACTAGTGGAATACAATAAAGCACAGTAAGTTGTCTTACCGTCACCGAGCTAACACTACTAGCAAAGGATGTATCACACTGCTTGCTATTTCATTATTGGCTTTATTCTTGTTGTTTTAAATCTTCTTTTGAAGAGTTTGGTATTAACATTGTTTGCTTTCTAAAGGTGAGGATCATATCAAAGATATTTTCTTTATACACACACATGCACGCACACACACAATTCAGATACATTTCATATTGATTTTGCAAGTTTTCAAACCACATCATAGTTGCAGAAACCAAAGGAAAGCCCCCCTGGAAGAGAAATGCCTGTCTTCACCGTTACTGGAGATGGACGAATGAGGCAAAGACCTGGAAATCATATTCTAATCCAGATCCTGTCAGTGACTCACTATTTTACCTTGGGAAGTCACTGAACCTGTCAAGGCCTCTGGCTGTCATCTTTTATTTAAAAAACAGGTACCCTTGCTATCATGGAATTAAAAGCACTGCAAATTATATTGCTTATTGTTTTGATGTTTTAATATTCAAGTCAATTATTATTTGCACATATGTTTATCACTTTACGTATTAATTTGATCTAGTCATTCCAACAATCAGACTCCAGTATTTGGCTCACCAAGAATATATATTTTACTTTTTATAAATGTGTGTGTTTTCATATTTTAAAAATTACACCTCTTTGCTTCCCTTAACTGGCTAACTAAAGGGATGTCAAGCCTCTAATATATCATGACTTCACCTCTGAACTTTCGTATTAGGCAGCCTTTGCCTTTCATATATTAGGAATGGGAATGTATACCAACTGCTGTCTGGGAAGAGATTCTAAGTTATTAAGCCTTAATAGGAAAGCTGCTTCAAATTTCTACACTATATTTTTAGAATAATGTCTAAATATTTAAGAGAATTGAATTGAGACTTTAATCTAGACTAGATTTCAAAGGCTGTTATCTGACCTGAGACAGAATCCTTTCACTTTTCAAGAGAGCTATATACTAAATTAGAAATAAGATCGCCTATTTCAAATTTCAAAATTGCCTGCAGTTGCAGAATTGCTCTAGGCGGAGAGCTTGTTTGTTTAGGGGATTAAATGAGCAGAGTGCTTCAGCTCCTAAGAAATGCAGTGTTTAGTTTCAAAATAAAAGAGTATCCGTACAGATGGTCTAATTTTCTGGAATACAAGCTCACTGACCTGGTTAAGTGGAGGACATTTATGACATTAGCTCCTGACTCTGGGCTGGTCTTTTTTCAGAGTAACTGAACAGAATGACGACGCATACTAAGATGAGCATTAAAATAAATTGTCCAGTCGGAATCCAGGGTTAATTTGTGAATGAAGATTTCATTCTAACACTGCTCTCGCCATTATAAAATATAGAAGACTTGAAATTAAGCAATGCGGCTACCTTTTCTTACTATATTTTAAAGTAATTTTAAATAACGTTTGCCCTCTTTTTTGTTACATGAGGTCTCACAGTCTGACTTGTCAGCCTTTTCCTTGACACATCCTGGCCAGCCTCAGCTCACTTCCCTTCTGCCAGGGCATCGTTTCAACTGGTCTCTTAATCGCAGGCTTAGCCTTGAGAGACTAAGACACCCTAACCTCCATGAAGCCAACTAGGTAAATACTCCCACCAATTGATGGCCCAGCCATTGTCATGTTAATTCCACTGAAGCTCAGACTAGAGAGGCTATCTAGGTCATTGTTTTACCTTTCCTGAGTTCCTTAACAGCCCTCCTTTACAGCTTCCTTTGATTTAACTATATACATTCAGACATTTTGTCACAGCTTCCTAGCTCCGACAGTCAACAAATAGAAGCTTAGGCAAGGTGACCCCAACAAGATGGCACAAAGAACTTTCAGACCATGGGGTGCCAGGGAAAGATGAACTATTTCTATAACAACGCCATCATTACAATGAAAACAAACTGGCAAAAAGAAAATGATTTTTTTTTTAAATCAGACCTCACCTGCACATTTGGTTCTGGTGATAAGCGGTGGTCCTGGCTGGCCAGTTCCTCCTTCTCCAGGCCTAGTAAGGAGGACTCGAATTTCATACTCAGTGTCTGGGTCTAAGTGCCACAGCTTATAAGTTGGTGCATTTACAGCATGGGTTTCTGTCCAGGTCCCAGACGTCATCCGATACTCCACTTCTTTCAGAATTATAGGCCCATCACCAATTATGGAATTAGCATTCAGCTGAATCAGCAAGTATGTGGGCCCAACACCAAGCAACTGGGGGGGTGCTATTGGTCGAGGTGGTTCTGTAAGAAATTAAGAAATACACAGTGAATAAAGCAAAAACTAGTAGAGTTCATGATATATTAATATATGTACAGCTGAAGGCCTCTCTCAAGAAGGAGAAGTGTCTTCCATGCCAGAACTGAGAAGCAAAGCCAAAGCAATACACTTTATGAACAGCAGACTATATTCTCAACTGGTCAATGTAGTCCAGTGTAGCTCCTCTCAATGAACTATATTTATTCCACCTAAGATTCTGGCTCCGGGACTCTGCTACTTTATAAGATCCTTATCTGGTAACATTTCTTGAACTATTGTATATTACTTCATGATAATTCACGTATTTTGTAAAACAAAAAAATTTGAATTTCAAAACCAATTCATTTCATTTTATTGAGAGAAGTTATGAACAATTTCTACAGAAATAGTTGCAATGTCACGGTCCTTTGCCCCCTTGAGAGCATCTCCCAAAAAGAAAAAAAAACCACTGCAGTCCATTTCATACCTATCAAATGCAGCATAAGGTGAGCAATATGGAAATACATCAAAGCCATTCAGAATGTTTAGAACTGGGCAATGCTGACTGGAAGGTGATAACGTAAAAGATTTATAACAATATATGGAATTATTTATAGTTCCTCAAACAAATAACTTATCCTGGCATTAAAAATACATATATCTGAAATGGATCCACAATGCAAAAAATGCCAAAGTTAATCTATTTTTAACAAAGCTGTAAAGTGAAAGTTAGCAACAGGGGACTGAAAAGGCAGGAGGAAAAAAAATCTATGACATTTCTACCTAAAGTAGCGCATAGCCTAGAAGTGATTTATTTTAAGAAATAATCAAAGCAACATGTACTTTTCTAATAAAATGAATCCACTGATAAATACAGAAAGTTCATTTTCATTCCAGATGGCACACATTTCGGCTAATTTGTTTCAGTTAATTAGGCAACAATGCTAAATTCAATTCTCACAGGGGTTTCACACAGCAGGAGTACAGAACCAACAACACAGCAACTCCAAGCAGGTAGAGACATCTGGTGGTAAGTGCTTAAAAAATAAAGCTAGCCCCACCCCATTACCACCCTCTCCTCCCCAAAATAGAAAACACCACATCTTTAAGAAAATGGAGTAGTTACAAGTGTGACTCTACCTTTGAAAAGTGACTATGTAAAAATTCTTAGTCAATACATCATCTCCCTGTGCTTATTCAGAACAATGATGACCTGGACAGGATCTCAGATACTTCCAAGAACCCCTTGTTAAATTTTACCACCACTTCAAGGTGAAATTTAGGATGAAATTTCTTCACCTTTCAGCATCCCTGCCAAAGATGACATTATGCTGCAACTACTAGATATTCTTCTGGAACAGCATATTTGCCATTTTTAGAAGGCATCAGATTGCCCTAATAACATTTATAAAATTTTGCCAGGAGGGATTTCCCATGAGCTTCTGTAAAAGGGCTGCAATCCCAACCACTGATATCATGTTACATAATTTGAAAATTGTGCTATCATACGAATCTATGAAATCTCATAATGGGAACAGCTGGAATTCTTTTCATTATCCTCCGTGACAGACCTAGGCCTGATTCAGTGATGTTCACAAGTTCTACATAGTTCAGTTCAAAACAGTGAGGAATCTCAAGTTTCTGAACTAATTATTCATTTAATTCTCCTCCCACCCCCTGATTTTCTGGCATAAACTACTTTGGATCTTTACCTGACTCAAACCTCAGTGGTGTAACATAGCTTAATGATGGGAGTTCATTTCCTGTGGAACTAGCATATTAAATATCAAACTAATGAATTCTAAGGTCAGTCTTATAGAAAACAACAAATATTAAGGAGAATGATACACCACCAAATCTGAGTTCTGAACCTGTACAATATGAAGCTATGTTTAGAAATATATACTTTGATTAACAGCATGATTATTACAAGTGAAACTATGCATTAATGAGACTAATATACCACTGCATATTACATTTTTATGTTGGATGTAAAGTGTATTCTTACATTAGCATAAGCATTTTGTTTTTAAGCTCTTGAGGACAAAGACTTATTTATAAAGTCTCTTCCAGTATCGATAAATTATGCATGAATTTTAATCAGTTAGCAAATGAACAAGTAATTGTTCTGCAGCAGCATTAATATTCTTCATAACACAATAAACTATCAGACCCAGAGGTGTGGTGCAACCAAAAATCCCTAAAGTACACTAAGTGTCAACTGAAGCATGCAATCCCAAAATACCAGATAAACTTTTCTGATGTTACCCAATTAATTTACTATTAATAATTCTCATTCATTATTCTATAACAAGATCTATCCAATATTCCCCAATTATCATTTCAAATGGTATAATCTCCCTTTATAGATCTAGTAACCTGAAATTTTTATGGCTCGAAAAATAACACTAACAATTAGTGGGTGTGTTGCGGTTATTATAATGTTGTGATACCATTTTCATTACACTATCAGATGTATGGAAGACAACCCGATCGATGGGCTCTCAGGTTGGAGTCACTGAATAAATCAGCACACAATTTAGTGATCCTGCAGAATAAGGGAGTATGTGGTTTTCTATTCAAGTGGTCCAATTCCTATAGAATAAAGGACAATCTCTTGCTGAGGGAGCTGGAAAGAAGGTCTGTCCAAATGTAAAGCCTTTCAGGTGTGGTATACAAAGAAATGAAGGCAGTAAGCAAGAGGGGATCCCAAACTAAGTTAACCTATCAAAAAAGTTCACTCTGGGTTGAAGCATACAAGAATGTATCCATGAGTAAATACTACTACAAAACTTAAAGAAGAAAAAGTTTGATTTTTCAATTTGTGATTGATATCTCAGAATTAATAATTATTTAACTGTCATATCTGAGAAATTATGAAAAAATTCAAATGACATAAGTACACATTTGCATATACTTGCAAAGTGATTCACACTGGAAAAAATAATCCGAACTATAAATGCAAAATGATGGGGTCTAAATTAACTGTTACCACTAAAGAGAAAAAGCTTGGAGCCATAATGGATAGAGATGTGCAGTGGCAGTCAAAAAAATCTAGCAGAATGTTAGGAACCATTAGGTAAGCAATACTGGGTGCCACATCTAAGAAAGATATAAAAATAGACAGAACTACAAAAGGTACAGAGAATGACTATGAAAATTATTAGGGGTATAGAAAAGCTTCCATACAAGGAGAGATTAAAAAGTCTGAGACTGTTCAACATATAAAAGAGATGACTTAAAGGTAGACATAATAGAGGTCTATGAAATTATGAAAGGTCTGGAGAATGTGAATGAGGAAGTGTTATTTACCCGTTCATGTAACACAAGAACTATTGGTCACCTGATGAAATTAATAGGCAGCAAGTTTAAAACAAACAAAAGGAGGTACTTCCTCACACACCACACAGTCAACCTGTGAAACTCATTGCCATGGGATATGGTGAAGGCCAAAAGTATAAATGGGTTCAAAAAAGAATTTGATAAATTCATGGAGGATAGATCCACCAATGGCTATTAGCCAAGATGATCAGGCATGCATGATGTCCCTAAACCCCCAAAAGACAGAAGTCAGGACTGGATGATGAGATGGAGAATTTGAAATTGCCCTGTTCTGTTAATTCCCTCTTAAGCAACTGACATTCGACACTGTCAGAGACAGGATATTAGACTAAATGAACCGTTGGTCTGACTGTGTATGGCCATTCTTATGGCCAAAGAGATGAAAACTTTTCTCAGGAAACACTTTTTAAATTGAATTTAAGCTTTAGTCTTGAACATGAACTTTCCATGGAATCACAAATTCCACAAATGTGTTCAATCTTATATAATTTTTATGCAAAAATATTTCAACCTCGGGATTATTCATGAGCTATTCAATGTGATCACTGCTTTGAGTAGATATTTGTAACGTAAATTCCAAACTTTTCACATAGGTCATAGATAGTAGTTTCTTTCTCTTCTGTGGTGAGTGCAAATCTAAAAATCAGAAGTGAATACTTTCATTTACAAACAAAGGATTAGCTTTCCACAAATATTGTGCACTATTGCTTAAACTCAGCCATTTTGATGAACATTGCTGCCAGTGAACTTGGCTGCTAGAATATCTGCAAAACATAAAAGCAGCAAAAACTTCGAAAACAATTAAAATGCGAATGTTCCTGCATAATGTTTTGCAGTATTTGGCCAGCTCAAAATGTCTAAAGCTAAATTAATAAAAAATTGAGACTGACATTTCATAAGTATGACATCTCCACTTTGCCTATCTAATTAGCAAATCAGTATGTTCAAATCAGTATTTGAATGACATTATGTATTAAATGCACTGAGATATTTAGGCACCACTGAATAGAGTAAGTATGAAGCATCAACTTTACCTATGAATGTTCTTGCTATTAAATGGTTGTATCACCTCCTTAATATTACACATTGTGTGTTAACAATCAATTATGTATTATAGGCAAAATAGACAACCAGGAAAAATTATTCATGATTTTAGTATCATAAGTGGTATTATAAAACTAAAACATTACGTACTGGCAGTACGTACTACAACAATACTACTACATTATTCAACATTATTTACCCAGTTCACTTGTATGTACTTTACTACACTATATCACTCACACAGTCCACATTGTACCACAGCCCCACATTTCCCAGCCAGTACAGAACATATGCCCACATTTTGAGTGAAGGAGAAGAATTAAGGTAACATTTATTTTAGTGGTAGCAATTTGCCAAAACAGTGTTGCCAACTTTTATTATTTATTTTCTCATAATTCTTATAATATTTGATGTTTTACTGAAAGCCCCAGCTCTCAGTCAGGTGATTACATGAGCAGCTCAGCATTAAATTTATTTAAAAACAAGTTTGCAGCCCTCATGTTCCAGGAAAAACAATGAAACTTGAAATTGTGACCTGCATGCATTTGAAACATGCAAAAGCCAAAAAGGTGCATAAAAAGAAATCCAACACATTTTTAAAATCACATTATTTTTAATCCAATCACATGCTTTTTAGGCACTACTGTAACTTTGAATACTTACTCTTCCATTTGAATAACTGGACTCATTACCAGAAACAAAAAAACCCAAAATTACAAAGCAACGTCTCTTACGTTCATAATATGACGACATTGCAACCTGCAGCATCAGTATGTTTAAAATATTCAAAACGTGTAATATAGTCCCAATATTCAAAAAGGGTATGCAGGATGACCTAGTAATTATAGGCTGGTTAGCCGGATATCAATTCCAGGCAAAATAATGGAAATGTTCATATGGAATTCAATTACTAAAGAATTAAAGGATGGGAGTATAATTAATTCTAGTCAACATGGTTTTATGGAAAATAGATCTTGACAAACCTGATTTCATTTTTTGATAAGATTATAAATTTCATAGATGAAGATAACTGCAGAGATATGGTACGGATCTCAGAAGCACTGAACCAAGGCTGCACAGTACACCAACACTCAGGATACTGCATGCTATCTGCTGGCTGTTGGTGACAAGGTTGTGAGCTACAGCAGCAGGGTGTTTAAGGCACTCAGGACTACCCAGCAGGCAGTGACAACCCCTCATTGGTCTGGACTGCTCCCCAAAACTGTGACACCTGTATACAATTCTGGTGTCCACATTTTTAGAAAAAGGATGTTGAAAAACTGGAGAAGGTACAGAAAAGAGTCTAAAAAATTATTTGCGGGCTGGAGAAAATGCCATACTGTGAGAGACAAAGAGTTCAATATGTTTAGCTTATCAAAAAGAAGATTAAGAAATGACTTGATTATGGCGTATACATTCCTTTTCCCAAAGAGAAAATGCTATATGCTAAAGGGCTCTTTAATCTAGCAAAAAAGGGCATAACAAGAACCAACAGCTGGAAGCTAAAGCCAGACAAATTCAGATTAGAAATAAATCAGAAATTTTTAACAGTGCGAGTTGATTAACCATTGAAACAAGTTCCCAAGGGAACTGGTGGAGTCTTCATTTTTTGATGTCTTCAGATCAAGACTGGATGCCTTTCTGGAAGATATGCTTTAATCAGAGATGCCATTGGGCTCAATACAGGGGCAAATGGTGAAATTTAATGGCCTGTGTTACGCTGGTGGTCAGACTAGATGATCTAATGGTCCCTTCCAGCCTTAAACAATAGAAAATGTGGACATTAAAAACCATATGGAAATTTTCAGCAAAAATATTTGTTTTTAAGTGCTCTTGTTCTACCAAAGAAATAAAATATTAAAGTTTAATAGAAAACATTTCATTCATTATTTCCAGCAATGTAATTTTTGTCTATAAAGCTTTGAACTGATGGAAGAAAACTGATACAGAACAAAGCAATTTGCTGTCGGCTTCATAACTGCATGAAACACACATTGGCAGGGCTCTAAACTGCTGAAAGAGAAACGGATGCAGCTGTGCTAAACAACTCATTCTCCCAGTGTCAGGAGTAGCTAGAGGTGAGTGTGCGCGCAGATGGGGTTGTGGCGTCTCCTGGAGAATTACAGAAAGGAGCACTGAACAGAAGCTCTTGTAGCCAATTAAGGAGCAATGGTGTCAGACTGCCTCTGGGACTTACAGGTGTGAGGTAGAAAGCGTGTGTGGGTATGGGGGGGTTTTAGAAGAAGGCTCATTTTAAAAAAACAACTTCAACAAGATTACACAAAGAACAGTTCATCAATGAGAACTGATCACCTAACTCTCTTAGGATCCTTAAAGAATCCCAGCCTACATTAGGATAAACGTAAAATAAAATGTCACTACTCTGTCTTATATTGTTGAGACCAATACATCAAGAAGCATGTTGTTTTGTGAGATTGGTAAGTTATCATTGGATAAATATACACAGAGGAGAGAGTCTATAAACTAAAGTTTTATCAAGGCAACCTTAGCAGGCCAAAACAAAAGAATTCTCATGCATTTATATAATATATAATATATATATATATCCCTTGATACAGTGCTCAAAAGACCCTTGTCACAGTCCTTTCATGGGCACTCTAGTTTGGTCCTTTGAGGACACATGATAGTTGGAACAAGAAACATACAGATTTTATAGAAAATTTCCTAACCAATCATCCTTTACTCAAAGACAAAGCATCAGAGAGACACAGATGTATGCAAACTAATAAGACAGAACCGTTACTTAACTCATAAATGTTGTTCTTTGAGATATGTTGCTCATGTCCATTCTCAATTAAGTGTATGTGCACCACATGCATTGGTGCTAGAAATTTTGTCCCTCGTGGTATCCATAGAACTGGCTCTAGTGCTCTCTGCAGCTCCACGCGTATGCACCCTGATATAGGGCGCTGCCAGTCCCCCACCCTCTCAATTTCTTCTTGCTGGATCTCCGACTCCGACTTCCGAGGGGAAGGAGGGTGGGTTGTGGAATGGACATCAGCAACACATCTCAAAGAACAACAGTTACGAGGTAAGTAACCATTCTTTCGTCTTCGAGTGCTTGTTCAAGTCCATTCTCAATTAGGTGACTTACTAGCAGTATCTCTGGAGGTGAGTAGGAGTTCATAGATGTCTAATTTGTAACAGCGCTCTGCAAAAACAGCATCTTTCCGGGCTTGCTGTGATGGTATAGTGGGATGTGAAGGTGTGCACTGATTATCATGTGGCAGCTGTTCAGATGTCTTGTATTGGGACCTGAGCCAGAAAGACTGCTGCTGCCTGGGCCCTTGTTGAGGTAGCCATCAGGGATGCTGGAGGAGCAACTCCTGCTTGTTCATAGCTGGCTCGAATACAGGCTGTGATCCATGCTGAGATTCACTGGGATGACACTGGCAGTCTTCAGCTGGTTGACAATCACAATGAAAAGTGGCCTGGATCCATGGAAGGGCTTAGTCGTCTTGATGTAGAAGGCCAAGGTTCTCCTGACATCAAGAGGGTGTAGATGTCTCTCCTTGTTGGAACTGTGATGTTTTGGAAAGAAAACTGGAAAAAAAATGTCTTGGTTGACATGGAATATCACCTTTGACAAGAAAGCCAAGTGCGTCGTAGTTGGACCTTGTCCTTGTACAATATTGTGTAAGGGGGTTCTGAAGTTAAAGCCTTAATCTTCGAGACTTGCCTCACTGACATGACTGCCAGCAGGACCGTGACCTTCTACGATAAGTGCATAATAACAAGAAACCAAGGGCTCAAAAGGGTGGCCCAATGAGCATGGAGAGGGCAAGGTTAAGATCCCATTGAGGGACTGGGTCCCATACCAGTGGGAAGAACCTTTCCAGGCCTCTGAGGAATCTTGTTATCTCATGTGAGAAGATCATTCTGCCCTGTAAAGAAGGATCCTCTATGCTTAGAGATTTTTAAGGCCCAGCTTGACAAAGCCCTGGCTGAGATGATTTAGTTGGGGGCGGTCTTGCTTTGAGCAGGGAGTTAGACTAGATGACCTCCTAAAATCCCTTCCAACACATATCTTCTATGAGTCTATGAAAAGTCGATATGGCCCTACGTGTACTTTAACTGACAAGAAGGCCAATCCTTCCTGTTTTCGATTGAGCAAGCAGTCCAAGATCATCTAAATAGGCAATTTAGTTGGAGAAACAGTGCAGTGAGTAGCCCAGCAGTTGAAGCGCTTCCACTTGGCTAGGTATGATGCTTTGGTGGAAGGCTTTCTGCTTTCCAACAAAATCCACCGGACCTGTGCTGAGCAGGATTGCTCTTCCAGACTCAGCCATGGCGCATCCATGCCATTAGGTGCAGGGAGGCCAGATCCAGATGAAGTAGGTGACCATAGTCCTAGGAGAGAAGGTCCAATCTCGATGGGAGCATTCAAGGGTGGGGTTCGGCCAGATCGAGCAACATCCCAAAACAATGCTGGCATGGCCATACTGGGGCAACCAAAATGACCCACGCCCTATCCCTCTTGAATTTTATCAGGATTCTGTGGATCAGTAGTATCGGTGGGAAGGCATAGATGAGGTCATCCGACCATGACAGAAGGAAGGTGTCAGTCAGTGAGATGTGATTGAGCCCCTGCAGGGAACAGAACTGATTACACTTCCTGTTCCACCTACTAATGAAGAGGTCCACTTGGGAGTGCCCCACTTCTGGAAGATCAGACTGGCCAGCTCTTGGTCCAATGACCATTCATGGTGAGAGCAAAAGGATCTACTGAGGCGGTCCGCTAATGTATTCCTGACCCTGGGAAGGTGCGCCGGTTCTAGGTGAACGTTGTGGCTTGCACAGAAGTTTCACAGGCATAAGGCCTCCTGACAAAGGGCTAGGGATCGTGCTCCTCTTTGTTGATGTATTACATCAAAGCTGTATTGTCCATGAGTACTTGAATAACCTTGTTGGAGAGCTGAGGCAGGAACACTTCATAGACGAGCTGAATGGCTCTGAGTTCCCTGACATTGATATGCAATGCTAGAACGTCTCTGGCACATCCAAGCTCTGAGGCATCTGAAACCAATGATAACATTGGCTGTGGGGCTGCGAAAGGCACTCCTGTCAGCACACAGTGTGATTTTGTCCACCACGATAAGGAGGTATATATCTGTGGGAGGACTGTGAGGATCATGTCCAGGTATGTCTGGATGGGGAATACCCGGTTGCCAGTACTACAGCACCCTGTTATAATCATCTTTTAAGGCCTCAGTCAGCCTCACGGCACCCCAGTGGACTCTGGTAATTGCTCTGGTGCCCAGCTGTTTAAAGTCAGCAGCCAGTCTGTCCACTTCTCCCTGCCACTTTGCTGGCAGTGTTTCCCCTTCTGCTTCTCAAATATTATGTAATGCACAATATGAAGCAATGACAATGGGAATACGCGCCTCCCAGAGATCCTAATCAAGAGGCATTGCTGGCAACCTTTCAATCTACCAAGCACATCATCCAACCTGCACCTGCTCAGATGGCAGTTAAATCTTTGCTTGAAGTGTATGGCTTCATAAGCCAGGGAAGCAAAAGGTAGGCCAGGTCCCCCAGAATCACTACTGGTACTTCAATCCTATCACCAATGTGAGTGTTCCAGTCCGAGAAGAAAGGCCCAGCTTGCATCTACTGAAAAATCCAGTATTCCTAAAGATGTGAGCATCATGCACCTTTCCTCAACAGGCAATGTTAATGTCTGGTGTTCCACCAGCACTTGCATAATCATGGACAAGTACCCCTTTCTGTTTATGTACTCAGTGGCAAGGCTGAGAAGTGGGGGGAAGGACCTGCATAATTGGGACATGTGGCCTATCACCCACCTCACTTCAGTAAGCCCATGGCTTCAAACTCCTCTACTATTTCTGTGCAAATTGCCCAGAAATACAATCTTGTGCAGCAGGAGATTCTTAATAGACTTGCACACCTGGCAGACAACTGCCCCCACTGTGGATTTTCAACTCCAAACTGATTACCCACCTGTATGGACAGCTGTATGAGCACGCTTCCAAAGTGTGATCCCCACCCACTTTCCCACTGTCAAAAGTAGCTCTCATTCTGGTTTCTCAGTGCTGGACAGCAGAGATGAGCTCAGCACACAGATCTAGGATGTGGCTGGCTGCACCTGAAAATTCTGCAACCACTGCTGATCATCCCAGATGTGCACCACAGTATGAACCTACTAGTCACTGCTTGTTTCTCAAGCCCAGAAATGCCACTCCACCACATGAAGCCTGGTCAGTGAATGCCTGCAACACTAAACAATCTTCATGCATTGTCTGTCATCATCCATTCACTCTCTTTGGCGTGTCCTGTCTCATCTTCATGTCAGCATCACCGACCGTTGTTGGAGTGGTAGTCCTCGAAATTCCACCAATACAGGAGAATGGCAGGCCCTAGCTCCAAAACAGAAGTGATAACTGTCGATCTGTGCAGGATCCATATTTCTGCCAGCACGAGGAACCACATCAATTTTAAAAACACCACCGAAGTTATGGGATGGAAAAAACATTCTGGGCTGGAGGAAAGGGAACTATAGGAATTTGGCCCCAAACTCCCATAGGTCACTGAGCACAGTGCTGGCATCTCGCAACGCACTGCAAATGGCCCCAACAAGACGTTGTGACAGATGGTGGTTCTTGGCCATTGAGCTGCCTAACTGCTGCTAACACAGCATCTCACACCAGGAAAAGCAGCCAAGGGCATGCGTGGCTTTAGCAACTTGGCAATTTCAACAACTGTAAGGCAGCATAACATCTAGCAGAAAAACATTTGAGGACCAAGGTGGCCCTAGTCTTCTCTTCCTGGTCAGGGTCTCTCCTCTGACTCCTGCAACTAACTCCCTTTTGCTTGTTCAGGTTAGGCGATCAGAACATTCCCTCTTAGCCCAATGGGTAGGTGCCTTTCAACAGCAGCCTCTAACTATTTGTGTCTTTTTTCTTTCTTTTCTTCTGTGCATTTTCCACTGTTCCAACGTCACCCTTGCAGACAACCTGGGAAACAGTTTCTCCAAAACGGCAGATATCACATTGTTCTAAGCTAGGGTGCTTCTAGGTTTTGAGTTAATGGCTCTTGTTGTATGGCCTTAGCCCAGGCCTGCCAGCAAATGGCTGATTCTACAAACCCTGATTCAATGATATAGCAATTACATAAAAGCAACCAAAATTCAAAAGTTTTAACACAGATAATTTTTCCAAATGGTCACAAGCCTCATATGTTTATATTTTTATATTTATATATTATATATTATTTATATTATATAAGTTTATAAACAACGTAGAGATAGTTCAAACACTTTTTAGCACTCTCAGCCATTTATCTGTGTGCACAAATTTTAGCTGTTATGATGAGAAAGACCTAAGCAGCAGGAGATCGATCACTGCTGCAAAATTCTAGCTGTCCTTCCAGCACTGGTAGTTCCATGCTGACCTGCTTCATATGTAGGCTTGGAAGGATTATATTTGTGTGAGTAAATGTCAATAAATGTTAATTTCACCACACATATACACACAAATCCATTGATGATAATTGAAATTTACATATAGGAAAAGTTAAAAAAATGCTGCTTAAGAAATTTTTAGAGTTGCCTGTATGGATATTTGACTTGTGTATTTGGACCTGTGATGGTGACAAGTTGTGTTTTAACTGTTTATAAAGCTTTAATTCTTTAAATCTTAATGTCTATTGCCATTAATTGTCTGACCCCCTCCTCCGTTATTTGGCCCCCCCCATAATTTCCCCAGAATTGTGAAAATTTAAATTTATAAAAATAAAAAAATGCTGATAGATTGATATCAATTGAAATTATAAGAAAGATAAAAATTGAATTATGCCGAGCCTGTTGATATTATATGGGATTTACCCTTACTGTGATTTCAAAAAAGTAAAATTTACCCCTCAACTGCCCTGTACCATGTTTCCAGTTGATTGCCCTACAGTACCTACAAAATGTTACTATTTAATTAAAGGAGGTAGTTGACTGGAACAAAGGAACACTTTCTAAGCAATTGCTTAGTGACCAGGTGGCATCAAGTGATTTATCCAACTCCTATAAAAAGGCACAGCTATAAACCTGGCAATAATTCTTATTTGTCTTTATTACCAGAAATGGGAAAACTGAAATAATTGGTCTTAAACACAAGCATTTCAACATAAACCTCCAAAATAACTTGGTAAAATTCAGTTATGTTTATAAAGAATCTATTAGTATGGACACAAGAGAAATGGCAAACTGAACAGCAGCCCATGACACTTTGCATAAATTATGGCCCCACTGTACTTAGCCACAACAGCATAAGCTTTAAATTTACGGTCTCTGGAAATGTTGACACTGAATGTGTCACAGTTCACCTCAAACTTTCAAGCACCTGCATAATATATCAAGTTTATGTATGAAGTACAAAAAAGATTGTGCAGCTATAAAGTGTTTAATCTTTGTGACACAGTAGTTACTGACCGCCCGAAGTGCTGAAACAAGAATTATTATTTCACAGTGGAAACTGCTAACTTCTGTGTAGTGATTTCATATCCTATGTATCACCATGGCATTTTATTCACCTTGATTTGAAACACCATTGCAATCATTTTATTATCTGCCCTTAAATAAAAGAAACGGTGTGTTGCGTTAGCACTGTCAGCAGAAATGGTAAACAACATTAGGCTCGAGCTCAGCATATATATGAAAATCAAAAAGGTTTTCTTAAAAATTGAAGTTTGTTCTCCCCCACATCTTGTAAGCACAGACACACTTCTGGTATTATAGAATACCGTACTTGCCATCATAATAATCAATTAGAAGTGGATGGCTCGGTTTCTCAAAAAGATTATATATTGTATAACACAAGACATTTATACAGGACATTACTTCAGAAAGCAATGAATGATACACAGTATTTGATCTACATGAAAGAAAACGTGGTGACCATAATGTGTTGCACTGCATAAAAAGATGAAGATTTTGTTTCAGTGTAAATGAGCCAGTTGTAAAGCTAACTCAATTTTCATCACAATTACTCCATTCTCCGCATGCATCAGTTAGTCCCATGAGATCTCAATTTGTAGGGTATTGCTAAAAAGGAACATTCATTGCAGGTTAAGAACAAAACTAAATCACTTCTTCAAAAACTGGCACCTCCCAACAATGATTTAGACTCCACGAATACATATCTTTTGCAATAGAATGAATGAGAATACTACATTCTATATGAGATTCCACAAGTGGTCATGCTATCAAATTGCCAATTGCCAATAAAGGAAAAGAGGAATAAAGCTGGAAGGACACGTGCAGAAATAGTGTCCTGTTTGAAATATATTAAACCATGCAGATGGTGACAAAGCATAAGGCATTAAGATTCCTTAGCTGTGTTATAGTTTTATTCATGCTCAATAGCAGGAATTTAGGTCTCAGTATTTGAAAAGGAATGGCACACCTCCAAATCTGAACCTTGATTAGGTAAAACTTCCTCTGAAGTGACAAGAGTTTTGCCTATGAAAGGGCTGCAGGATTTGCTTCATGATTTACAATTACATACTATATACTTTCTTTGTGCGCTGGAATTATGCAGATGAATGACTTGTTTAAATTTTAAGTCTTGAGTTCAACCCAATGCCAACATTCTCAACTTGCATTTATTTATTATTTGTATTATCATAGCACTTAGGAGCCCAACCATAGACTTCATTGTGCTCAGTGCTGTACAAACACAGACCAAAAAGTTAGTCCCTGACCCCAAAGAACTTACAATCTAAGCAGAAAACAAGAGACAACAGATGGACACGGACATATGGGAAACAAGGAAGTACAAGGAAACAATGAGACAATACTGGTCAGCATGATAGGCTGTGGTCTGAGCACATCAGCAGTCTAAATGTTGTCATGTCTTTTGCATGAATCATGGCAGAGGAGAGTTTTAAGGGGTGATCTGAAAGGGAAAAAAATTAATGGTCTTTGCAGATATTTACTAGAAACTCCTCCAAAGAGTGAGGGGCAGCATGGAAGAAAAGCACAGAGGTGTTTGTATGAAAATTTAAATAGTGTGCTGTGACTGGAGGCAGGAATCAACCTTTGCATACTGAATGAGAGACGGTACAGAGGACAAGAATAGATTGTAAATGGCCCTGAGAATGAAGTAGCTTATGTCTGATGTTACAGAAGAGGGAGCCAGTGGAGAAATGCAAAGAGTGACATGATAAAAGAGAGGCTAGGCAAATGATCTTTGCTGCACCCTTCTGAATGAGCAGGACAAGACTGCACTTGTCATGGCCAGAAGAAAGGATGTTGCGGTATTCAAGATGCAAACCTGGACAAGAGTAAGAAAGTTGGTATCAGAGATCTTATGTAGGAAGAATCAGCAAGATTTAGACATAAGTAAAAAATGATGCCCCGGCTTTGGGCTTGAGTGACCTGCAGGATGGTGGCATGGTCAATAATGATCAAGAAAGGAGGCGGCGGGAAGGCTTGTGGGGGAAGCCATGCTTAGCCTTGCTTAGCTGGAGCTGATAGCTAGATGTCCACAAGGAGATGCCAGAGAAACAGGTGGAGATTTTAGTTTGAAAAGGAGGAGACAGGTCTGAAGTACCGAGATGGAACAGGGAGGCATCAGCATACAGATGGTATTTGAAGTTGTGTTTGCAGATGAGATCACCCAGAGATAAGGTAGAGGGAGGAGAGAAGGGAACCAAAGACAGATGCCTGTGGAATGCTCACAGAAAACTGGAGGAGGGATGAGAAGAACACACACCAAAGGGGTGATCAAAGAGGTAGGAAGAGAAACCTGGGAGAGGAGAGCGTCATGGAAGCCAATGGAGAAAAAAATTTCAAGTTAAGAACCATGGTCACGTCTTGTCAACGATGTTGAAGGCAGCTGACTGGTCTAAGAGAATGAGGATGATGTCTTCTGAGACTTGGCTAAGAAGAGCTCATTAGAGATATTGGTGAGAATAGTTTCGGTACAGTGCCTAGAGCTGGGTCTCGGATAGAACTGGAGAAGCAAAATCCGGACAGTGAATATAAACAGCATTAATTCAACGAGCTTAGAAATGAAAGGGGAAGGATCAGTAGTAGGAGAGGCAAGTGGGGTCATGGGTGATATTTTCTATAGAACGGGAGAGACTACAGCATGTTTGTATTGTGAGGGGAAAGTCAGGGGAGAGTGACAGGTTAAGGAGTAGAGTAAGGAAAGAGATGAGAGTGGGTACAAGGGAGTTTAGGAGATGTAATAAGATCACTGAGACTAGTGGATGAGACTTCTGCATCTGTGATGGAGGAGGAGAGGGAGAGAGTTTGTGGTAAGAGAGTGATAAGCTGAGGGAAAGGGGAAGGTCACACCATATTTTGCTAGTTCTTCTCTTGCAAGAAATGGTCGAGATCTGTGTGGACAGGGAAGTGGAAGCAGAAGAACAGGAGAGTTTGAGAAGTGAGTCACTCATTGAGAACAGGTATCTGGAATTGCAGAAATGGGATTCAATTAAATTGGAGAAGTACAGCTGTTTAGCAGGGAAATGGCAGAAATGAAGGAGTAGGGATTGAATTTGTGGTGGAGGAAGTCAGCTTGGTCATTGGATTTCCAGCAGAGACACACCACAGCATGAGAACAGGAGCAGAGGAAGAGGATGTTGGGGGTGAGCCAAGGCTGGGCATTGGCAGTGCAGGCCTTGCGTAGGAGAGAGGGATAAAAAGGAGTCAAGTCAAGGGTGGAGGAGAGAGAAACATGAAGATAGTCAATCACCATATCAATGGAAGAAAGGGCAAGGAGGAGAGGGCTGAGAGCAGATGAGAAGGCATAAGTAGTGATGGACTGGAAGTCATGATATGGCTGAGTGAACAGGATGGGTGTGGGAAGAGCTGATGCCACAAAGTCACTTTATTTCCACTTTTACTGCAAAAGCCACTACCATGAATAGAAATTCTTAAAGGCTCCTACATAGGAGGAAAAAATATTTTCACTAGAAAACAATGGGTTTCCAATTAGCCAAGAATAAGAAATTCTTAACAGATTCCAAATCTCTTCACCAAACATTAACACACTTCGATATAATGAATTCCTAGTGGCAACAAGTGCTTAATGGTACGCTAACTAGAAATGCTTCCCTAGATACTGGTAAACAGATGGGCAGCAGTTAAGAAAGGAAGCATAGTGTTTTAATAAAGGGGTTCCGGGTGATGTAGTAAAACAAGCAAAGTGAAATTTGCATGGTTTATATCGTCCCCCAGACATTAATTTGGGACATTTCTGTTTCTAATTGCAGAATAATGCCTGTTTTCTACACCTTTATGGTGCATGTTAAAGATCACTTGGAGAATCAAACTGTTAAAATGGGTACCATTTCATATATATAAATTACAAAATTTCCCAGTCATATGAAACAAACCACCTAAAACCAGGTACCTGCATGTTTATGAGAACTTATGAAGCCAGCTGTCTATCTATGGCATAATAGCATGCCACCATTGGCAGGATTCCAGCTCCATAGATGGTGCCAGGGAATGAAAATCATAGAGGTGATGTTATTGGTCTGGAATTGAGAGTGGATTGAGCTGAATTCTTAAGCAGCTGATAAAGAGGCATTATTTCAGATGTTTCTTCTCTAGTCACACACATAACAAAATGATACAAGCGGTCTACAGTGATGCATGTGTGAGTGGTATAAAATAAGATGCACAGTAAATGGCTCTTGCAAGCGCACTCAAGTTTAATATTCTTAATTTGTGTCTTATTTCTAGTCTGAATTTATCTAGCTTCAACTTCCAGCCACTGGATCATACTAATGTAATCCTGGGATAAGTCAAGAGGGTAATTTCAAATAGGAGTAGAGAGGGTATTTTACCTCTGTATTTGTCAGTAGTGTGACCTCTGATGGAATACTTTATCTTGCTCTGGTGTCCACAATTCAAGAAGAATGTTGACAAATTGGAGAGGGTTCAGAGAAGACCCACAAAGATGATTAAAGAATTAAAATGCATGTTACAGTGACAGACTGAAGGAGTGCAATCTATTTAGTTTGATAAAGAGATGATTAAGAGGTGACTTAATGATAGTCTATACGTGCCTAAACAGGGAAAAGTATTTAATAATGGGCTCTTCAATCTAGCAGAGAAAGGTATAACACATTCCGATGGCTGGAAGTTGAAGCTAAACTAATTCAGACTAGAAATAAGGCTTAAATTGTTAACAGTGAAAGTAATTAACCATTGGAACAATTTAGCAAAGGTTGTCGTGGATTCTCCATCACGAACAATTTTTAAATAAAAAATGGATGTTTTTCTAAAAGGTCTGTTCTAGGAATGACTTTGGGGAAGTTCTATGGCCTTGTTCTACAGAAGATTAGACTAGATGATCACAATGATCCCAAAATGATGATGATGATTACAATGATCACAAAATCTATGAATTTGTGAATAAATTAGCCCTATTATTCCAACGAACAATAATCTGTGTATATCTGTTTTCAAATGGTGATCACCGAGAAATAAGTTGTCATGCTAACTTTATTAATGAAAGGAGTACAGATACACATTTGAAATACATGTATACTTTATGGAAACACGAGTAGCTGGTTGAATGAGTCTGTTCATAGATGTACCATTATTTAAAAATTTAAACTGAATCAAGCGCGTACACAACAAATATCTTAAATGCCAGTCATCACACAACTGGAGACTAAGGATGTGTATTTTCACACAAATTCCAGTTTCAAGGTTCATATGTATTGAAAAACAACTAACTCAAGGTGGCTCACAATAGGCACAGAAATCAGGTGAAGTAATTTAATTCCGTTTCTGTAATTTTTTCCAAGAAATGAGCTACAGTCTCTTTTGTATGTCTCACTACAAATGTCTAATCTTTTTCTTACCAGTGAGAAGACAGCCTACTGAAATGACATAAGAAAAATAGATATGGGAGGTCCTTAGATGCTTGACTTTCCTTCCCATCCACCTACTGAGAGGCCTACCAGGGAAACAAAGTAGTAAGGCAATTTATACTCTAGTTCAATCAGAAATTATTTTGGGGAACATTATGCATGAGAGGTCAGACTAGATGATCACAATGGTACGTTCTGGTCTTGGAATCTATGAATTTACGATCTATGAATTTGCTCGAGTATCAGGGAGGAAAAACGTTAACCTAAAAACAGATTGCATAAGCATCTCCTATGGAGTGATTAATGGAGAGAAAATACAAATATTTCAGAAGTGAATGAACTATTACAAGGAAATGCAGCTGTCCACCCACTTACTGCCAGACGGGTTTTGCCAAGCTCCAAAGCCCAGAGGAACTTTTAGGGAAGTTTTAAAATTCCATTACATCATCTAGACTTTAATGTTAGGCACAAGTGTATTTTTTTAAAGATTTAAATGAAAAAGAAACAATAAATATTATACAAGAATAAAAAGTTTATCTCCTGCTATCCAGGGAAAGGAGTTTTATATATGGTATAGAGCATACATATTAATACATTAAACAGATTTTTTTTTCCACTGAGGGTTTGAGAGGAAATTTATTGTGCCATGAATTGTAAAAGTGAACAGTGAGATTTACTGTCAAGTGCTAGAAACTAGAACTACAAAAGCCAGAACTGCTGCACCAGCAGGTTAGTTGGGAGATCAGCAAGGGGTTAATTCACTCCTCAGGGGCTCCAGCATCCCCCTGGCCACAAGGCCATCGGGCCTTAGAAAAAAAGAACTTTTCAGTAACTATTGGCACATGGATAAAAATGGCCCAATAAACACTTCTTCGTGTTTTGGACCCCATGACTTCATTGGAACCAGACAACTTTCTGTTTTATTCCCAGACGTCTGTGACAACCACCTTCAAATGGATCAGACAGTAGAAGGACGCAATGGATGTTCACCACCACATGAGACAGGAATCCCTGTTCTGCTACTTCCTCTCTGCAGACCCCACCTGAGTATCATTGTCACTATCTGCTCTGTTCATGAATCAATTCATCTTGATTAAGAGATGGAAAGAGCCTTCACAGCCCCGAGAGCTCCCAACAACAGGACGGTGGAGGAAGGAGGGAAGCTTTGGTGTGGGACTCTACTGAACATCTGAGAAAGGTGTGGTGTATTTGCAGTATAACTTGTGTTGCAATCTGAGGACACAGGGAAGGTAGTTGTGTGGCAAGAACTGAATGGGTGGTGGGCGTGAGCCGGGCAGGCAGTGGGGATGAAAAGAGCAAGACTATTTTGCCACAAATGATGATTTTAGTGAGTTTTGGAGGACTGAAGTTTTTAACAAGACATACAGAAACTAAGTAACTACTCTACCTTATTTTTGTAACCCTTATTTGCCCGTCTTATTTCCTTATCTGTTGTTTTAGGTCTTACATATTTCATAAGCTCCACTGTTTGAATGCATATTCTTTGAGACCAGACTGACATATGTCTGTAATATAAATTAACAACTATGAAGTGCTATGGGCACAAAATGTGATTGCCAGTGATTATAAGGTTTTGCTGAAGCATCTGCAAACCCCAACAAGGATGGGGGATGGTGATGTTGATGGAATTTATACACAGGTGCACTGTTCATGTGTGTTACTAGATGCTGAATGCTTAGGTAGCAGCTATGGCCAAGATTTTCTTTTTTTCTTCCCCAATCTGCACCTGTTGAGAGGGATAACTTTTTTCTCCCTCTCCAGTGCAGTTTTTGGCAAAATTCTCCATGTTTTTGTCTTCTCCACTGACAGAGAGCATTTTACATTAGGCTGCACTTCTCTCTGAGGCTGAAGTTACTGAGCAGACTGTAGCATTCTACACAAAGAAGAGTTTCACACCAAAAGTGCGTTACACCTGGGATCTGCACTTACTGCCAAAATCTTCCCAGGAGGAATTCAGTGCGTTCTTTTTAAATAATATTTGAGCCCTGGTTATTCGTGAGACTACATCTCTCCACACAGCATAGTGCACCAAGATAAAATCAGTGGAGTCACTTGAGCAGAAGTTGTTTTTATATGAATAGAATAAGCTGGTGGCTTAATTTCTGTGAGGGATGCTCAGCTTTGAAATCTGGGCTGCACTCCTAGACTACCAAAGCACGGACCTGTTAATTTTCAGGGTATGCTACACAAGGCCAACCTTTACTTTCAGGGGAGATAAAGGATTAACAGGGTTTGTTTGTTTTTCATATGATAAGGGGGTTATTTTATCTGCTGAGAAAAGCAAGTTATTGTCTTTGTGATTTTTTGTGAAATTTAATTAGGTCAGGAGCCTCAGGTGAGCCTATGTATGAAGGAAAAAAAACAACTAAATATTGACTTTCCAAGCAGGGTGCTTCTACATGCCTCTCGTTTGGGTTAATACTATTTAATTGTGATGTAACTGGTTTCACATTTAAATTTCATGCCATTTACAGCAGGGACATTAACATTCTACAGTAGTAAAATACACCCAAGATATTCATCTAGTACGTGGAGCTATATAAATGATCATTCCGGATTGGTTGGTCTCAGGCAAGAGAAGTAAATTCTACCATCCAAGTGTTTAATACCATGCACATACATGCTCAGATCTAAGAACTGAATTGATTATATGGAATGTAATTTTGATTTCCTTTGGACATTTGGATTCCTTATTTTGAACCAACTCTCTCACTCCTTACTAACACTTCTATATGATTAAACCTGAGCGAGTATTTATTATTCTTCCAATGCATGTTTTAATTCCTCAGAAGGATGCAAATCAACAGCCTTTCAGACTGAACTAGCAGACTGAAAGTTAAGTAACTAAGCTTGAGTACTGATCCTATTTGTGTTCTGGGAAATGCTAAATTCCCCACCCCACACCTAAGGGGAGGAGTTATTGGATCTGGAATGCAACAGATTTCCGGGGACAATGAATGAAAAAACAGGAACAGGCGTGGGGGGATCAAAGGATCAAACAGAGGGAACCGGAAGGGGATACCGAGCAGAGAACCCTGGACAGTGTCCACTGCTCCTTGAAGGCGTCTAGGTAGCCAGTTGGCGCTGCCGAGAGGAACTCTGCCTAGATGCTTGATCAGACGGAGGAACGGAAATACGCCCCACAGTTGCAGAGCACCTCCTCAGCCAGCCTTCTCTTCCTGGCCTTGTAGATGGCCAAGGCTTGGCGGAAGTTGATGAGGAGGTCCCGTGACTTTGTGTGGCCACGGATGGGGTGTGCATAGAGGGACAGGTGAGGGGAAAAGTGTAGCCAGAACCTCAGCAAGAGTACTGATACAAGAAAGGAAAACAAAATGAACCAGAGCTAAAGACACACTGAAAAGAAGAAAAGCTACCATGGTAGAAATAGGCTGGTAGTCTCTCTCTCTCTCTCTCTCAATCCCCAAATACCAAATATACACTAAAAACGAGATTGCCACCCTCAGAGATTACACAAGAAATCTTCGTCATTCTTTAAATTAAGGCCGCAAAGTCAAGCACTCAAAAATTAACAAATGCCACCATTAAGGTTGCCTGTGCACACAGCCATTTTGTCTGAGGCCTGCCTGGGGCTGAGTTCTATATGGCATGTTGAAGCAAGACAATAGGAACATATGTTTATGTTAGTAGCACATACAGTCTACAATTAATATCAGAACCTCACTTTACTACCTGTTAAATAGTAAGCAACAGTCACTCCCCCCCCAGAGAATTAAAATTGAAATAGACAAGATTGGCAAAAGCATGGTCATGGCAGAAAGAATGCTGAGCAATTTCACCAGCAAGTTCTACTGTGCATAAGGCACACTAATTGTGATGTCTGACCTTGTAATTTTTGCCAAATCAGAACTGATTTTCACAAGAGCAACAGAAGGTATCTTGCTCTCTCTCTCATTTCCTGGCACATGTCAAAGTCCTGCTGCAAACCATAGAAAGGTAATCACTTATCAGAAAAGGCTAAAAAGTTATTTTTATACATCAAAAGTGATAGGCAGCCCTAATAATGGGACCGTTACCCCTATAATAAATGGCAGGCTGGTGCAATGCAACTCTGTAAACATTGTCATAGACCTGGTAGAGCTCCATCAGCTGGACATTTACCAGGCTACTGTGTTTGGATCCAAACACTGGATACTGTGTGTGCCTCTAAGTCCAGTGAGTCTGAGCAGCATCCAGGCAGTTTGTCTTCTCAAGCTCAATCCTGGCACACAAACTACCTGTCTGCAACCTCTTCTCAGTAAAGGGACCCTGTGGTTCAGCTGTCCTATCCCAATCCCCCATGTCTTCCCAGTGGCTTAAGTACATCCTTTCCCAGAGTGCCACCCTCCTGGGCTCTGGTTTACAGGTTAACTTTTTGAGGACATGGATAGTTACAGAAACACTTTACTAGAGAAAGCATAAGAGTGTGCCATGCCACCCCAAGAACCCTTTCAGTTTTGGTCAGAGTCCCAAGACCCACCTCTCCTCCTGTTCAGCCTTCAGGTTCTCTTTCTCTGCCCCGGCAACAAGCTCTCCTTTTGCTCCTTGTGGTTCAACATCCAAGGGTTCCCCCTAGGTCAGAGAACATGCCTCCCCCACCCCCTTTTTTAAAAAAAAAAAAAACAACCCAGCTTCTAACACCTCTTTCCTTCTTCTCCTGTAAGGGTTCTGCTCAGGAATTTTAATTGCTTCAAGCCCTCTCCCTACAGACAAGCTTCAGAGAACTGGTTTTCTTTAGAATATTCATTGTACTATCAGGGCAAATGTCATTCAATGTTAACTACTCTTTAATGTCCTGCAGCTACTTTCTGACAGAGTTTGTGGGCTACGTACCCATATCCCTGTTAGCAAATGTCTGATTCATTACAACTAAGAGTTAGAATTAAATAGAGTTCATAAAATCAATCAGAATTCATAAATTGTACATTCTCAACTCTCCAAACTGTCACACATACATAGTACATACAAAACAGACACACTTTTCCCCCATTTTAGTGTGTATAAAAACCCCAGCTAAGGTAAATATAGTCAATCAAGTACAATAAGCTTGTATCAACTCTGACTCTTCTTTTCACTGTGGTACAATTCTGGCCAATAAATGACAATAGTGCTACTAGATTATAATTACTAAACACTTTGAAAGGAAAAGTTAAAATTGCCACTTGTCTACAAACTCTATTTCCTAAACAAAATGTTTTGTCCTGCTGTCAGCCTTTGTTTCACAGTCAGCATAAATGGTTCCCGACTGGTAGGTATTCTAACCCTGTAGTGTTTATATTTTGTTTGGCCTGAATTATTTATCATTTCTTTCTCAACAACACAGGGAAAAAAATGGAAGTCAGACAGAAAGCTAATTTAAACTTACACAGTCTTTTGATGCATCTCCAGAAAATACTTTTCTTTAAAGTACTTATTTCCTCTCTTACATTATTTAAATAAATGGTCCTATTTTTGCCTTGATCATTTAGTTTATATATTAACTCTGTGTAAAGACATTTCACCTAAATGCCATTAGCCAGGCCCTTACTTAAAGTTCATACTCGTTGCTCTTAAATTTGACACTAGCTCAAAATGTTTTGTAATTTCTATCCTCTCTATTCTCCTTTGAATTATATACACCTTAATGACATTCTCCAGTAATATCCCTCCTTCCACTGAATGTATTTTTTTATTTTTTATTTTTTTAAATAACTGAGATCATACTCACCCCTCTACTGCGAGTTCTCTATTTCGGTAAATTTCTATATATAAAATAAAGTGACAAACTTAGCTAATATCCCAAATACAAAATCACTAACCTCAGCAATGTTAGAATATTAATTTAAACTTAGATTTGATCATTCGTTTTATGCATATCGTATTTCTCTCCGTCACCCCAGCACATCATCATTCTCTACAACTGCGAAGTGTTTTGGGATTCAGTTTGTATGAAAGTCACCATACAACTCTGTACTATTGCACTGCTGTTTAGTACTGTGATGAAAATTTTAGTGTTTTATCCATCACTACTCATTACTGCTTCCCTAGACTCAGTGTTTGTGGCATGACAACTATCAAGTATATATTTTCTTTCCATGTTTTTGTCCTTAGCCTCATTACTCCACATTTCTACACTCAACTGTGCATAATTTATCTTATGATCTTAGTATATTAAAAATATTGTATGTTTTGTTGTCTTTATACTATTTATTGTCTATACAATAAACTGCAGTGTCTCAGGTTGTAGGAGAAACACATGACTTTTCCTCTTTACAACTTTTCTAAATCATCCCCCCGTTCTCTTTATTAAGTCTAGCTGCTCCTGCTTCAGGCTGCCCCTTGTTGGGTTTTAATATTGCCTCACCAGTTTAGCAAACTATCATTGGTTATTATCAAGGTTATTATATTGGTACCTATTGTTTGATGGCCTCCGCTTTTGAGTCAAAGGCAGGAGTAGAGAAACTAATAAGAGTCATATGAATAAGGCAACAAGAGGTCCTTTTAAAACATTAGGAGCAAGAGAAAGATGATGGGAAGTGTAGGTGGGGAAAGAGAACTAATAATGGATGCTCCAGTCAACACTAAAAAGGGTGATGACAACCAGAGACACAACAAAGTTAATATTGACAACCAGGGGGAAGGATGCAAGACAAAATAGGGAAAACACATGTTTAAGAATATTAGGTAAATTAGAAATATTCGAGTCAGAATGGACTAATGAAATTCATCCTAGGATACTTAAGAAACCAGCTGAAGCAGTCTCGGAACTGTTAACAATTATCACTGAGAACTCGTGGAAGATGGAAGAGGGGCACAAATAGTACTTGTCTTGAAAAGGGGGAACAAGGAAGACATGGAGAATTACAGACCAGTCAGCCTAACTTCAATACCTGGAAAGACACTGGAGCACCTGGACAATAATAGGGTTATAAGGAATAGTCAACATGAATTTTTCAAGAACAAATCATGCCAAACCAACTTAATTTTCTTCTTTGATAGGGTTTCTGACCTAGTGGATAAGGGGACTCTTTTGGGTAATGCTGATTGCTAATTTGGCTCCTAAACCACTGAGGACTGAGTATCACTGGTCTAGGTTTACTCGGTCCTGCCATAGCACAGAGGGCTGAACTTGATTTCTCAAGGTCCCTTCCAGCCCTACATTTCTATGATGCTATATCCAGCCCATCTTTGATTAGTCAGATTAATCTTAATCTGTTAATTATCTTATTATAGGTTTTGATGACATCTGAAGGAGAATGTTTTGTAACTTTTACTAAGTATCTTTCTACCTATACATTTTATAAATAACATTTTTCCTGCATTGCTGATACTTATTATGTAGTTTTAGTGATGTGATTTCTGTTCTTATTTTCATGTTCCCTCTACTGTGTTTGGCCTTGTACACAGTGTAAATATGTCTTATAATTCTTTCTGACTGCAATTAGTTAATTCAGACCACTACCTCTTGAAAGCACATTGCCAAACTGTACCCATTATGGATATACTTATTTGTTCCCCAAAAGACAAACAGAAAAGTAATAAATTGAAGATCCAGAACTTAAGAGGTCCCCTTATTTTAAAGTTTATGCACTCAAATACTACAGAGATGGGCAGACAGTCACAGTTAGCCATGGATATGCACTGGTGAGATTAAAGGCTTTGAGGCTTCCAACTGCATTATAAAGTCAAACATGGAACAAATGTTGAATAAGGATGACTGTGAGAGAGAATGACACCTGATCTACTCCATCTCGTTGAGCATGATGCTGGGCATATTACTTAAAATATAGTAAGAAGGGCAAACACTCATCACTCCACTATAGCTGCTGCAAGAAGCTGGTAATATACGAAGATATATCTAACAAACAGACAGAAATGAACAAGAGGAAAGCAAGAAAAAAAAAGTGTCCTCTGGACTATTCTCCACAAAGCATCTTGATGTCTGGATATGTATCCAAACAGCATTAGTCAAGAACATACCATTGCGAGATCACTACTACTTCCTTATTCATTTTGTTCACATATGCTGCACTAACAAATTTGTACGTGGTACCTTCTATTTCCGGAAGGCCTCACTAAATACGTTGGAGGACTAAACTTTTGCAAACTTCATAAAAGGCCCACGTTCCTTTTGAACTGGGGTAAAGTTTCAGATTATTTCTTACTTTAGTAAAACTTATGCACCCATCCATCCTATTAAGTTCCTTACTTATAATCATCTTTTCGTTATAGCCAGTTCTCTTTTCTGTATTAAGCATAGGGTTATGCTCCATGGTGGCTCAATATTTCAGCAACTTTCTTATCTTGATGTCACTGAACGGGATACTATTTTGCAGTTAAAATTTTAGGTTTTCTATCCTTCTTTGCTGCCCATGTAGTTCCCCCCCAACACACACACTCCTATCGGCTGTGTTTATGGTGTGCTAGCATCATAATTCAACTTTCCCTTTGTAAAGTATGTACTGTTGTATATAAAGGCTGTCTGTTGTATCCGATGACGACATCATGGCATCTTGTGTGTTTTCTAGTGGCTGTATAGTCCAACCTGCAAGGAACAAGTCTGCAAACAGATGTCACATAGGAACATATAGGCTACAACCAAAGACTTGGTATGACACTTGCCCATTTTTCAATCAGTTTTTTGCCTCTGTCTTTCTCCAAATGTTTATAACCTTTATTGATAGCTGCTCTGCAGTCAGGTCTGAAGTTATGAATATTGATGCTGTCTGAGTTGAGATTCTGCTTTAAAGTGCTTATGCTGACTGCCCTTCCTGTGCTTTCCAAGTTTCAACTTACCATAGACGACTTTTTTCAGGTGTCTATCAACCCCCATTCTGATAACATGACCTGTCCATGTAAGATGAGCTTTGATAATTGTTGCATTGAGGTTGGCTGTTTTTGCTCTTTCAAATATGTTAATTTTTTGACACTTTGTCTTGCCAGCGGACCTTCAGAATAGAGTGAAGACAGTGCATGTGAATTTTTTCAAGTTGCTTGCATCTGTTAGAAACTGTCCATGTTTCCCACCTGTATAGAAGTCCTGCAAATCCATAGATATCTGCTTTATATCCACGGACCTTGTTTTGCAGATGGTGGATCACGTACAGAGCTCATAGATATTGAGGCTGCTACCCTGCCTTTGAGATCTGGGGTTGAGGGCAGGTCACCAGTAAGTTGTTCAACAAACCACACTCCCACAGGCCACCAATCAGCTGTTCGGCAGGGCTCCTCCTGCCAGCTGCCAATCAGCTGTTCCATGGGGCCCTGCATCAGCTGTTCAGCAGCTGGGTGGAGGGGCTGGCCCTGAACAACTGATCAGCAGCAGTGGCTGTAGTGAGACCTGGCCTCCAAACAGCTGAGTTGGGGGATCCATGGCTGCGGGTGCAGATGCCATAGAAAAGATAGACTGTGGATGGCAGATCAGATATAAATTGATTCTCATGGATGCGGACTGGATACAATTCCACATTTTTGTACCCGTGCAGGGCTCTAGCTATCACTGCTGCACTGTGTATCATCGGTTTTGTTGAGTCTGATGGTACGATGACTGAGTATCCTATGGCGAAGTCTTCAGAAAGCCTGGCATGCTGTTTGTATTCTGTTTGATATTTCTTGATCTGGAGAATTGACACAAGATGATACTGCCCAGGAGTATACAGTGATTGACATTTTTTACTTTTGCACCATCAATGGTGATGTGTGGCTGAGTGGTAGTGCTTGATGGGATTTGTTGGGAGAGGACTTCAGTTCTTTCCAGGATGATGATGCGTCCAAACTTTTTAGTTGCCTCTGAGAAACCATCAAGGATAAGCAGTACATCACTTTCACTATGACTAGCTGGACCACAATCACCCGCAAAAACAGCTTCACATACGAGTTCCTCAAGGACTTTTGCTTTGAAGTAAGCTTCAGAGATTGAAGAGTTTTTCATCAGTCCTTTACCTTTATAGAGATGCCATTTTGAAGGCTGTCCGTTGTGTAACTCAGTACACTGCAGTAAGTTGGCAGTCAACAAGCCAATACCACACACCATATGACTGGCTGTCATCATCCTGAAGGCACTTGCAGAATAAGATAAATGTGTTATAGGAATAATTGGTAGCACCACCTATTAGTCAGGTTGCCAGACACTTCCCATTATAAGAACCTGTTTTCAGTGGCTTATAACTTCGCATAACTGAAACTGGGCTGAAATTTTCAAAATGCAACAGGTTTTTCCAAAAATGAGGCTAGGGAAAAATATGGAGACATTTTCTTTGAAAAACTCTACTGCCTCCATGCCTTAGAGCAGAAACTTGACATTTGGCATCTCTGTGAAAAAGTACTCAAACTTGGCCAAGTAATAAGCCTTTGAGAACAAGGCAGTTTGAACATGCTCAGTAGAGATTTGTTACTTCAGAAAGAGAAGACAGGCTAAAAAGCATGGCAAAGCAGCTATTGGTAAGTGGTAACTTTTACTTACACATCCATATTTTCTTTCTCTGAATGAGCATCTGGTGCTCTGCTGAGCCATTGAAACTGAGTTAGTTGCTTTCATCTTCCAAAATCATCCTCCTCTTTAAAAAACAAAACCACTATTTCTTTCACTTCACAATGTACTTCCAACTATTGGAGCTGTACAGAGAACTGATTGCCCCTCTAACTCTCCAGAGAAATACCCAAGCTGAGAAGAAACTATAAATTCTGATTAATACACATTACAAAATGTAAGCCATCTTTGGGAAAGAAGCTTTATTTTTTTAATCTGTTTTTTTCATTCATTATAGGAAAAAACAGAAATGAAGATTTTCAGCTAAGGAAGAACTCAGTATGAGGATACCCCAAGATTTCTCCATCTCTGTAGAAATGTGCTATAAAAGAAAAGATTGAGCTATTTGCCCTCCCACTGGAAGTTAATGCAAAAATTGGTAATGGTCTGGATGGAGGTCACACAGAGCACCAGGTGTCCCCTTCAGGGAAGGAAAAATTACAGATAAATAATAAATTCTCCCTTTCTCCCTCATGGTACCTGACCTTCCATGTTCCAATGCAACCAGGAAGTGGTCAGCAGTAAAAGCAACCTCCACACACAGGAGGGAATCCTAAAACATCAACAAAATTGACACAGAAAAGAAAAATTCTTATATGAGGGACTTTTTTTCTTTTCTTCTTCCTTCCCTTACCATATGAAGAGTTTTAATTAAGGAAAACCAAGAGAAAAACTGCAGAACCGTTGTCCAAAAAGCCATATCAGACAAAGACAATGCATCTATTTTAAAGTTATTTTATGTGGCCTATGCAACCCGGTCAAGCCAAGCCACAGAGTCTTAACAATGTTCAAGAGATGAAGACCTCCAAGAAGCTGTCTTATTTTGCAGTTCTTAACAATGTGTGTCATAGTTTGTGGCTGCCCACATCCACATAGTAGACTGTCTCTAAAACACTATTTTAGTGATAGTTAAGAGCTTACACTGAAGACCAGATAGCCATACAGCAAAGTTACTTGAACAAACCACTGTGCTTTGCTGCACATGAAGTGGCCACGTGCCCGATTGATTGAAGGAGGTCAGTCCTTTATGAACAAGTTGTAGGACTGAATGACTGCTGAATTTATACCTCTGAAAACAGTGGATATGGTGGCCTTCCGTCCTTTCTTAGGGCACACAACTAATCCTGACATTGCTTCTGATTTTCTTCAAGGATTAATTCTATATAAACATCTAATGTGCATAAGTGATTTCTTCTAATGGTGGAAAGGCTAGGCACCCACTGAGGGCAATTAAATAGATAGGTTCATGTGAAAAACAATTTTAGGGGATAGAAAATTTTGTGGTGCAGACCTGAAAATCACATCACCTAAGAAAAAATTCCACATAAGGATTCCAGATAAATAAGGCCCCTGAACTGAACTTCTCCTGGCTAATGTAATTGCTAAAATTTAATAGAAAGTACAGGAAAACGCCCTCACACATTAAAAAGAAGGTTCAGGGATCAACTGAAATAATCTATCATTCTACTTCTCCTGACAGCATCTCTGTAGAGACCCATTTTTTAAGAAACTGGGAAGTACAAAAAGTGCTACAAAAATGGTCTAGAAGTGGAAGATCAAGGCTTTTAACACTGAGACTTGGACCTTCAGGAAGTTAGGGCTCTTGATTAGGTCTGAATCCAACTAGAAGGGGCTCCAATATATCCCTTGATTGAGACACAAAATAAGATTATCATCCTTTCAAGAGTACCGAAAGATCAAGTACTCCAAATTCTTTGAAATGCCCAGATTTGTGAATAGTTGCTTATTTTCAGCAGGAAGTCCACACAGCTCTCTTAATATTCTTACTCCAGAAGGTAAAACCTCTCAGGTTTCAGGGCAAGAGCCTCAACTACTGTATGTCCCGCATACCATGAAAGGGATGGTGATTGAAGGACGGGGTCCTGCACCATTGGTGTTTCCTATCTCTCCAACCTACCAGCTGCTTGGACTGAGTACCATATTTCACATCAGTAAGACTGTTGGGGGGATGGGCATGACAGACATAATATCAAGGGCTTCTGGCTTGCAGCTTCCAAAATTTCTGTTCATGCTGCTGAAGCACTTAAGGCTTGCCTCCATGTTGATTCTCCTGGAGTCAGTCCTTGATGCCAAGCGTCTCCTGAGCCTGGAGCACTTGGGATAACTAGCTTGGAGACTCTGAAAGGTCACCTCCTGCTGTTGAATTTCTGCACTCAAACATTTTAAGGCTTCCCTGACACATTGCTGTAGAGCGAGAAAGGCAATGGTGATCGGAGTTTCTCTTACTGAGTTAGTATAGTATTCAGCAAAATTATATTTGCATTATTGTAACACATACAGGCACCAGCTGACACCAGAAGCCCACTATGCTAGCCACTGTGACAGAAACAGAGCAAGGAGGAGTCCCTGTGCAAAAGAATAAATTAAACAGATGAGACACCAGGAAAAAAAGGAAAGAATGGGAATTTGGAAATATAAGCATCCTCATTTTACTAATGAGCAACTGCGGCAGAGAGACAGATTAAGTGACTTGCTAAAGGTCACACAAAGGGTATGTCTATACAGCTCCTGGGAGGTGTAATTCCCAGCTCAACTCAGACAGACATGTGCTAGCTCTGATCAAGTTGGCAAGCTAAAAACAGCAGTGGAGCCCTGGAGGTGCTTGGACTACCTACCCAATAATCCCGCCTGAGATACGTTTTCAGGCAGCTAGCCAGAGATGCTGCCCGCTGTTGCGGCCACACTGCTATTTTTAGCATGGAATCTCAGTCAGAGCTAGTGCATGTCTGATGACCCAGCCTGGGAATTACACCTCCCAGCTGTGGTGCAGAATACCCAAAATCTGCAGCAGAGCCGAAAGCTATACCCATACTTCAGCTCAGTCAAGCGCCTTCCCCACAAGTCCACCCCTTCGTCTTTGATTGGGCACCCTGGGGACTACTGAAAAACAGATTCCTATTCATGTGTGGTGAGCCAATGACAATAAAAATTAATGTGTTCCCTTTACAATATCCCTCTTACGTCTTCTCCAACTTCTTCCAAGGAATATTAGTCTCGGTTGCCTATCTGTCTCAAAGACCATCGCTCCAGCAAACCAGTACATCCACATTTACCCAGCAGAAGCTAACCTGCCTAACTCAGCAAGAAGAAATTTTCTGCTCTACATGAAGCTAAGCTCTCTTAAGCTTTTATCACAATAATCCACTGGCTACATTTCTCACTGTTTTCTGTATAATCCCATTAATGTCCTTCTTTTTTGCCAGTCACACTAGGGTATAATCGTGTTTGTTTATATCTATGAATTATTGAGCAATCAAATATTTGAGGCTGTTTAGGTAAAAAAAAAAGAAAAAAAAAAGAAAACTTTTATCTAAACTAACCCAGGTAAACTTTTTGCAGTCACTTTAAAATTACTCTCAACCATCACTACAGCCAAGATGATTAAAGGTCACTGATACATTGTAATGCACATTTTTAACGAGATAAATTCAATTATAATTGCAACAACTGTTCTAACCACAATTTAGACATAGAATCCAATTATCCATTTCATTTTCATTTATACCTTATAGGCTAGATAATTTATCATGTTTCATGATAATGATCAAAAGGCACATGGAAAGTGATTTCTGGAGGTAACAAATTACCTACCATATTAGCATAGCTTACAAGATCCTGTCAACAACTACTATGCATAAATATGAGGTAATTAAATTTACAATGTGCAGGAGTGTTTGATATGCTACTTGCTTCTTTAGCAGCTGCCAAAAATCTGGGTTGCTAAATTCAACATACCAGTTTGGTTGCTTAAGTATAGTAATTGAGCTCCTCATAACAAATCAGAATCATTATGCCACTACAGCACAACAGGTATACTGTGTGCAGTGGATCGAGATCTGTAGATGAATCTTTCATCATCCAATATTATTGCTTCTTGCCACCAAACTATCCATCATGTTGCTGAGACAGCTTCGAATGATAGTCCTGGACCCTCACATTACTGCTCCTTGAACTCTGTCTCATCCATCTTTTGCATCATTCCCAATTCACAGCTAAGCATCATTTCCCTGCTGCAAAGCTGAGTGTGAACCTGTAATGCCTTTAACCCACAGTGCCACTCTAATAGTAATTGATTTCTTTTTATTGCAGAGCCAGTGTTCAGAAAGACTCTCAGTAGCTGCTGAGGGAGAGAAATGATCAAAAACAGCAGTAATATACAGGATTCTGACACCTTTTTAGGAAATCACCCTTTTCAATGTATTGCTATAAAATATTATATTTTTATGAATGGATGCCTATATAAAAATGCATGGGAATATATCAATATATAAAATTGGTGTGTGCATATTATATATATATATATATAAATACATACATTGCATGCACCCATACTACACTGCTACAATTTAATTGTAAAGTATCTCAAATACAAAACAAAATGAATATTAGAGATTGTTAGACTGCACGTTATAGTTAATGATTCAGTAAAACAACCCTATTATATTAAATATATTTTAAGCATAGATGTACTCTGCATTCCAAAGTAAACTTAGATTAAGTCTACACTGATCATTAAAACAACCTTCATGGCAAGCTTTCTATAGCATGATGGCTTGTGTACCATAAACCACCCAAGACTAAGCGTTTTAATTCAGCTTCATCTGAATGCCGTTATAAAAGTTTAATAAATCAAAATGATCAAAATGCCCTCAGTGGCAAGCTGGGATTCAGTTTCCAATTCAAATTCTCTTTAATATATAGCTTCTCTGACATCTTGCATTTTCTGCCATCTATGCTGAATTCCAAATACCTTCCTTTTCATTATTACCATACATCAACCAATCCAGTCATCAGCACACTTTAACAACTCTACACAATACACACAGATGTCAAACCTAGTGGTGTATTTGTTTTGTTTTCTCCAGCAAGAAAATAATGGCTGGCAAGAACCCTTTGTCTACCTTTACGTAAATATTTTTAAAATTTTCTCGCTGCTTTGAGTGGTATTCAGACTGGAACAGAATATTCTCAGCTGCAATTCTCAAGTGAACAATTTATTTAAATAAAAGTGTATCTAAAAAGAGATTGGAAGGATAATTGAAATCTACTGGGGAAAAAGAAAGTGTCGGCAGGCATCCCTCATTCCAATGAAAAAATTCCACTACTTGTCAATGATTTTTTGTTTTGTATTGACTGGCTAAAATACAGATTGGAATAAATAATATACCAGTCAGATGGAGGCTGTGGGGGGGACCTAAAAGCATCAGCTCAAGCATATATGATTTGTTTTTAAACTGATATTCTTGCCTGCCACTAGACAATCTCTGGGGTCCCTCAGAATCTAAAGCAAAACAAAGATTCGGCTAATCATAATAATGACATTTCAGACCAGGTATTCCTTGTTTAATGATGCCAGCAGTTCAACTGTCGCAAGTATGAGGGACTTCGAAGTTATCATCTGATGAAGCTGGATGAGGGAGTGATAGATATCATTTTTAATTACAAACAGTCATAAGGCACCCACCAACATCGTATCTGGGTACATTATATATGGCTTAAATTGGGTAACTGTAGACAACTAAAGAACAGTCAGGTACATAGCAGAATCTGTTACCATATACAGCTTCCCAAAAGAGGGCATGAGAACAGGATACTATGCTCATGCATAGTGTGATGTCTAGAATTTAGAAAACTCTACTTTCAGGAAGTGTTTGTGGAAAGAAGACAGCACATGTGGAGGAATCAAAGCCTGCATGCTGCCCAGCGTTCGCTCTCGTTTTCGATGTGACTGAACACAGAATGGAAACTCTTTACAACTGGATGGTTTACAGATTTCTTTTCAAATGAAAACACACACAAACAAAACAAAAAAACCAGCAGCTTATTCTGGAGGAACACAACATTGTGAAGAAAATTCTTTAACTCAGATTTTCTACACTTGTGCCTGGGAATGTCTTGTGTAATCAACTTCAAACCTCTTCAGAAGCGGCTTAATTCATTCTATCTAGTTCAGGGCTTGGCACACAAAACCACGAACCGTAGTAGTTCAAGCCACAAACCCTATGCCACAACTGCAGCATTCCTTCACTTCACTCTGCCAACTTTATCACAGCTTGCCATGTTTCTAAAGGGTCGCCTGAAAATTATATAACATACACCCAAAAGGATGGCATTAAAAATGTAAATTTTTTAAGTTTAGCTAAGTTATTGATATTTAATTTTACTAATATGTGTTAACCTTCCCTGGGAGCTGCAGCTTGATGCAGTGGATAGGCTTGCATGTTCCAGTGACTCTGAAAACGAGAGTTTTAACTCCTGGTAGGGCCACCCATGCCAGACAGGTCAAAAGGTAGAGACCAGATAAAAAGCAGTCCACTGGTCCTCCAAGTTGTGGGTTGAGTGATAGTCAACAACCTATCCCTGTAAAAAAAATTTTGTTATAGAAAAACAAGGTATCCATTCTGGAAAACAGCATGACAATCAATGATGGTGTTGCCCTGTTCATACCCTAGTTGACATCCTGTTGATGTGGGAAAAAGTCAGAATATATGGTATCATTCTCTCTCTCCACCATAAAAATCCATGAGTCTAGATTAAAATAGCTGCTCCAAGCAAACAGAATCCCACTGAACATGGCTCTCCACCTAGAAACACTGCTTCTTGCTGTGAAGATTTTTCAATCATCTTTGTGGACAAAAATAAATTTACAACCAGGCTAGGTTATTTGGGTCCATAAAGGCAGTCACGTACACATAAGTGGACCGGATGAACTTTGCCCTCATTTTAGGGCTTCTTTGGAGTGTCTCATGATCCCAGATCCCCAAACAGTTCATTTCTGTCTTTTAGCCACCCACGACTAGCCAAGATTAGGTGTATACGTAAACATTTCAAAACATGATTATCTATCTTACAATAAATTCTTAAATACATTTGTCTTTCCCTCACCTTTCCATATACACACCTGCATGTGCAATCACCACCATCTTTCTCCCTTCAGTTTCTCTTTATATATTTTTTTCTTCCTTTTTCTGACACTCAAGATGTCTTGCATCTTTTACAGTATTTTTAACCCTATTGTGCTCTATCTGCTTTTGTTTCCTTGGTAGTTCCATTTTCCAAGGATCTGTAGCAAAAGGGTTATGCAGAGCAGAATTCTACAGAGCAGCAGGGATTTGGGGATTTCAGAGTCTGCCACTTCATGTGCCCTTCATGGCTCCGCTAAGAGATGCAGGGAAGAGAAAAGAAGCTGCTTGTGCCACCTTCTGCATTCAGATAAACTAGAAAATACAAGGGACTACCACAGCAGGGAGAATAGACAGGGCAGCAGTGCTAGAAGGGGACAATGTCCCTTGCATGAAGTCTAGTAGAGTTAAATATAGTTTCATGTAACAGACCCATGTGTGGGCTTTCCCAGATCACTTCTGTGGTTTTACAAATACAGTTCCCTGTTTTTGATAGTGTTTCTCCCTCTCTCCTATTGTGAGAACAAATGCACTCAAACAGGTAAAACTAACTGAAACCAAGTGTACAGAGTACTTTCAAGTGAGAGAGAGAGAAAAACATTTGTTTCATTAATCTTTCTGATCCAATAATCGTAAGTGTTAATTGTAATATTTTGTAGGCCAAAAATAAAAAACCTCATGCAGATGTGTGATTTTTAAATTGACTACATCCCCTGACCAAAGCCTTCAGTAGCTTTTCAACTGCTGCAGCATTACTCTGGTACACTTTAGCATCAGAGGTTAAACGTTCTCCGCTCCTTGTCTGTGGGTCCTGGTGGGAGACGTCAGTCTATGGGGGATAGAGTTAGATGAGGAAAGGTGCCAAGGAAGAGGATATTACTAACACTGGGAAATATGCTGCACAGAAGTGGATAGATTGTTTTTAAAACAATCATGACTAAC
Organism: Mesoclemmys tuberculata; assembly: GCA_007922155.1. Taxonomy (NCBI): domain Eukaryota; kingdom Metazoa; phylum Chordata; order Testudines; family Chelidae; genus Mesoclemmys; species Mesoclemmys tuberculata. The sequence continues at coordinate 41,087,542 of ML675604.1, read as the reverse complement.
ATAAGCTTGATCATTTTCCTTATTCATTTCCACATTAACTATTTTGTTGAGTTGTGATGTAAACTGTTAGGGCAGGGACTATCCCTTCAAGCTTGAAACAAAGTATACTTCTGGGGGTTATAAAATTAAAAAAAAACCTGTAGCAATACACTCTAAAATTTTATGGTTCCCCCCCCCAAATACACACACACCTTAAAATGATACCTCTTCTATCTCTGCCAAGTCCCTGTCCTTTGCCCATCCTCTCCACATGTGATAAGCCATTCAAGGGAATCATGCAATATACCCTTTGTCAATTCCTCTTCCCAGCTGTTCACACATGGAGAAGGTGGGAGTAGAGGAAGAGAGTAAAGCAAGAAATGAAATGTCAGCATGGAGTATATAGACTAGCCTTGGCCTAATTTGGATATTAGCTCAGATATTTTAAAAGCACAAAGCCAGTCTCTCCAAAAAGACTGTAAAATGCGTCTTGCATCTTGCACTTATCACGGTAACACATGAAGCATTACAGCAATGAAACATTTTACTCTGGAAGATTCCCAAAGTGATTTAGAACTATATACAACCAGTGAAAAGCAACCATTGCTGTGATGAAATACACAGCCAGACAATGGTACACAGCAAAAGACAGAAGAGGTTTTTGTGGGGTGGAGGATGAAATTTTGCCAGCAACACTATTGTAAGCCTCTACTTCTTCTGAAAGCACCATAGGATCTTTAAAGTCCAACATGCAGCAAATGGCAAGAAAGTAACTGTAGCCATCTCCAAAGCATGAAAAACCGAGTGAACCAGGCCAATATTCAGATGTACAGTCCCAGGGCATCTAGGTGTTTCAAGAATTATGTCTAAAAACCACTAAGGCTAGGATTTTTCAAAAAAAAATCTAATGGAGCTAGGCACCCAAATCCTATGCATATTCAATAGGAGCTGGACATCTAACTCCCCTTCGTCCCCTTTTAAAATTCCAGCCTAAATCATTCTCTTCACACTACTCCTTCCAATTCAGTACACAGAAAAATCAGGCTAAAAGGGTAATATTTCCACATGTGAGAGGGAAACATCCTCATGTCACATTCTACCAAGAACACCTCTTGTTCCAGATGGAATCTCTGAAGGAACTTGCATAAAAGCAGCACTAATGTGAAAATAAAGACGACTTCTTGACTTGAGTGGAACCTGTGCATCTTTCCTTTGTGAATGAAGGACTGACATTCTCAGATGTAAGCCTGGGGTCTGCAGCATTCTGAGGAAAGGCAACAGTCTCCCAAATTTAGACTTGGGAACCTTACCAGATACCTGCTAACAAGGTGACTAAATATACTAACGGTAAGTAAGTGTAACTAGTATAATTAACTAAGGCCAGGAAGAGAGCAGCACCACATCAGTGCCCAGGTAAAAAAAAGGCCAGCCTATCAACCCTTATCTCCAGCTGCTAGTAAATCAGTGTGATGGTTTGAGAATCAGTCTAGGTGAACTTAAGAATTCCAGTTTGATTTTTATGAACTCTCTGCATGTTTATACCCTTAATGATGGGAGGTTGTGGAATCCCCGTCATTGAAGGTTTTTAAAGACAGGTTTGTGAGACATTATCCCCTGTTAACAGCTTAATCCCCTTAATTCTCTATCTTGGAATGCCTTTTACATTGCTTTGGTGCCAGAACATTGACTTCTAACCTGCTCATGCAGCCATCAGCATGCAAAATCACTGCCATCTATGTTACATTAATACTTTCCCAGCCGCTCTGAATTACATACAAGATGGCAGCAGCAGATTCTATAGTCCCAGACTTTCCCCCAGAAATGTGCGTCTTGTACTGCTCAGTACCTTGCTGAACAATACAAGCTCATGTAAAGTACATCATTTCAAAGGAAAATGATATGCACCAACTTTCCTATCCCAAATGGAGTTTCCATACAAACTGTAACCAAGCAGATTGGTTACGCTAAAACAATAAGATAAGATTATTAACTACAGAAAGATAGATTTCATATGTTGCAGTAAATTTCACAGGCTGGGTCTCCTTTCAGCCTGGGACCCTTCCCACCTTAGTTCAGTGTCCTTTGGGTATTCATTGATGTCATGAGCAGAGATGGAAGGAGGAATGAAGAAAAGTCCCCTCTTTATAATTCAATTTCTTGTTTTAGAAACATCCTTGCTGAGTCATGGTGACACACAATCCATTGTGAATGTTCGGTTTGAATGGTCCCTGTGATGAAATGTAAATTTCTTGTTTATACTTTCCAATTGCTGGAGAATGGCTGCTTAAGCAGGTGATAGCTCATTAACACCTGGCTGGGGTGCCTTTGTCTTTGAAAAACTGGTTTGGGCCTACTTTTCTTGGAACATGTTATAACAGTGTTTATACAGTAGAATCTCGTAACTTTACATAAAATGTTGATACACATATTTTACCAGGACAATAACATTCAGCAGATTATGACATTTCAAATGATACCTCACAAGGCCTACTTTGTACAAAATTTATCATAGTTTTCTCAAAGTGGTGAACATAACAATATAGACAGTCATAATTGGACAAACACCCATGGATGTCATAATTGGACAGTCATAATTGGACAGTCATAATTGGACAAACACCTATGGATAAAGTAACTATGTAACTAAAGTAAACTATGGATAAAGTAAACAAGGATTTACTTTATCCTTCCTCAGTGTTAGGGGATGACTGGATCAGTGGCTCTCGATCTTTCCAGATGACTGTACCCCTTTTAGGAGTCTGATTTGTCTTACCTACCCCTAAGTTTCACCTCACTTAAAAACTACTTGCTTACAAAATCAGATATAAAAATATAAAAGTGCCACAGCACACTATTACTGAAAAATTGCTCATTTTCTCATTTTTATCATATAATTATAAAATAAATAAATTTAAACAAATATTGTACTTACATTTCAGCATGTGGTATATATAACAGTATAAACAAGTCATTTGCTGTATGAAATTTTAGTTTGGACTGACTTCACTAGGGCTTTTTATGGAGCTTGTTATAAAACTAAACTAGGCAAATATCTAGATGATTTGATGTACCCCCTGGAAGCCCTGTGCATACCCCCTGGGATGTGCATATCCCTGGTTGAGAACCACTGGACAAGACGACCTCCTGAGGTTCCTTCCAGCCCTACATTTCTATGACTTTACGTCTTTCACTGTATCCTTGCATCAACCCTCTTGTGTTAAGGGGAAGGAGTCCAGCACCTGGTGTCTGTCATTAAATGGGACAGACGTTATGGACCTTCAGTTGGATAAGCTTGCTGTAGCAGGACAATGGAAACTACCAGACAAAGACTATTTATTGACTTAATAGTGAGTCTCAATGTAACAAAGCAGAGTGCTGGAAGACACATTCTACAGGGGTTAAAGAATAGAAAAAAACCAGGGAAAGGGCTGAAAAAGGACATGCTGTTTACAACAAAGATGGACGAGAACCAGAAGAGAAGACTGATCAGCAGGATAGCAGATGTGGCTCTTGGACTCCCGCCCAAAGGGTTCCCAGGAAGCTGAGTCAGGGTCTTTCAGGCAGGTTTTTCCCCACAGATCTGTATATCTCTTGTGCTCTTTTCCCACAGATCTCTCTCTTGTTTTTCTCTCTCTTAATAAAGTGTGTATGGCTTAAAAGCACATTTGCAACGTCTCTGTGTTACTTACTTTAACTATCACAAAGTTCCCAAAGGGTACAATAACAATCACCAAAGTACCCACAAGAGTGGTGCTCTGGGGAGGGCAGGCCTAAGCTACCAGAAGACTTTGGGCAGGGAGGTCAGCAGTGGTCTTGGAGCCTAGGGCTACAGAACCACTCATCCCAAGAAGGGATGCCAGCACTGAAGTCTGTGCCCAAAGAGTATGTCTGAAGGATCAGAATAGGAGACAGTGTCTGAAGATGGCTCAGACACAGTGAGCTTAAAAGAACATGGGATCTAAAGTTTGGGTGTAACACAACAACCTGGTGACTGTCCACAAGGGTTTGCACCGCAAGGGCTGTAACAATGTGAAGCCCACTCCCAACAACTCCCCTATAGCTGCTAAAAGAAGAACCTTTTTCCTTCTTTCCCCTCCTCCAAAGCCTACATTCTACCCCCAGAACACGGAGTAAAGGAGCTGTCCCCAGTACCATACTCTCCCTCCTTCTCCATTTTTTGGTCCTCCTCCTGATTTCAAGGCAGCAACAAGAAGAAACTGACTTGACAATCGCATTGGAGTTGACCAGGAACTGAAAAGTACCAGTAAATTAGAATGATTCTTGCTGATCTCACTGTGTTGCTGGTATAGAGGAAGCTGTAAGTGGCAGCAAATGCACTAAAGCTGTCTGCTGATTTCAGCTTAAATTCTACAGAAACGTATGGCTTAGCCGCCACCTCCAAAATCATTATAACTTACTATGCTAATAGCTAGAGTCCCCAGTTAAGACTGAGGCCTCTTTATGCTAGTCACTGCAAATACACATAAGATGCAATCCCTGCCCCAAACAGCTTACCATCAAACTAGAAAAAGAGAGACAAAAGACGGATGGGCAAATAGATGGAGAAGTGAACAGACTTGCCCAAGATCAAACAACTGGTCAATAACTAATCAAATCTCCTGAGTCTCACTCCAATGCTCTAGGCACACACTCAACCATGCTGCCTCCCCTGGCCTGTGAATTTAGGTATCACCTGTAAAGCTGGTTTGTCCATCTGATGTAGTGGTCCAGTCCTCTGGGATGTACAATACAAAGTAGTTTGTGGTTTTAGATGCAAACATCCATATGCTGAATGTCTTGACTTAGACCTTTGAAGCAGATCCCACTCATTTATTTAGATAATAAGCTGTTACTGCAGGAGCAGACAGTTGGAGGTTTTTCTAGTTTAACACCAAAGAACAGAATTGTAGTTCTATGCCCCAATTTGGTACTAATGAAGTTAATTCAACTGTAGGCAGGGGACATATTAACACCGTTTAGGCCACTTCATGCCTTTTCCTTAATCTGTGACATAGTACCCTTCGTGCAATCAGGTTGAATATTTTCCAACCTACCACTGGGCTGAACGAACAGACCAGGGGGCAAGAATTAGGACACACAGAATGACATGTTCAGAGATTTAATGTATTCCCCAGATAAACTATTTGTTAACTTTGCAATGTGAATCTTAATCTATGATAAAACTTTCTTATGTAGAGGCAATTTAGACACTCTTAGCGAGAAAAGAAAAAAATTCCCAGGAGAAGTATTTTCCAGGTGCCAGTCCCATCATCGAGCTGTGTTAGCATCACCAGAGGCTTCATCTTAACTACTGGTTTCCTAGATAAAATCCTGAAAGGGATTTTGGATGAGAAAGCCAAGACTGTTACAGCTGGACTTTTGTTTTCAGTGCAATCAGAATTAGTGTGCAGCTCCTGGGAGACAACCAAGCCCCAAATGGGAGTTCTAAAACAGTGTTTTCACACACTAAACGATTTCTCTCTATAGAATTTTACCTGAAACACATTGTGTTTGGAGACTAAAATCCAACACATATATCCAATCCCCCGCATGGCAGAAATATCCAGACATTGCCAGAGAATCCTTACTTCAGCCATGACTGTTCTAAACATCAAGAATTCAAAGCATAAAATTGCAAGACAAACCTTAGTCACATGGCCTTTTAAAAATTTTTAATCCAAATTTTGGATACAAATATAACGGAACATGATCATAATGAACTCTGTTATCATGAAAATGAATAAAAGTTCCACATTCTTCAACAATGCAACATGTAACTTTCAGTTCCAGTTAGCACGAGCACAAATAGTGCAGTGAACCTTTGGAAAAACACTTACTTTAAATGTAAAATGGTTTATTCCATAAACTTTGGTGAAGGGTGAAACACACTTTCCCCAACCAAAAAGCTAGTCAAGACTCACACCTGGTAGACCTCTCAGACCCACTCCCCCACAATGGTGCCCATAAGTGCCCTTGAGTTCTAGTATTGTGCAGACATTTTTCAGCAGCTGACCACTGGTTGCCTGAATTTACTCCTAGACAGTCATTTAGGAAGACTTCAGCAACCAAAAAAAGCTGATTAAGCATCAGGCAGGGCCTAATCAGGCCTGAAAAGCACTAGAGAGATCATCTGCTACAGTAATAGCAAACTGGATTCCTTGTAGCTGAAGTGTAGAGTAAATTCTGCCATACAAGTGACCCAACCTCCTCTTTGATTCACCTGCGTTGCAAGTCTGTAGGAAATAAATCCACACACTTAAGAAAAATATCCACTAGCCTAGAGGTCTTCAATCTGTGGGGGCAAGCCCCCTCTATTGGTGGGGGAGGGCGAGTGTGCCAGATATGAGCCAGCCCACATAGGGGGTGGGGAGGGAACATCACCCTGCTGTGCCCCGGCCCAACTGTGGCTCCAGCCTCAACTTCTGGCCCCATCCCTGGCTGCCGGCCACAGTTCCCCAGCTGGGCTTCACTCCCAGCCTTAGCCTCTGGCCCTTGCAAACAGCCAGGGATTCAGCCCCTAGCCTTGGCCCTGGCCACTGTTCCCAACTTGGCCACCAGCTGCAGTACCCGACGCCAACTGTGGCCCCGCTCCCAGCCCCACCTGGGGGACGGGGATGTAGATAGAAGAAAGGGGGGCATGACGTAAAAAGGTTGGAGGGGGGCACTGCTCTTGGCACATCAGAGAGAGATTGATATCACTTTATCACTTCCCCTTTAGTACCAGGGGGGTAGAGTCCCGTTGGTGAGCCAAAACAAGTTTATGAAAGAACTTATTCAGATATTCAGACACACGCCTAGAGGAAAATCTTTATTGATAAGAAAAACAAACCGGTGAAACACAAATTCACTTTGTTCTGACTTCTAAGAGTAGTTTTGAGGTGCTCGGAATACAATGAACATTCTGAGGAAAGCAGTCTATATTTTTTCTGACCCTAACTTGTGGGAACTAGGGAAGTTAAGACCCTGCAAGCTGCAGCTATGAAACAAGAAGTAAGCCTCTCATTTTGACTCTCTCAAGCAATCTGAGTTTGGGCTGACACAAAAGAGAAAAAAAAAGAAAAAAATTCTACTGGACTCTTGCCATTAAAAAAACACAACTTCAATAATTGCGATAATGATAGGACATCAGTAAAGGTTGAATTTAAAAATGTTTCAATAAGGTCATCAAATCTCATTCAGACAAATGATGGAACTATTTATAAATAATTTTCAACTATTGCAGCTGGGTATATGTATTCCCTTGACAAATTTTCTCTTCCATGACTAGCAGATACACACTAGTCAATATTTTATTCAAAGTAACCTATACAAGAACAATTGTGTGAAATAAGGACATTGTGCACCCTCTTTATCTTGCAACATCTAATATTCTACCAGAAATTTTGAATGCTCAACCTTCTCAATGACATGTAGCTAGTTTAAATGAAAGTAAATTGAGAAATACTCTGGAAAAACCATAATACTCATATGCATTATTTGTGAAAAGCAGAACAATGCAAGTCTGTGTTTCAGCCACACTGTTCAATCATGCGCTTTGTAGTAAAGAAGAAAGGAGCAAACCTCCTCACTTGCTAGCATTCAGATTTCATAGTTCTCTCCTCTCTTAACCCATGTTACACTCCCCCTCTTCCTCCTCCCCCCAAAAAAGAACAAACAAGCAACTGCACAAGGCTACATATTGTCTTCTGGGCTTTGCCAATTTTACCAGGAAAAAAATGAAAGTAGAACTGGAAGAAGGGACTGGGGAACATTTTCAGTTAAGTAAGTTTACTGTGTAAAACTGTACACAGCCTCCTGTAGAAGGAAAATATCCAAGACTGACAGCTGTTCCACAGAAACCAATTAAAATCAATACAACACAGCTACGGAGCTGAGACTCAACGCAAAGTAAAGGTTTCAACATTAAATTATTGACTGGAAATACCTGTGGTAAAATGTTGTAATTGAATTGAAAACACTATACTGGTCTTATTTGTGAAACAAAACTTAATGAAAGTGAAATGAAACAGCCAAACAATTTCTTATAGGCTTTTTGAAAGTAATGCCAAAAAAATCTGGTAATAAAGTCTAGAGATCAGCTAAAAACAATTTCCTTATAAGAATAATCAGATGCTGATTTGCAGATGCTGATTTGCATAGTATAATGTAAGTTATAAAATTGGAATTTTCATTATCAATATTAAAATACTTTGCTGAGTAGTAAACTGCACATTGGTTACACATCTGTATTGAACTATGTATTCTACACACACATATATACAGCATAGATACACATACCAAATTTTTGATGCACTGAGCAACAGATGTGGTTCATCTCTCGCTCTCTAATAACCAGTGTTGTCAATAAAGTTTGGCTTCTACAAGCTGAAGACATTATCATTACTCAGAATGATCTGGAAGCAATCCTAAAGTCATGACAAAGTAAATTGTGTTTCACTGTATTTTTTTTCTTCCTCTGGCTGCGAGAGCACATAGATCAATACTCTTCAGCATGAGAATTCCACAGTGAAATTTTCATTTGTTACAAACAGCAACGAAAAGGCCCTAAGCAAGCCCTGTCACTTTCGGTTTAGGAGGAAATGCACTAATAAACTCTTACCCCTGGGTCATCTTTGACAATGGGCAATACTATGCCAGCTCTTATTAAAGGTAATTCATATCAGTGGCCCAAAAATTTCCTTTAAAATTACCATCTTTTGTATCCATGTAGCAGGATGTCAGCTTTAAAGTGCCACTGAGATATAGGACCTGTCATTATGGTTAATTTTCAGCACAGTTTTAACACCAAGGTAGCTGATCCCCAAGGGTATGTTTTTTGGCTAACAAGATTTATTTGGTGGTTACCCAGACAAACAAGAAAAAATATTACTGTATATTGTTTTTCAAATAGAACAGTAAGCAACAAATCCTATATACCTATTATTTATTCTGATATCAAAGAGACCAATACATTTGTAGAAAAACTTTCAGAGAACTTAAAGAAAATTTAACTAAAAATAGAAAAAAATAGCTAACATTCTTCAGCTTCTACAAAGTGCAATATACAATTTTTTAAAGAAACTTGAACTTTAAAATACTAAAATCTATATGGTCTTGACTAGATTGTTATTTACCATCAAGGTGTGATTAGATCATAAAGCTGATTTTTACTCTGGAATTCAATATTTTTACTTGATTTTTCCAAAACATTAAAACAAACTATTTTATTGTTTTCTTGCACTGGAAAGAACTAAAAAACATCCATCACTTCTTGTGCAAATATATCTGAATATTAGTTAGCTTATTAGTTTATATAAAAATAGTTTTCATGTTGCAACTGGACTAATTTTATCACATTGAAAAAGGAAATGATATAGTGATCCACTAGAAGAAACAATATGACAAACTACTGTACAAAACAGCAGGTAGCATTATCCAAACCCATAGCTGTACAGCAAGGAAATGGCAGCGTCCAATTAATGATGGTTTTTGTAATAATTATATTATGCACTTCTCATACCTTTTACTTGAAGGTCTCAAAGCACATTAAAAAAATGAATTAACCTTCATTGCAAATGTGTGAGTAGGTAATTAAACAGCTGAGTAAAGTTAGCCACAGAAAGGTTAAGTGACTTGACCCAGACCACACGGCAAGTGAGTTGCAAAACTGGGAACTGAAGCCGTAGTCTTGAATCCCAGTCCTGTGTTCTCAGGACTAGACCAGGTGTCTCCTTATCCCCCACTGGTGCAAATTACAAACTCTAGGCCACTGCCAGACTTGGCAAGCGCAAATTTACCAACCATGTCACTTCAAGTCAGGAAACAGGGTCAACAAGCCAACTGAAACATAAAATTTTCCCTTCCTCCTGGGCCAGCAAGCCTCATTAAAAAATAACCATCTCACTCCCCAAGCATAAGCCATGGTTGCGTTGCAGCATGCTGCCATGCGTCTGCGTGGACTGAAATTCACTAAAGTATTCAGATTAGAGTGCGTGGAGTAAACATACCGTTGCTTCTCCCATAGCCTACGAACAGGCTGAGAACAAAATCTCCATACATGCTCCTAGCCCTTAGATAGGTCAAAGTTTGAGGAAATTTTTATATACCTGAGTCTACTATTTGCTGTATCGCTAGGCAGTCTACGGCAAAAACTTTTAGACGTAAAAATTAAGTAATTACAGTAGACACTTTCATATCTGTAAAATTACTGGTTAAATGTTAATCAGCATTCATCACCACTATTATCTGCAAGATAGTGGAAAGGAGTTTGGTATTTTACATGCATTGCACTATTAGGAATTTTTATAGAATTCCATTCTATAGAAAGCACTTGTCAGAAACTAGACTGTCAAAATTTTACAGCCACATTCTTTAATTTTATTTGAAGAGGATTTCTGTAATTTTATAGTGCTATCTATAGGCTAAATAAAAGTATAAATATGATGCATTACTGTGAAGAGTATTTAATTTAAAAAACGAAAATATTTGCAACTTTACCTCGAACAATAAGTTGAGCAAAATTGGACACTCCAGAGCCTCTTTCTGACTGAGTTACACAGCGATATAAATCCTGATCAGTTTTTGTCACCTCTTGCAACTTGAAAGTAGCAGCAAATCTTCTATGATTGATATTTTTAGTTTGGGCAACTGGAATATCTTCTCCATTTCGTCTCTGTGAATAAGAGAAACCAATGCAAAGAAAGCTTAATGGAATGTATTTCCTCTTGACAAAGACATAAAAGGACCAACAAATATATTTTAAAACATCGAAACACACTCTCTCCATGCTGGGTTTTCCATGCAAAAGGGCCTAGCAAAGAGTTTCCCCTCTACAGCTCGGCAGTGATCTACTGCAACAAGTGCTGTGTGACCAGCGCAGTCAGAGTCTTCTACCCCTCCAAGGGTATGTCTATGCTGCAGTTAGAAACCAGTGGTGGGCTCGTACCTGTTGACACAGGCTTGCAAGGCTCAGATTTAAGGACCCCCAAGGTCTGGGACTCTCCCACCTTGTGTGGTCCTAAAACTTGGGCTCCAGCTTTCTGCTAGTTCTTATGTACCAAACACCCACTTCCTAAAATTGCATCTGTCTGACACCAACCACCTTCAAAGTAGAGCTGCTTGAAAAAATCAATGGGAAAGAGAACTTTTTCATAACAGGTTTAGTGGTTTTCAAATGTCTGAAAAATGTCAAAACTTCGATACACTTTTGAATAGCAAAAACATTTCAATCAGTTCCCTAGGTGACCAAAAAACCCACTATTTTCCACTGAATGTTTGTCCCACATCTCCCCACCCCCAATGAAAATTAAATTTAAAATGTCATAGAAAACTCAAAAATTCAAAAAAAAATTTGACTCGCTCTATCTCCAGCACAGATGTTACCATCTCTTTCCCACAGACTACATCCCCCTTCTGGTACACTTGGATGCAGCTGCTTCTGAAACCTGTCAGCATCATTTCCCATTCATCAACAGAGGCAATTATCTGCCCTGCAACAGCATTGCCTACTGCTATCAAATCCCCACCTCAGGTAGAAATGTACAACTTCCTAATCATCCACAGGAATAAGAAATATCACCCAAAACTTAGACTCTGAATTTCTGAGCATGCAGCAATACTGCTGGGCCATAACGGCAGCAAATTGGAATTTAATGAAATTAAAGCCTCTAGCAAAATAAAAAAAAAAAAAAAAGAAGGGGGAAAGGAAATGAGTCAAAGCTGCATATACATGTTTTCTAGGCTCCTGGCACATACTGGGTCATTTCATTTTACCTCTAACATTTATGGGCTTAGTATAGGGTTAGGTTCTCTATAAAGAGCTATCCTCTCCTAATGAAAAAACATATTGCTATCAATTAGCCAGCTGCTAGTGCTACCTCCGACTCATTGTAAAACTATTCATTTTTAACCATTAAAAAGTTGAAACATGAATCTAAGTTTTTTCTGTCTTATAGCAGTCAAAATGCAGCATTCACACACCCTATCACAACCTTGTGTGAAAGCTACCATTTATATACTGTTGATAGATTTCAGCTTCCTTCAATCCAAGAAAATTGTGGTATGAAGACCATTCCATCTTTATCAACAGCAATTTTATTGGACTGACTCTTCCTTATTTCATGATAAAAGTTTATATTGAGAAAACCAATTTAATTTCCTTTTCTGCTGTTATGTCAGAGATGGCACAGAGTCAACTGTGGAATCCCCAACTACCCCCACAGGCATGGCTCAGATTGCAGGAGAAAACTGGGAAATATCACCAAATGAAACAGGAAAAAACCTCTCTTCAACAGAAAACTCTGAAATGTTACAAAATTACTGAGATCTCTCCACTTTTAAAGCTACCATCTCTTACATTAATAGAACTCTCAAATATCCATTTCTGATACGAGAGTTATCTGAAATTTTGTCATGTGGTAAGAACGCAGGACTGGGTGTTGGGAGAGCTGGATTCTATTGCCAAGTCTGCGACTGACTCACTGGATGACCTTTGGCACATCACAGGTTGTCAGTGACTCAGTTTTCCCATCCATAAAACATGGAGAATACCTACCTCATAAAGGTGAAGTTATGTTTGGTGTGCTAATGCTCACAAAGAGACCCACAGATGGAAAGCACTATTGAAATGCAAACTATCAGTATTATTAATAAAGCTTACAATGAAGAATAGCTGTTACACAGTTAAAGATTTCAATTTTCACTACTACTCAAGCTACAGTAAAAGCACTATGCAATACGTACCTTTCCTCTTCTTAGCTAACTCGTTACATTAGAAAGCAAGATTCTCTAGTTGTTTTTTTCCTCAGTTTAAGTCACAGACTTAAAATGAACATTTTTGATAGTCTACAAAATGATAAATTATTTTAAGTCACCAGAACCGAGCTTTATATTAACTAAAATAAATAAATTACACTGCAGTTTTCTTCCTTTCTATTTGTCTAAGCTCCCTCACAATCTATGTTCTGATCATCAGCCAAGGAAGAAGGAAGGTGAAGGAAAATCATGTTCTTTCCCAGCATGCACACACTTGTCAGCTATTTGTTAAGATAGAATAAAGATGACAAAAGTGTAGATTATGTTGACAAAAAGACAAATTGTGAAATATAATATTAAAGAATACCACAAGTCAACTCAACTAATTCAGCGAGTCTATTCCTGAAAAGGGTTGGATTGCAGTAAAAGAGGAAAAATAAAAGGATTTCACATTTGTTTTTAATAATGCTTTTAAAAAATGTTCTATACCTTTCCATGAATGCTATTTACCTCTCCAGCAGACGGGTTTTACTGCATACTACTACTGATTAATCCCTTTTGAAAACCAAAAAAACCCTAAAAATATGCTTCAGAAAAATGCAATTCATTTTTTTTTTGCTTTAAAAGGTAGAATTTCCTTACATTAAGGCATCCCCTTCATTTTGACTCCAATGTTTTTAAATTCCAGTGTTCCACACTCTCATTTTCCTTGACAGTGAAGTACTTTACATAGCCTGTACTGTAAAACAAATTACTCTCAGAATGTTACAGCTCACTTATTAAAGCTGCTCTGCATGCTTAATGCTAGAAAAACACAATTAACTGGGCTCCTAATTTTAAACTGAATAATGAAACACTTTAAAACAGTTATGGAATTGCCTCAATATCAATACACAAATTTAATTTGCTTAACAATTTTATTTACTGTTCACAATAAAATCTAGAATTGTCTTTGCTGACTGCATTAATGAGTTACTAGTCCCTTAACTTCCTGGATTTAGAATGTTTCAGGAATGGCTGGTATCAGTCTCCTTTGTACAGTTCTTTTAGGCCTTCACTGTGTTTCAGATCTCTAAAACAGTATCCCATAACAGTATTCATGATGTCAAATTACCCAACTGAAAAGGTGCCTATTTAGATCATCTTTGAAAATGTTCTCCTGAGCTTTAAGCTGAGGCAAACTAAAACCTACAAGCTCCTGTTGTATGAGCAGTGCCATAGACTATGCAGCCCTTGAAAGACTCTCAATTACTGGAGTTTTTAAAAGAATAATACTGCTTCTTACTAAGAATTATTTATTAATTATTGTTTGTATTGCAGGAGCACGTATGACCAAGACCATATTGTTTCTGTGTTCAGTGCCCAGTACAAAGAGACAGTCTCTGCTCCTACAGCTTACAATATAGGTATAAGAGACAACAGGTGATTATAGACCAATGTTTCTCAAACTGGGGGGTCCTGATCCAAAAGGGTTTGTGAGATGAGGGCCATAACCAGGATGGGGCGAGTGGGGAAGACGCCCAGGTGGAGAAACGCTGGGGCAAAAAGTGCTAGTGTCCTGTAGCAGGCTGTTGGAGGCCTAGTACAATTTGAGTTGCTTGACCACTGTCCTACAGGCCTAGCATAGCTTCAGTTGCTTGCTTGGCTATTCTGACCCCTGCAGCATGACATCTTCCAGTTGGCACAGACTGAATAACCTCATAGATGTCTCAGTTTCTGCATAGCACGGCACATTATAAGACAAAATACAGATACTGTATTGCTTGCAGCTGCACATAGATAACGGTGATGGGAACAACGAGTTATCCTTGAATGTCCGGGGGTACACTGCTTTCTTGCCAAGGGGCATACTTTTACTCCACCCCTCCTATCACCAGATGTTGTTTTGACGACCCCAATTATTACGGTGAGAATGGAATGCAGTTAAGGGTGAAATTCAATGTAAGTAATTAGCATATATTATAATGAGAGATAATTAGGTGAAGGTTGTTTATGGAAGGGTATAAGAAGTCATCACTTAGACAAAGGGGGGTGCTTCATCAACACCTGACTCCACAGAGGTGCTGCCGGTTGGACCAGAGGATCCACTAACTTCCTGGCGGGGCCCTGAAGAAAGCCGTTCCTGTATACAGCCTTCTGAGTAACTGCTTAGCTCTCCAGGCTTCGTGAGTATGATATATTGTAGTTAATTTTAGGCTTTGTATCTAACTAGTATATGTATAGAAAACCTTGCACATTAAACCTCATTGATCTGCAAATCGGGCGTACCGTGTCTCATTGGAATTCACACTGATCACAAAGTATCCAGAACCAACACAGGCATGGTACTGCCATCCTTACTTCTGCGCTGCTGCTGGTAGTGGTGGTGCCTTCACCCAGCTCTGAAGGCAGCACCACCACCACCAGTGCAGAAGGGTGACAATACCATAGTAATTTTCTATCATTTTTGGAGGGTGGGGGGAAGGAATCACAGCCCTAAATATTTTCAAAGAGGGACCCAGCAAAAAAAGTTTGAGTACCCCTGCTATAGACAGACAGAATGGGAGAACACAAGGAAACAATAAGGAGATGTTGGTCAGCATGATAGGCTCTGGTCCCAGCACAATAGCAGCCTAACTGTTGTCAGGTTCTTGCAGAGATCACAGCAAAAGAGTTTTAAGGAGGGTTTTGAAGGAGGACAGTGTGGTGACTTTGTGGATGTTGTGGTATAGCAAGGGCAGAGGACAGTAGGAAAGTTCTCCAAGGGCGGATTCCCTATAGACTAGCCAGAGTCAGTAGAGGATAATTAAGGTCAGCTGACACCAATTAAGGCCCCACCCAGGTGCCTATAAAAACCCTCTACTCTTGAGAGACAGGGCAGGAGTTGAAGTAGGTGTGTGGTGAGCAGAGGAGTGTGTGGAGTTGTGAAGAAGAGCAGAATGGAGTACAGTGCTGTGTGGAATCGTGAAGAGGAGCAGAACAGAGTACAGTGGTGTGTGGAAGAGAGGCATAGTCCTGAAGAAGGTACTGGGCTCAAGAAGACAGAAGAACAGAGCGGGGGAGAACAGCCCAGGGGAAAAGTCTGCAGCTACAAGTGTGGTACAAGCAGCACATAGCTGCTACTCAGAGGGCCCCTGGGCTGGGACCCGGAGGAGTGGGCGGGCTCGGGTCCCTACCCCCCTCCCTGGGAAGACGGGGTAACTGGCGACGCCCTGGCCCACTACAAGAGGCAGAAATGCGATACCCACTAGGGAGAAGCTGGCCGTTTGCCACAATGTTTATGGTAAACTCCAAGCAAGCATGAGGAGAAACATGGAAGAAAGCACAAAGGTGTTTGTTCAAAAATTTAACAAGTGGACTATGAAGGCCAGCACCACTGGCTGCCCAGAGGCTCACATCTTGATAGCATATCAGAGGTGGGGATAGGCAGTGACTGGCCTCTGATGTGAAGACAAGTAGCTTACCTTTGATAATAGAGAAGGAGTCATCAGTGGAGAGACGCAAAGAGACGGGTGACATGGTCAAAACAATAGGCTAGGAAAATGATCTTTGGAACAGCATTCTGAATGAATACGGAGGGGCAAAACTGCATTTGTTGAGGCCAGAAAAGAGGATGTTGCAGTAAATGAGACATGACATAATGGCAGACTGGATGAAAGTTAGAATTAAATTCGAGTTAAAAGAATTAAAAAGTGTAATTTGCTTTAATTTCATTGAAGGGGGATTTTGACAGGTTGAAATATTCTCTGACTGTTACTTTTCTTCAATATGAGTACAGTTAATGCAGCTTCTCTAGCAGGTCTGTGAAGTTTCTCAATGTATACAGTACCTATCTATATATTTTAAATCATTTTAATAACCAATGGACTCAACACAGCAACCAGAAAGTGGTCTCCCATTTAGAAAATAAATGTTGAAGCAAGTAACCTGGCTTCACCTCAGCATATATCTTGCACTGGGAGACCATTAACCAGTCACAGTGTTCAGATGATTGGAAATGATCTCTTAATTGAACTGTTCTTTTTAATGTCAGGACTCTTAAAAGGGCAAAAAGAAAAGCAGCAGTACTCGGTGCTCATTAGAAGGTTCATGGTAGCTATATTATTTCAATTTATGTGTCACTCTGAACAGAGCTTGAAAACTCTGCTCAATTAGGTTTTAAAAACTCAATTTAAAATTAGTATGGATTTATGCTAATAAGAATTGGCTGCACCCTGCACTTTTCCTGATTCCTTTACTGCTCTGCTGTCTGATTTGATAACCTTGCATAACTCACTTCGGAGGGGTCAGAGGAAGTAATGCTATATGCTCTCAGCCAGTATTTTTCTCCTTTTTTGAAAATAATGGTGGACATAGCAAAGAACTACATAACATAAACAGTTGATTAAAAATATGCAAGCATCTTAAACCATTTGGTAACTATTCCAGAACTGCAGACACTTGTATCAGTGTTCTATACATTTTGGGACCATTTCTACATCTTGATAGTTAAAACATTTTATATGCCTTATACTTTGAATGGAAGTAGATAATCATCCTTACCACTACAGATTTTAAACTGCTTTTAAATTGGACAACATATTCTATCCTGCCTAAAATACAAAAATCTGTGGTGTGATGACAATTATTCTCTTCTTCTCCTGAGAGAAGTCAAACTGTGCCTGGGGAGTTTGTATTCTTACTTCTTTTGACCTAAACTCTTAGCCAAAAAGTCAGGGTCTTGAGGGTTGTTCCACCTGGAAGGAGACATTGTGATGGAGTGATGTAATCCTGTTTGTTTACAACACAACAGTACTCCAACAACTTGAGACAGTGCCTTTGCTCACCATTCCAACCCCTTCTCTAATCAGCAATTAGCCCAAAAGCTCGCTCGCTCTCAGCTTTTCTCATGTCCACATTCCCAGTGCTGCTTGAGTTCCCAGGGCTTCCTTGTTGCCTTCTCCAGTGTTTCTCCTACTTCTCTCTCACTCCCCGCCCTGTCACTAAAACCACAGTCAGCAAAGCCCCTCTGCTCACAGAGTTCAAATTCCTGAACAGCCTGACATGTGCCTTTGCTTTAGGTGGTCACATGTCCCTGTGATTTGGTTGGAGGCTGTCAAAGATCTGTCTGGGCTCCTTCTGCTGGCAACTCATCAGATATCTTTGCCATTGAATCCTCAGGAGTTTTAAACCTCCATAGTCTGAACAGAGTCCAGTCACTATCCCTGTCTTGGGGTCTGTAGGCACACCTTTGGAGTGCAGACCCAACCCTCCTAAGAGCTGGGATCACATGGCAAAATAGAGATATGAAAATAAGTGTCCTTCAATTGAAGGGGGTGCATCACTCGCTCGGATCCAGAGCAGGAATGATGGCCACTAGGGAAGCCATGGGAAATTTTAGCTTTTTTAAGAACTTGTTTAGGGCCCGTAAATCGAGTAGGGTCTCAGGCTTCCCTTTGCCTTTAGCCAGGAGCCACCATGTTCAACATCCAATGGTCCGACATAATGGTCATCCAGGCTGGGAGAAAAGAGGCAAAGAGGAAGGAGAATGGTTGGGAAACTGAATCTCGAGTATAGACTGGTGGGTCACCCTTGGATGCACCTTCAAAATTTTTCTTTCCACTTGAGAAATAATGGCTTGGGCCTGGTTTCAAGGCAGATGCCAACAAATTGCCCTAGCAATGCTTGTAGCCTCTATTTCTCTTTCTATACTGTACTGTACTCCCTCTGTACTGGCCCCCAAAGCACTGCTGCTGTGAGGGCCTGAACTGTCTCCTTGATAAGGACAGGGTATAAAGGACCAACGAGCACATTGTCCTTCAAACCACGCAGCCTGGATGCTGTCTGGTCTGCAAACAGAGCAGTGCCATCAAACAGATGGTCCTGGATGGACTGGCGTACTTCCAAATGAGAGACCAGATGACTGGAGCCACAAAGCTTTCCACATTGATGCCGCAGAGGCCATTGCCTGTGCTGCCAAATCTATCACATCTGAAGCTGCCTGCAAGGAGGCCTTGACCACAGTTTTACCCTCCTCCAGGATGGCCTCAAACTCTTTTTTGGAGGACTGTGGGAGGGAGTCAGTAAACTTTGCCAGCGATTGCCATATGTTAAAATGGTATCACCCCAGCCTACTGGTTAGCGCTGTAGGCTTACTGTCGAATACATTTTCTGACCAAATAAGTCCATCTTCTTTGCCTCTTTGTTCTTTGGAGTGGAGCTCATTTGCCCCTGCCTGTTGTGCTCATTAGCCACCGTGACCACCAGAGAGCCTGGGGATGGGTGCATGTATAGGTACCCGAAAACCTTAGTGGGCACATAGTACTTTTTCTCCGCCTGCTTGGATGTGGGGGGCATAGATGCCGGGGTCTGTCACAGAGCCTTAGCCAGCTTCATCTACCTTCATGCACCTGTAGGGCCACCCTGGAAGGGGCTGTGACTCAATCACTTACATCACTGGCACAAGTTCCTCTGGGATTGTACACCAGAGGAGGACTGGGCATGGTGGAGCTCTGCCCTGCCATGACTCCTCCCCTCTCTTTCCAGCCCATGCCCTGCCCCCAAAATGCCTCCCTCTTCCCCCTTATGCCAGAGGTTGGGGTGAGGGGCAAGGTATAGGATTCAGCAGATCCATCTCTACTAGCAGAATTCTATTGCATAGGGAAATTCTCCACTTGCCATCTCTGCCCACTTTAAAGCCACTGTGTCTGAACCAATGTATACCATAAAAATATAAAAAAGCGTTTGAGAGAAAACTATGTTTCCTGAATGCAGAATTATTTAATAGAATCAACTGTGACACAGGCTCTGAAAGGGAGGAGAAAAGCAAGGCACACCTGCTCAATTAGAGTGAGAGATCAGGGTCCTAAAACTTCAAAGTTTTGTTTTGTTTATGGGGGAGCGGGGAGAGTTTGCACAAATCATTTAAGTCAAATTGAGCAAGAAGATCTCAAAGAACTTTTGTTCAACAGAAGATGACTTTACATTTCTCTAAAAGAAGTCAAACATTTAAGATAATTAATTTCCACCGTATTTTGTTCATATTAATTTAGCCATTTGAGCAATAAATTTACTGGACACTCTATTAGTCAATACAATAAATCAGACTGGTTCAACAAGGGAGAATCTGAGTCTACTCATCAGTCAATTAATAGTGGGAATCAAATTTTCTTCTAATGGTCACATGGGATGAATTGGATATACCATGACCACAGGGACAATCAGATAAGGAAATTCACAGGACTGTATTTCTATTAACTACATCTTGATTTGATCTGTCTAATTCACACATGTTTAAACCACACAGAACCTGAGGAATCCCTGTCAAGTTACCACAAACCAGGAAGTATGCAAGAGAGAATGTAAGGTTAGGATAAAGCAATTTTTATGACAGTTTAATAGGAACTACAAAATGGCAGGAGATGGAAGAAGGGAATCATAATCATTATACCCGGCCAATGATTTGACTTTGAGCATGATAATCAGTGGAGAGCTCTGATAATAGGAGAGTATATATAATGTTCCAGTGTTATTTGGAATAAGGCACCTACATAGATAACTGCAAGAACTATAGTGCAGACTAAATAACTGTTAGCTACTGTACATGAGAGGACCTAGTTAAGTGAAGCAGAACTAAATTCAAACCAGTAGCAACACAGCATTGGGTGTAGTTGAAAGGTAAAAATTTCCAGGGGGATATTACCATATTTGTCTGAGAGGCTAGTAAAATGTTGAGGGAGGGGGCCGGGGCAGAGAGAAGAGCTCTGTTCAGGCTTAAATGACAGAGACAGCATCAAAGATTGAATATATAGTGACAAGATGGATTTAAAAAAACCACACACACACACCGTGAAAGACTGGGATTAGCAGGAAAATATTAAATGTAGTATTATGAATACAGACTAATACTGTATTTTCAGTGGCTGATATTATATAGCAGTAGTATAGGAGTCAGTAACATGTGGCAGTGCAAAATAAATGAAAAAAGCTAACAAGTCTTTATGAAAATCTTTAGGGATAGAATCAAGCTTCCCTTGGTGGAATGGTTCTTCAAAATACAGCATTCATCAGCCACTCAACTGAAGAATTCAAAGATAAGGGAAGTGGGTAAGAGCATGGATAATAGAAACAAGAAGTTTAAGGATAACTCTTACATTCCGTGTTTACATATTCTTTTGCTTCCCTTTCAAAAGCATCATTACTTAGGAAAAAAGTGATCAGTAACAAGGAAAGTTAAGCAGACTGAAGGTAGAATGGGAAATTTCGGTGTGCATCTTAAGTTAAGGGCCTGCCTCCTATCGGACAGCAGCGAGCTAGCAAATTAAAAACTATTATGAAGAGAGAGAGCAGGAGAACACCATGAAGGGCCAGGAGAACTGGAAATGAAACTTTCTTCACAAAGTCAGCAGCAGAAGGATAATCTACTGAAAGATGACGTAATATTTAAGAGTGGAATGTATTGCAAGTGCCAGCTAATTTGCAGAATTGGGTCTGAAGGACAGCAGCAACATCCTGAAGCATGTTTCACCAGGCTACCATGTGCCAATATGAGAGAGAACAAAAGGAGGCGTTAAATGCTTTCAAGACAGGAAAAGATTAGTGGAAGTGGAAAACCACATCAAAGAGACTTTTGTCAATTAACTTTCTAGCAAGAGAAAAAGATAAAGTAGCAAGAAGCAAGAAATCTTTAAAACTAATTTTGTGTAACAGCAGTACACTAAGGAATACAGTAAGAATGGATTGGAAGACAGAATCTCACTTTTCCGGCAGAAAAGTAACCTCCGCTAATTAAGATCAGGTTGTGTACCTTGTCGGGTAAAGTAAACAGTTATGGCGGTGCTGCATGTTCTTCCAGGAAAGCCAATCTGAACACTGATGGCCTGAAGAGTACGAATTTGTGAGATGAGAGAAGATGAAGTTACTTTGCCTTAAAACAGCAAAATTTATTTTTTTCAAGCAATTTGCAGAATTCTCAGTACAAAGAATAATAGCAGTCAATATGGTGAGTAAAGACAGATACAAATCATTTTCAGAGGCTGAATGAGGCATCCTGTTGGCTGAATATATTACTATTAATATCTGCATTCAAGTAAAGGAGATAAAAAAACCTATGATGAAATCTATTAAGCAGTAATAGCAACAGGTGGACAGTGTTGGTAAGGTGCAGAAACCTGTTGCTTCTCTGGGTGAGGCGTATTCATATAGCAACCTTTTCAGAGAACACACCACTCCCAAGGATCTCTGCTAACATTTATCATTAGACATTTTTTCATTTTTATTTTTTGACTCAAAATATTCTGTCTTCAACACCTCAGTCTGACAAGTAGCATCTTCATGAGTTAGAAAGTCCTTTCCAAGTTAGATCAAAAAAAATATATATATATATATTCACAAACTTGATGAGTTCTGTCAAACAAAGACTGCAGAGAATCTAGGTTGTGTTTTAGGGGATGAGTATCAGCGGCCAAGGCGATGTGTCTCAACATATTGAATTTTCTTCAGGACACCTATCCATCAAGAAACATATGAAACACCGGGCACAATCACACAGGCTCTCACATCAATAGGAAGCTTATTCTGCTCCACTTTAACCTGCACTCATCAAAAGGTCAGTTTTAAAATAAAATATGAAGCCATGTTGGGAAAGTCATTCTGTGGGAGACAGAAAAACGATTTCAAGTACACATTAGTAGCAAATTCTTCAATCTCAAAACAAAAAAAATTATTTAAACAAAGTAAAATCTGTTAAAAAAGTAATGCTCTCTCAAATTTAAATGCTAAATTATATTGGCAAGGCTATAGAGTCTGTTGAGAAACACAAAAAAGAAACTGATCACTGAAAACTGTCCTAAATACAGCTAAATTAACCACAACCACCTTATTATTTTCTGGAGACAGATTCTGACAAGTATTTGAATACGGCCTATTGTTTGTGGAGCTTCTACTCTTCCCTGACAACTCACTGCTTCCAGTTGCTTCTTGCCTTCTATTTCTGGCACAATTTCTTCCCTCTGTATGGAACACACTCTCTGTACTTCTGAGAAATAAAGGGTATTGTCACAAGTGACACCTTCCACCTGCTCTCCCAGAAGCAGAACTTCTAAAGCTTTCTCTCAGCTCTGGATTCTGGTATGCCAGTGATGTGTTGCTGCCAAATTACTGGCCTACCAAATAAAATTATAATGTTAATTGATCAGCCAGCGGGGTGTGGTCCTATGAAGGAATCTTCCAAGGTGTGCGAAAGTGACACACCATGCACACATGGGTTACAGTCTCCCCTCTAGTTTCACCTAGACCAGCTAGAGATTGATGAGCCTGTGACTGCCTTGGCTAAAAAAGATGCGTCTTTTAACTCATGTAGTAGAGACTCATGTATTAAGGTCCAGAGATCCCATGATCGAGCCCAGCTGCTGACGAGCAGGATCTGTCGTCATTATGTGTACATGTGGCATAGTGGGGAGGACACTAGAAGAGGGAAGGTAGGTCAGATAGGTAAATTCCTTGTGGGAACTAAAGACTGTCTCAAATCACGTACTATGGCAACAACAGTACCAAAAAACTGATAGACAGTAAACAAAGCATTGTTTGTCAAGGTATGTACATTCTGCAAAAAAGAAAACATTCTGTGGCCAGCTGTTTAGAGCCTCACCTGGCCAACTGTGTAGTTAGCCTCTCACTTGATAACTCTGCTGCTGTCTTCCATAATGCTTTCTAATTTCACTTTTTCAAAGACTACTTTCAGGCAATTGCTTTAATTATCTGTTACTCCACAAGGAATGACATTTTCCTCTGGCTGAGAGAAGAGATGTATCACACTGCATTAATGCTGATGAGACTCTCCAAGGGTGAAACCATGGCTGCATTTCCAGGCTTGGCAAGCCAACTGAGGAGGCACTTAGCCAGCACCTAGTGCTGTTGCTGACAGATTGGCTCAATTGTCCGTGTTTTGATGGCAATCTGCACAGGATTACCAGTCACGCGTTAAACTTCTAAACACGTGCAACAATGCTTCTAAATTTGAGATTCATCAAAGCAAATGGTATCACCCAAAACCATGGCAAAACACACTGAACTGCAAAGTTAAGACAAGCCTCCTTGCCCAGTTCACTGACGTGTTAATGCCAAGCTCAGCAATGATGGATGAACTCATTAGAGTTTCAGTTATCTTCCACTGAATCTGGAGCCAAGGCATATGGTTTAACAGATGTTCCAGCAAAGGGCTCTAGTCTCTGTGCCACATAAGCATCCAGTTATATTGGCCATTGATGAGAGACTGATAAATCAAATTGGTCACAACTGTTCCCAACTCAAAAAGCAGCTTGATTCTGGAGAAAAACAAAACCCAGCACCCACAAACCTATTGCTCTGATGTCCTTATTGGATTAATGGAACAATTGCTAGAATATATGTAATATTCAACACACACATCATCTCCCTAGCCATACAAAGTCAGTCTACCTCTATACTGTACTTGCTTAATACTACTCTGAAGTTTTCAATGCACAAGCCTCACATTCTGCACACTAGGGGGAGAGGGAGATGGGAATAAACTTGTAATACTATTTTGATCAATTAAACTTTCATTTTTACATTTCTCTCTTTAAAAAAATAAATCAGTGTTAAGCATGTCCTCTGAATTAATAACTGTCTTTGCTCTGCCTATTTTCTTGGATACTTAACAGTTACCAGTGTCCAGAGACCAGGCATAATGCACAGCTAAGCGCTCGGTTTTGCTTGCTATTTATTAGCATAGCTCCACTGGCGTGCATGATTCTTTACAGCCCAAAAATAAATCAATACCAATACAAAAAGAAAGGTCTCTGCCTAAAGAAGCTTCCAAATTAACGTAACAAAAACAACAATTCAAGATGAACAGAGACGTGAGGCAAAGGGAACATTGAACAATGAGAAGGAAATATTCTATCTGGGAGGAACTCACTTTTAAAAGAAAGTTCATTCATAAACTTCCGTTACTTGGAGGAAAAAAACAAACCACACAGGCACCAGAGCAGAAGTGGGTAGTATCAAAGTGGACAGCTGGCCATACTTTTATGATTTTCCCTGGTTAAAATGTTATGAAACATAAAATATAAACACAGATGTACACACCTCTGGACTACTTGAACAAATGGTCTGCAACATGTACTGGTTTTAACTTTAAAAAAAATAAAAGGCAGACATCAAAAAGAAGCCAGCATCTTAGCGTGCACAGCTACTAACATTACATCAGGAGAAGGCCTACGGTATGTAAATGTTTGGAAATTAACTCAGCAAGAAAATAAGAACCAGCCTGAACATTAGTGCTAGTTAGTTCCTTGAACGTTTCTGCCTCCAGGTGGGTATTACGTTACCATGTCAGTTTTGCATAATCACGGCTCAGAGCCCAGAACCTCTAGTGGCTACAGTGGCCCCAGGTGCCACTGAATCCAGATGAGTATCTGGGAAACCTGAGAGGCCCTACAGTGGAAACTTTGTGGGAGAGGGGAAAATGTCTATTATTTTTACCTATAGAAATGCAACAGCATCTTAAGGGAGATGGGGGAAAAGGCAGACAGAAAAGACACCTCAAGAATTCAGGGAGATGTGAGAAAGCTTGATATAAGCATCCATATGCTTAAAAAAAAAAGTCCAAGCCTTTGATGTTCTCCTACTATATTTGCTAATAATTATGGGCCAGCTAAAGTACTTATTTCTGTAAATAAAAAGAATAGCCATGGCATTGTAATAATTGTGTGTTACACACTCGTCATAGAGGAGGTGCAATTTTGAGAGCTCTTTCCCTCTCTCATCTCCTGCACTTAACATTCAGTATTGCCACAACCTGTCAGTCACTTCTTACTCAACCAGTTAAGGCTCTTTATCCAGTCAGATATGTCTTCTTTATATTAATGCAGCTGCAACTTTTAAAGGACTTTTGTTTTCATTACTGTTTATCTTTCAATGCCAAAATCCTGTTTGTCCCAACCTCAGACCAATGGGGCTGTGAAATTGAAAAAAAGAAAACAAGTGCTATCTGATTTAAGAGTATGTGAGATCCAACAAAGGGTCCAGATCAAGGTCAGTCCTTCCTCATGATTTGTCTAATTTTACTGAAGGAGATGGGGAAGGGTGAAGGGGGGGGAGACGGGACTATTGTTTCTTTTTAAAGTTCTTTCTTTATTTAATCCTTCACTTAGAAATCCCCCAAAGAACTGGAAGAGAAAGAGATGGCCAGTACTTTCTTTAAATAGCCCCATGGCTGCAAAACTATTACTCTCTAGCTTCAGTGTAACCAAATAGGATTTTGTGTCAGAGCACTTCTGGAATGAACAGCCCCCATCTCCCCAAATGTCATTTCAAATCATTACATCTCATATAGAATGCCTTATTTGAAGTTTTCCAAAGGGAAGATCTTTTCACATTCAACTATTATGACAAAAAAGGTTCTCTTTTTCTTTAACAGAGCATGCTGCTGAAGCACCTCTCTTCACACCCTCGCTGGCCTTGCTGCTATGAGAGAAGATGCATTCCTGGAATGCTTCTGCTGCAGGCACTCAAAAACAATTTTTTAGGCATTTGATTTGGTCTGTTGGTGGTTTCCTTCTTACTAATGAGACTTTAGAGTCTGAGTTTGCTAGTTTGGACAAAGGGCATATGTGGACCTTTTCCAAATCACACACTTGTATACCCCCATGTGGTCCATATCCCATCTTTGCATCAGCTTCAAGGAAAATGGGTCAATTTGATGTTTGCTCAAAACCGTGCACATCAGGGCTGATAACCTGCAATGTTCTCCAAACACTGATGAAAGCATTCAGACAGGTGAAGTTAATAATTTGCATGGCAGTGTTGGAAAAACTGAATAAAGACTTGAATGATGAGAAAGGAACATATGGGGCAAGGAGGAAATGGTTACAGAGCCAGCAGAATTTAAAGGGTGAGAGAGACAGAGGGGTGCAAAATACAAGTAAAGATCTGTATTTGAAGAATTCGAGTGATTGCTATCAAATAGCCATTTTTATAGCAAGGTCACAAGGCACTTTATAAACATTAGCAAAGGAAGTTATTTGAAGGGCAAAAGACCCTTCCAGTCCCAAGATCTCATCCAACAAAGGAAAGGATATTCTGAGCATTTTACAAGATAAGAAAATATCTACTTCTGTGATCTATCCAGTAAAGCCTATGAAATCTGTGAAAGGCGAAAACAATGTTTTCTGAGCAGCTTTGGCTGCTAACTGGCCTGCTTGCATTGAAAAGAAAAGTTATAAAGGATAATCGGTCAAATCTTACTTGGAGGACAGAGTAGTACAGAAAAATTCCAGTTGGCTCTGACTGTCAGGCCTTGTTGATCAATTATCTGTGTTGAAAGTGGCACTTTATATTGTTTCTTGTATACTCATTGTTATAACCTTATCTGTGATACAATAATCCAGGTTTCTTTAATTTAACTTTGTGTGTTTTATTCGCTCAGTTTGGCAGTGATCAGAAATTGAACTGCTTCTTCTCAATGAGTACATTTTGTATTTGTACAATTTAAATAATGGTTTCTACTTAGCGGAAAGACTTGCAGAACAAATAGTTCCTGGTGATATGGTATCTGTTTACTACACTGACCTCACTAATGTGAAATGCAATGCAACTGCTGTTGGTTCTGTGTTCATTTTTCATACTGTAACACACTGTGGTATCTGTTGGTGGAATATTTGATGAGTCCTATTTATCTAGAAGTGAGAGGCTCGCTCACATTCTACCCAAAATAAAGATTTCCTCCGTCTTTATTTTGCATCTCATGACTATATGTACACCTAAAGATGGTCATCTCCTTCCTCAATTGGGTTAGAAGTCAGACCCTGATTGTGAAGAATTGATTGTTTCATTTTGACAGTGTCTGACTTACTGCAAAGTATACAACTATACCTGTGGTATTTTCTAGATTTTAAACCTGCATTTTGGAAATTCAGGTTCTTTTAAATATCAAAAGGTTCTGCCTGAATGAGCAATTTTCAATTTTTCAAAATAATTAAGGATTGTGCATACAGCAAGCCCTGCATACTAGATACCACGTACACAGACCAAAGTAATGGAGTCTGTTTTGATTAGTTCTGCAACTTTCATCTACATCAAGCAATGAGAAACCATTCATGAAAAGGCTGTCTATGCGCCTCTGATCTTTCCTAATAAATTGCTTTTTCTAAGCTATGAGTAGAAAAATTTTCAGTAGAGTGAGAGGCAAACAATATTCTGATTTTAGATATTGTTTACTTTAGAACACACACTTGTATAGTTTATACATTAGAAAAGTTTAAATATTTCTCCTGTTCACCCCCCCCACACACACACACACTCTCTCCTCTTCCTCCTTGAGGGACTAATTGTAATTTCTCTCTATCATTGGATCATCCATCATAGTTATGACAGCTCTCTCTGTTAAGCCTGTGCTAAATATAACACATTTGTTTTACTCAATACTAAACTTTTTCTTTCAAACCATAGGTATTTACTGCTTATATGTTTTGATAAAGAAACGCTTAAATGTAGCGAATACAGTGATAGTTGGCTTACATACAAACCATTTGTCTAGTGCACATTTTTAAATTTTTTTAACCAAAGTTTTAAAAATCTGGATTTATTAGCATAGAATAATAGAAATATAGGGCAAGAAAGGACTTCATGTGAACATCTAGTTCTAGTCCTGCACTGAGGCAGGACCAAGTATACCTAAGACCATCACTGACAGATGTTTGTCCAAACTGCTCTTAAAAACCTCCCATGACAGGTATTCTCCAATGGGAAACTATTCCAGAGCTTAACTAACCTTATAGTTACAAAAGTCTTTCCTCATGTCTTATTTAAATCATCCTCACTTGTCCTACCTTTAGTGGAAACGGAGAACAAATGGCCATCCTCTTTAGAACAGCCTTTAACATATTTTAAGAATGTTATCAGGTTCCCTCCGTCCCTCTCAGTCCTCTTTTCTCAAGATTAAACATGACCAGTTTTAACCTTTCCTCATAGGTCAGGGTTTCCAAACCTGTTGTTATTTTTGTTGTTCTCTGGACTCTCCCCCATTTGGCCATATCTTTCTTAAAGTGTGTCATCCTAAATGGGGCACAATACTCCAGCTGCGGCCTCACCAATGCTGAGCAGAACAATTACCTTCTATGTCTTACATACAGTACTCCTGCTAATTCAACCCTGAGTGATATTTGCTTTTTTTCCTCAACTGCATCATATTGTTGGCTC
The DNA here is from genome assembly GCA_007922155.1 of Mesoclemmys tuberculata. Lineage (NCBI taxonomy): Eukaryota > Metazoa > Chordata > Testudines > Chelidae > Mesoclemmys > Mesoclemmys tuberculata. Next base: position 41,058,652 of record ML675604.1, on the reverse strand, counting down.
ATTCCATTTGTGATCCACTCTAAACCCCAGATCCTTTTCAGCTATACCACCACCAAGCCAGCTATTCCCCAATTTGTATTGTTCCATTTGATATTTTCCTTCCTATGTGAAGTACTTTGCACTTGTCTTTATTGAATTTCATCTTGTGATGGTGACCCACTGATAGCTACCGAGTATATTCCTTCTAGACCACATTTCTCTCGTTTGCTATCCAGTAGGTCAATAATCCTGTCAAAGAAGGAAATTAGGTTGGTTTAGCATGATTTGTTCTTGTCAAATCCATGCTGGCTATTCCTTGTCACCCAATTATCCTCAAGGTGCTTAAAATATAGATAGTTTGATAATTTATTCCAGTATCTTTCCAATCTGATTAATTTGACTACACAGAACTAATCACAAATTTGATTATTATGAAAGATTCTACATGCACAAGATTTTTTAAAAAAAAATTTAATTAAAATATTTCATTTTCAACAATAAGTTTGTCCTCTACTCAAACAGACTTGGATGAGTTAGCTTTACCTGCAGCCATAACTTGTTATTCACTGCATCCCTCCCTGTAGCAATGCATTGAAATGTAGCATTCTGGCCCGCATTGACCTCTACATCCCCCAGCCTCAAGAAATGTGGAGATTTATCTGTGGAGGTGGAAAAATAAAATTACAAACAGTGCTCACTAATAAAAAAACCACTACATTACTTTCTCCCAAAAGATATATATTATGACAACCTTTGGATAAAACTAACCTCATATGAAAGAAAATGACTTTTGTTTCATCTTAGTTCAAGAAGAAAAAGCATTTTTTGATTTTTCCTCCTCTCCTCTAGTGACTCTACTACTGCATGCTGTACATGAGTTATAATAAAGTAATTTACAAATCAAAGAAAGAAGATTAAATGAAGAAATGTAAGGGGGAAAAAATCACAAAAATTCCTCTAATGAATTTCCATAGTATTCCACCTGACATACTGTAATCCCCGATAACACGTAAAACCAGTTTTATTGGGAAGTAAGATTTAATTAGTTGTATCATGGTATTAAGAGCCAATGCAATATAATTTTTGGCTCTTTCCTCTTCAGCAGATAAATGTCTTCTGGCCACTAAATATGGGAACATTTCAATGGATGATAAACACATTTTATACATCTTCACAGACTTAAGAAAAACTCTGTGGCAAAACCACCTGATTGAAATATTGAGCCTAAGAAAGCTGATGGCCACAGTTGAACGATACACGTTATACAGATCTCACACGTTTTCACCTACATTACTGGTTAAACTGAAGCTCATTCATGCTTCCTTTAAAAAAAGCAATTTGAGAAGAGAATGAGATAAGCATCATCAACCAGACACAGCTTATTTGAAAACTGTATCATGTTGATAATCTGCTGTCAAGGCTATATTGGACTACCTTTTTCTTTTACCACTTGTTTACTCAGCAAAGTTCTGCTTAGATGCAACATCTTTTTTTAAGCCAGACTATAGCTGGACAGGCTAAAGTATAAAAAGGCAAGAGAGTCAATAGCTCCTTAGGCTGAGTAGGTCTGAAAGCCAAGGGTGCAATGCTCTTAGCCTTAGCAGTTTTTAGATGAGGAAGGAGGATAAAGGGGATTTGAGTTTGAAATCACATCTTCATTATTTGGCATCTCCTAATGAGTACTGGCTTCGGGAACCCAGAATATCCTTGGAGAAAGGAGTGAAACTATCAGCCTCAGGGATGCTACAACAAAGTTGCTCTTTTGACGGGCGTTGCAGGGCTATTGTGGTACAGCAGGGGCAGGTAGAGTAGAATGGGTCCACAGAATTGACAAGAAAAGTAGCAACAAATGAGCAAATTGTGTGGACATGATTATTTCTCACATGCCCTGATCCAATGCTTCCTGAGATATTACACCTCTGGCGTAAAGTGTTTTCCAGGATTAGGTGAGCCAGGGTGAAACCTACATTTAAAGGCATGCAGTCTGTCCCTATACATAATAGCCTACAATAACTGGAAGACAGAAAAAGATTTATTGTTTTTAAATCTATAGTTCTCACTCAGGTTTCATAGCCTCATTAAGCTGTCTGACAGCCCTCTGATTTAAATATGCAAACCAGTTTAAAATTAGTATATATATATTTTTAATGTAAGAAATTTCAATTTATTGTCTACACCTACTACTAAAAAGGCAGTCACTGAAGAGCTACACTTCTATTTTCATGTAATCCTTTATTTCCGCTCGACAAAAATATTTTTACCTAGTGAAATCATTACTGTGCCACCCCAATGGTCTTCCCTGTAAACTGTAATAGAAATTGTACAGAAAGAACAAAGGACATCAATGATCAAGCGATGAAAACTCAGCTGTCTGAGTCAATATCAAGTACATCCTGAAAAGACAGAGAAAAACGCAGCTCTTAATCACTACTTACCACAAGGATAACTCAGAACCTGGATGTCATCAATGGCAATGTAGCCATTTCTCCCATCTGAGACTTCAGCTTCAAATATTACCTGTCAAAATGAAAGAAGAAAAAGTTTACTACACTCATTTCTACAAAATTCACAGTGGAAAGAACAGATATATAACACATTGCTTTTTCATTTAAGATGAACTTTCCACCAGGTTTCACGATTGAATGGAATATTTATTACTTAATGTACTATAGTTCCATACCATTTGTATATTTGACTTCCTCTGGATTTGCTACTTATGGATAAACCATAGAAACATGTTCCTTACCTGTCAATGTTATTTTGTTTCCATTGGACTAAATTTTATTTTCAGCACTATTAAACTCTGAAAATACCAGTTGCAGGTGGGCCAGACATCTTACACGAAAGTACAAACCTAATTACCAGGAATTTAGATTCCAATTGAGGTAATACTCCCCATATATTCCTGAACTCCCCCTGCAGTACAATTCCACAAAAGAAATTTTTTCTTGTGCTGTTGCAAGTGGCATTTCCCCAGTGGCTTTGAAAGGAGTGGGTGCAGCATGATATTATCATTGTCAGTTTCATTCTTCACTCCTGTTAGGCAACTGGAAAGTGTGAATTTGGGGAGCAATAGAGGGACCAGCTTCACATCTGCTCCTACTTCTTCTCCCACCCAACACAAAGAATTCCTGGGCTGCTGCTGTACACAGAGCTTTCTCCAGAGCCTTGCAAAACCAGATTTTGTGAAACTGACCAGAGTGTAATTAATATGTCTATTGCTGCCTCACCATGGAAACGCATGTCATAGGCAGATGACACAGAGCCAGAGGGGGTGAGGGGAGGAAGGTTGCAAACACTTTGGAGGATAGAGATAAAATTCAAAGGAATCTTGATAAATTGGAGCACTGGGCTATAGACAACAAAATGAAATTCAACAAACAAAGTGCCACCTTTAGGAAAGAAAAACCAAATGCACAAATACAGAATGGGGGATAATTGATCTGGCAGCAGCACTGCTGAGAAGGATTCGGGAGTTGTGATAGATCACAGTCTCAACATGAGTTAACAGTGCTATGCTGCTGCAAAAATGTTAGATTGCATTAACAGAAGCAGAGCATGCAAGTCATGACAGGTGATAGTACCGTTCTACTTGGCACTGGTTAGGCCTCAGCTGGAGTACCACGTCCAATTTTGGTCACTGATGTGTAGAAAGGATGTAGAGAAACTGGAAAGGATCCAGAGGCAAGTGACAAAGATGATCAAAGGGATGGAATGCAAGTCATATGAGCAAAGGCTGAAGGAACTGGGTGTGTTTAGTTTGGAAAAGAGATTTGGGGGGGACATGAATGTGGTCTTCAACTACTTGAAAGGCTGCCATAAAAAAGGTGGAGAAAAGATTTTCACTCTTGCAAGAGGGCAAGACAAGAAGCAGTGGGTTCAAACTACAGTATAGCAGATTTAGATTAAATCTCAGGAAAAACTTCTTAACTGTAAGAACAGTAGAACAACGGAACAGACTGCCTCGGGAGGTTGTGGAAGCTCCTTTGCCTGAGGTTTTCACAAGGAGACTGGATAGCCATCTGCCTTGGATGATTTAGATGCAACAAATCCTGAATCCTGGCAGGAGGTTAGACCAGATGACCCTTGTGGTTCCTTTCAACCCTATGGTTCTATGGAACCCCAAGTTGGAGGTTATATGGCAGCAAGCCCTGTAACACCCGCACTGGAACCAACTAAGTGTCTGGTATAGAAGAGCATGGTTGATGGCCAAGTAGCACCCTGCCCCTGTGCTAAAGTTTAATGAAAGTTGTGGCCTGCTGCTTAATTCCATGCATATATCTGTCCTCATTTCACTGATGCATCCGCATCAATACCAAAATCTTTCAGCCCTGACAGAAGGAAAATGCTTTTAAAAAATCCCACCAATATGACTTTAATAAATGTATAAAGGGTGAGAATGCTGTTTTACGCAGGGTTACTGAAGGCAAGCTAAGTCAACGAGTCAGGGTTTGAATTTAGTTCTGATTGCGGCACAGGTGGTAGCCATTCTCTTTTACATTTGGCAACAAGTTCCACAGCCTTGGTCCCATTCCCATGGAAGATCAGTCTCTTATGGAGATGACTCTTCCTCTGTATCTCTATAGCTACTTTCCTCCAGTGGCACAAACCCATCACATGAGGTCATTATGGTGGAAGGACAGGCAATTTGTCAGGAGCAAAGGAAGGATAATGAAAGGAGTAGTGTTGCCAGGCTTTGCTCTGCCCTCCTTAGGTAGAGTGATAGTTGCTGTAATATGGGACCTTTGAAGGATCAGGAAGATCTAAGTAAAATCTGTGATGGTGGCAGACCAGAGGCCAATTCATGGCTCTGATAAATACAGAGCTGGAATCAGTCTAGCTCATCTCTGTGTTAGTGTTGTTAAAATAGGTATTAAGAGTTATAAGAATGTGTTTAGACTTTATTGAATGCTTGTGAGTTGCTGCCTGCATTAATGTCACTTATAACCTCTGTATTACATATTGTAAGGCAATATGTGAGCGGTTGTATTGTAAGCCTCTGTGACTGTGTAAATAACCAGGCAGGAGAGAGTCACTAATTAATGTGAAGCTCTGATCTTCAACAGAAGGTGTGAGGGCCTTCCCAACAGGAAAGGCCCATCCACACCAGATGGACTATCGTGGATCAACAGACATTAGTTGTACTGCTTTCTCCTCAACCCGCCTTCATATAGATGAGACATGCAAGTGGATTCCACCCATCATGTGAGCTTGCAACGCAAAGCATACGTCAGGAGGGGTATAAAAACCCCCTAACAAGAAGGAATGAATTATCTTTATGCTGCTTGGACTCTGGTGGACAAGTGTTTTCTAGGCATAAGCAAGAGAACCCCCGCTGTTTAGCCTGGGTTAGCCCTAAAGGACTTGGAGAGCTTACTCATTATAGAAGCTTGTACTACCTTTTGAAACTGAAGATTGTAACTCATTTGTGTACTTATGTTTCCTTGCTTTAACCTTGTAAATAACTTATTTCCTTTTCCTATTTAAAAATCTTCATATAATTTATTATAAAAGATTAGCTACAAGCCTTGTCTTGGGTATGAGATCTAAGGTGAAAGTGACCTCAGGAAAGTGACTGCTCCTGTGAGACTGGAAGTAACCTGAAAGTTGCTGTCATTCTTTGTGTAAGGGCCCAACTATCACAAAGATATGTTTATCAAGGTGGCGAGACAGACTGGAATTTCCCAGGGGATGGACTGTGACTCCATGTTTTCTGTTATAGAGTCTTAAGAGTTTACACTTTATAATTGATTGGTAAAATCTAAGTATAGAACTCACAACCAATTCAGGGCAGACTGATGGCAGGGCCCAAACCCTAAAGTTGGTAATAACACTCTGCACCCCCATCAAAAAATGGAAGGTGGAAGACACAAAAAGTACACAGGAAAGATTAAAATTAAGAGAAGAAAACATAGGCGGAAACAAGAAAAGGCTGCAAAATAAAGATAGCAGGGAAAGACAAATGTAGAAATGTAGAGGGATGGGAGGATAAAGTGAAAGGAAAAGAAAAATAAATTAATTTACTTAGACCTGGACTACACTAGACAGTTTTGTCAACAAAAGTCAGCTTTTGTTGGCATAGCTAGGGCAACGCAGTGTCAATGTAGACACTGTGTCCCCTTACAGAAGTGGAGGGGCAGTCATTCTTGTCAGTTTCACTGCTCCACTGGAATGGAGATAGAAGCCCTGGCTGCTGCAAGCCTGGGGTGACTGGAGCCTGGCTCCTGGCTGCAAGCCGCGACACGGGTGGCTGGGACCAGAGAGACGAGAAGTCCCCACACAGGTAGGACCAGGAATTGGGGGGGCAGCCCACAGGGAACCTGGGCTCTCAGCTCCCCACGTTGCCGCTTCGGTCAGTGGAAATTTTCCCGGTGAGGACACACTCTACCGACCCAAGGAGAGCAGCGTACACATCAGCCACCGCTGAAATTATAATTTTTTTCGTGTAGACAAGGCCTTACAGAGAAGGAGGAAATATTTTTCCAATCTCAGAATATGAAGGCTACATTTCACACAAACCAACAATTAAAGCTGTCACATGCTATTTATTTGCACCCAGCAGGCGATAGGGAGTGTCCCTAACCTCTGACTGCCAGAAGCTGGGATGGACGACAGGGGATGGATCACTTGAGGATTTCCTGTTCCATTCATTTCCACTGAAGCATCTGAAATTGGCCACTATCAGAAGCTGGAGCCTGGGAAGGACAAAGCTCCCCTCCCAAGCAGGGCAGCTCAGCACTGGCAGAAACCAGGGGAGGGAGGGTGAAGGGAAATGGCATGTGACTCCACGTGACATCCCGCCCACACCTCACCTCTGTTGAGGGGACGGGGGCCAATACCTCCCTGGCACCCCCCCCAAACTACGGCCATGCTGGGATGTGAAATATTCTTATTTCTAGGACCTTATATGGTAAAAGTGCATCAAAGTTTCTCTGAACTCCAGGGTTCTTGCAATGTTTTCATTTTGTAACATTAAACATGTCTGACTAATACTGGAAAGGGAAGAGAGAAATTATTCATATTCAAGAAAGAGAAAGTTGGAAATTCAAAATGCCAAAAAGCAATTTCAGGTAGCTTATGTAGTATCTCTGTCCCCCCACCCCCAGCCTTTAAAAAGTCAAGTTTGAGAGCTCCCTGGATCCAAGCAATTTTATCAAGACTTTGAGAAGTTTTAGGCTAATATGATCATGAAGTCCAATATACTAACATTTGCTCATGCTCTTTTTTAGGTGATAATACTGTTAAAATCCTACCATTCAGAAATGGGTGAGACCTACCATATCACCGAGTCCGCTGCCACGCAAAGATAGAACAGGACTACCACTGAGTTACGTTTGTAATGGAAAACTCTTTAGTAACCTCTGCAACCAGAAAACTTAACATTGTTGGCTGTGCAATATTAATTCTGCGCCCTTGTACATATGCATTATGTCAAGCTTATTACATGATCCCATGCTATATTTTGCACAGAACTGTCTCATTCACTGCACAGGATAGGCTGTGCTTTGGGGACAATCGGTTGTGTACAGAAAGAGGCCATTTGTGGCAGGAGATGGAAAATGTATAGTGAATTAGGAAGGGAACTGCAGGAAAAGTACAGTCCCACAGTTATGGCAGTTGAATACTGCACTGGAGAATTGGAGTCTCTCTCTGAGTCTGCCACAGAATCCCATGTAATGCTAGGCAAGTCACTTAAACCAAACTATCCACAGGTGGCCAATAATTGTGCTCCTTAATAACTAGATGCCTGACTTGAGACTCAAAGGCTGAGCAAGCACTCACAGTTGCCACTGAAGTCACTGGGTGCTCTACTTTGAACATAGGAATGAAGTGCTGTACAAGGCTAAGTACTCTGAAAACTCAGATTCTAGCTGTCTCAAATTATGACCTTAATCTCCTTGTGCCTCAGTTCCCTATACGTAAATAGGGTAATACCATCCCTGATCTCCCAAGGGTGTTGTGAAAATAAAACAATCATTTTTTCTGAAGCCACAATGATGAGGTCAGAAAAGCCCATAAGGAAGTTAATAGTTCTCTCTTTAGAGCAGGGTTTGAATACTATGCAGTAAATAAGGCCTGGGGCCACACATGGAACAATAACGAGAAAATAAAGTATTGAATAGCGGCTCATTAAGAGCAGTGCCATGCATTCTGTGCTCTATGGAAGAGATAGTATAGCCTTGCCTGATTTTTTTACTGCTTGACTTCTGTAATCTTAACATTCTTTTAACATAGCTTTTCATGTGTAATATAAAGCTAGCTGCATGCAATCATGGGTGTTTGTTTGCATGATGAGCTAATCACTGCATACACTGGAGCTTAAGTTTGGCTGAATACTCCTCAGTCTCTACCTTTCTGTAATTTTAAATACTTTTTAAAAAAAAATTTAAAACAAACATGCAAAGATGCAGTTTCCAAGGTTCCTCTCTTGTATCTTCAGAGCATGGTTCAGAAGGAGTCTGGAATAGCACAGGACAGTGGAGACTGAAGAAAGTTATTCACCGGTTTTAGAAAAAAAAAAAAAAAAAAGTTCTGCGATGAGACATAGGCCCCATACTGGCAACAAGAAGTTAATGACAGCCTGTGGCCTCAACTGGCCCCCTCCCACTATACCTACAGCAAGAGCCAGGCAGGAGGAAGGGAGTTAAAAGGAGGCAATCTAGCCCAGGAAGGAGTGCTGAGCGCAGCTTCTGCTCACAGGAGAGAAGTTTGGTTGCAACTCAGATGCTGAAGCTAGCTTGCCTGCCAGCTGGATGGATCCTGCTAGAATGGATGCCCACACCCCAAAGGATTAGCTGAAGCAAGGACTGTTTGAAGACAAACCCTGAATAGAAGGGTGGGGTCTGACTTTGAAGATTCATTCAACAATCCTGTTTTGCACTGTAGTTTTCTATTCCTGCTTTCTTTTGGACCAAAGGCCTGGGAAGGAGGAGAACTGAAGTGTGCCTTGGCCTGAGAGCCACCCAGCACACTGTTTCTCAGAAGAAACAGCAATCTACCAGAAAACCGCAGCTAAGCCAGTCATGCCCTGATGGGCCACAAGGGGGCACCACAGAGGCAATGTGGTCACATATTCAAATACAGTTCTAGAGATCTGTTGTCCAAACTCCCTTCCTGTTGGGCTGGTGTGATATACCCATGTTAAATGTTAAATAATCATGAGTCAGATACCACCAGATCATCTCATTTACATAACAAGGATACATACATTAATTAGAAAAAAGTCAGTGGAAAAGTAAGAGGGGGGAGGATGTTTCCCTGTCCTTTTTTCATTACTGATGTTAGTCACTAATACAGCTTAAAATTTGTATATTTCCTTTCCAGGTAATGCCTTACTTTCTGCATCACACTTTCCCCAAAACCCCATATTGGCTCAGCAGGACTTAGAATCATAAAAGATTAAAGTTGGAAGGGACCTCAGAAGGTCATCTAGTCCAACTCTCTGCTCAAAGCAGGACTAATCTCAGCTAAATCATCCCAGCCAGGGATTTGTCAAACCAGATCTCAAAAACCTCTAAGGATGGAGATTCCACCACCTCCCTAGGTAACCCATTCCAGTGCTTCACCACTCTCCCAGTAAAAAAGTTCTTCCTAATATCCAACCTAGACCTCCCTCACTTCAACTTGAGACCCTTGCTCCTTGTTCTGTCATTTGCCACTGCACAGAACAGCCTAGCTCCATCCCCCCTGGAACCCTCTCTCAGGTAGTTAAAGGCTGCCATCAAATCCCCCCTCATTCTTTTCTGCTGCAGACTAAAAACAGGCCTAGTTCCCTCAGCCTCTCTTCATAAGTCTTGTGCTCCAGCCCCCTAATCATTTTTCTTGCCCTCCGCTGGACTCTCTCCAACTTGTGCACATCTTTTGTGTTTGGGGGTGGAGGGGCAAAACTGGACACAATACTCCAAATGTGGCCTCACCAATGCCGAATAGAGGAAAATAATCTTCTTCAACAGCTTCTCCTCTTTCAATAATGAATTAATTTAAAAGATATAGGATTTATTTGCTGTCTCATGATTTAGTTATCACTAACAGTAAAATCGTTCTGAAAAGCGGCCAGAGAAATGCTATTGAGCATGATGGTTAGGACAACAAAATAAAACTTACCATACTCACTCCCACAAAACTTTCCTTGGGCTTTTGTCACTTAGGCTTTGTCTGACTAGAAGTTTTTTGCAAGGGCAAAACCAGGAGGTGGGTGGGCATAAGCCCGCCCACCACTCAAGGTCCCTCCCCCAGCCTAAAGGGAAGAATCACTGAGCCAGGGATTGAATGAGTCTTCTAAGGGCCTAGCATAGACAAACAAAGTGGGTGAGGTAATATCTTTTTTTTGGACCAACTTCTGTTGGTGAGACACAAACTTTCAAGCTTACACAGGGTTCTTCTTCAGGTCTGGGAAACATGCTCAGTGTCTCAGCTAAGTACAAGGTTGAACAGATTGTCTAGCATAAGTAGTTAACATATTTCAAAGGATCACTCAAGGTGAAGTGGCCTGTTAACATCTCTCCAATCAGGATTGGGGGAGGAGAAGGAAAGGTGGGGAAGGCACCTAGGGAAGAGGGGCATTGTTAGTGGGTTACAGATTGTTACAATAAGCCATAAATCCAGTGTCTATTCAGTCCATGATTTTTAGCGTCTTGCAAAGTTATAAATTTAAGCTCCCAGGTTCCTCTTTTGCAAGTGTTGTGCAGGTTTCTTTTGATGATGAAGACTGATATGTCAGGTATTGAGTGCTCACAGGAGATAGGATGTTTTTGTCATTTATCATTTTTCCCTGTGAGTTCATTCAAGAATGTAGTGAATGTGTGGTTTTATCCATATAGTTATTGGGATGTGTAGAACACATAGATCTTGAAAGGTGTGTTGTGGGGAGGTTGATCATTGTGGCAGTGGAGATATGTCAGCAGGTTTTGCGTTTGTTGTTCCAGCAGCGTCTGTCCCAAGTTGAGTGGGTGTGTCCTGGTCTGTGTGGGGCTTGCTTCTAATGATGAGGTTGGAGAGATTGAGAGATTGTTTGAAGGCCAGAAGAGAGGGTTCAGAAAAGATTTCTTTCAGGGTGGGGTCCCCATTGAGTATGGGTTGTAGCTGTTTGATGATATCTCATATGGTTCCATAGGGACAACTAGGCAGTAGGTGACAGTGTGTGGTTGGAGGGAGTTTTATTTCTGTATGAAAGCAGGTTACCTCTGGATATCTTGGTGTCCCATTCCTGCAGAACACTTTCAAAAGACACGACTGGGAGCTTAAATTCATAACTTTACTAAACACTAAAAATATGGGATTGAATAAGGACACTGGATTTATGGCACATTATGACAATCTATAACCCACTAACAACCTCCCCCCTCCACCCCAGCCATCTTCCTTCCCTGCCTATTACTGGAGGGATGTTAACAGGCCACTTCTCCTTGAATGGTCCCTTGAAATGTGTGTTAACAACTTATGCTAAACCATCTGTTCCACCTTGTATTTAGCTGTGACACTTTAAGTAGCTTTCCCAGACCTGAAAAGGAGCTCTGTGCAAAGTGCAAGGTGTAGGGTAGCACCTTTACTCAATTTAGCTGTCTTGAGTTTAGCGTAGGACCCTTCAAAATCAAGCTAACAGTGTTATTCTGCAGTTCTAGACTGGTGACAGCTATTTTGTATATAAAAAACCTGCCCCAAATTAGAAGTCTGATATTTCATTACCTTGAAGAGCTGTAAAATGGAATTTACTATAGAACCCTTGAAAGAGGAGATATCAAGCTTTCTGAGACTAGCACTTTAATATGAACTCTCATCTCTGACCTCATACTTCCCTATAGGAAAAATATTCACGTCACATCATTCCCCTGTAAACAAATAGTCACTAGTCATGAACTGCTAAGCTCAGAATTAAGACTTTACACATCAGCGTGATGGTGAGTAATGCGATATGTGTATTGTGTTACTATATATGTTGTAGGTGCATGGAAATTAGTGTATAGGAAAAAAGGGGTGATATAATGTGTGGATTAAGGTATGTTAAACAAAGGATTTCCCGTAAAGAACCACAACAGTATTTTGCTTGTTTTCCTTTATGAGAATATAATATGCACACATCTAAATGTATGTGGTATATATTAACACACACACATGCAGAGTACTTGATTACAGCAAAACTCGAAGTCTCTCTTTCACTGAACTTCTTTTCCCTCCTAGGCTCTGTTTTGCATCATTAACAAGAGCTACAAAGAAATTTCTGAGAGCAGATTCCATGACTGGCAAAGATCTAATTGCCCTTATCACTTCAACAGAGCATTCAACATGAGAAACTTTTCTGTCAAGCCACAACCCCACATCCACCCACCCACACACACCACAAAATGATTCTTGCTAGCTTAATTGCCCAAACCTTGAGCTCATGCACAGGTCAATTCCAATACTTGGTGCTGAGACCTGAGTTAGAGGACCGTATACAGAAGGGATTGTAGTCATGACAGATGACAATATAAAAACCATCCAGTGCTTCATCTTGGGAACAGAGTAAGCTTTGCTTTTCATGCTGTTTTCTCTCCAGTCCATTACCTGAAATTCCTGAAGGTGGCTATTCTGATCTAATATTTGCAGCTCCAGCACTGTTTCTACGCTATTGGCTGAATAAACTAAGTGAAGGGGGTAATTCGACTTTCAACGGTTTATAGAGAAAGGGTGGGGGATGTGTGGAGGGGAGAGAAGGATATAACTTTTTCTTTTCTAAAATAACTTCATCCTGGATACTTTGTGAGCAGTTTGTATGAATCTGAACAGGTTAATGATTTTTTAAAAATTTAAAGCTTAAAGTAAAAGGAAACCCAATAAATCCATGAGGTTCGGCTTGTTGGGGGGATTGATTGTGTTGTTCCTTTATTTTACATTTGTAAAAGAACACTTGATCAGCTCCAGATGTACTGGAAACAAAACTGGTTAAGGTCAGAATATACATAGAAATAGGTTTGTTCTGTAGAAAAACAAGCCTCCCAAAGCTGAAATGCCATAAACAGCAAGACAAAAAGTAAGTACTTCCAAAAATACAAATGTTAGAAACTACATTCACTTCAAAAATTTTAATATAATTAAATCTGTTGTTTTAGCCATTGAAAGAGATCATTTAAAGATCTCAGGTATTAAGATTTAATTAATAACATACAACTAAAAGTAAAGGTAAAGACTTAAAAATGATACATTATGGTAAAAGTTGCAGGGAAAACAGCTCAAAATCAGAGAGGTGGGAAGGGATGTCTAAACAAATTTTGTCTTAATATGTAAAAAAATGTGTTGACATAATAAAATGCATTTCCCTTGTGACAGCTCCAGATAATTTTGCTGAGCTAATTTAGAAACCATGAAAACATAATTACTTCCATTTGAATGCTTAACTAATGCTGTGAGGCAGGGTTCTCTGCTCATAGGGCCCTAGAGGATTTTCAATACAGTAAATCAACCACTTGGGTGAAAACTTTGGAATCTAGCCCCTTTACAATCTGCTAGTTAAGAAAAACCCTACTCTCTATTGCTTTTCACATCCATGTGTCTTCTGAGATTTAAGGATGGAAGAGTTCAGAAGCTACTTGCTTTTTAAATTAGCAATATTGTGATCAGAGTGGTCAGTAAACATTAATAGATACTTCTATCTTCTCATAATCACTCAAAGGAGACCTGGTGCATACACCTTTATCTTCCCACCAGATGTTGAAATCTGACACAGGATCATGAGACTGCTACATTTTTCAGATCCATCTCAGTTTAAAAATGCTCCTGGGGGATACCCCACTAGAGATGAGCACACTCATGCTGCTGCTTGTCCTCTAAACGGGGCTTGAAAAAGTGATTCTGTCAAGTACTACCAAACAATGAAATTAAAGGGCAGGAGGTCTCTGGGTGGAGGCAGAGAGTCCCAGCTATGTTCTCAATATAATGCAACAGTTGTTACCAATTGTGGTCTGTAGAGAGCTCACAGGTCGCATGAGGCTGGCTCTCCTCTTCCTATCTGCTGCTGAACTGCATTATAGAGCTAATACTAGTGTCAGTACATTCATAGAATATTAGAGTTGGAAGGGACCACAGGAGGTCATTTAGTCCAACCCTCTGCCCAAAGCAGGACTCTCCTCAGCTAAATCATCCCTGTGAGGGTTTTGTCAAGCCTCAGCTTAAAAACCTCTAAAGATGGAGATGCCACCACCTCCTTAGGTAATCCATTCCAATGCTTCACCACTCTCCTAGTGAAAAACTTTCTCCTAATGTCCAACCTAGACCTCCATCATTGCAACTTGACACCATTGCTCCTTGTTCTGTCATCTGCCACCACTGAAAACAGCCTAGCTCCATCCTCCCTGGAACCCCCTTTCAGGTAGTTAAAGGCTGCTATCAAATCCCCCCTCATTCTTCTCTTCTGCAGACTAAACAGGCCTAGTTCTTTCAGCCTCTCCTTGTAAGTCTTGTGCTCCAGCCCCCTAATCGTTTTTGTTGCCCTCCGCTGGACTCTCTCCAACTTGTCCACATCCTTTTTGTAGTGGAGGGCCCAAAACTGGACACAATGCAGCCTCACCAATGCCGAATAGAGGAGAATAATCACTTCCCGCGATCTGCTGGCAATGCTCTTACTAATGCAGCCCAATATGCCATTAGCCTTCTTGGCAACCAGGGCACACTGCTGACTCATATCCAGCTTCTTATCCACTGTAACCCCCAGATGCTTTTCTGCAGAACTGCTGCCTAGCTCATCAGTCCCCAGTCTATAGCTGTGCATGGGATTCTTCCATCCTAAGTGCAGGACTCAGCATTTGTCCTTGTTGAACCTCATCAGATTTCTTTTGGCCCAATCCTCCAATTTGTTTAGGTCCTTCTGTATCCTATCCCTCCCTTCCAGCGTATCTACCACTCCCCCTAGCTTAGTATCATCTGCAAGCTTGCTGAGGGTGCAATCTACCCCCTCTTCCAGATCATTAATGAAGATGTTGAACAAAACTGGCCCCAGGGGAAGTCCACTTGTGACCGGCTGCCAGCTAGACATGGAGCCATTGATCACTACTCATTGAGCCCTATGCTCTAGCCAATTCTCTATCCATTTTGTAGTCCATTCATCCAACCCATACTTTTTTAACTTGCTGATGAGAATACTGTGGGAGACCGTATCAAAAGCTTTGCTAAAGTCAAGGTATATCACGTCCACTGCTTTCCCCTCATCCACAGAACCAGTCACCTCTTCATAGAAAGCAATCAGGTGGGTCAGGCATGACTTTCCCTTCGTGAATCCATGTTGACTGCTCCTGATCACCTGCCTCTCTTTTAAGTGCCTTAAAATGGATTCCTGCTCCATGATTTTTCCAGGGATTGCGGTGAGGCTGACTGGCCTATAGTTCCCTGGATCCTCTTTGTTCCCTTTCTTGAAGATAGGCACTATATTTGCCTTTTTCCAGTCATCTGGGACCTCCCCCAGTTGCCACGAGCTTTCAGAGATAATAACCAATGGCTCTGAAATCACATCAGCTAACTCCCTCAGCACCCTCAGGTGCATTGCATCTGGCCTCATGGACTTGTGTATGTCCAATCTTTCTAAATAGTCCTGGACCTGTTCGTTCAGCACTGCGGGATGTTCACCTCCTCCCCATTCTGTGCCCCCAGCACAGTAGTCTGGGAGCTGACCTTGTCTGTGAAGACAGAAGCAAAAAGGCATTGAGTACCTCAGCTTTCTCCACATCCTCTGTCACTAGGTTGCGTCCCCCATTCTGTAAGGGGCCTACACCTTCCTTAATCTTCCTTTTGTTGCTAACATACCTGTAGAAACCCTTCTTGTTCCCCTTCACATCCCTTGCTAGCTGCAACTCCAATTGCGCTTTGGCCTTCCTGATTTCATTCCTGCATGTTCAAGTTGTATTTTTATAATCCTCCCTAGTCATCTGACCAAGCTTCCACTTATTGTAAGCTTCTTTTTTGTGTTTAAGCTCACCAATGACTTCTTTGTTAAGCCAAGCTGGTCGCCTACCACACTTGTTATTCTTTCTGCACATCGAGATGGTTTGTTCCTGTGCCCTCAATAAAGTTTCTTTAAAATACAGCCAGCCCTCTTGGATTCCTTTCCCCCTCGTATTAGCCTCCCAGGGGATCCTGCCCATCAGCTCCCTGAGGGAGTCAAAGTCTGCATTTCTGAAGCCCTTGGTCCGTATCCTGCTGTTCTCCTTTCTTCCTTCCATTCCTAATATTACTTTTACCTATAAGCAACTGCTCCAATAGCCAAAGGGTTGTTATACAATTCTGAATAAGAGGAGGCTGTTCATGAGGTACTGTCTGCTAAGATGCAGTCCACACTATGAAAAAAATTAAGAACCCTGCCATAGGACAGAGTAAAGGAACTTCTACCACCTATTTCTCTGATCCTGGAAATCACTCTGCCCATCCGTCACAAAGGGTAACACACCCTTGAACAGGTTTGGATGAGGCATCACTCCACAAGATAGTCATAGCAGCATTTGGCTCTTTAGTAATTAAACTGCACCTCAGAGATCTTAAAGCTTTCACACAGGCCCACCTGCACTGCCATCCCATGGACTGACAGAAGAAGTTGAAGCAGAAATAATGGGTTATAACGGCTCTGTTCCCAAGACACTAGATATGCCAAAAGGTGTCTCTAAGGTTGAGAGGCTTAAAGGCAGAGATTCATAAACAATGCTAAGCTGAAAACATCTTGATCTTTCCACAGTAAAAATATTCACAATATTATGGACCACAGTTTTTAGAGGCTAAATGAAGGCTAGGTGTGCTAGCAAATAAATGTCCATAAAGTAAGAACAAATGCTCAGCACTTGACATTTTACTTTTTATTGTGATAGAAAGAAAATTTGCACAAGAGATCCAGGCATTGCAATATCTGCCAAGTAAACCTCTTAAAGAGGCCAGAGGGAGTCAAACCCAAAGGACTTTGAGGCTTGGTTCCAAGCTATTTTCTCCACCAACTGAGGAAATATATTTATTACTAAGACTGTTCTGCCTTTACCATTCCCACACACCACAAACTAGGTGTTTTAACTTCTAGCCAAGTTAAAGAAAAATCACAATTTGCACCCAAAATATCACATTCTTCACTCCTTCAATTCATATCTACAGTTCACCATTTCCATGCCTAAGTAAAGTTCTCAGTTTCCCCAGGACTTTTGTTGGACACACATTCCTTAACCAGGGTTTTAATAGAACACCAGATGTGTCACTGATACTAAGAAATGGGTGCTAAATATAAAATCAGGAAAGACAAGAGGGGCAAAAAGGGGCAAAGCAGATCAAACGGTTCACAGTATCTTACAGTATTGTCTTCAAGTTGTAAAAATGAACAACAAATCCAAGATTAGGATTGTATGACTGGATCAAAGATAAGCAAATTTAAATAAAATTACTCTCTTTAGTCTATATTGGACAAAATAATTAATGTCTAAAATTGCTGATTTGCAGACTACCAATTAATACAATTTGAAACAAATGCCTAAAGACACAGAAGCGCATCCATTACAACAGGAGAGCCTGCTTGCTCTGCATATAAGTAAATAACATGCTTCACAACCTCATTTTATATGCCATTGCCACAGCTGCTTTCTCCCAGTCAGATATTCCAGGCATACAGTCCTGTACCTGTTACAACAGTTTCTTCACAATAATTTCATATGAACTACAATCCAAGCTATTCTCCCCTGCTTCTGTCTCCACAAATCTGCACATTTGCATTTGTGCTCCATTTCAGTTTATCAGTCTTGAATGAAACAGAAGTTTACATGTCCCAAATCCCTCAAAAAGCCATGAAGGCACAAAATGAGACACAGTGCATTTTGAATGAATGGTGACTCTTCTGAAGGGACACATTAATCTACAGTGGCATACAGAACATTGATAACACTAAACTATCTAAAAAGAAAAATCGCCTAACAAACAACATTCACTCACTCAAAGGCCTCAATCTTAGGATACAACTAAGGATTGCCCAGTACAACTCAGTGGGAAAAGTGTGTGAACAGATGGTTTTAAGTTACTTTTGCATTTCCCCAATCCTATCTGTGCAGCAGACCTGCTGCACTGTATATTTTACAACGCCCCTTTTGCTGCTCTAAATTATGTCACCTGCTATGGACTTAAATTACATCAACTGCTAATGGCATTAGAGCAGCTAAGGAACAGGAAGAGGAAAGACTAGCCATATTCCCTACACCAGACTCAGAAACAAGGAGTCACATATGAGCCATTATGCCACCTCTGCACCTGAGGAACCCCAAGTAGTTAGCTATGCACAAAATGGCTCCCAGATAAGGGAGATTCTGGGTCTAAATGTGTTGAAATACAAGCAGAGAAAGTGAATTGTGTATTTATTTTAATGATCAAAAAACTGACAGAAAATGTGAAATCAACCACTTATAAAAGAATGTGAAATGCAGAATGCCCGCTACTTCTTTGCTTAGTGTGCATTTGCAGGGTCGAGCCTAGGAGATGGGGATGTGATAAAGCCACCAATCTCAGAGGCTGGGATGAGAGTGGGAGGCAAGCAAAGTCATGCAGACTAGAGTACTGAGGGGGGAAGAGGAGAGAATTAAGAGGAAGAAAATACAGCCCTGGTCTACACTTACTTGGAGATTCGGAGGCAGTTGATGGGAGTTACTCAAACTATGCAGAGTAGCTTGTGTAACTCCCGTCAACTGCTGTGCTTCCCTTCTGCACACCGTCTTCACGGCACTGCGCTGATGGGAACCATGTTCCTGTTGACACAGCACTATGCTACTTGAGGGGGTTGGTTTTACTCAGCTGACTTCCTGGTTGATTGCGCGGGTCTACACTGACTGTTCTATTGATCCAGAAAGATCGATCCCATAGGAGCTTAAGGGGATAAAAGGGCCTGCTCTCCAAAAGAAAACAATCCTCTTTTCTTGGGCAGGGCCAGCTTCTGTTTCCTCCTAAACTCCTGGGTAAGTTTTCCTCCCCCTCTCCCCTGTAGTTTATTCTGCAAAGTAAACTCCTACTTGACCAGCCTGCAGGGAAAGAAAATAAGAAAATAAAGGAGGGGAGAAACCTTAGGGACCCTCCCCGCCCACAATGACAATCACTCTTTTAAAAAAACAGTATTAACATAAAACTCCAAGAAGCTAAACATTAGGTAAACTTTTTTTTCCACAAAAGTTTCTCCACAAGTGTCCTGAAACATTCATAGCACTATATAATCCATTGTTTTGGTGATGCTGGCCATTAAAATGTATTGCCCATGAAATTTGCCATTCTGCTTTACAAAAGATAGCACCTTCTTCCATAGGAATAAAAAAAAATACAGTTAACATGGCAATCAGAGAACTAACACTACCTCTGGAAAGACAGGAGTAGTGTGGTGCCTGTCAGACTACTTGGGTGTGATTATATCTGCTCACTCTCGTGTCCTCTGAGCTTTTTCACAACAACAAAGATAAATGAAGCACATTTTCAGAAGCTAATTGTACAAAACAGCTATTAAGGAACAAGCAATTATATTCCTCAGCAGCTCAAGTTATATAATTAAAGGCCAAGCAGAGTGCCATGGTTACTTTTAATTTGAGGTATGTATTTTTAATGCCTGTATAAAGCTTATTTTCTGATGGAAGAGTTATCAAATGGCAAGAAAAGATTACATAGACAAACTATCAACCTTTCACCTCAGATGGTATTTCAAGTCGACATCAAGCAGATAAGCAAGAGGGGTGTTCTCACCTGTAACCTTCTGTAGACAAAATGCTACCATAAAACCAACACAGTTGATTGAGCTAATTCGTAATCTCTGCTCTCAAATGTCAGCCACTTTCCATTCCTGTAAACCATCAACTTACTAGTGAACATGTCACAGATAAGTACAATAGGACATAAAGCTATCCTTACAAATTCCTTCTCTGAACTATAATAATATATATTTCAAACAAAAATGTTACTAAGCACCCAAGTGCTTCTCTTGCCTATAGGTGGGATTATATCTTTGTCATAGTTGATGTCATAAGATTATATATTGCCCCCAATACGTTGGTACTAATCATCATTTACACTAAGACCACTATACACTACTGTACAATGTAAAGGGGGGCTTTGAAGTGGGAATAAAATATATTTAGATCAACGTTAAATTCTCTTTACACAACTACAGTAATGTAATGTGGTCTTGGTGTAAATGACAGGTCCAGTAAAACCAAGAAAATTGTACTCACTGAGACACAAACTAACAGTACTGAGGATATTTTAGAAACTAGAATCAAATACAAGTGGCCAGAAAACAATTCTGTTTTGTGACAAAGGTTCAAATTTTGACATTTGTTTTCATTCCAATGTACAATAAAAAAATTTGTGAGAAAGAGCTTGTGCCACTGCAGAATATCCAATAGCCTAGGGTTTAAGCACTCACTCAGGACTGTGGGAGACCCAGGTTCAAGTCCACACACTTCCATGAGATAAGTGTTCAAACCACCAGGCTATTGGACTTCATTGTGCATCAGGATGAAAAATTTCAAAACTTCAATTATTTTTTTTGCCATGAAATGGAATAATTGTTTTCCAGCCAGCCCTCTTCACTTCTAGCTTATAAAGTATCCTCCTCAGGGCTGGCTATGCTTGATTTGGAGAAGGCACTTGAAGCTGTGTCTCCCACATTCCATGTAGTGTCCTAACCACCAGGCTATTAGTCTACCCCATCCCCATATCTTGGACCAGAGAAAATTTCGACACCATTTTTGTCAAAATGGATCGATGTCCACAAAACATCATTTCAAAGGAAGGCCATTTCTTGGAGAAAAGTTTTATTGAAAATTTTTCAACCACCTTTAGAAGCAAACCACTTTCTGTGCTTTGATACCCTATACAAAGTTTCTCAATCACCAGTCCCCGGACTGGCACCAGTCCCCGAGATGTCCCCGACACAGTTTAGGAAGGCAGTAAGCCAGTCCCTGGTATCAGAAAATTTGAGAAACATTGCTTTAGGCTATATAGTCTGCCAATTTTCAAAGGCTGCAAAACCTACCCTTTTGCAGAAGACAGTCCTCATTAGCAGGAATAGAAGAATGAAAACTAAAAAAAAGGAAGAGGTTAAAGAAACAAACTCCAACCTGAGCAGAGAATTAAAATAATTCTTGTTTTTCTTAATATTGAATTTGGTTTCCATTTATGTCTGTATTATAAAGAGATAGTTAGTACACCATTGTAAACATAATGATTGCTCATCTCAAAATAGTCCCTCAAATTCAACTAAATCCACAAAACCACAACGTAGGCTTGTACTGTAAACAACGATCACCACAGAGATACCACAGAGGAATAAGTAGACTTGTTCTACGTGCACATAATAAGTACACATAATAAGTATTTATAATTCTTTCAGAACGTCTTTAAAAGTATGTTCCAAAGTTTCTTTCTGTGCACGAAAAGTTATCAGCTATTTAGTAAATTGTTTCTTCAGTTATCCTTTAATTCTCCTTGAGCATTTAGAGAAAAATCACAAGGTTGGAGATATACCCTGTATTCAAAGTTCAACCAGACATGCATAATCTGTTTCAAAAGCTTAGAGGGCACCTTTGTACCACTCTGGGCATGTCTATAGCAAGTAGAAAGGTGGTTTCTTACCACGTATTAACTAACACATGGTAAAAAATATCCACTTTTTTAAAAATGAAGAATAGGCCTATATGGCATTTCTCAAGAGATTCTCATCTATTTACAAATACAACCATTAATAAAGTCATGTTTCAACAATCTGTGTTTTAACTCTATTAAAAAAGGCTTTCCCCCAATAAATTCAAACCTTGCTCCCCTTTCGACTTTGCACTAAAATAGGCCTTTTCCATTGCTGTTATATTTGTGAAGTCTTTAAACCAATCTGGAATGGCAGGCAAGGAACCTGTCTTCACATTCCATAGTTACTCTATGATTAGCAAAAAGAGATGATGCAAATGAACTTGCATGTATATTATTTTATACACACACCCACACACTCACTCACTCACTCTCAACTTGTGTAACAGTCATCAATCACGTGCTGCAAGCAGAGTTTTGGGTCATAGTGAACATTAATTATGCTTATGTAATCAATATTGATAAATTGTCAAACAACTGGAAGGCATTTAGGGGCACTGTGGTAAATGGGTGCAGAAGAGATCTTTTGCAGCAGAGGCATAAGGAGGAGCTTTCTGGAGTGTTTAATGCTCTTTTATGAGGAGCTGTCATCATAAACTTTCCAATGACAAGCATCTGGCCTGGGTGGGGTGGCTTTATTTTTCAAAACTTCTTCAGTTGATCTACTTGGTAAAACATCTTTTCTTTCCTTTTGCCCTCTTTCTTATCTTTTGCCCGCCCAACTTCTTCCATCAACTTTCCTCTCTGATTTTGACTCCTGGCGCTCTCTCTCTTCCTCTCCTTACAATCTCTCACACATCTTCAGTAACTTCAACTTCCATGTGTTAATTACCCAGCCAACCCCTTATCTGCATACTTCCTCAGTCTCACTTCTTCATTTGCCCTGGTTCAACAGTCCCAGTAACCAAAATGGCTGTTCACGTGACTTGGTCTTCACCAACCAGTGATCTCGCTAATTTCTCTATTGCTGAATTCCCCCTCTCTGACCCATAAGCCACCCCATCACTTTACACACAGTCATCTGTCAGCCTTTCCATGATTTCCAGTCCATCGGTGTTGATGACTTGTCGTCTGCTTTCAGCCCCCTCCTGCCTGCCCTCTCTTCCATTAACATACTTGTTGACTCTATAGCCATACTTCACGCTCTCCTCGACACCCTTGACACTTTATCCATTTCCCCCATCGTAAGGTCTGCCCTGCTAGTCCACAACCCCAGCTGACCCCCAACATCTGCTTCCTCTACTCCTTCTCTCACTCTGTGGAGCATTTCTGGTGTAAATCCTGTGACTAGGATGACTTCCTCCACTAAAAATTTGTTCTCTCTTCCTTCAGTTCTGTCATCTCTCTAGCTAAACAACTTCTCCACCTTCATTGAATCTCAGACCTGCAATCCCAGCCAGCCTTTCACCACCTTAGACCCACCTCTCAAAACCTACCCCTTCTCCTGCCTCCACTTCTCTCTCTGCACAGGTTCTCAACAATTTCATCCAAGAGAAAAATCATCAAAGTATGACATGACCCTTTTCCTCCCCCTTGACTTGCCTTCACTCCCCTCCTCTGCCCTTATCCCCCTTCAATCTCCCCATCAAAGATGCAGAAGATTCTTACCTACCCTCCTCCATTGTCCCATCCTGTCTTCTAATCTCCCTCATGCCTACTCTCATCCTCTTCCTTACTCGTGTGCTTAACCTCTTACTCTCTTCTATTCTTTCCTCCCACAGCAGATCTATGGGGATCTGGGAGATCTACAGGGTTCCATCCATGGCCCCCTGCTCTTCTCCTTTTATACTTTATCGCTGAGTAATCTCATCCACAAACCAATTCAAATCCATATCTATACTAATGACTCGCAAATCTACCCCTCTACTCCAGATCTATGTCCAAACTAAAATGTAGGCAGAGTCGAGGTCGGCTCCTATGAACTCTAGCCTCTGCACTAGTGTCAATGTTGATTTTTGTTCGTTGACTTGTAAGATCAGATTTTGAAACAGATCCAATGTGATCTGAGTGACTGACTATCTGGGTGTCTGCAAAGAACTGATCCCTGAGAAAGCAACTGTCCAGATAAGGCTAAATCATAATGCCTTTGGAGCATAGGTGGGCTGCCACCACTGAGAGGACCATAGAGAATTACTTCAGGGGCCAATGAGAGACCAAAGGGGAGTATTCTGTATTGGTAGTGGTCCTGGCTTAGTGTGAATCTGATGTAGTGCCTCTGGCTCGGTATGATTAAGATGCTGAAATATGCATCTTGAAAGTTGAGGGCCAAGGACCAATCCCCTTTTTCTAACGCTGGAATGATCATAGATAATGTAACCATCTTGAACTTCTGAGCCTTGACAAATTTGTTGAGCACTAGGAGGTCCAGTATAAGTCTCCAATCCCCTTTTTCTTCAGTATCATAAATGAACAAGAATAGTATCCTCTGACCCTTAGATACATGGGCACTAGCTCTATTGCTTCTATGCTGAGGAGATGGTCTCTCTCTTGACAGAGTAAGCTCTCATGAGAAGAGTCCCTGAAGAGTGATGGGAAAGGGTGTTTGGGAGATGGAAGGGAGGAGAAATGGATGGAATATCCATCCTGGACCATCTCCAGCACCTATTTGTCAGAGTTTATCTGTTCCCTGGTGCTGCAGAACTGAGTAAGATGATCCCCAAAGGGATGGATGGGATTTTTGACCAACCCTTCAAATGTGTCTCTTTCAGAGGTAGGATTCGGAGTAAGTTTGTTGAGATCCTGATGACTTTCTTCAGGGAACCAGGGCTTCACTCTTTGAGGCTCATATGGCCTCTGTAAGTATTGAAATAAGTAGAAAGAGCAATATTGCAAACAAGGCTTAAAGGGTGGCTGAGGGTTGTACTTTCTTTTGTAACCAGATGTATACATTCTGAGGGATATAAGAATGGCCCTTGAAACCTTTGCACCCTCAAATGGAAGTCCTCCACCATCTTTTGTACCTCACTGAGGAAGCAGGAGAGGTGAAGCCATGAGGCCCGTCTCCAGGCCTGCAGACAGGGGAAGCAAAGGGGACAATTGTCCAGGAGCCCAGTGATTTAAAAGGGCCTAAGATTCTTCTGCCCACAGTCCCACCCATACTCCACCCCAGGCCCCCATTTGCCAGGTGGCTCCTCCTCCCTCCCCCACTCACCAGTTGCATCCCTCCTCTTTTTCCTCGATTATCCTCCCACCGCTACTTGTCACGTCCCTCCCCCTCAGGCCCCCTAATTGTTGCTCACCACCTCGGAGAAGGGGCAGAGTGTGGAAGAGAGGAGGTGGATGAAGCCAGAGGTGGTGGTGGAGGGATGCAGCAGCAAGCAGGCCGAGTGGGGACCTGGGATGGAGTGGGGACAGGGCCTGGGGCGGTGTGGGGTTGGACAGTGAGCAGGTTGGAACAGGACTGTTCTGCCCTGGAGCCCAGAAATGCTGTCAGTGGGCCTGCCCCTCTCATCATTACCACAGTCAATATAGATCAAGCGCTGAGTCAGCGGCATGAAGTGCCGATTGGAGGGATGTTTTTGCCACCTGTTAGCCTTCATCAACTAAGGCCTTAAATCGCTCCTTGTGAGAGTAAGGGACGTGTTCAATAAAGGAACTCAACTTTGTGTAGTTTTGGTAGTCATATTTTGCTCATAAAGCTTGATAACTCACTGCTCTAAACGGGAGGTTGGCTGAGGAATAAACTTTCCTGCCCAACTGGTCCAGGCACTTCAAGTCCTGATCATAAGGGGTAAACTTCAAGTGTTGCTGTCATCCCTTGGATTTCACTGCATCCACAATGATTGAATTGGGGGATGGGTGTGAAATTAAGAATTCCATGTCCTTTGCTGATACATAACATTTCTCTTGTCCATCCTCTTGCAAGTTGGAGAGGCAGATGCAGGGGTTTTCCATATCACCTCGACAGGGTCCAGTAAGGCCTCATTAATCAGGAGGGCCACTTCGAAAGCTGTGGAGGAGAGTAACATGATACAAGTCAGCCACTTCTTGAAAGGGTATTTGAAGAGCCTCTGCCACTCTCTGTGCCAAGTCTTGAAAAAGTTTCAAATCGACAACAACAAGTGGGCCCGAGGAGAGGGATCTTCCTCCTCCTCCATTTCACTTTCTGGTTCCTCCCTTGACTGCTCACGAAGTTCAAAGGCCCTCAAGGTGGCAGCTGAAAGAGGGTATTTCTTTGGCTGATTGAAGGCCCCATTAGGGGCAAAAGAGGTCTGTTGTCGTTGGGCCTGCCAGGTCTCCCAATATGGCCATTGACCCGGAAAAGGGCCTGATGGTTGGAACCAAGGTTGCACAAACCAGAGACGCTGCGGCTCGGAGGGGTGATGTTCCTGTTGTTTATAGTGGGACTGGACACCACATGACAGGCAAGAAGAGCAGTGGGAATCTAGGTCCCCCTGTTCACTTTCTGATTCTGCCAATGAGATGGGCGGTGAACAGCAGCAAGCTGTTTGAGAGTCCAGGGTTCCAAGCAGACTAGATACCGGGGACCAGATATTAAGCAGTGGAGATATTGGTGCATCCAACATCGGAAGATCCATGGCACACCAGAAATCTGGAAGTGCAGAGAGTGACAGTACCAGCAAACGCTGTCAGTGCCGAGATGCTTGTACCGACTAAGTAGGAGATGTGAACTTGATGGTAGGGTCCGTCGGTGCTTGGCATATCGTCAGCGGTACTGATGCTGATGAATGTACTGACAGAGTCTTCCCCAGAGAGGATCTTCTGTGCTTGTCATGCCCCCATGGTACCAATGATACCAATAACTTTCTACTCTTTTTTATTTCTTCTTTGCCTGTACCCACTGGGTCTTTAGGCTGTCCAACTTGCCTGTGGATTTGGTACCACACACGCCTTGAGTACCAGATTTAGAAGGTTTAGGTGCCATCGGTACCGATGTTACTGATGGAGCCAGAGATTGGTTTTGGCTTGATTTGGGCACGTCATGGGGATTCACTGATCTTTTCTTAGAGGCCTTTTGTGGGTGTCTCACAGGTGTCTGCCTAAGCTCATCTCCTCTAGAAGTGGAGAGGATTCCCACCAGGGCTTCGGAGATTGAAGGGCTGATGCCATAGGGTATGTCTATACTGACAGTGGCACCATCGGCACTGCCAGATTGATTCTTCGGGATTGACTTAGCAGCAGTGGTGAACTTCTCAATCGATCCAGAAGTCGATTGCGTTAATTCACCCCCCACAAAAAGATTAATGCTGTGTCAATGGGAGGGCATTTCCTGTCGGCACAGCATAGTAGGGACATCACAGTAAGAAGAAATTAGGAAGTCGATGGAAGATATTCTACATAGCTTGCATATTTCCCATCAACTGCCGCCAAATTTCACCAGCAGTGTAGACCAGGCCCATGAGTCCTTTCTACTCTTCTTTTATTTCTCCTTTTCTTCTTTTTCTTAGGCACGGCAAAAACAAATACAAATGAGTAAAGAAAGAAAAGGAGCTTCAGAAGAGTCTAAAATTAGCAAATCTAACAATCTGCAAACAGACAGCTATTAGCTTCATCTTTAGCTGGGGTGGTTGAGAAAGAACTAAGGAAGGAATGTCCATGTGTGCTGGCTAGCATTATGGCAGGCAGGGAGCAGCACATGCACAGGCGGGATGGATTGCTATCAAAAATCTCTCATCAGCACTCCGGGGATGCTGACACACCTACTAAAAGAAGAAACCTAAGTTATTTGGTCACTTTCAAGGCCATGAGGTGTCAACTCCCACCAACAACTGGCCCATGATGCATCCTCCATAGCTCACTCGTTAAATTTCCAAACACGGGTATTCATGCTTTCTCTCATTCTGTCCTACATATCTGAAATCTACCTTAAAATCCTCCTTAAAACTCTCCTTTTTAATGATGCTTACGAAAAACCTGGCAACAATTAGCTTGCTGGTTTGCACAGACCACTGCCTATTGTGCTGACCAATACTGTCTCATGGTTCCCATCTGTATTGTATAATAGTTTGTCTCTTACTTAGATAATAAGCTCTCTGGGGCACGGATTGTCTTGTGTGTACACCACCTAGCACAATGGTTCATGACTAAGACCCTAGGCACTGTGGTAATATACTACACTACTACTAAGCAAGGTTATTCCATTTACTTTATTACGGATGAAAGTATAGCAAACTAAACTCCTCCTGTATATCATGTGTTTATGGGAAGAAATTCTGTACATTGCTGTTGAATTGGATATTTCAAAAACAAAGTTAATATCCATTAAAAAGTCTAACATTGTTTGGCTACCCCAATAAAGCTGGGAACAGAGCATCAGGGGCAAGGTACAACTAACTCTCTTTTTAATTTTAAAGTGTGTATTGCTGGATGTAAAATCAAGTAGGAACCAATCTCATTATTTATCGTTTCTTTAAGTTTCAGCTGCATGCTTGGCAGTGCAGAAGGAAGTCTCTGACATGACGAGCTAACAGCATGGAACATCAACAAAAATGAAATACACACCTTAAGACCTGGAGGAACAGTTCCAGTACTGCCAACCCCACCAAAACATTAAAAAAAAAAAACAATTCATAAGTCACAGGCAGATCCCCAAAAATCATGAGATTTCCATAAATGAGGGACTTTAAAAAAATACATTTTTGAATCATTTAGTGATTGAAGTGTTTGAGCCTCTCGTAAGACATAAAGATCACATTATCCAGCTTTTCTCTGAACTCACGAAGGCAAGAAATTTATTCATTCTTTTAAATGAAAGCCGAGATTCTCGTGTATTCACATTATTCCAGACTCTGGGGCTTTAAAAACAATGTCAAGTATTGCAACACTCATGATAAAGTCACAGGAGTTGGCAACATCTGCAGTTTGTTCTTATGTTTACCTTTAAATTGGGAAGATGGTAAATCTAGTGCTGGTATATCTCATAAAAAAGTGGGTTTTCAAGAGAAAATGGAAAGAAAGAGGGTAGGTTCTTGGCATGGACTTAGACAGGTATGTGGAAGAAGTCTGGAAGACAAGGATGAGAGAAGGAAACAAAAGGGGGCAGTGGTGCTCGGAAACAAAAGGGGATAATGAAGTTAGCATCATTGGCAGAGCAAATACAGCAAGGTAAGATGCAGTGAGCACTAGCCCATTCATGGCCCTTCAGTTCCTACTATCAAACATGTGCAATCATGGAAGTCTCCACATAGGTAGAAAAAATAACAGATACAAAGTCTCATAGACATACAGACTTTAAGGCCAGAAGGGGCCATCTATATATCGCAGGGTAGAAATTCTCATCTGCTACTGTAATAGGTCCATAACCTCCAGTTGAGTTACTGAAGTCCTCAAAACTTGATTTAAAAACTTCAAGATAGAGAGAATGCACAATTTATGCTAGTTCAAACCAGCAAGTGACCCATTCCTCTCCTCCCCCAGGGTCTCTGCCAATCTGATCTGTGGGAAAATTCCTTCCCAACCCCAAATATAGTGATCAGTTAGACCCTGAGCATATGGGTGAGATACCTGGGAAAGAATGCTCTAGTAATTCACAGCCCTCCCTACCTACTGTCCCATCTCTGACAGTGAGAGATATTTCTTAATAGCAGGCATGGATGGGCAACCTCATCTGCAGACATCGCAAAGGTTATATTCTGCTTCCTGAGCACAGATTAGTATAGTCTCAACTCAAGACACTTCAGAAAATACTAGACTTATATTACAGAAATATGCATTGTCCACATTTTCCAGATTTCCCCTTAGTCGTATGCTGTGTCTAAAAAGTGTTTCCGTTTGGAGCATGAAGAGCAGTAATTTTTTGTTTATTTATTTGCTTCTTCTCTAAAGCTTTCCCAATTAATGCTTAGTCTTCAAATTCTGGTTTTGGCTCCCCATTCAGGTGTGAATAGCATCCACTTCTTCTGTCCACATTATTAATAGTTGGATACGGGACAAATTCTGCCTTAACTTGAAATCAATGGGGTGTGGGGAAAACTTTGCCCAGAAACGCTATTTAGTCTTCTCCAGGATTAACTTTAGACCCAGGATCTCTCTGCATTTGATCACTTCAATGACTATCTGCTACAGCCCAGCTCCCCATGCAGCTGCAAATGCTTGTGAAAAGAGTTGTGCAAATATTTGCACATCAACCCAAATCTCAGTCCAAATTCGCAAAAATATTTAAGTTACATTAATCAAGGGCAGGATTAAAGGCTCCAACTTTAACTATACCCTTTATATAGCATCAGTAATCATTCTCTTAAATGAGATGTCAGTCCTGCTGTTGCAACCACAGTTTTGTCACAGGCTAGGGCTAGAGCCACACAAATTGAACCAAGCTGATAAGCAATCCACACATTATTAGAAATTAGATACTAGTAAACATATTTGCTATAGTCACCCATCACGTGTTTTTCCCTCCAAACCACCCTGAGCTAAAACACTGAATGCTGAATTTTGCATCAATCAGTGATTCATGTTAGGGAGAAATTTAATTGTGCTAACGATACAGAGGATAAAAAGAATAAATCTGAAACCTTATTAACTGATACACACTATATACATATCTATTATAATAAATAGATATGTTATATTAAAGGATGCTTGAGATTGAAGAAAAGAAAAGTTGTGTGATTAAACTTTACATCTCATGGTGTCATAATGGTCCAGAAGATCAGTCAGCCAGATAAAAACACCAAGACTATTATTTCTGAAAATCAATCTGCAATTGTAAATCTAAGCAGTACTTTTAGTTCTTTATCCAAGTTTATTTTTCACTTCAACTTCTGATATCTGAAAATAGACGCTATTCCCAGAATATATCATTTTAAAATAAATACCACCACAAATCCTGCCTCTCTTGTTTGCCTAATTTCTCTTCTACCATCATTTGCTAAAACTATTTTAACTTAGCTTATCCTGGTTAGAGAGTGAGGATGGTTAAATTAATCAGTTTTCAGACAGTCAACTTCTATCTTTAGTGCTGATGGAGAAAAATTGTTACAGTAACCAAAACTGACACTTAGCCCAACTCTTTACTAATATTCAGTGGCCATCATTAAAATGTCAGCCTTTGCCAATAGATATAACATAATGATATTAGAGATGGCATAGTTCTTCCCTCAGTGTTTAGAAGAAGAAATAACTGAAGTGATTTGACAAACATTGATTTTTTTAACAGTGATCACAATATGCAACATGTAGGATGTGGCCAGTCACAACATCCACCCCCGTAATTCCCTCCCCATCCCTGCATAATTATTGTTTTAATGATTGGTGCAACATGGTATATTGAGTAAAGTCATCTTTTCCCTTGGCACATCCTGCTACCCTTGGCTTAAATCTAATCAATCCTGCACGCAAAAACAAAGCCAAACATCACATCACTGACAAAAGTAAATGATGAATAGGGGAAATGCAAACCAAAAGAAGGAAAAATTCTGTGATCCATCTCCATGTTGTAAACAAGTCTTTGGATATGTAAAAATGCAAGGCATTTGTTAAACAATAAATTTAGTGAATGTCAGAATATCTAGGCAACTGAGATGTAATTCCTCTTGTGCTTGAAAGATACATAGAACAATCCCCTACTAGCAGACATAATTTTTCTTTTTCTCCTTCCTGTTTATCTTTTATTTACTACCCTACTGTAAATTGTTGAATACTTCAATTTTTAAATCCAATGCACACCACTGAGAAAAAATGCTTTCATTGTTTGGCTCAGCAGTATTTATATTTTGATTTTGTACTGACAGTCTATTACTACCATCATTTTTGACAACACAAAATATGAAACATCAAGGTACTATTAGATAGCTTTAACTATATTTTCTGCACTTGTTCCAAGAATTTCATATATAAAACGTACTGAGGCTTGAAAGGTAGGAAAAGGGTAAATAAATTCAAGACTGTATATTATTTCTATGATAATTGTTTGGATTGAAGGATCATTCTGATTTCTAGCTATTAACAGGATCTGTATAGCTCAACTGAAATTTATAAGGAGACACTGTAGAAATTTAATTGTCCAACATGAAATAATACATGTTCCATGCCCAAGAACCAAAGAATTTTAACGACAGCAATAATGAAAAGACGGGAGCACAAGGTTAACATTCAGTAACACCAGGGTGAGGATATTAAACACTTCTCTGCACTGCATAACCTAGAGGTGTTTAAATATCTCACCATGACCACTTCTCCATCAAATATCACATTACTTCAATCACGCATTAAGGAAACATGAACACATCTTAGTTGAGAGCTTATTAAATTGACGTTTATAATCCCTAAAAGTGAATAAACTGAACCCATATTTATCACTGAGTACTAAATGGTGGTCATTTGCTGGTGATGTCGAGCCATAGTTCTGCTTAATTGGAGGGAATAATAAAAAAAATCTAAGACAGCAAGTCCGTCATTACTAAACAATTCTACAAAGAGAGAACGGCATAAGTGCTATTAAAAGTGGATGCTCGCTGTAGTTTCTCCATCTCAGTGAAACAAAGGCCCGCTTCACTGAGAAAGAGGGGAAGAGTTTGCTTACTTTTGCACAACTGTTCCACTGCAACCACCACCAACCAAGCATTATTCTTCAGCAATCCTTATACCTCAGTGAACAATGAAACTATTACAACAATTAACCTGCTTACAAATTCACCGAGGTACAATGCCTCCACTTAAACTAATGCACTATAATAGTACAGTGATTTTCAAGAAGCTCATCTAGACTCCTTTTTTACTCCAAAGGATAGTCATCAGGGCTTAACTTCGGCCAAAGCTGTCCAGAGCTGAGCTCCAGTAAATATTTTAGTCCCACAGGGCAAAAGCCCAAAGCCCCGGCACCTTCTGGGGGTCATGTGGTGGGTGAGAATTTAAGCCAATAGTCCTGATGTGTTTATATTAAAACACGCATAGAAAAAAAGTATTTAATATTTGTATATGCTTTCAATGTTTTCTTACTGTAAATTAACAAAAGCAATGGAGACCACCAATTGCAAAAAAGCACTAACTACTGGTCACAATGTAACAAGTGTCCATGTCACTGCTGACAGTATATTTCATCTCAATTGTGAATGCTTTGAAAGGTTTGCCAAATGCTTAATGATCGAACAATAGCGTGTGTGCTCTGTGCAACGATTAAAAGATGGTTCTAACAGAGCCCTACCTTCACCTATCATCTCTGAAACCTTAACTTCTTAGCTTCGTTTCTGCATAGGTGCCTACTGATCCAAAATGAGCTGCTCTGGCTGGATCCTTAGACACAAGCATCTGTTGCAAAACATTTTGCTTGTCTTTCTCTTTGCAGCTGCAGCAGTGTCCCCACCGCCCATCAATAAATTTCATTAGCACCAGCACTAAGAACTGGAGGAATATGGTATTTATCAGTATCCCTGAACATGAACACTGCCGGGGTCGGTCTAAAAGATGTTGCGCAACACCGACAATTCAGCTAATGCTCCTGGACTCAATACCTTTATGGAGAACAGGAGCTCCTCTGTCCACTGCATCAGAGTTACCACCTCCAGAATCCCTTTCATCTCCCAATACCTTCCTCAAAGGTCAAGTTCAGGACAAAAGGTTAACTGCAGCTAGAAAGGGGACTCTTGGCTCCTCTGACTGAAATGGATGCTTCTCTGGGTCTGTCTCAGCCCTGCTGCATTCCAAAGAGGAGACCACTGGCTTTGGCATCAGCAAACGAGCATGGTCTTGACCTGAGGTTGTTTTCTGGGGAAGGGGATAAGTTAAGATGGCAGGAAGGAAAGAGAAAAACCAGATGATTTTCCCTGATCTGCAGGCCTCATACCAAGTTTTGCATCTCTTCAAAACCTCTCCCATTAGCAGGCTGATGCAAGAGTTGAGGCAGGCTGTATTAGTGAGACAAATTATATAGCTTTTTCCCTGGCTTTATTTGGTTGGATATAAAGCTTATGAGGCAAGCAAAGGCCTATGGATTTTTCCACTCAAGCCAACACACGAGTTGTTTTTCAAACCCGTTCCAAGAAAGAAGAAAGAAACCTGTTCTAAGTAATATAAAATACCATTATCAGTCCGTGTCACAATGAGCAAGGGACCAGCGTCCATCCCAAGGGCTAAGATAAGCTAAAGGAGGCCCACAGCCTTGAACAAAAACAACCACTTTGCGCATACTCCTATATATTTCTAAGAAGTTACTCGAAAAACAAAACCCCAGACAAAGAAAACCGTACTGCGCATCCTCTCACACACCCCAATGTATGGAAATTCTCTTATCTAAGGTATAACCCAATCATGTTATATAGAATGTAGTAGTATTATCATGTATGAATATTCATGTACTCCTAAATGTATATAAGGTAAAGCCCCAGTATATTCGGGGCTCAGCCTTTGGAAAAGATTCCGCTGAGTCTGTCGACAATAAACAGCTGTTTTCCTCACTTCGGTGTCCATCTCGTTACGTGAGCCAGAAATCTTGCTACAGAGTTGAGCATGCCTCCTCTGCCACTAGGAAGTACAGACTTGAACTGAGGGAAATGTTAGTGATGTTGGTAAAGGACACAGTGCTTCCTATAGCCAACGAAAGAAGGAGCAGCAGCAACCAGTTCCAGATCGTTGGTTCCCCTGGCAGAATCCCCACCCAGGCACTTAAAACAAAATCACCACTAAGGGGTTATTTTTAGATTGTGGTCTTATTTTCCCTCACTGCTTTAACTGCTAGGTCCAAAGACAGAAGAGGATTGAATAAGTTTCTTTCATCTACTGTCAGTAGTTTTAATTGCCATGATGGTCAAATCAGGTCCAGCAGCAGTTAGCCAAACTGGTGGCATCTCCAGGAGAAATTGTTTTAGTAAAGTTACCT
Organism: Mesoclemmys tuberculata; assembly: GCA_007922155.1. Lineage (NCBI taxonomy): Eukaryota > Metazoa > Chordata > Testudines > Chelidae > Mesoclemmys > Mesoclemmys tuberculata. The sequence continues at coordinate 41,024,298 of ML675604.1, read as the reverse complement.
AGCACTCAGAGGGCACAGAAAGCAGAGGAGCCAAGGCGTACTGTAGCTATTTTGCACCAGCTGAAATTTTCATGTGATCTTTGAGAATAGCCCCGTAAAGACCCATTATAGTAATCCAATCTAGAGCATGGATAACCACCCCTCATACTCTGGTAGAGAGCACAGCTATAAGCCCATTACATGCTTTATACAGCACTCTCAGGCATCTGCATAGGATATAGCTATATACAGAATACGGGTATAGGGGCTAGGGTAAGGGTTCCTATGGATAGGGGACTTGGACCTAGGATTGGGGTTCCTTTGGGTAGGGGTTCCTGTCCTAGGGATACGGTTAGGATTCCTAGCTATTCCCAGTAAAACTGGCAGCACTAAAAACAGAATTAAGACCTCTCATGATTGCAGCCTCTGTATACTAGGAACTGTGAGGAAAGCATAGACTGCACTGGTCTTCTGCAAGAAAGTACATCTTGTCATTAATGTAACTGAACAAGGTCTTACATGTATTGTAAACAAGGTAAGGAGTGGAAAATCATTATTTCAAATATATCGAAGAGCAAAGCACATTCATAACCAGAGGTGTAGCTTGGGCGAATAGAAGATTTTGACCATATCTGTTTGGTGTCCTCTAGTTTGTATCATATTTATGCAGATAAAATCTTGCAAATACAGGTAGCATTTCCAGAAATATATGTTTTCTGTAAATGTCTCCAACTCTACTTTCTTTACACATTAAACAGAAAAAGTGGAATAGCGAACAACTATTTTTATCCAGTAAAAATTCAATTTTAACAGCATTGGGTTTATAGTAAGAGCCACATCACGTCCTCTTAGAACAATTTACTTAATTTTATATCCACTGAGTGAAATGAAATGGCCACTTGAAAACAAAGCCTTTAATAGCAATTGATCTATCTATCTATGTATCTATATATATATAAAAAAACCCAATCTCTTTAAAAGCAAAAGAAGACATAAGAAACTTGAATGGAGAAAATCTTAGGATTTGTCTACATGGAGACATCCAAGAGAATTAATCTGATTTAACTCAAGGTGGGACTTTTAAATAGATTAGTTAAACTGTGCTAAAGGCCTGTGTGAATGCTGTTATCTACAGTTAAGGTGGTCTTAGTTTGGTTTAGTTTAATTTAGTTTAATTCACTTTGGGAGTAAATAGAATTAAGGCCATTTTAATTCTGAATGACTGGTTTAATGTGGTTTAACTAATCCACTTCAAATTGACACCTTTAGTTAATTTAGATTTCCTTTCCTAGATGTCTCCATGTAGACAAACCCTTTGTCATGTAAATCTGAATTTACACATAGCTATCATTTTAATCCTCCTGTAATTATTTGATGTCCTTTTCACTTGGCCAACAAGGCCAGAGACAAAAATATTCCTGACTATGTAATGTGTGGTTCAACAATAAAGCCTGGCAAGGGCATTTAACAATAATGATCACTGAAACTAAAGAGGTGGTGACCTTTACTGTACATATTAAAGTAAATGACTTGTTCAAAAGTGATTAGGGAATTAATCATTAAGACAGATACTTCAGGAGACGACGGCGTAGGTGCCAACACTAATTTTTAAGAAGATAATTTTATATTTTCCATGTTTATCCTCATTTCAGACCAAATCAAGTTAAAATGTACATTAAAAAGACACATTGTCAAGATAGAAGTCATCTTTAAAGGTCTTTAAATCTCTATTAGGTTGGGTGAAAACACATACAAAAGTTGTAGCTTTATACAGTCCCCTTAAAAAGATTTTTAAAAGCCTTCTGCCCCCCTACTTAAAATTTCTCCCTTTTGTTCATGAGAAATCATTTCAAATATTGTAACCACAGAACAAAAACACCAAATCTCAAGATTCTTATGAAATTCATAATCATGGACATTAATACCACTGTGGATTTATACAGCACATTCCAACCATGGCTCTCAATAAATTTTACATTAATAAATTATGCGTCACTGCGTACCTGTGAAGCTGGAAAGTATCTTCATTATATAGACAGTAAGGTGGAAACAAATCAAGATATAAATGATTGGTCCAAAGATAAAGACTCAGAAGCAGAGCCAGAAAGACATCCTAAATACCAACCCCATGATTCAGCAAAATCCTTAAATCACTTATTTATCTTTTGGCATATGCTTAAATCCCAAAGTAAATGTGATTTAAGCATGTGCTTAAAGTTAAGCACACATACTTCAGTGCTTTATTGAACAGGGATGGTTTGCTGAATCAGGGTCTAAAACTTATCTTCTAACCACTAGGCTATGTGTTTTCTCTTCATTAGACATAGGAAATGCCTAGTACTTCAGCTAGTTTTCCTTCCTACTAGTGTAGCTTTGTTTCCTACAACATATTGTATGTTTTGTCTGGTCTAAAGAATGGGGCTTCCTCAGCTCTGTGAAGTTATTTTTGAAACACCAATACCTTGTTTAATAGTCAAACAAATATTATTTATCTTTTATCTAAGGGCAGTTGTATAGATCTGGTTACCACCTATGGTCTAACCAACCATTTATTTGACCACAAATACATGCTGTTACTGAGTCAATAAATTGTTGTCTAGACATCTTTCTAATTTTCACTAAGTGACTGCGACAAGTCGGGCAATCAGATACATTTCCAAGATAAGTGTTTAATCCTCTTTAAAAAGATAAACTTTGAGAAAGCAGATAAAGAAGCTGAACAGACAACACTTCTTACTGCTATGCAAGGTAGTGAGCTTCTTGGCAAGCTGTTTTCACTCTGTTAGCAAAACCAATTTACTAAGTATAATCAACTCGTAAGACTACAGCAAATCTCAGAGGAATTTAAATGATCCTCCTCTTCTCCTGCACATACCATGTAGGGAATCAGTTGTTGGCATGAAACAAGGCTGATCAAGCTCACTTCTGTGTTTCCACCTGAATAGTTCCCAGCCTTCTTTCTTGGAGCCCCTTTTGCAATGGACTGACAAACTGGCACACCCTCCCCCAGCTTTGAATCCGCACACATATTCTTGCCAACTTCGCCACCGTCTTTGCTCTTTCTGTCCATTCTTTGCCTTCTCTCTCTCCTTTTCTGTATTTTTTATGTTTATCTATACTTTTACTGCCTTCTCCTCCCTCTCAATTTCTGGAGCCCACTTTCCTCCAGTTCACCAGAAGCAGTTTCTGCCAGTTCCACAGAGTATCTGGTCAAGCTCAACTGGACCCTGACCGAACCGGTCAGCTTTGGGCGAGGGGTGCGCCAAGGCTGTCCGGCCAGCTGTATGCTCTAGCCATTGAGCCCTTCCTCTGTCTCCTCTGCCGGAGATTGACAGGGTTGATGCCCTGTGAGCCAGAGCTGAGGCTGGTCCTGTCAGCATATGCGGACAACATACTTCTCACGGTCCACAACCCAGGAGACCTGGAGCAGCTGGAGGCCCCTCCGGGTCAACTGGGCCAAGAGCTCTGGCCTGATGGTAGGGGCCAGGTCGAGCTCCATCCCACCCGCGCTTCAAGCCATCCAGTGGAGCACGGGTCCGCTCCTCTATCTGGGCATTTACCTTTCCGCCACTCATCCTTCCCCGGCGGACAACTGGCAAGATTTGGAGGGCAGGGTGTCTGAGCGGCTGCGGAGATGGACAGGACTGCTCCAGTGCCTCTCCCTCCGGGGGAGGGCACTGGTGATCAACCAGCTCGTCCTGTCCATGCTCTGGCACCGACTCAAAACCCTGGTCCAACCCCGAGTTTCCTGGCCCACCTCCAGACGAGAGTGCTGGAGTTCTTCTGGGCAGGACTGCACTGGGTCTCTGCAGGGATTCTGAGTCTTCCCCTGGAGGAGGGAGGACAGGGCCTGTGCTGCCTCTGCAGCCAGGTCTGCATCTTCCTCCTCCAAGCCCTGCGGAGACTCCTTTTTAGTGCAGGTAGTCTGGCATGGAGCCACCTGGCAGATGCCTTCCTCCGCCGCCTCTGGGGGCTCCGATATGACCAGCAGCTCCTTTACCTCCATCCGAGGGGTCTTCCGCAAGACCTCTCCGAGCTGCTGATCTTCTACCAGGACCTCCTCCGGGCCTGGAGGCTGGTCTCGGTCTCCAGGCCCCTTGCAGCCACCAAGGGGGAGGATCTCCACACGGAGCCCCTGCTACACAACCCCCAACTTTGTGTGCAGCTGGCGGAGACCCCCTTGGTGCGCCAGAGGTTGGTCCTGGCAGGAGTCACCAAGGTCGGAGACTTCCTGGACTATGACTGGGGGGGATTGGGTGGATCCCCAGGTGCTGGTCCGGCGCATGGGGCTCTCTAGCCTTCAAAGCCCCCAGTGCGTACTCCAGGAGGTGAGGGCAGTCTTGCCCCCCCACTGCTTGGGCCCATCTCGAGTGGGTCCTGCAAGAGGGCGCTCCCTGCCCCCCTTCTGTGCTAGCCTTCCAGAGTTTTTCATTGGTCCCCGGCCATGTGAGCCCCCCCTCCCCCCCCCCAGCCACCCTCTCCCTAAGCACTGGGCCGGCTGCACAACTTGCAGCCAGTCCTTTTTCAAACCGTGCCCAGGAACCATCTGTACATGCTTGTGCTCCACACCCTTCATTTCCTCGCCCTTGTGTCCTGCCCAGACGCCAGATAGCGGGACCTAATACCACCTGTGGAGGGCAAGGACCCCTGGTGGGTCAGCCTCTATTCCACCTTGACCCCGCGGCTCAAGGGGACCTCAGTTGGCGGCTCCTTCATGAAGCCATGAGCACGAGCATGTACCTGGCATGGTTCACCCCTTGCCCCAACACCTGCCCCTTTTGCAGCATGAGGGAGACCCTGGCATACATCTATCTGGAGTGCGCCAGGCTGCAGCCCTTGTTCCAGCTCCTCCAGAACCTCCTGTTGAGGTTCTGGCTGCACTTTTCCCCTCACCTGTTTATCTATGCACACCCCATCCGGAGCCCCACGAAGTCACAGGACCTCCTCAGCAACCTCCTCCTAGCCCTGGCCAAAGTAGCCATCTACAACACCAGGGAGAGGAGGTTGGCTGAGGGGGTGCTCTATGACTGTGGGACCTATTTCCGTTCCTCTATCTGTTCACGTATCCGGGCAGAGTTCCGCTGGCTCCCTAGACACCTTTTGGGAGCAATGCGTGCCATCTGGGGTTCTCTGCTTGGTGTCCCCCTCCAGTTGCCTTCGTTTAAACCTGTGACCCTCATGCCCCTCCTTGTTTTTTCATTTGTTGCCCCCCGTAATCTGTTGAGCCCCAGGTCCTGTGGCTCCTCCCCTTAGGCTGCGGGAGGGGCCTTTAGCATCCTGGTCCTCAAATTGTAGTTCACCAGAAGCCACACGCTCTTCAAGACAGAGCCGAGCTTCCACAGTGGGACAGAGTCACTCAGTTTAGCAGGCTGTCGTATGAGAGTCCAGTCTTGTATATTTGAAGTACTAAGCAGCTGCTACAGGAGCAGACTTTCCGTGAGCCACCTGCTGCCTTACCCATTGTCATGGAGAACATATGCCTGATTTTCAAGGGAGGGTTGGGGGAGAGAGAGTAGAGGAGCAAGTGGGTTATTAAATCCAGGGCCACGTAGCTTTCCATGACTCCCTCACTGCTCTCAACTCACTTTGGACTAGACTCTCAATTCAAGAGAGCGCGCCAATCCTCACGGTTTAGCTTCTTTCTGACTACAGAATTGCATTACTTTACATAGCACATTAGTAGGCAGTAATGCACTTCTCAGGAGATGGTGCTATTTGGACAGATCAGTTCAGAGGCACAAATGTTCTGGGATAATATTTCCAAAAAAATCCCGTTGCAGTTATGGGAGTAAGATGTTCTCACAGGATGGTTCTAACTAGAGTGGTCGGGACTGCTAATTTGTCAAACCCAAAACGTTTTGCAGAAACTCTCCTGGTTTCCTGCCAGTTCACGTGGCAGGCTGCTCAGGACCTGAGGCTTGCAGGGTCCACAGCTCTGGAGCAGCTCCACCATGTAGTCCATGTAGTCCACCATGACTCCAACGCTTCCAGAGTGCACGTCTCTGAGGGAGACACACTGGGCAGACTGCACCAGGGCTGGGAACTGCTGGACTTCCAGGCTCCCTGCCACAGATTTCTAGTCTGGAAACCCTGAGAGGACTGGCTCTAACCAGGACTGAAACGCTGTGCTCCAGGAACTCGGAAGCCCTAAGAAACCTGGCTCAAGGTAGAGCTGCCCGGGCTTCCCAGGTCTATAGCGCCAGGGCAGCATCACCATGCACATTGTTCCAGTGCAGGGACCCAAGGGCTTCCAGACAAAAAGTCCAGAAGCTCCTGGTGAGATGGAAGTCCTGGCAGTTGCTCTGGGTGAAAGGTGAGTTTCACCATTGTTACTCCATGGTGGGCAGCAGTGAAACTGACAAGAATCATGTCAAGTTCACTCAGCAGCAGCCAGGGTCCCAGAAGCATTTACCTTTCGAAAACACCATGTATAGGTGTTTCAGAAACAAATTCTTTTCACCCTCTTTTTTTGGCATTTCCAGTTTGTGGAACATTTTTAGAACTATTGAATTTTGGTCTAAATTCAAAGCAAAGCCAAATTTCAAATTGCCAAAATTTCCTGTGAGGTAGAAATTGCAAGTTTCAACCATCACTAGTTCTGACACAATCTGCCAACTTGACACAAATGCACTGAACTGGATCATGGCAGTTAGTGCCTAGATAGTTACTGAACTTTACAAACTAAGATAAAGGAAAATAAAGAGAGTATGAAATGTTGTCAAACAGATTTAACGCACCAGTAAATAAACTGACAGTAGCATTTTCTTAACTTGCACCATTTAATTATAAGAAGCCAAAGAATCTGCACTTGTCAGCTAGGGACATTAATTAATTATTGCACATAAACTTGTACAGATTTATAGGCCTGTATGGTAGTGATCACAAAAGGAAACTATTTTTAATTCTACAAATAATGGCAAGTGCCTGTTGAAGAAAAAATGCGATTGAACCCTAAAGATATAAACAAAGGAAAACTCAAGAGACACGCTGTCCATGCATCAAACAAAATATTAGTAGAAACACAGATAATTAAAAAAAAAAAAACCTGTGTCAAAGAATCATTCTGTTTATGAAGACCACATCCAACCCTGTTTGTTCCATACTCTGACTCATGCTTTAAGATTAGAAGATCTTTGAGGGAGGGACTTTTTTGTTTGGTAATATAATATTTACCTTTATGTGATGCAATGTATGCATGCTATGAAATCAGTTTATTAAGGATACCAGATTATTAGTCCTAAAGACTAAAGTCCTGTATTTACCTACAGAATACTTAAATCACTCCGTCAAAGTCCTTCAATCCTATTCTGGAAGGACTGCCTCCAAGAATCAGATAGCACTTCATTCTCCATATTCAATCCATTCTTGTCACTTTCATGAGATAGTTAATGTGTATGTTAATATCAGTGGTGAAGGAATTGATGGCTTTGTAATATGGACATCTGTTTGCTATGAACAGGACTGAAACCATCAATCCAGTATAGCAAAAAACTGAAAACCCAAAATTGGTACAAGGAACTCATGACGTTCCTCTTCCTTATTTACATTTTTCACCACCTTCTAAAAATATTCAGCAATTGATGTTGAATAAAAGCTAAGAATCATAGAAGATTAGGGTTGGAAGGGACCCTCAGGAGGACCATCCCTAACTATGAATAACATGTTTTAAAAGAAACAATAAGTATAATAAAAATAAATATTACTCTATGTACAGTACTAATGTGGAATTTTTGAACATACTAAATTATTTAAAACCTACATATCTAAGTATAGTAAAATAAAAATTTAAAAAAAGTAGACCAGAACTCCCCTTACTAGGTAGAGCTTGCCCCAAAATACTACTTATTGTAACTTGCTCTTTAGAATTCATATATGATGGGGTATATTTCTCTTCTTTCCTCTAACTCTTCCCTGGCGCTGCAACCACTCTAATATTCTCTGAGGAAGAGTGAATTCCATAGTTTCCCCTTGCTGGCAGAAAGGATCCTTTATCCTCTTAGTTTGCTACAAAGCTTATTCTTTTCCTTTTGGGAAGCTTTTTCCTCAGTCTCCCAACTTTCTCTGTCCGTTTAACTACACCCTCAACATTGCTATTAAATAGTCTGGAGCCTGGCTATTGCAGACAAAAATCTCTCCATATTTCTTGTGCCATGTTCAAAAATTCATGCTGGGGCTGAATCTTCCAGGAACAAGGTCAGCGCTTTCCTATGAAGACCACTGCCTGTGGAAATCATTCACCTAACTAATCTCCCAAAATCCATGTCTAATAAATTTCAGAGAATGATACAATGCACATTTATTTGGTTAACTTTTATTGCTTTTGTTTGTCATTTTGTAAGGAACAAAACCTCACAGCTGCAGTAGCAACTCTTCTGCTCTGATGCCACTGTGTGTAGTTTAAATGACATATTTTAGCTTTGTAAATAAATCCCTCTCTGCTATGGCAATAGACGTGCTACAGATCAATAAGGTAAAGTAAATATAGACCAATTTCACAGAGACGAACCAAAACAGCCATCATTTGGCAAAGAGTGGTCAAAGAGCAGGCTGTAGAATAGCACTTCCTGACACGAGGTGCAAACTGGTTTACTTCCTTGGGATGTTCTTTCCATACAGAACTGTTCCACTAATTATTGACCTCCTATCATCAGTGTTCCCTTGCACAGACTTCAGTCCACCCTAATCCAGCAGCCAAGATTATCTACTTGCTACTGTGACCACCTTGCTTCTTATTTATTTTTTTATTATTTATTTATTTGTTTGTTTGTTTTTTGCACTGGCATTTCCTTATATCCTTAATTGAATACAACATTCTCCTCACTTCCAAAATTCTTCATAACTCCACTCCACCTACATCTTTGTCACAAGTCTTCCTATAACCCTTCCCATTCCCAATTATCAGGAATGCACTTCTTTCTTACCCACACCTTCTCCTCTTGCCCATTCCACACTTCCCTTTTCTCCTTCAAAAACCTCTAAATACCCCCACCAATCCTGTCAATCTTTTGCCTATGACTATAGCAGATTGGGTCAAATTATGACTGACCCACCACAGGTGAGAGAGAGCAGAGATGGAGGTGTGGCAAACCTCCCCCATGCCAACCTCCACCCGCATCTCCAGAATGGACCTGAGCAAGGGGCAGCCAAAAATTAGCTGATTAAATTTAGGACTGAAGGAAAGAGGGAGACCTGCTAGCAGTATAAGCTGTCCCAATTGGGATTTGTTGAACTAGGGGCAGAACCAGGATTCCATCCATGTGCTGAAGAGGGAGCACTGGCTAAATTTTTTCAAAGGTGAACCAAGTCCAAGTGTCCAGTATACTTGGTCCAACATCTCTGAGGCATTACTCTGTACACAGTTCTCTTACAAAAACATAATGCCTCCAGTCACCATCACCAAATGTACAAGGGCTCACACAGTGCACTTGCACGGGGCCCCCAACTCAAGCAGGCCGCTGACCACCCTAAAAAGAAACCAAAACCAAGTGGCACGATGCCCCCATGCACTAGGCCACAATTACACTCATTCAAACTCAGCCTTGCCACCCCTCCATCACATTTCTTGCTCTTTGAGGATGATTTTTTTCTTCCCCTCACTTACCCAAAACAAGCTCTTGTGCATCCAAGTGTTGCCTTAAGACAGGGTTTGTTTCAAACTTCTCATATAGATGCAGCTCCTATTAGATATGTTTTGTTCCTACCAATTTTGTTCAACCAATGATCTGAGGGGAACAGCTGCTAGAATTACAGAATAATGGGAAATTTGAAAGTAGACAGGAAAAGCAGTAAAACTGAAAATTAAAATAAATTAAACAAAGCCAGCACAAAAACATGGGTTAAACGTCCCAAAAGTGGGGGAAGAGAAGCAAGAAAAATGCAAGTGGCCTGAGGGAGAATTCTAAGGCCTGATCTACATTGACTCAGAAATTCGGAGGCAGTAGATGGGAGGTATGCAAGCTCCATAGGGGGGTCATAAGGTTATTATGGGGGGGCCAGTTGTGAGCTGTCAGCCCCACTCATAGTTGACAGGGGCTGGGGGGCTGGAGTGCAGTGGCTGCCATCCAGGTGCCCAACTCTGAAGGCAGCACTACCCCCCAGCAGCAGTAGAGAAGTATGAGTAGCATGGCATGGGGGATAAGGGGTTTATCACTTTTGGGGGGAAGGAGGGCAGCACAGCCTGAAATATTTTCAAAGAGGGCCCCAGCAAAAAATGTTTGAGAACCCCTGCTCTATCCTAACCCAATACTTTCACTTTCTCAGTATTCTCAAAATCTGCAATTTCCTTACATTTAACCTCCATTTAAAAGATAAAAGCTGCAACAAAACTGGCTGAGCCATTTTTGAGTTGAGAGAGGGGGAGTTCATAGACATATTTTAAATTAAACACTTTCTCGGCACTCTGATAAGGGGTTAAAAAAGTGAGCTACTGGTCACGAGAAGTACACCATTCATTTTAAAAGCAACGACATGATTTTCAAAAATGCACAAGCCCTTACTGTGGATTGATGAGAAAACCAGGTATCTATGTATTCATGGAGCTGCAGCAGCTGCTGCAATACAAACTAGGCTCAAAATTATAGAAACATATTTGAAAATCAGGCTCAGAGTGAAAGTCCAGATTTGATTTAACCACGTCTTTAAGGTTATACTTTTTTTGGTGGAAGGAGGGAGGGGGGAAAGAGAAGAGTGTGAAGGGGGGAGGTGGTTCTTTATACAAACACAAAACCCAGAAGTTGGATGTACAGATTCTTCAAGATCTGAGGGAACTATAGTCTCAATTATTGTTAAAATACAATACTGGTACTTTTATTTTATTTTTTAATGACAGCTCTTTTTTCTCTCTCTTTTGGGATCTTAAACAAGTATTTTTGTTTTTTAAAAGTCTCTGCAGTTCACTTTTAAAGATCAATATTTCTCATAATGTAATCATCCTTCAACTCTCATCCTTATGTTTTCCTCAGAGCTATTTCACAAAGCTACTTTTTTTTTTTTTTTGGATGGGGCTGGGTGTCATCTCTTGGACTGTGCATTTTTAAAGCACCAAGTTACCACACATTAAAAGCGAATAATCAGTTCATAAAACCTTTATCTATTGCTGACTTCCTTGAAAGAGGCAATGTTGAATTTTACATAAACATTTGAGGTGCAGATGTAACCTGTGCTCTCATCTCATTTAATTCTGCACATCTGAAAATCTGACTCAACAATTTCCTTGATTAATGACCAAACCAGCTTTCCTGACCTATACCTGTACATCTAATACTTCCAGCTTTTGAGAAATCACAATCACAGTTGCTCAAGTTTAAAAGCTAAGCTGGCAAGAGATGCAGGCTATTAGTTTTCCTGTTCTGGGTATCAGACCAATTTTTCAAAAGAATTTATAAACAAAGCTTGTCTCTCACCAACAGAAGTAGGTCCAATAAAAGATATTACCTCATCCACCTTGTCTCTCTAATATCCTGGGACCAACACTGTTAAACCACCACTCAGAAACAAAGGTCAACTATTGTCCTTTGTTACTGAGCCTAATTTAGTAGTCTGGGAAGTTTATATCAAAGAGAAAAACTACAATAAATGCTGAAAGAGTAGCTGAGGGGAAAGCTTTGCAAATGAAACAAACAGGACTTTCAGGAATCCTCTAGATAATAGTAATTCCACATTCTAACGATTTGTGGGTCAGTGGCTTATACAAGTAGAAAGGTAAGACCACATTTTTAAAGCATTCTGCTGTGACAAACCACACAGCAGCAATTATTTTCTCCACATCAATATAGGCAACTTGGCATTATGTTGACACAGCTAACACCAACAACCCTAGTGACCTTTTCAGAAAGCAAATCAATCAAACAAACATCACTCCAGAGCCCATTTCAACATAGAGTAGTCAAAATTCTTAAAGTGGAGCAATTTAACACAAAACCATAATGACTAACATTGATATGGGGACTATCAGACTAAGAGTACATACTAGGCCACAGTAAATTGATTTCTAGGTTTCAAAACTCATTGAACCACATTCTCAGGTGTTAAAATAAAAGAAAATGACGTTGCATTTTAAAAAAACCCTAAAGCTGTTCTTCGTATCCTTCCAAAAATACTGCCAAGGAACACACAGAAAACACTACCTGTAGCGTCTTAGGTCAAAGTTACACCTACATTTTCCCATCTATTGAGGAGAATGCTATAGTTTGCCCGTGTCACAGTTCAGTGCAACAGCACCTGTATTCCCTCTCCGTGGTCCACCAAGGGCACTCACTTTAGGCTCCTGGCTTTTGAGCTGTCACCCCTCTGGGTAGACATCCATGTCTCTCCCCCTCCTGCAGAGTTCCCTGCCTACACTTATCCCCAGCAAGCCTGACTACCTAAACAGGCCACCATCTGCGCCTTGCTCTCTCTTTGAAGGCTATGAACAATGTACCTGCCAGCAGTCACAAGTTATCATATAACAAGCACATTTACTCTTAAGGTGAAAGCATTACAGAGGAAAAAAATATTAAACACAATGAAAGAACCTACATGCACGCTAATAAGCTTATCAGAGATCATCCCCCACCTTGCATGCAACAGAGTTCTGGTAGGAGTCAGTGCTTCAAACCACAGAAACACTCCTTGGTGGGGTTACAGGCTCATAACAGCCTTCGCTCAGTACAAGCATTCACATGAAAAGGTTAGTCTTTCCTTTATACAGTTTGGGCCTTTCATCTTCAGACTCCAGGAACATAATCAATAGGCAGGGGGCCCCACTTCAGGGTGTAGCTTCAAAAGCTGTGGGTTTGCATAAATGGCCAGGACAGGAAAATTTGCATTCATCTCTGGTCTAGATATTTCCTAGGAAATCTACTTCATGTATGCTGTGAAGTACCAAACGACCATTCTTGTCTGCCACATTGTACAATATAGTCCTTTGATCATCCAGGCCCACTTAATACTATGGACTCCAAAGATACTTACATTTAATTCAATAAGGTTTTCTTATGATGCTGAAGCAAACTGTCATATCTGTTGCACCCCACAAGACCCACAATCTTTTGCCAGCTTTCACCTGTTACAGCTCATGCTCATGTTAGGAAATAGTAGCAATGTGTTTTGCATTTTAATTGCTATGGGAATCAAAACAATAGGGCTCCCCAGAAGCTTCCTTTTGGGGGGGGGAAAGGGAAGGGCAGATTGACTACTAAGAACTCTAGGTAAAAAGACGTGTACAGGGCTAATTAAATGCCCCCACAGATTTTCTGCTCTCCATCCAAGTATGTTTAAAAACAACCTTGAGCTAATCTTTTAAATACTGTCTCCTGATCTCAATCCCATACCCAGATAGCCTTCCACTAGTTCAAAAGACAGAAAATCAGCTTCTCAGAAGTCAGAGCTGAGGAATAAGTGCATTACAATGAGCACTACACACTGTAATGAGGAAAGGCGAGGAGGTTATCCATGATACTCCTGTCAAGCTAATCAGTGGTTCAGCTTTCATAACTCTCTGTGAATTGTTTCACAAATTGCCATTCCACATCAAACTATTTTAAAAACTTTATAACAGCATCAGCAGAAGTAAGCATTTTATTGTCAAATGGATAAAAAATTACTCCACATAATAATTGATATCTACTGTCTTCTAAATATATACAGCTGAGAGAAGTTTATTCTGAGATTTAGATTGGAACTGTTACTTAACATTGAAAATTTTTTTATTAAGACATAAGACTATTAAAATTCTTTGTTAAAAAAGCATAATATTTGAAAGTACCATATCACAGCAGTTATATTCACTTTCAGACAACAAACAATAATTTGTCTCTAATCTCCCCAAGTGTTGCTGCTATTAAAATTTAGTAGGGAAAACGCTGAATTAGACGGATAGCAAGACACCCGGGTTCTTTTACGAGGATTCTGAGACTGATGGGAAAGAACACCCCTGGTTGAATCCATGAACAGCTTTACTGACGATAACACAAACAAAAAAGACAATTAACAATACTTCTTACCATCAAACAATTTGACAATTAACACTCACACTGATCAGTACTATTTATGGGGTCTTCTCTATTGATTATCCTCATCCTCGACAGATGGTCGCTGGGACAAGTCCTTTAACCTATACACAACTTATGGTTGATCCTTAAACCTAAACAAACCAACTATTTCCTTTAATTTCCTATTAACCTTTATTCCTTATAAGCACTCTAGCAATTTGCCTAGGGGAGACGTGATCCGCAGATCTCAATTAAATCCCCCCGATACCCTGAGTCCACAGACTCCTGAACTATGCAGATGCTATACTCACAGCCAGACTCTGCCTCAGCCACTCAACAGGTGGTCACTGGGATCTGGAACTCGCAAACTTCTTAGGGTTGGTGTCGTCTCGATAGACTCAAGAGTAGATACCCCCCTCTTGAGCCAGGCTGCAGTCCCCTGAACCCATCTGCTCTGAGTATTTATTTACTTTCCGAGCACTCTGTGGTCGAACAATTTTATGTGGTTTAGCTATCCTGCGGAAGCCTGCCTAAGCGCATCTGGTGTTCTGTGGTTGCTCGCCCTCAGCAGTTGACCTGCGATTGAGCTTATTTCTGTTCTACTCTTGCTCATCCGTTTTAGCTCAGTCATTGTTCTATTTGAGTTCCCTATGAAATTTGGTCAATTCTTTATATTTTGCTAGGCCTTGCATAGTTTCAGACCTAGTCCTTATAGCCATTTCCCCTATTATCACGAAGTGTAAATTTAATAATGGCAGTTAACATTTTTTTGATCTTTGATCACCTCTATCAACCCTCTGAACTCTTATACTTCTAGGATAATCACATATGTTAGACTGGTTAGGAAAGCTAAAAGGATTGTCTACATAAGAGTTATTCAGAAATAGCTGTTCCTGAATATTATTTATTATTACTATTACTACTACTAATTATTCTAGATTAAAACTGCCTGGTTTCTGTTTCACTTAACCTAAAATTAAGATAAAAAGGAACAAGACACTTATTCTGGGGGGAAAAAAGTCTGGACATGGAGTAATTCATAAATAGCTGTTCTTGAAACACTTTGTATATAGACAAAGTCTATGTCATTATGTACCAATCAGAGACAAAAATCAGATTTAGTTTTGCATGGTTGTCTTCTCAGCTCCTCACTGGCTTTTGGTGTAAAACCTGTTGATTAGGTAGCAATTGTCTAAATAAAGATCACATGATCTTATACGCCAACTATAATGTTCTATGTTCCATGGTATGTGATATCTTTTCTGCATATATATTGTTATGATAGAAGGTGTTAATGGCAGCCATGAGTCACAAACCTGGTGAAAGCTGATAAATTTACTAAACATCCTTCACTCAGGCTAAAGGAAGGAGCAATTAAACGTCCCTTTATTTAGTGAAAGAGGAAACAATAGAACTGACTGCCAAGACAAAGGCGGCATGACAAAGTCTGAGTAGAGGACCCACTGGGTTTGCATGGGAGACTAATTCAAAATGCAGAGACTAGGGCATTGATTGGTTGCAGCCTAGTGTATCTGTGAAAGGACCCAGAAAGCAAGTAAAAAGCCAGAAGAAAGTAGGAAAAGCAGTGGTGCATGGCCATAAGAGGAAGCCAAGAGACAAATCTACTTTTGGGCAGGGTAACTGCTGAAAAGGCAGACTTGGACTTATGAACAATGACACTGCCTGTTTCTGTTGTGTGTGCATTCTTTGTAAAGAGGATTCCACCATAGAAATACTTGAGTTATATAATCACTCTCTCCTTCTAATAGAAACAGTGCAGCAAGGCCCTAAATTTTGGCTAACCATTCAGGACAAGGGGCAATAATGTGTCAAAGTTTCAGGATTAACTGACACACACTGCCACCGCCCACCCCCCCAGGGCGAGATCTTCAAGGGCACCCACTTAGGCATTAGGCTTCCCAGCCATCACCACTCTTGGAGCACAGATTCTCCTTTCAGACTGGGGATTAAGGCTTGCAATCCCGCTGCACACACCACTGTGATTTTCCAGAAGGTCTGGCTGGGGTCTGTGATTAACAATTCCTCCAGCACTGCATGAGTGGGCGAGTGTGAATAGGTTGTAAAAGAAGGTGAGAACTGCTTGTACATTTCAGCAACTGTGGGGCTGGCAGAGTAAAGGTATGTGTGTTCGTACAGCAGATCTTTTAGAAAAACATCCAATCTTGATTTAAAAATTGTCAGTGATAGAGAACCCACCACCATCCTTGGCAAATTGTTCCAATGTTTAATTACTCTCTCTGCCTTATTTCTAGGCTGAATTTAAATAGCTTCATCTTCCAGTCATTGGACTGTTATATTTTTCACTGCTACATTGAAGAGCCCATTTTTAAATATGTGTTAGCCAAGTAGATACTTAAAGACTAATCAAGTCACCCCTTAACCTTGCCTTTGATGAGCTAAATACGTTGCGTTCCTTGAGTTTATCATAAAGCATATTTTTTAATCCTTTAATCATTCTCCTGGTTCTTCTCTGAACCCTCTTCAATATATCAACATCCTACTTTGATTGTGGACACCAGTATTGGACACAAGAATTCCTAGTTGCACTAGTGCCTCAGACACACAAAATAATCTCCCTAACTCCTATCTGATATGCCCCTATTTATATATCCATGGATATTATTAACTCTTCCTGCTTCAAGGATGCACTGGCTGCTCATATTGAGCTGATTATTCACAACTCCCAAGATTTTTCAGAGTCCCTTCTTCCCCGGATAGAGTTCCTCATTCTGTAAATATGGCCTATAATCTTTTCTCCTAGATGTGTAAATTGATGTTGATGGTATCAAAACAGTTTGCTTGTGCCCATCTTATTGAACAATCCAGATTGCTCTGTATCAGTGACCTGTCCTCTTCATTATTTACTACTTCCCCAATCTGTGTCTCATCTGAAAACTTCATCAGTGATGATTTTGTGTTTTTTATTCCAAGTCAGAGCCCCCACATGGGAGGCAGGAGGAAAGGTTACACTTTATTGGGGGCTGGAGGCCCTGGGGGGGGGGGCCCACCCCAGACTGCAACCCCATTACCATGAGGAAAAAATTGAGGCTAAATTGTAGATCATGTCTGAGGATATTTATAGAACTTTATTTCCCTGTATCTATGTATGAATTGTCCAGATCTTGTGAAATTCACAAATCTTGGAAATTTGTAACATGGGAGGGAGCCCGCAATACAAGTTTGTACAGGGCTCTTAAAGATTATGCTTGGCCAAGAATGGAACCCTGAAATATCCCAATAGAAATACTCACTTGATGAGGATTCCCTATTTACAGTTACATTTTGAGACCCAGTCAGCCAGCCAGTTTTTAATCCATTTAATGTGCATCCAGTAGATTTTTGTATCGTTTTGGTATCTTAATCAAAATGTGGATACCAAGTCAAATGCCTTACAGAAATCTATAACATCAACACTATTACCTCAACTGTGATCTCATTGTCATAGCATATGCGTGACCTGTAGCACCCCCTGATGGCCAAACAATGACTTGCATGCAAAATTCCTTTACCTTCTTCTACCGGGGCACAAAACAAACCACTCACCTCCATGGTCTTTAAACTAAATTTCCCATCTCCTGAGGTTCAATTGCTTCCAAATTTATTGAACTTCCCCCAAAGAGCTCCTCTTCCCAGCCCTCCTTCTTGGGGTTGGGAAGATTTTATCAAGCAGCTCCCTCCTTGGCACAGGAGGCCCAATAGCTCTCCTTGCTGGACGGTGCTTGTTACTTCAGGCCAGTAGTGGTTTTCAATTAGCTTTTCCTTCAGATAGTTCCCAAACTCAGAGGGTTCAGCAGGAAGCCTTCTCCTGCTGGTGTTTCCCTGAATCTCAGTGAAGAGGCAGCATATATTCAGTGACAAAAAAAAAAAAAAACTATATTAATGTAGAGTTAGGGTTGTGCAGTGGTAAGTTGTCCCTTGCAGAACACTGAATAGAGCAAATCTCAAACTTCTGAAAATGAAGATATGCATTAATCTTTAACTCTGCCATTTCAGCAATGCCCCAAAATTCTCAACGTGCACACTTTTACTCTGCCAACCCCACAGGTGATGAAATATGTAAGTTCTATGTCCAGCTACAAGCCTGGTCCAGCAACTCTGACTCCAGCAACCTGTCAGCAACACTCAAATCACACTGTGGCTTTCACCAGCCTCAGTTATTACATGCAGAATGACCCCAACACACTCCCAGTTCCAAATTTTTCTACAACTTGTGTTTTGGACAGTTCAGATATTAAAGGTCCTTTGACCCTGCAAAGGATCAATATTCAACAGTTATCTACTTTAACTGGAGTCACCAAATATTTCTGTTTAAACACAACACTGAATTTATATAGCTTAAAAAGGAAACAAGATTATTTAACTACAAACAGATTTTAAATAAGTTCAAATATAAGTATTCAGATCAGAAATGGTTACAAGAGAAATAAAGATAAAACGCTTCCAATAGCTAAAATTTAACAAGCTAGATTTGGTTCAAGGTAAAATCCTAACCCTAGGTTCCCAGCAACAATTCTGTCCAAATTCTCAGGCCAGATCCCCTTCCCCCTTCCTCCCTTCCCCCACCCCAAGTGAAAGAACTGGTTTCTTTTTCTTTTTAAGTGAAAGAGAGAGATCTTGAGGTTTTCTGCCCCTTTCATTTGGATTCTTCTGAGGATTATCCCTCAAAGCAAAGTTTATTCAAACAGTAAAGAAGGAAACATGGAGTGTGGTAGCGAAGAAGGCTCCATGTTCTTTCTTGTCACCTATGTTTGCTGAAATGCAAATTTGCTTTGTCTCCTGCCATCTCCTCTCCCTGCTGTCTATAGGTCCATGTTGACTATTCATATGAAAATTGAGATAAACAAATTTCTTCATTCAGGATACTTCTGCCTGGGCAGGGCTATGTGGTTTTGAACATGTGATAAGAACATTATACAGGGGGATTTCATGCCTTTACATATAATGTTGCTACATACACTTCACCATGATATTACTGACCAGTGAGTTACTACTTTTCAAATGATACCTCACAAGGTATGTTTTGTACAAAGATTATTACAATAGCACGTAAGGTGAATAAAGCGCTGTTTTCAGTCACCTGTGAATACACTATAGTGGAGTCAGCATATTAGGTGTACCGCCAGTTAAGGTTGGAGACAGTAGTTGTGCCTGCTCAGTAAATGGGTGTGTATGGATTACTGTAAGGTGTGCGACAGTTGTGATTATGATATGAGAAAAGCTGTATTTTCCACCCTCCAAAATGTGTAAACAAATGGAATTGCTGTATGTATAGATTCAGAATCCAGTATGTATCATTTCAATGTGGAATTTTGCACTTTATATAATTAGTAAGTGTGGTCTGGTAACCGCCCCCGCCCCCCCTTTAGTGTTGCCTGCTGGCAGCAGTCCCCTCTAGCAGTGAGACCTGCGGTAACTCTGCCCCCAGTCTGGGCAAGTCTTTGGGTCCCTTCCCCGTGGCACGCCCCCGGAGCTCAGGGAGGTACCTTGCTGTGGCCACCTCCTGCTGGCTGGGGCCCAGAGTTGTCTCCTTCTCTGCTTCTCTGGCTGCAGAGAAGAACTGTCTCCTAGCCCGGGGAAAGTTTCTCCTCCAGCTGCCACAAGCCTTCTGGCAGCTTCCTCCTCCTTTGCTCCCCCTTCTCCCTTTAAGGAAAGCAGGGTTTAAGTACACCTGGAGTATCCCTTCATTGGGTCCAGGTGTCTCTAATTGCCCTGCAGTAACCTCTCCTCTGCCTACAGAAAAAAGGGCCTTGAACATTCTAGGACCCACATATCGGGTGGAGGCAGTAGTTATCTGTGCTTAGTAGGAGAGTGTTTGTGAAATTTGTGGATTACTTTGTGGTGTGTGCCAGAGCTGTGATTGTGATATGAGGAGATCTACGTTTTCTATCCTTTTGTGTATGAAGTCAAGGAAGAGTGCATGTGTATCTTTAGGCTGTCGTGTGCATTACTTCTATGAAGAATTGTGTATGTCATGTCAGTAGCAGGGCATAGGGCTTTTATTATGGAGGATATTGTCAGTAATGAGGTGCAGAAAGAGAGGATTCTAATGTCCTAATGATGTGTGAGTGAAAGTGAGATGGTATCTTGCTTGTCAGTAACTGTAAGGGAGTTGTAAAAGTGATTCTTAAATTGGAGATGTGTGGTATCCTTTCTAGAGAGTTGACTAATTGTGTGAGTGGGTAACTCCCCCCCCCCCCTTTTTGTCCTTTAATAGTATTAAATGAAATGCTGTGGTGAGAGCACTTACAAGAGTCAACTTTATTTATAAAATGCTGGGAATGGAAACCCTCTAGCCATTGTTCTGTATTGGCCCTTGCTTGGTGTTTAAAAAAAAATGTAGTTAAAAATATTGTTCTCTATTTGGGTCCCCCAAAGGTTTAGTGAATGCCATGCACTGCAAAAACAACAAATTGAGACTATTTTGGCCCAGAGCTCATCAACAGTTTGATCTGTAGCTCTGGACAAAAAATAAACCATTTTAAAATGGCTATTCCCCCTCCCCTACCCGGGATTATAGCTCCGAAATCCCGACTCAAATGGCTCCAAATTTGGGTGACTAACCCTATCCTGCACCCTTCTGAGATACACCGCATTTCAAAGGGATCCCATTTAATGTGTCCATTTTAAACAAATGTCAGAATGTGACCCTAACCGTAGTGACACTCCCGCACCACTGTAATACAGCCCTCTTCCCCAGAGCTGGTTTTGTTTCATGGAAGAGAAGGGGGAGTCTTTCCTCTACTGGGTTCCTGGTTCTGGGACTTTAAAGGAACAGAAGCACAGAGTATTTCCTCGGGGCCAATTCCTCTCTCCCCACTGTCACTTTCCTAGACTGTTGGGTCCCAAACCTTAAGGGGGCCACACCACAGGACAGGCATGGGATGGAGGCCTTGAAGGATACTGTAGATGGTTGCAATTCATCATTGTGATGCATCCAGATATTAGATTGATGTTATTTAGTGACCTCACATGCTGACTTCTGTGATAGATATATGGCATTAGAGCAGAAATGGAGAGGGAAAGCAAAAGGAGACCCTGCTGCCCTTAAGTGGACAGACTATCCCTGTCGCACTCATCAAAAAAATAAATATTAAGTTAATTTGACAGATTTGCCCATAAACCAACATTGATTAGCATGAATTATATTACTCTCCTTTAATAATTGACTCCCATATCATAAACTCTATTATCTTGCCAATGTCAGGTTGACATGCCTATAATTATCTGGATCAACTGGTTCACACTTTTAAAAACACTGGAAGAACCTAAGTTTTTCTCCAGTCTTCTGGAACATGCCTAATGTTCCAAGAGTTATTGAAAATCAACATTCATGGTCCAGCAAGCTCCTCCGCCTGTTTTAAAACTCTCAAATAAAATTATCTGGAACCACTGATGTAAAAATGCTGAGGATTAGTAACTGCTGTTTAACATCCTCCTGAGTTACAACTGGAAAAGAAAGTATTTCATCATCATATATGACATGACATGGTACCATATGTATTTTTTCCAAATGCAGAACAGAAATATTTATTGAACACTTCTGCCCTGCTTCAGCCCTGCAGGATTATGTTCATGTTTGGAATTTACTGTTCAGATACATTCAGGTATCATTGTTCTAGGTTATCTAGTGGCCTGCCATGCTGACTTTGGTGAAGAACATATGGCATGGCAGCAGGATAGGAAAAGGAGATTGGGCAGCACTCTCTGTCTACATCAGCTTTTAAGCCATAATGAAAAACAGTTCTTAAACACAGTTTAAGCTTGTTCACAGCGAAAAATGGATTCTAGCATGTTGCGGCTGAGCAAAGAGGACAAGCCAAATCACTTTCTATTGTAGATTAGAATTTGAGTTTTGGACGCTGTTCAGCTTTGTCTACACTGGCTAACTTGTTGAAAGTGACTCAGTTGCAATAGCCTTTAAACTGTGTTTAAGATTCGGACTTAAATACAGTGTAAAGGTCAGGGTATGGTAGATGAAGTCTCTTTACAGAAACAGTCAAAGCCAGAATTTACTTGGTCAAGACAAGCAGTTAAAAGCCACTAAATGAATCAGAAGATTGAGCATTGTTAGAAAAAAACCCAGTGAATCTGAACAATAAAGATAAGATCACAGGGGAAGACAGGAGACAGAAAAAGCAGATGGCCAAGATCTGAAACTTGTGGAATTCCCAAGAGGAGCCTATTATGGATATGCAGCTAAACAGAGAAAGTTGGGTTTTTTAAGTCAGTAACAGAAGAACCACAAAAGGAAGAAATCAGAGCACAATGGTCAACCTTAAATAGGCAACATTTGCTCTCAGTTACCACAAAGTAGTATCTAAAATAGAAAAAGTAAACAGTGAAGTATTTCTGATAGGACTGCCTGGTGTGGTAAGTGAAGTTAAATACTGCCTATTTGATGTAACCACTGGCTGTTTCCTCACAGCACATAACGAAAATATAGTACAGTACCTAACAGAACAAAGATTAAAAATGAAAAGAAAACAGAGTAACACATACCCTTATCACATCTGAACCCACTACTAAAACAATAGACCATTTTTAGTTTGGCTAGAAGCAGTTTTACATGACATAAGATTTGTGTATATTATTCCTGAGAATAGCGTTCATCCCTTCCTGAAATATGTTGGTCTGCTAAGGTAAAAAAGGATCTTTCTGTGGAAGTTAGTCTATGTTCTGATTTCCATTTCATCAGTACACTGCAAGACTGGGCTTTTTTAAGAACTTTTTCTCCAGAATATATATTATATTTTGCAGGAAACTGACATCAGTTTTGCACTCAGTTTAACCATTCCTCCTCCTAACTGCAAACTTTACAGCTACAACTTTTTTTGAGGTGAACCGGCTTCTATGGTTCTACACTATCAATTTTTATTATATCTTAAATATAGTCACTGAGTAAATTCATAAACACCTGTAAAAACCTAGCATAAACCAACACTGCTAAAAAGCAGCTCAACTGAAGGCAGAAGTATTTACCAGAAAAACAAAAAGAATATACAGAAGTAATTATACCATCATGTAAGGACAAACTATTAAGAAAATCCACTAAATTTACATTATAGTAACGAAACTAACATAAAAATAAAAATAATTAAATGAAGTAATGTTTACAATTAAATACAAACTGTACCATTGTCTTTACCAAAAAATTCGTACAGAAAGAGATTGTAATGAAACATTAATTGCTTTTAATTCACGGGACCATTTTTGCTGAACCTGGACTTGATTTCATTATGAAGTAATAAATATAAACAAGGAATATTTGAAAAAATAGTCATCCAATAGATTCTGCATGTTCAATTCCCAGTTTAGCACAGACCTCCTAAGTAATCTTCGTATATCATTAGTTCCTCCATATAGCTACCCCTCCTCATCTGTAATGCAGGGATTGTTAGAGCTGACCAAACAATTGGGGGGAAAGGGGAATCACATTTTAAACCTTTTTTTCTGTTTCACAAGGTTTGAAATGGCCTCTTTTTTTTCTTTTTTTAAATTGCTCACTTAACTTTATACTTATTATCGAAATAGTTTTCATAAATATTAAGACTTCTCATTAATTCAGACTTGTACTGAAAAAAATGAGGTCCGTTTTAAAAACAATAAGTAAAATGTCAATAAAAACGTGTTTTGAAATGTCAGGTTTTTTTACAAATAAGGGAAATTTCTGTAATTTTGTTTTTTTCATAGAAAGTTAAGATTTTTTAAGCAAAAGATTTTTCGTGACAGCCCGTAGGGTTCTGAATCACAGTGCTGTTTCAGAGCAGTAGTTTCAGTATCTTTGCTACTATTACGTCTGCCTCAGGAAGAAAGCATTGTATTAGTTACACTCAGTTCGTGTTTGTAAGTTTCCCTTTATAACCATGAGGACTTGAGGCTTAACTTTTATTTAGTAAAAGCTTAGATTCTGCAGATGTTAACAGCACTGACATAGGAAAGCTTCCTACTAACCCCTTGTGAGTGGGAAAGCAGATATTTCAAGCCCCACAGGATGCCATTTTCAGGTCTTCAACTGAAACAAACCTGTATTGTATTTCTACTACAAAAGGAAGCAGTGATGACATACCAAGTGTAGTTTCAAATGGCAAGTTTCAGGTAGCTCTGCAGTTGTCCTGGCTAAGCAAGCGTAATGAGATTTATTTATTTTTTAATTTTTAATGTGATTGGTATCTTCATCCTGGCCAAAACCAGACAGCTACCAGGATTTTGCTCAAAGATTTTTTTTTTTTTTAAACAAGTCAGAAGTCAAAGAACAAGGATAGAAAACAGCCAGAAGATGAATATTTAAGAAAGTTAGGAATGTGGAAAAATAAGGGGATATAGAATGGAAATTGTTTTACAACCTTAACCACAGTGAACACTACTGGGGACACATTTTAATACTGTTGTAATCATTACTTTGAACATAAATACACACACACACACACACCCCCCTCTGGTTCAGTAGGTTTGCCCCATGTCTATGCAGAATCAAATAATTACATAAACAAATCAATTTAATCATATTAATGTTGACTGTTTTACCAGAGTTGTAAGTTTAGGGACAAGAAAAGTTTACACTTGTATACTTAAGTCTTACTAACATTTACGGAGTCTCACATACAGAAGATTCCTTTAGCTTTTTAATGTTGCCATTATCAACATTGTTTCTTCTTTCTGAGAATGGGTGTGGAACACACACTGGGAATGCAGGATATCCTGATTTTCTTGACTTGAAAAGGTGAAGTGTTGTAACTTCACTCAGTTGTCATTCTTGAGCTGATCACAGGTTAATTTAGTCCTGAGACAAGTGCTTTTTTAAAATACTTTTAATCTTTATCACAAAATAATGAGAAATCTATCCTGTTTCCACTGTGGTTAAGATTGTAAAAGTTTCCATTCTATACCCTCCTCCCACCCTGCCTGTGTAAATTCCCGACAGTAGCATAACATAAGTGAAAACTAAATAATGTGAGGTTAGTCCAACATAAAAAAAAAGATGTCTGCAGTTACTAAGGGTATACCTACACTGCAATAAAAAACCCACAGCACTGATCTCAGAGCCCAGGGCATTTTACTGGCTCACGCTGTAGGGCTAAAAGTTGCAGTGTGGATATTCAGGCTCAGGCTGGAGCCTGGGCTCCCCTCGGCAGGTCTCACAGGCCAGGTTCCAACACGGACACTGCAATTTTACCCCACAACGCAAGCCCTGTGAGCTTGACTCAGCTAACCTGGGTCAGCCCTGGGTCTTTTTTGCAGTGTAGATGTATCCTTAAAGTATTGTAACCTGACTCATGGTCCAATGAAAGGTGCAACGGGACCCAAGTCAAAAACACCCAGCAGAACATGTTTTTTGTATTAAAGCAATGTGAAATGTTAATTTAACTTATACAAGCCTCACAAGCCCACAGAAAATTACACCCAGAACCCTAAGAATGGAAAGAGTGGGTACTTAAATCAAGCAGGATATTGCCAGAGCCCTACGGACTGGGAATGGGTGATCCTGAGCCCTAGAGTGTGAATTGAGTAAGGGTGGATGCCTTTCCCCTCAAGCGCTACCGATTGCGAAAGGGTGGGGTGCCTTACCTGGATTATGGCTTGAGCCCTATGGACTGGGGTAAAGGTGAGACTCAGGCTGCAATCTGAGCTCCAGGACCCTCCCACCTTCCAGAGTCCTAGAGCCTGGGTTCCTGCATGAGCCTGAATGTCTACATCTCAGTTCAACAGCCCCTTAGCCCGAGGGCAATGTGCCCGAGTCTGCAGCCGCAGGTATTTAATTACAGTATAAACACACCTTCTCTCTCTCTCTCCTTACAGTAAAAAAACACCACACAGTTCTGTGTGTGTGTGTGTGTGTGTGTGTGTGTGTGTGTGTGTGTGTGTGT